>OX276392.1:34549684-35749684 GCA_946251805.1 Cybosia mesomella | reverse complement strand
CTGTATTTTTAACTGATAGTAATAATTTAAACTATGTGTTCAGACAACAGGAATGCCAGAGCTAAAGATAGCTCATCAAAACATACAAGGTCTTCCCGGCAAGGAATTAGTAATTGAATTATTTCTAGAGAAATTAAATGTAGATATTTTGTGTTTGACTGACCTTTTTCTCAAGGAGAGTGAGATGATGTTCAGTATAGACAATTACAATATTGTCAATTGCTTTAACAGGAAGTCTGCTATCAGAGGTGGCTCCATGGTCTTAATAAAAAATGGTCTCCGTAGTAAAGAGCGGATTGACATTGTTAGACTTTCTGTTGAGCGATGTGCTGAGGTGGCCTGTACCGAGCTTGATAGTTATATAGTAGTCTGCGTATACAGTCCACCTAGTAGTGATTTTGGAACGTTTATTGGGGTCATGGACCAAATTCTTGGGATAGCATCAAGCAACAAAAAGAATCTAATAGTGTGTGGAGACTTTAATATAAACATATTGGAACAGTGTAGGAAAAGTACCCAATTTTTAAACATGTTCAAGAGTTATAATCTTGAAAATATATTTTGTGAACCAACTAGAATCACTGCTACAACTGCCAGTTGTTTAGATAATTTTTTTAGTGACAGTGTATACTTAAGTAAGTCTGTAATAAGTGCGTTGCCCTCAGATCACTGTGGTCAAATAGTATCGTTTTCCAAGGGAAATAATAATCAACCTAAAGAGAAAATTATGTGTAGGCCCATAACCTCTAACAAAATTAGAGAATTCAAAAACTTGTTAGAGAACAAGCTTAATACTGTAGCTTACCTAGGCAATAATCCTGATGTTCATTACAATAGTTTATTTAGTACATTAACTAATGCTTTTTCACATACATTCAAACAAAAATGTAAAAAGCACAGTACTAAATCTAAATTCTGTGAATGGGCTACTGTAGGTATATATAAAAGTAGACGAACGCTATTCGATTTATACGCCCAAAAGCAGTACAATTTTGACGGTGGTTTCATTGACTATGTTAAAAACTACTCCAAGTTATTCAAAAAAGTATGTAAACAAGCAAAAGCCATTCACATTAAAAGGAAAATACTTGAGGCTCCTAATAAAATGAAGGAAACTTGGAAAGTTATTCACAAAGAGTCTGGTAAATGTAAAATGAGGGATATTATTACTAAAATTAAATTAGAAAACAGGGATATAACCTCTCCAAAAGATATTGTAAATGCGTTTGAAGATTATTTTACTAATATTCCATTGAAACTCACATCCTCTATTAATTCTAACGCTCAAAGTGCCGAGAGTGCCCTTCTTGAGAGTAATATCAGTTCTTCCAAATTTAACTTCAAACATATTGACCCCATTGACATATTAAAAGCATTTAAAAATCTCAAAATGAAAAAGTCTAAAGATTACTGGGGCATGTCAGTTACTTTAATTAGTCATGTAATTAATATCATTGCACCTGATTTAGCACTAATTTTTAATGAATGTATAGATGAAGGCACATTTCCTAATTTAATGAAACATAGTAAAATAATACCACTATTTAAGAAAGGATCTAAGTCAGAACTTGGAAACTACCGCCCTATCTCTATTTTGCCAGCTTTGAGTAAGGTGTTTGAAAGAGTGATGCTCAATCAAATGCAACTACATTTCAAAACCAACAATCTTTTTCACAGCCAACAGTATGGCTTTACTGGCGGGAAATCTACCACCGATGCGGGAGTTAGCCTAGTTAACTTAATTTACGACGCTTGGGAGGGATCGCAGGATGCTATTGGGGTATTCTGTGATCTTTCTAAGGCGTTTGATTGTGTTGACCATCAGACACTTTTGCTCAAGTTACGTCGGTACGGTTTTGACAAAAAATCCACAGAATTAGTAGAATCTTATTTAACAGATAGACTTCAGACTGTTGATGTGAATAACGTTAAGTCAAATGGATCAAACTTAAAAATAGGTGTACCCCAGGGATCAATCCTAGGACCTTTTCTCTTCTTGGTTTACATCAATGACCTGCCTAATATAATTGAAGCACAAGCTGGCATAGTATTGTTTGCGGATGATACGTCGCTAATATTCAAAGTAGATCGGCGTAATACAAATGCAAATAATGTTAATAATATTTTGAACGCCATTTCAAATTGGTTTTCTGCAAACAACCTATTGTTGAATGCAGAAAAGACCAAATGCATTAGGTTTACACTGCCTAATGTGAGGCAAACACACGTTGATATCATGCTGGGGGGGCAAAGGTTGGAATTTGTAAATAGCACTACCTTTCTAGGAATTACAATGGATTCGAAATTGCAATGGGGTGACCATATCACTATTTTGGCCAATAAACTCAGCTCTGCTGCTTACGCTGTCAGACAGATTAGGCGGTTGACAGATGAATCTACTGCTAGGCTGGTATACTTTAGTTACTTCCATAGTCTGATGTCCTATGGAATACTACTTTGGGGGAATGCAGCAGATTTAGAAACTATCTTTATATTACAAAAAAGGGCAATTCGTGCCATTTATTGTTTAGGTAAGAGAGATTCTCTTAGGGAACGATTCAAAAATATTAATATTTTAACTGTAGCTTCCCAATATATATTCGAGAACATACTGTATGTCAGGAAAAATATTTCCAATTTTACAAAAGTAAGTGACATTACAGACAGAAATCTGCGCAATAAAAATAAACTGATCCTTCCATGTTATCGGCTCAGCAAAGTTAGTGATTCTTTTAGGGGGGAAGGTATACGCTTTTATAATAAATTACCTGAATCGGTCCTTGGTATGCCTGACAATAAATTTAAAACCTTTGTTAAGACCACCTTATGTAAAAAAGCATACTATAGGACAGATGATTACCTTAAAGACAAAAATGTCTGTCTTGAGCATGGTGCAGGCCCCTCTTAATGCTACAACTACAGCATAATATTGTAGTAGGCAACCTTTTTTTTTACCATATTTTAACTTTTTAAATTATTTTAACGTTTAACTTAGGTTAAATTTTTATTTATTTTTTGTTTTTTTATATACCTTTATTTATCTTGACACGAGACAAAAATGTACATTCGTCCATATTTAGTCTTAAGAAATCACTATTTATAATATGACGTCTCGAAAATGCCGCAGTGGAGTTTGTTGCGCCGTTTCTTCTCCACTAGGGCCTAGGAAGCGGTGGTAAACTTAGTTTTAAGCAGATTTTGACGTCAAAAAGATGTAATTACGTTGCACTATTTTGAAAAATAAAGACTTTGACTTTGACTTTGACTTTGACAACCCTGCCGCCGGCAGCCCCCCTCTTGCCGTCGTTGCAAGGGGACCCGGCTGCTTGGCGGCAGCGGTTGGCGACATTTATTTATTTATTTATTAGGGATTTACAAACAGTTACACACTAGATATAATTACAACGAATAGATAAATTAACAATGACTAAATGTGCACTTACAGCGTAATCCACAGAATATATGTTGAGTAATGACAATTTTTGCAACTAAGTTGTTATTAATTTTACTTAAATGTTGACATTAAAGAAAAATAAAGAAATCGGAAATACTATAAAAATAGTCACTACATGTAGATGCTATTATTTTATCTGCTTAATATATTGAATTAAAATACATCTAAATGCATTAGCACGCGTAGCAAATATATCTAAGTCTGTAAAATGATCATTAAAATCTTGACACATGCGTCGCAAAGGCGCGCGAACTCCCGCGTTTGTTCTACAAGATGGTACAGCAAACAACGGAAATGTGCGCACCTTTCGCCTTATAACAGTTCGAGGAACAATGTAACTTAAATTACTAGTTAAGTCAGTGCAGTTATATCGATTATTACAAACATCATAAAGAAGCATAATTTCCAAGAATAATCGTCTGGACTTCAAACTCATAACATTATAGTTTTCAAGTAGATCCTCGTAAGTTGCGTAACTACGGCTACATCTATAGTGTGTAGACTTTAAGAACTTGCGTTGAACCATCTCTATGGCGTCAACGTATGTGTTATACAGTGGGTTCCAGACTGCCACAGCATATTCCAGTTGAGATCTGACCAAGGACTTGTATAAATGAATATATGTGCTCGCATTCCTAAATTCAAGTGTAGATCTCATAACGAACCCGTACATGCGATAAGCGTTCTTAACAATTGTGTCAATGTGTTCATCTAGATGAAGTTTATCGTCGAGCAAAACCCCAAGGTCTCGTACGGTAGAAGACTTTGATAAAGCAACATGATTTATATGATATTTGTATGGAATCACATTTTGGTTTTTTGTGAATGAAATACTGACACACTTAGCAATACTTAATTGAATTTTATTATCAATGCAGTACTTGGAAAGCCGCTCTAAATCCTCCTGAAGCAGACAACAATCGACAGGAGTTTTAATAGTTTTGTATAATTTTAGGTCGTCCGCGTATAGTAAAAATTTTGAGTGCCTAAAACAATTTGCTATGTCGTTTACAAATAAAATAAATAAAAGGGGCCCTATTATTGAGCCCTGAGGAACTCCCGACGTAACAGTCACAACTGCAGAATGGAATCCCTTGATGACAACTTTTTGGGTTCTATTCGTGATGTAGGAGGTGAACCAGCGGAGTAGATTACCTCTTATTCCGTTGTACGCAATTTTGCGCAACAGCCCACATAGCGGTCGTGGCCGCTTATATCACGCCGAACCGAGACCAAGCTGCATATGAGCAATGGCTCCGTCAGCTGGCCGTCGTCGTCAATGCCTGCCAGCCCCGTCCGGTCCTTGTGCTCGGGGACTTCAACGCCTGGTCGTATGCCTGGGGTTCCCGACACGAAAGGGGCGCGACGGGGCATAGAGGCAGGGCACTGGTGGACTGGGCCGCACGACTCGGCCTAGTCCTCCTAAATCGGGGAGCCGTGGACACGTTCGTGACCTCGAGGGGTAGCTCCATCGTGGACCTATCGTTCGCGAGCCCCTCGTTGGCGCGACGTGTTCAGGGCTGGCGCGTCGTTTTGGGGGAGGACACAAGTTCGGATCACCGATACATTCGGTTTGACGTGTCCCCCCCTGCGAGCGACGCGCCGGCTGCACCGGCTCCACCCGAGCCACGTTGGGCGCTTAAGCGACTTGATCGGGAGATCCTCCTGGAAGCCGCCATCGTACAGGCCTGGGCCCCTGCGCCGGACAGGCCTGTCAGCGTAGACGATGAGGCGGAGTGGTTCCGGGAGGCCATGACCCGTGTCTGCGACGCGGCGATGCCTAGGGCTCCGCCCTATAATCCGAGGGGTCAGATCTACTGGTGGTCGTCGGAGATCGCGCAGCTCAGACGGGGCTGCGTGATCACGTACCGCCGGTGGGCCCGATTCCGTAGGAGGCGTCGCCGCCCCGCAGATGCGGAGGCCCGAGAGGCGGAGTTGTACGAGGGATACAGGGAGGCCAGACGAGCCCTCCGAGCGGAGATAAGGCGTTCCAAACGGGACGCCTTCCGCGAGCTGCTGGAGACGCTGGAGCGGGACCCTTGGGGGCGGCCCTACCGGATGGTGAGGGGCAAGCTGCACCCCAAGGCCCCGCCGTTAACCCGGTGTCTCCAGCCGGATCTGCTCGGAGGAGTTGTTGGCTCCCTGTTCCCAGCGCGGGCGGTGGAACATGTTCCACCGCAGATGACTCCGCCTCGGTTGCGCATGGCGCCCGACGTGGAAGACGACGACGTGCCCGAGGTCACTTGGGTAGAACTAGAGCTGGTGGTGAGAAGGCTAAGAGCCAAACACACCGCCCCGGGACCCGACGGCATTCCAGGCCGAGCGTGGGTCCTAGCTCTAGTCGACGACGCTCTCGAGCCCCGAATGAGAGGGCTTCTCAGCGCATGTTTGGAGCGGGGCCAGTTTCCGAAATTGTGGAAGACGGGGAAACTGGTCCTCATCCGAAAGGAGGGGCGCCCGGCGGACTCGCCGTCCGCCTACCGGCCCATAGTGTTGCTCGACGAGGTGTGCAAGCTCTTTGAAAGAGTAATTGCGAAGCGCCTCGTCGAGCACCTCTCAAGAGTGGGGCCGGACCTGGCGGATGGCCAATATGGCTTCCGCCAGAGGCGCTCCACCGTGGATGCCATCATGCGCGTGAGGGCTCTGGCGGAGGATGCAGTAGCCCGGGGTGAGGTGATGTTGGCGGTGTCCCTGGACATCGCCAACGCGTTCAACACCTTGCCCTGGATTTGCATTAGGGAGGCGCTCGTGTATCACGAAGTGCCTCTCTACCTCCGCCGCATAGTCGTGGCGTATTTGACGGAGAGAGCCGTCATCTACCCAACCGTGACCGGTCTCGGTCGGCGTGAAATGTCGTGCGGTGTTCCACAGGGATCGGTCCTGGGGCCGCTCCTGTGGAACATCGGATACGACTGGGTGCTTCGCGGTGAGCTCGTAGGCGGTGCCGCCGTCACGTGCTACGCGGACGACACGCTCGTGACGGCGTGCGGGGCGACGTACCGCGAAGCGACCCGAAAGGCCACGACCGCGGTTGCCTAAGTCGTTAGGCGGATCCGGCGGCTGGGTCTCGAGGTGGCCCTGCATAAAACCGAGGCCCTGTTCTTCCATGGGCCTCGGAGCAAGCCACCCGAGGGATCTAGTCTCATCGTGGGAGGAAATCGCATCGGCATCAAGCCCCAAATGAAATATTTGGGGCTCGTGCTCGACGGCCGATGGGACTTCGGAGAGCACATCCGAAGTCTGGCCCCCAAATTGAAGGGCACAGCTCTTGCTCTGGCTCGGCTGTTGCCCAACATGAGGGGGCCCGATGACTCCTGCAGGAGACTCTACGCGGGGATCGTGCGGTCCATGGCCCTGTATGGGTGCCCAATATGGGCGGAGGCCCTGAGGACCAGAACTGTGCAGATGCTGCGCGCTCCGCAGCGAGTTCTGGCCATCAGGGTCATCCGAGGGTACCGCACGATCTCCTTCGAGGCGGCGAGTCTCCTTGCCGGAACTCCTCCATGGGACCTGGAAGCGAGAGCCCTTTCGCAACTGTACCAGTGGCGAAAGGAGGCGCGGGAGCAGGGATGGAACCCCGAGCCTCGAGAAATCGAGGCCGTGCAGTCCCAGCTCCGCTAGGCCATCCTGGTGGAGTGGGAGGAACGACTTGGGCAACCAAGCGCAGGGCACGCCGCAATAGCGGCGGTAAGGCCCATCATGGAGGATTGGCTGGAGAGGCGACACGGAAGCCTCTCCTACCGACTGACGCAGGTGATCTCCGGGAAGGGGTGCTTCGGGGACCACCTGCATCGGATAAGGAAGGAGCCAACGCCTGAGTGTCATCACTGCGACGCGAGCGAGGACTCAGGGCTGCACACGCTGGCGGACTGCCCGGCGTGGGAGGCGCCGAGGCGTGACCTCGTGGCAGCCATCGGGGTGGGAGTCCTCTCGCTCGGCAGCATGATTGCGGCAATGGTGCGGAGCGCGAGCGCGTGGGTCGCCGCCGCCTCCTTCTGCGAGCATGTAATGCTCGCGAAGGAGGCGGCGGAGCGCGCCCGGGAGAGACTTAGAACTCTCCCGGTCCGCCGAGTCCGCAACTTGCTCGCCGCGCGTCGCAGGCAAATCAGGCGCCGGAGGTCGCTTAACGACCTCCGTCCTCCATGAGCGCAGGCCTGGGCGTGGCGGGTGAGGCCACCTGTCACCCCAGCAGAAGCAGGCCGGGACGGTGGGGCGCCTAGCGCCCCTCCCCCAAAACCGGGGCAAGACGGGGACACCGTGGTTCCCAAACCCGAGGAGGCCATCTCGAAACCGGAGATGGCCCAGGGTCAGTCGGGGTGCGAGGGATATGCTCTATGGGCAACCTTACACCCCGGCGTCTGTAGACCCGAGACGGCGTGCGGTTTTAGTCGGTTCAAGCCCGACATAACCGCCCCTGCTGGCACGCTTGGGGGTATCCGAAGGGATTTCCGCACGATAAAAAAAAAAAAAAAGGTGATAGATCAACAAATGATTTGGTCGAGTTTACCCTGCTGCTACTATCACACTTAAAATAGCGTGTGAATTGTAGCGCAGTTTATGACCATACCCGAAAATAATTTTAATGCAAAATTTCACCTGAATCTGTTCAGCGGTTTTCCAGTGATGCTCGGACATCGGTAATAAAAAGCAGACAAACAGACAAAAATTCAAACGACAACCATTTGACCATCCTACACCGTGACAGCACTCCTGTAAAATACAATAAAAACAAAAAAATGGATTTGAAGTTGTGAGCCGAGCACTCAAAGGGTACGCAAGCTTTGAAGGCAATCAGGATTAGCGCTCACTTGAAGTGTGAGAAACTTTGATTATTACATAAGGAACCTCTTGTTCGCTAGTTTTACCTTGGTTGATTAGTATACTACAGTATCTAGTTAATCAATAATCTGCTATATATACTTAATAAATAAGAAACTAATTAGTATACTCGCAATCTCTTCAGAGAGATCGCGAAACGTATGATCAACACTGGAATTTTTTTTGTAGCAAAATAGAATAAGCATTGCCATACAACGTGTCGATGCTGCCGGTCTTTTGGGCACGTTACCACAAGAGGCAAGCGATGAGAGGAATTCCATGATGCATTTAAGGTTTCTTTAGTTATTATTTTATTTATTATATATTTATATATATTGCTAAATGTTAGACGGAATAAATTACTAGGAATTCAGTGCAGGGTGCGACTGAAATAAATTGAGCTGAGCGAGCAGGACTCTTACTTGAAAAATAAGGCATCTTACTACGGTCGCGCGCATAGCTAAGGCCGCGCGGTCGTGAAACTGTTTTTCGATGATCCAGTTGACCCCTCTAAACACTCAGCGGTGTCTACACTATCACCATGGCAAATTTGGTCAAGATCGGTATTGTGGTTCCGGAGGAGTACTGTCTCGACTTAGCTTAGCCACGTATAAGAGCTTCGCTTCGCTCAGCCCAATCATAATAAACAAACCAGATTCAGTGTAAATAGAGATACATAATCACATTAGTATGACAACTTATCGTTGTTTAGTTTTAATGCACACTATTTTTTGTGTAACATTGCATGTCCCTATCGTTTGGACCCTGGTACGCTGTCTTCCCTTGTCGCCAGGCCTGGTTATGGAGTTATGACGTACTTACCTCTATGGGAAAGTTATTTATCATTAGGAAACAGTATATTATTATAGTTAACGCTGTTTTATTGCTCGCAATAAAAACGATAAAATGCGGCTAACGATTTAAATTTATTTCTTTCGCAGTAATGTACACAAATTGTGTAAAGCGTTGAACGCGAGGACAATTTCGTTGCAGTATTTGAGGAACATACCACCGCAAGGCATGCTGTAAATACATAATATAAGACGTCTTATGATACATCAGGCGGCACGGCAGTGCCCCTGCCAAGTCGAGCAAAGAAGCGGACCGTACCATCCGTTTCTCGAAGCAGTTCAGGCTATTTTCGACCGTCTATAACTTCGTTATGGATAAAACTAGAAGCCTGAATTTTCAGTAACTAATCAGGCATTGTACAAGGATGGTATATTTCAAATTTCATTTAATTTGAACTAGGAGTTTATTCATTATAACTAGTCAAAGTTTCTTATTTTTTTCATTTACTGACTACCTGACCGGTCATCGAAATTCTAAGGCACTTCTTATAAGGCAGACATAGAAGCTTCAAATTTAGACTACTATTAGGGTTTATTGTATAAATTAAGGAAAAACTACCATATTTTGCAAGTTTTCTAGAAGAGAAAATATAATGTATCATATTAATATCATTTATTATATTACTCGGTATTTATGAGTTTTTTTAACTCCAGCTTTAGTAGACTGATATCGTCATAACTTTAGATAATTAGTACTTATCTTTGCCGGGGTACTGAAATGTTGCAAGGATCTCTACTATTTGTCTTTTTTAACATTTCGTCATGTAGCGGAAACATTTGTGGTTATTTTGTTACAAACAGGCACAATTCATAAATATAAAGGCAAGTAACTGGTAGAATTTTCAGGTCCAATGAACACTTTTTGTGAATTTTCAAGTTGAAAAATAATTCACTTGCAAAGTGCGGCAGAAAGTGTAATGAAAATTCATATACCTACTACGTAATGGAGAAATATGTGAGTCCGTGCGGCTTGAAAGAGTAATGTAAGTTGAAAAACGTATGTTGAGGTTACTTCAGCAGGTAGAATGAATGAGTACTGAACAAATAACAATTAAAATATATCAAGAAAATGAATGGAATGAAATGAAATTCATTCGCTAGAAGTATGGTCAGCACCGTATTTTTTCGTGCGGAAATCTCCTCGGATACCCCCCCGCCGACCAGCGGGGGTGGTTATGTCGGACTTGAACTGACTAAAACCGCACGCCGTCTGGGGTCTTCAGACGCCGGGGTGTAAGGTTGCCCATAGAGCATATCCCTCGTACCGCGACTGACCCAGGGCCATCTCCGGTTTCGAGATGGCCCCCTCGGGTTTGGGAACCATGGTGTCCCCGTATTGCCCCGGTTTGGGGGAAGGGCGCTAGTCGTCCCGGCATTGAGATGTGATGCTAGAAGAGAAAAAATTGGTTTGGAATGATGAACAATATACCCAACAAAATGTTATGTTGGTGTTTAATAAAGAAGTTGACAGCAGTTAAAAAGGTGATAATATAATTTAACTAGCATAAGTCCGCGGCTCCGCCCGCGTGGAGATCGGTTATCGTTTTTAGGTCATATCTCCGGTTCTACGTAACCAATTGCAATTTCAAGTCTGGCCAAGATCTTTACAATAAAAAAACCGCGTTAAAATCCGTTTAGTACTTTTTGCGTCCATCGCGAACAAACATTTTTTTATAATATAATAGGCTTATAAAATATGTTTACTAGAACCGGAGATATGACCAGAAATGATACCCGACCTCCGCGCGAGTGGAGCCGCGTGCATCAATTAGTATAGAAATAAGAAGAATAAGGTTGTTATAGTCTAAACAAGACTAGAAGTTTCTATTATATAAAGCCGCATCAAAATCTGTTCAGAAATATTGGCGTCTGTAATGAGCAAAGAGACAAACAGACAAGAATTCCAAAAAAAAAATTTTTTTTGTTCAGCTTCGTTCATTTAATATAACCCAAGTATTTTTTTAATATTTTCAATGTACAGACACAACTAATTTTCAATTTTATAATAGTATAATTAGATAATGATATGATATTGTCGGAAGTTTACGCGAATGTCACACATTGAAATAAATCTATTTTTAACGGATTCTATCGCGATTTGTTTGATGTTATTTTATATTTTACATTGATCCCAACGTTTCGGTTGCTTTTCAGTAGCCATGGTCACGGAGAGACTGCAATGTAAAATATAAAATAACATCAAATAAATCGCGATAGAATCCGTTAAAAATAGTTTTACTTCAATAGATAATGATAATTGTTTACCAGTAAACAATCAGTAACATCATTCATTACTAACCAACTTCAGAAAAGGTGGAAGTTTTCAAATCAACTCAATTTTTTTATGTATCTTGTTCAGCGATATCTTTGCTAATTTGTTGAGTGATTTTGTTGGTTCTTTATTATTAAGAAGAATATTTTTGATAAATAAACAAAACATTATATCAAAACTAAGATGGTCTTGGTCTTGATATAGTATTAGAGTAGTATTGTGTGTCTATAACATAAACCTACAGAACTACCTACTGTATGGGAGCTAAAGTCTGTCAACAAACTACAGTTTGGAAGAAAAAAAAGTAAATATACGTGTGTGTGTTTAACAGAATAAATACTTTTTCTTTCTTCTTTTCTTTCTTACTATTTAAATATCATTACTCAGTAAATGAGCGGCGACAGCCCAGTGGCGTACGTAACAGACTGCTGAAACGAGGTCTCGATTTCGATCTCCAGTGGCCCCGGGCGCCTCTGACTTTTCGTGGTTATGTGTGCATTAATAAATGGTAAATATCGCTCGCTTAATATTGTGCCCGATAGATGGCAATAGGCTCGCCCCCTATTACATTGGGACCTTAACATAACTGGCGAATCGTGGGTGTGTAATACACCTTTGCAAATTTAGTATGCAGGTGGTTTCGGAGGCCATTAATCGATCTAGCTAGGTTTCATTTTTAGAAAACGGCGAATAAAACACCGAGCAAAACTCGGTCAACCAAATACCATATATAAATCGCGATGGAATCCGTTAAAAATAGTTTTATTTCAATGTGTGATATTCGCGTAAACTTCCAACGGTATCATCAAAGGTGTCACTTGCAATTCATTATTCAAAATAGGAAATCGTTCAGTCTTACCCAGCATTCGAATACAGCATACTTCTATGTAACTTCGATATTAAGTGGGCAAATATCTCAGTCGAGCTGTGCTGTCTTATACATTTGAAATCACTTCTTACTGTTTTATCAATCAGGTTCTAATCAAATATAAGGACTGAAATAATAAGATTTAGATGCTTTTTTTTTTAAATATATTTAGGACACGTCAATTTGACTTCACCTCGCCTGATGGTAAGCTGAAGGTAAAGTCTCAGGAAAGAGGGTCACCATTACATACACGTACCATGTTAACAATGGTGGCACTCAGCTTGACGGCCTCGTCAGAAGAGGATTGACATCGTAGCACCGCGTGGGTGCGTGACACCCACCGGTCCCACTAGTGCTGCGACCACAATCCCCCTGCCCAGCTATGCACTTGCTGACCCCTGAACGCAATCAAACCGAAATTGGATTACTATGGAGGGTTTTTCGCAATCGTGCAATCGTGAATTTTGTGACAAATTTGTGTCATCAAATTTCTACCACCAGTAAAATGCTTGAGTACAACCCTTGACTCTAATAAAAGAACTTGATTGCTCTGTAACTATATAAATACGGGTTTGAGGTCTTTGTCATCTTGTCATGATTTATTATTGAAAGGATGAAAAGAGTCCATCAGTCATCTTAACAATCGTTTATTTTAATCATTTAGGTAATTGTCTACAGATTTTCATGTTAATGGCAGGAAAAATGGTTTAGTAAATGATTAAATTCAGATTTAGGTTTATACGGTGCTAAATTTACTTTAGGAAAGTATTACTTCATAACTATATTTATACCATACCTACTCTAAAAAGCTTATTTTATTCACGCAAAACAGTGAATAAAAAGGCCTTTTATTCACTGTTTTGTTTTTATTCACTATTTTGGTGTTTGAATTTGGAACACAAAAATATATCCGGTCTCCATTTCAATGCTTACATAAACTCCTTGCGCTAAGATTCGAAATTCAAAACTCTTTGGTGCAAATAAATTCTCGAGATTTGATTGGTCGATATTTGCGACAAGGAGTTTGGCATTAGATTAAAAACTGTTTTGTGTTCTTTGCTGCCTTTATAAGAAATAAATATTGTTTCACAAGTTGCCCACTCTAATGATAATAATAAGAAAATTACGCTTAATTTCAGTCATTGCTCTAATTTTAATGTCCATTTCAATTAATGTAACAATTCTTATTTCTTGATTAAATTTCTATTTTCGCTTAAATTATGTCTTTTCTCGTAGTCATGGTATAAAGTATAGTATGCAACTCCTGAATAAAGTACGAATTTATATCGAGGGCCATGAATCACTCGCGTCCTTCAGGATTCTAACAGTTGAATCACTCGCTGCGCTCGTGATTCAATCATTAGAATCCTTCACTTGCTCGTGACTCATCTACGGCCCTCGCTTTAAATCCGTCCTTTATTCACTAGTTGCATAATATACTATTATACCATACCTACTCTAAAAAGCTTATTTTATTCACGCAAAACAGTGAATAAAAAGGCCTTTTATTCACGGTTTTGTTTTTATTCACTATTTTGGTGTTTGAATTTGGAACACAAAAATATATCCGGTCTCTATTTCAATGCTTACACAAACTCCTTGCGCTAAGATTCGAAATTCAAAACTCTTTGGTGCAAATAAATTCTCGAGATTTGATTGGTCGATATTTGCGACAAGGAGTTTGGCATTAGATTAAGAACTGTTTTGTGTTCTTTGCTGCCTTTATAAGAAATAAATATTGTTTCACAAGTTGACCACTCTAATGATAATAATAAGAAAATTATGCTTAATTTCAGTCATTGCTCTAATTTTAATGTCCATTTCAATTAATGTAACAGTTCTTATTTCTTGATTAAATTTCTATTTTCGCTAAAATTATGTCTTTTCTCGTAGTCATGGTATAAAGTATAGTATGCAACTCCTGAATAAAGTACGAATTTATATCGAGAGCCATGAATCACTCGCGTCGTTCAGGATTCTAACAGTTGAATCACTCGCTGCGCTCGTGATTCAATCATTAGAATCCTTCTCTTGCTCGTGACTCATCTACGGCCCTCGCTTTAAATCCGTCCTTTATTCACTAGTTGCATAATATACTATTTTAAGGTTCTGGGTTTTTAAGGTTAAGGGGTTCATAATATAACTAGTTGTATTATGGGATTGATCTTGCTAAAACTAATACCTAGATCAGGGGGCCTTTGTTATTTTGTTTTTTTTTTATTTATTTTTTTCGTGCGGGTCTCCGCAACATCTGGCATTACCTCACCGGAGCTAACGGTGAGGTGGGCGTGTCAGAGTCGAACCGACTAAAACCGCACAGTGTTTTGTCACATCAGCCCATGTGGCCGGGGAACCTAGTGTGCTCTAGGAAGGATATCCCAGAGACCCCGACCGGCTCCGGCCGCTAGAAGTGGTTACCCCGACATGATGTTAGACAAAGTCACATTCTATTGGCTATAACGCTTGCGGGAATGGCCGAAATGTATGGGAGTGACATTATTTGTCGACATTTCACGTGTAACAAATAATGTCATTCTCATTCATTTGGGAGTTTTACGAATTCGCTTTGAAGCGATTACGCTAATAGAATATCACTTTGTCTAGAGCCCCAGGGCCTGTAGACAGAGTAATATTCTATTTGTAATTGTGATAATGAATAGAAAACGATTCGCTTCGTAGCGATTCCACTAATAGAATGTCACTTTGTCTACAGGCCCTGCACCGAATCTATCATTTTAAGTCTTAGTATCTACAATTGCGTTTGGCCAATCACACTGACACTTCTTTTTTTTATGCGGAGGTCCTCCGATAACTTCCGCCGGCCAGCGGGGTGGTTATGTCAGATTCGAACCGACTAAGGTGTAAGGTGGCCCATTTCGCTCGCACCCCGGCTGACCCAGGGCCATCTCCGGTTTTGATATAGCCCCCCCGGGATGGCCATCGACACAAAGAATAATTGAAGTACAAGCTGGGTTAGGTTCAGAAAAAATAGGAACGATAAAGCGTAAGTAAATTTTTTTTTGTGTGGAAATCATCTCGGATGCCCCTCCCCCGCGCTGGCCAGCGGGGGAGGTTATGTCGGGCATGAACCGACTAAAACCGCACGCCGTCTTGGGTCTTCAGACGCTAGAACGCAAGGTTGCCCATAAGGCATTTCCCTCGCACCCCGAACTCAGTAAGTACCTAGTCAGCAACACAGCACACTTCGATTCCAGATTTAGCTTCAGATATCAGTGGCTTATAATATCAAAATACGTTTATGAACCTTCTGACACTAGTGGTTAGCCATTAGAAAATGAGATAGAATTTCTAATCATAAAATATAGATATTGGAAAAAAATCTGACTAAACAATTCAATAATAAATAAATCTGACGCCAAATTACTTGGAAGAATTCGACCGTCATCTAGTTTTTTAGACTTAACATTTTATTTCAGAGTTTTGTTTAAAGCGATGTTATTACCAATTACCATTATATTCTTTTAAAACTTAAAGCAGTTCGTTGTTTAAATACGTTAAGCATATTAAAATAAGCAAAAATTTAAAACAACTTTTAACTTAGCTGAAATTTATACAAAGTTCTCGTAAGTATACATTTTAGCTTATTGCAGTCCACTGCTGAATATAGGTCTCGCCCTATGTTAAATATAATGAA
Source organism: Cybosia mesomella (assembly GCA_946251805.1). Classification (NCBI taxonomy): domain Eukaryota; kingdom Metazoa; phylum Arthropoda; class Insecta; order Lepidoptera; family Erebidae; genus Cybosia; species Cybosia mesomella. The sequence goes on along the minus strand of OX276392.1, from coordinate 35,733,766 downwards.
CTATTAACTGCGAAACATAAGTTAAAAAATCCGTTCCCGCAGGGGGAACGCACAGGTAGATTTCGTGAAGGAATTAATATTATTTTATATAGAGAACTACGGACTTTAAACAATATTTTTAACATGTTTAATTTTTTTTCTCGAAAACGGTAACTTTTAGCGAAAAACTTTTCAGACATTTATTTTAGACTTAAAAATGGCCTATCGATTAAAAATGTTTCCTACGACAAGAATGTTCACCGCTTAGAAGTTATGATTTTTTTCCCGAAAATTTTTGGTTTTTCCCCCCTCCACTTTTAGTTCAAGTTTTAATCTTATAGGTTTATAATTAAAAGTTGTTGGTATTCATGTATACTATGGGATAAAATTAGAACGGTTCGAATATCTTTCATGGAACGTGAAATTTTGAGGAAAAACTGATTTCACAAAAAGTGAGGCCCTACCGTCCCCTTAGGCCGGATTCCACCCGTTCACGAACTTAAACTAAGTTTACACCCAAGGAATTTTTGACCGCAGTTTGAAAGCGATTGGGGCAAAAATGCGACCGTGAGAGTGCCGCAAATTTTGGGAAGTGGAACCATACATACATATATATATATATATAAACTTTTTGACCAGTGGTCATTTCGGACTCAGGGGGTCATAACTAGACCTCCTATGAAGATTTTTTTTTTAATTCGACAGTAGTCAAGAAACCAATAGGTAGATCGATTTCATCGAAATCTACCTAAAAGATGATAATTAAATTTCAAACAACTTTTAACTTAGCTGAAATTTATAGAAACTTCTCGTAAGTATAAATTTTTGCTTATAGCAGTCTACTGCTGAATATACGAGTAGGGCTCTGCCTATGTTAAATTTAATTAACTATTAACTGCAAAACATAAGTTAAAAAGATGATAATTAAAACAATTTTATTCTTTTTTTTATCTCTTTCGTTTTATTGGGCATTAAGGGTCGTACATCGACTTCGGCCCTTATCTGTCTCCTGAAGATTTATTTCGGATCCACCCCCTTGAATTTTACAGGCTTTTAGTAAGATGGGAAAATTACTGTTGAGAGGGATATTTTAAATGTTAATCTTAGCTGTCTTGTGTTCGATATAATTTGGTTTAATCTAAACGTCTTTTATAAATACTTTGTATCTTTCAATTAAGAAGATATATAACGTAATTCGTTTTCTGTGAGGCTCTTCTGTACATTTATCAAAACACAATATTCTGTAAATGTATTCAATTAAATTTTTAAGCATTTTGTATGCTTACTTTTTTTTAAAGATTTAGATCGGAAAAAGAGAACATCTAGGACGGGACGGGAATGTATGTCATTTATAATGGATGTTTGTTACTCTTTCACTCAATAACGGTTGAACGTATCTGGCTGAAATTTTGTACTGGGATAGATTAAAGTCTGGAATAACACATAGGCTACTTTTTATCTATTGAATAGCTTCCCAAAGGCAGCGGGCACAGGAACAGAATTCCACGCGGGCAAAACCACGGGCAAAAGCTAGTTTGACGGCCTCTGTGGCGTAGCGGTAGTGCTTTCGACTGCTACAACAGGGGGCGCGGGTTCGATTCCCGCTCAGTGCAAATATTTGTAAACATGAATATGTCTATTTGCATTGGGCTGGGTGTTTCTATGTATAATATGTATGTATTTACAAAATACGTTTTTTGCAATTTGGCTACGGAACCCTAATAATTGCAACACTTTGCGGCTTCATCCACTTAAATCTTGACCCCGAGGGGATATCGGGACAAAAGTACTTACACTCTGTAATGTTAAGCCTAAGCAGTAAAAGAATTTTTGAAATCGTTTCAGTAGTTTTTGAGTTCATTTATTATAAACAAATAAATCTTTCCTCTTTATAATATAAGTATAGATATAGATTTAGTAACAAAGCAAACTTGCAGGCCTATCGGTTTTTTACCGGATGCATTTCGGATAGTGTGCGCTGGAATTGCACAACTTGATACCTCCAAGCCCTTTCCACCAACGAACGACCAGACGCACAGCGACACGCCACCGCTACATGGTGGATATTCCACTCATACGCACGAAACGTTTCGGCGACACATTTATTATGCGTACAGCTAAGGAGTGGAATTGCCTGCCTGAGTCTGTGTTTCCGGAAAGTTATAACCTCGGAATCTTCAAGTCTCGAGTGAATAGGTTCCTTCTAGGCAAACGTGATCCATCGTAGAGCACATCGTCACTTACGACCAGGTGAGATAGAGGTACGTTTGACCTAACATTCTTAAAAAAAAAAGCGGCCAAGTGCGAGTCGGACTCGCCCATTAAAGGGTTCCGTGGCAGCAAGTAACATAATAATGTTTCTTTTTAATTTTTATATTTGAGTTGTTTGAATGAAAGGTAAATTGCGGTTTACGGTTTATGACGTATTAAAAAAAAACTACTAACTAGATCTCGTTCAAACCAATTATCGTTGGAAGTTTACATGGTAATGTACATCATATATTTTTTTAGTTTTATCTTTCTCTTATTTTAGAAGTTACAGGGGGGGGGGGACACACATTTTACCACTTTGGGAGTGTCTCCCACGAAAACTATTCAGTTTATAAAAAAATGATATTAGAAACCTCATTTTTGAAGAGCTATCTATAGATACCTCACACATATGGCTTCGATAAAAAGAAAAATTTTGAGTTTCAGTTTTCTATTTCTGTGTGAAAATCTTAATGCGGTTCACTGAATACATCTACTTACCAAGTTTCAACAGCATAGTTCTTATAGTTGCGGAAAAAAGTGGTTGTGACATACGGACGGACAGACAGACAGACATGACGAATCTATAAAGGGTTCCGTTTTTTGCCATTTGGCAACGGAACCCTAAAAAAAAGCTCGTAGTAAAATTATTAGTCACCACTTCAAGAAATATGATATTCAAAAATTATGTAAACGTGTTAAAGCATATAAATTTTCTTATGATGGTGTTCTCTTCAGGAAGAGGACAAAAATATAACGAAAATGATTTCATTAGCTAGCGAAGTAACGGTAAAACCTGCTACAAAACAAAATACAAAACAAAATTAGGTCGGCGAATATATTTTCGTTGGTCGTCAACGAATCTTCTAATGCGGACGTGTGTATACTGTGGCATAAACTCCATTACGATTCAGAACATGTAATGTCCTTTCTTCGGTTACGGAAAACAGGAAAATCTCAAAATATTACCACACTTAATAAGCACTTTTTATGATTTGGTGAATTAAAGAACAGCTGTGTCGTGTAAGTTCTTAATAGTTGGTAAAAGATTTTTGTTGAGGAATTTGCCGGAATAAGAAATGAGTTTTTATATAGGTTTTTATTTAGATGACGTAGTTAGGTGGTATGCTTTTTAACCCAAATTGCTTGCTTCAGTCTAAAGCGTCAGTAGTCTAGACTAGTAGTGGTTAAAAGGAGTCTACCCTTCGATCGAGAGGTCCAGGGTTCGAATCTTGGACCTGGAGGTGAACTTACTCCTAACACAAGCAATTAAGCTTAGCTGGAGGGGTTAGGGTGAATATTAGTAATTTCGGTTACTAATATTCTTTAAAAAAAATTACCTACAAATATTGTAAGGCGACAGTTTGTTAGTATGGATGTATGAATCTTTGTGACTCTTTCAGGCAAAAATGCCTGAACAGATCCGGCTGAAATTTGGTATAGGGATAGATTATAGCTTGGAATAGGTTCCCAATTGAAGCAGGATCGTGAACAGAATTCAACGTAGGTGAACCCGCGGGCCAAATCTAGTACTACATAAAAAAATTAAGACGCAGTGTACTGTATTTTGCGTGGTACCTTACTAATTAGAAATTCAACAGCTACCGTATCCCCGTTGTCGTCATACAAGGTTACAAAGAAAGAGGGCTGTTCTTCATTCACCGGTAAACTAGCCTTTTCAAGTGTGTCCGGTTCACGGCAATAAATCCGCTCCCTATGATGTGGGACCGAAAATATTGCTAATGCAATATGGTAATGGTATGGTAAAAGGCAATATCAAGACAATGTTTACCTTAAGAAACAATGCCGCTTTACACGTATTCTACATTCATATACTCTATATATCTCTGATGGCGGCCAAAGTCCGTCGGTAACCCTTCGGTTATACTTTCAAGGGCGCACCCGGGGGGTTTTTTTTATACCATCAGGTGACAGACAAACTCTACAAAACTACAAAAAAAATGCCCGGCAATGGACACTTAGGAAGAACACCGTGTTGTTTTATTCGGTTTGATTCCGATACACCCATCTCGTCGTTGGCACCGATGGGGTGGACGCTATGGCGGTTTCCACATGCAAATAAAGAATCATGGGCAAATTGCATGAGCTTTGATAGTCGGCTTTCACACTGAGATAGTGACCTTTTGAGATTGACACAATCATTTCTATATTTATTTATTTATTACTATATTACGGGTTTAGCGCCCTTATACCCTTACTTTTTATAAATTGTTTGATTGTGTACCAATACCCCATTTGAACGGGCCCTCAGTATTTTTTTTCTAATTCTTAAGTACAGACTGTAAATCAAACATAATCTCCTAAACAGTGGTTGAAATCAATTAATTATTTAACGAGGTTATTAGACTCTTACAGTTAAAAAGCAATACTTTTACGATACGTATAATTTAGTGGATAATTACCTGAAATTACTGTGTTCAGCGTCGCCGATGGAGTAGTCACGGCGAGCAGCCAGAAGGCGACCAGTGTCCTCACACATTCTACACTATACATTTTGTTATATTTTCTAGCTAAAATAACACTAATATCAATAATCTAAAGTAAGAGCATAGAAACTTGTTAAATTGACTAATATATTATTTTTATCTTTATGTTGGACGTTCGGCGTCGACCAAATCTGAAACAAAGTAAAAGGCTTTTAAATTTTCAATAAGTTTGCTGTAGCAGGTAATGGAACATGTAGATAGCAAGTCTCGCCGTAAATTGACGCGGGTGTGAGTGCAGAAAGCTTTCTTTCATACTTTTTTTTGGCTTCCAAACCGCAAGCTATTGTTATCGCAACAAAGTCCGTCTGTCCACCAGTTCTTTAGAGACTTTTGAAAGGAAAGTACATCTACTGCAAAAACGTATACAAATTTGAGCAATAGTCGTAATTAGGAAGTTTCAACGGATACGACTACAAGAAATGTATTTTTTATATTTTACTGTGTATGTAATAAGTGTATAGAAAGAGTTTAACTTTGCCTTTTCATACTATACATAAGAGGCATGGGAACTGTTTACCTAAGCCTATGATTTTTTTTTTGTCTTTCTTTCATTTAATTTGGAAATTCCCACGGGCTTCACCCCACCGGTGCCAGTAATGAGGTGGCTATGTCGGAATCGAAATGACTGAAAACACACGATATCCTTCCCAAGCGCCCATTGCCGGGCACCCCGGTTACGCCCACGAAAGGATAACCCCAGGGCTCCAGGCGGACTTCGGCCGTCATCGCGACCTTGCCTTTGGGACGAGTTTGATTCCGCTTCGGTGAGTTGACAGGCGTGTGTAGGACTCACACGACAGACCTTCATCTTGGCCTGCTTCTGTAAGGTAGGCGAGGCCTCCATAATGAAGTTCGGTAGTCCTGGGCGTAGATATAGCCCATGGACACTTGTATAAAATGCTACATATAAAATCTGTAGTGCTTGAAAAATTGGATGACATAAGAATTACGTATGGCATCAAAAGGCTACCCATCATCCTCGCTAACAAAATAATAAAAACTAAAATATTAATTACTACCTAGTCTGTAATAATATTTGGATATTCAGTAAAATAATTGTCAGTAGAAACACCAAGTCGGTAAACGTACCCGGTAGACGGTAATATAGGCTTGACCTTAATTAGATGAGATCAAAAAATACAGTGTATGTATGTAAGTGTTCTTCGTCGACGTTCTATATTAAGAGACTGGTGTCGACTCTATTGCCACAAAAACTTAACAAAACACCGAAATAATTGGACTACAGAACTAATTATATAACGCCATCTCATTTTCTGTCGAAGATAAAATAAAGATGGCGATAAAAGGTAGCCGACACAAACTAGACGCGAAAGGCGAAGTCGAAGTCAAAAATCAATTATTCTGTGTGGTCTACACATTAAAGTGGAACTTATAAATAAAAAACTTGACCAATGTTTAGTTCGAAATACGGCCGCGTCCTGAGAAGACTCCAGTAAGAAACTACAGAGGGGTTAATCAGTCTTTCGATTATTTACTAATGACAGAATAAAATTTACGTTCTAACTACAAAAATAAATCAAATAAATATTAAATTCCAAAAACATTCCAGTTTTAGAAAAAATAAAAGAGTTTCTTAATTTTTTTTTGGGTTTTTTCAACGAAAATCGCTAAGAAATATTATATTATGTCACTATTCTCTTGGATTGTTGATACATGGCCTACATTATTGCGTATAGCAGGATTATGCCTGAATAATCGTCGCCAATGACAGAGTATAATTATCTTGTGTGCGAATCTCTTGTAATAAATGAGTATACCGTTATTATACCGACCGTAACTGTCTTTTTGGCAATTTGTCCTCTTAATAAGGTAATACTTATTTGACTGAAAGTACATTCCATCGAATAATAATGCTATGATTAAGGGAAGTATATAATGTCTGTTGGTTGTATGTAGGCAAAAGTGTCTTATAGTCTTATGTAACATCTTATTGGCGAAATATGATACCATGTATACACTATGGTGACAAATAGGTATTATTGTATTGACTGATGATTAAAATGTGTGGTTGAGAGTTTTTAATGCCAAATTTTTGAAGTGAAATATTTTTTTATGCGCCTTGAGCACTTTCTATAGAAACACTTTTGGGGTGAAGAAAAATCACGAAACTTACGGATCTCTTCATTTCTGATTCGACCTCGTAGAGAAACCCCAAGCAAAGCCCGTTCCATAGCTCGCTATGTGACTCGGAGCTTCCTTATGAGGCCCATAGTGAGAGACCACGTCTCGGCACACACCGCTAAATATATAAACTTTAACGGTCAGTCGTTAGCTACTGTTTGTTACCGTATAGACTTTACCATTATGTAATAGGGTTCATATTTAATTCTATTACTTAACAGAGTTAACTCTAAACCATTAATATTTTAACCTGTAGGCACAAAATAAATAATTGAATTAAAATAGAATAAATTAATGGGGCTCCCATTGTATAGTTATACGGAACCCTTCGTGCACGAGTCCGACTTGCACTTGCCCTTTTTATGTTGTTTATTCAATCATTGTTGTTAGCAGTATAAGCTCACAGTACACTTATATGCTGTTAATTATAAAGTGAATTCATGTACGTTATTATGCGGTAAATTATTAATTATATTACATTCAAATTATTTACAAAATAACTAATACCAATAAATACATATATTATATTTATTACAATAGTAAATTTTAGGCAAATACGAATACTAACTTTAAACAACATAAATATTTTGTCACATTCATAGTAATCGTACTTGGTTTCTCATAAAATATGTCAGCTTCTCAATTTGTCTTTGAAAAGTTATTCAAATATTGGACAGCTCTATAAGTAGGGCTGTTCCATGCCAGGAAGCGCCAAGTTAGTGGGCAATATACTAGGGGTTTATACTTGACGGACTCCGTGGCGTAGCGGTAGTGCATTCGACTGCTACGACAGGGGGCGCGGATTTGGTTCCCGCTCGGTGCAAATATTTGTATGCACGAATACGTCTATTTGCATTGATCTGGGTGTTTCTATGTATAATATGTATGTATTTACAAAAAAGGAATATAAGTATGTTTATCCGCAATCTGGTACCCATAACACAAGCTAGTTAAACCATGCTTACATTGGGTATTGAAAGCGCTGTGTAGAATGTCGTAGAATATTTATATGAATATATTTATTATACTAGTTGTTGCTCAAGATTAGATTTGGATTGTGGATCCGCGATAAAGCGAGCGCGCTTTTTCGCGGATCCACAATCCAAAAAAAAAAAAAAAATTAAGGTAAACTCTGCCAAAAAGGCTGTTATAAAATTCAAGACTATTTAGATGACAAACAAGCTTGGATATGAACTGTTTGCTCGCTCTCTATGCTATTCAAACGAAATATTAAGAAGGTTAAGTAAATGTTTGTAAATAGACCAAAAAAAAAACAGCGCGCTGAGTTTCTTGCCGGAGTCTTCTCAGGACGGGGCCGCGTTTCAAACCGGTGGTCCATTTGCCAAACATTCGTTTAATTACATTTTTTTACGTTTTGTATGTGCCGTATTAATGGTTTTGACTTTGACTTTTTGACTTTGACTTTGGCAGTCAGTTCCAGGAAAGCCGTATAAGTAAAACAACCGGGCTCCGAAGTTTGAGCCTCACGTGTAACTGGGGACCACGCTAAGATGATGATGATGACCTTTTTAGGGTTCCGTAGCCAAATGGCAAAAACGGAACCCTTATAGATTCGTCATGTATGTCGGGTGAAATCCGGAAGATACGGGCCACCATTTCAGATGCTGACGATTCATTTTAGGATCGGCATCAACTGATGCTTCTCCACGTCCCGCTTAAAGAACATGGGGACTGTAAGAAGAAGGAAATATTAAAAACACTCCAGTTTTTAGGGTTCCGTTCCCAAATGACAACCGTTGCAAAACGGAACCCTTATAGATACGTCATGTATGTCTGTCTGTCCGTCCGTATGTCACAGCCACTTTTTCCGAAACTATAGGAACTATACCTGAAACTTGGTAAGTAGATGTATTCTGTATACCGCATTAAGATTTTCACACAAAAATAGAAATAAAAACAATAAATTTTGGGGGCTCCCTATACTTAGAACTGAAACTCAATTTTTTTTTTGTGAAAAATAAAACGTATGTGTGATATCTATGGATAGGTCTTCAAAAATGATGTTGAGGTTTCAAATATCATTTTTTTTCTAAACTGAACAGTTTGCGCGAGAGACACTACCAAAGTGGTAAAATGTGTGTCCACCCCCCCCCCCCCCTGTAACTTCTGAAATAAGAGAATGATAAATCTAAAAAAATATATGATGTACATTACCATGTAAACATCCACTGAAAATTGGTTTGAACGGGATCTAGTAAGTATTTTTTTAATACGTCATAAATCGTAAACCACAGTTTACCTTTCATTCAATCAACTCAAATATAAAAATTTTAAAAAAAATATTATTTGCTGCTACGGGCCCCTTCATGGACGAGTCCGACTCGCACTTGGCCACTTTTTTAAAACAGTACAAAGTTTATTTATCATTCTCACCTGCCCTTGTCCCAATTATTTGGGGTCGGCTCAACATATCATTCTCCATACATTCCTGTTAGAAGCCATCTCCTGCCATATCCTCTTTCACACATTCCATACATCTTTTCTAGAGCTTACCTCTGCACCTAAAATGCTCTACATTCATACTATGAACCTTTTTAACAACACTACTTTCATCTTTTCTCATAACATGTCCATATCTCGACAGTCACAGTACTGTAGGTACCACGGTAGGTGGTAGAGTCAAGCAACAGTCATTTTGGCCGTTGCATGAATAGGCCGACTCGACCGGGGAAGCACCACCCTCTCACAGAATATCGACGCCAAGTAACAGTATTTGAACTGTTGCGTTCCGTTTGGTGAGTGAGAGTGCCGGAGCCCAAACTCCTTTCCCATCCCTTCCCAAACTCTTTTCCCATCCCCTCCCAAACTCCTTTCCCATCCCCTCCCAAACTCCTTTCCCATCCCCTCCCAAACTCCTTTCCCATCCCCTTTCCTTTACAAGGTCGGCAGCGCGAGTGTAACGCCACTGGTGTTGCACACGTCCATAGGCCGCGGTAACCGCTTCCCATCAGGTGGGCCGTGTGCTTGTCTGCCACCTTAGTGGTTTAAAAAAAAAGTACAACGTTTATTATGGAGGTCCATATTATTTCAACAAATTCAAAAAAATGTAGATCAAAAGCTCAAACAATCTGCTATATGTGTCGATATAAATCAAATCATAGGTATCCATTTTATTACAAAAGTTAGATCTGGGATCATGAGTCTCGATCCCAAGCAAGCTCTAAATTACATTGGAGACGAATCGGCATCCCTTTGATAGTTCTCGCGTGATTCCTTAACATTACATATAGCTATAAAACTAGTTTCGAGAACTGGGCGAAGTTTGAAGACTACATCGAAATGATTTGGCAATGAATGATACTGAATCGTTGGCATCACATAAACATAAACATAAACTCACGCCTATATCCCCGAAGGGGTAGGCAGAGGTGCTAGCACCCACATTTCGCCAGTTTATGTTTAGGTCCCAATGTAATAGGTGGCGAGCCTATTGCCATTAACCGGGCACTTTTAAGCCTGCCATAAATACACACATAACTTCGAAAAGCATCGAAAATCGAAGAAATCATTGGTGTGTGCCATGGTAAAACCTGGGATCGAACCCGAGACCTCGTCTCAGCAGTCCATTACCCATACCACTAGGCTACCACCGCTTATTCGTTGGCTATATAATAAATCGCATTACCTGCATATTTTAATAAAATGTTACACTAAAATGGTGTATATATTTGAAGGTCATATTGGAAGTTTACAGTCAAATTTTCTTGACGTTTTGAATACATTATTCTGACTTAAAGTTGATAGACATTCCATTAGAATTGTAGATTTCAATATTATACGTCTACTATGAAGTACCTTGGGCTCGTACTCGATAGCCGATGGGACTTCGGACCTCATCTCCGGAGTCTGATCCCGAAACTGAGGGGGGCTGCGGCCGCGCTATCGCGGCTGATGCCCAACGTTAAGGGACCCAATGCCCCCACTAGGAGACTGTACCTGGGGATCGTGCGAAGCATGGCCCTGTACGGGGCCCCAGTATGGGCGGCGACTCTGGCGGCCCGCAACGTGGCTGTATTAAACAGCCCGTTAAAAGCGATGGCCGTCAGAGTCATCAGGGGGTATCGCACGATCTCCGTCGAGGCGGCATGTCTCCTAGCCGGGACCCCTCCATGGGACCTGGAAGCGAAAACCCTTGCGCTGCTGTACCAGTGGCGCAAGGAGGCGCTGGAGCGGGGCTATAGGCCGGAGCCCCGAGAAATCAGGGCTCAGCGGTCCCTGCTCCGTCAGGAACTCATGGAGATATGGAGGGTGCGACTTGAGCACCCAAGGTGGGGGGAATCCACCATTGCGGCGGTGAGACCGATCATGAAGGAGTGGTTGGAGAGGGACCATGGGGACCTCTCCTACCGGATGTGCCAGATGGTTACCGGACACGGGTGTTTCGGTAAGTATCTGTGGCGCATCCACCGGGAGACAACGCCGCAGTGCCAGCACTGCGAGGATCCTGGCGAAGACACGGCGCTCCACACGTTGGTGGAGTGCCCTGCGTGGGCGAGTCAACGCCGGGATCTCGTTGCGGTCCTGGGCGTGGACGTTCTCTCGTTGGAGACCATGGTGAGAGCCGTGGTCTCCGACGGGAGCAAGTGGCACGCCGCCGCCTCTTTCTGCGAGCAGGTAATGCGCGCGAAAGAGACGGCGTAGAGGGAGCGGGAGAGAACCGGGACTACCGACCTCCATGATCGGGGCCTGAGGACGGCAGTTGGCCGACTCGCCGTCCTTACAGAAGCAGGCCGTGGCGGAGGCGTGTCGTGTGTGCCCTTGATACGCCTGCCAACTCACCGAAGCGGGATAAAACCCGACCCCACCAGGCGAGACCGCGGTGGCGGCCAAAGTCCGCCGGCAACCCTGGGGTTATCCTTTCGAGGGCTTACCCGGGGTGCTCGGCAACGGACACTTGGGGAGGACACCGTGCGGTTTTAGTCGAGACACGACATAACCACCCCCGCTGGCCAGCGGGGGGGTATCCGAAGGGATTTCCGCACGTAAAAAAAAAAAATACGTCTACTATTTGATTCGTGAAATCGTCTGTTGGTGCCATTTGCTATTTCAGAGAAGGGATTATGCTTTATGGGCAACCTTACACCCCGGCGTCTGAAGACCCGAGATGGCGTGCGGTTTTAGTCAGTTCAAGCCCGATATAACCGCCCCCGCTGGTCGGGGGGGGGGGGGGTATCCGAGGGGATTTCCACACGAAAAAAAAAGGGTAGATATATTGATGTAGTTATACAGTCTGTAACAAAACTAGTGTCCGACCAAGAAGGGAAACATAGGTATCCTAAACACATAGCCATATATGACATTAAAAATAATATATTAATGAAAATAAATGTATTAGTGGCATTTTAAACGTCATTTCATCGATCGTAATTACCCAATATATCCCCAAAATCTAAGAATGTGACAACACCACATTGTAAATCTTCAATAATACAACACCGCACCCCGTTGGTTGCGCCGCCGCCGCGCCGCACCCTCCAGTATTTTTTTTTGTTAATTTGTTTTCAGAGGGGCATTGTCCAAAGTGGTCCTCCTGTGTAACCATGTGAGTTTCCCCATTGGCCTAAATTGTATTACTGTGGGGTAATTTTTTTAACTTATTGTCCAAAAAGGATTACTTTAAAGAAACCCAATATTGATACCTATATTATATACCTTCACGGATTGGACACTATTTTTGTTACATCTTGTATACCCTTACCCTTAGGGGTAAGGGTTTAAAAAAACAGTATTTGCTAACGTTTGTTTCCTGTTTGATAAAGAACAACACTAAGTCACCTTGTATGATATTTATAGGAAGAGATGGTCCTTCTATTATGTTACACTAGCTGATGCCCGCGGCTCCGCCCGTGTTGAATTATAATCTCATCCCCGCAACCCATGGGTACCTTTTGTTTTTTTTCATTTCGTGCGGAAATCCCCTCGGATTGCTCGGAAATCCCGCCGGCCAGCGGGGGCGGTTATGTCGGGCTTGAACCGACTAAAACCGCACGCCGTTTCGGGGCTACAGACACAGGCCGGGGTGTAAGGTTGCCCATAGAGCATATCCCTCGCACCCCGACTGACCCTGGGTCATCTCCGGTTTCGAGATGGCCCCCTCGGGTTTGGGAACCACGGTGTCCCCGTCTTGCTCCGGTTTGGGGGAGGGGTGTTAGTCGCCCCAACCCATGGGTACCTATTCCTGGGATAATAAATGGCTTACGACCTGTTTTCAGGCCTACCAAATTTACACAAAGAGTTTCCTAAGAATCGGTCTAGCTGTTTTGGAGGAGTTCGATAGCAAACACTGTGACACGAGAGTTTAATTTATTAGATTTAGGAGTCATCTAATATATAAAATTCTCATGTCGCGGTGTTTGTAGTTAAACTCCTCCGAAACGGCTTGACCGATTCTCATGAAATTTTGTGTGCATATTGGGTAGGTCTATTTTTCATCCCCCTAAATGGTAAGGGTAATCTCTTCACCCATAAATTTTTCTTTTAATTTTTAGATATTTTTTATGATACAGTTGTTGTATGTTTTTTGATTTTTAATTAATAATTTTATTGTATACTTTTTAGTTATGATATAACTATATATACAAAGATATACAAAGCGCTTCATTTTGATACCCTACTCGATAAGTTTGAGTGAAAATATTTTACATTTACATTTCAGCACCAAAAGTCCAGTATTTTTTTTTTGTAATTTCCCGTAACACTCTCACAGTAAATACGAATCTAATCACACCTCTCAAGCTGAAATCCATCAAGCTAGTCAGGCTGCAGAGCGTGCCCAACAATTATACATACATACATACATACTCTCGAAAAACATAACCCCTCCTTCGGGTGCAGGCGGGTAAAAAAGGTAACGGAATACCATGCACTTCTGTTAGTACCATATGCAGGTTTTTAGCTTAACCCGTCGCGCGTTTTTTGTTCACCCATTAACACAAATAAAGTTGCACCGTTGAATGTTTTTTGTGCCACGGTTTGCACAAATAAACTCACTCTATTTTGTCATTGGATTTAAACGTTTCGTTTACATCAAAACGTTGGGCGTTTAACTTTAGCCTAATGTTTACCTTATGGTAATCGTATTTTATAAGTTTTGAACGAAGATAGTGACAACGGAACGCAAAAAATATTAAAATAAAAATACATTGACCTTCTGGGCCGCCATTTTCTGTTGAGTTCATTGTTGTGAAAGTTTTGGTGTGTGAAGTGCACAATAAATATGGATTATTTGAGAAAGCGGTAAGTGTTTTTATGTGTTATTATACATATAATTATTGAGAATTAGTTGTAGTTTACGTATAAAGAGAAATTTAAACGGAAAGTGGTGAAAATATTACTGATAAAAGTTTATCAATTTGATTTGAACCTTTTTATGAAATAGCTTGTCGTGTTTTACATAACATTTTCAATTAAAATATCACGTTGGTAGATTTATAATATACATAAGTCGTTAAAGTATTAAATTGCAAAACATAATCAGTGATTAAATTTTCATATTATTACAAATTCACTTTATAATCATGTTCTAAATGTACAAAAGTGACTAAATTTTGACCGCCATGATGAAAACGAGTTTCTTTCAATAACATCTCACATAGTTCATCAAATATATATATAATAATCTAGTTTGAATTATTTTGAAATACGGATAAGTTGTTAGAATAACTATCGACAAATAAATATCAGTAATTCTTTTTTCGTATTATTGCATATTTCATCAAAAATCATAGTCAAAATATAAATAAGGTCGAATTTCATGTATTTATAGCTATCATAGGTACGGATGTTCGATAAAGTAGATACCACTCAAGTACACTCACTCACATAAATCATGTGAGAGTTCGTCAAGATGCTAGTTTCGTATACATGTATTGTATTTTATTCACCTTTATGAATAAAATAAAAATAATAGCCAAAAAGCACCACCTTGGTATTTTGCTAAAAACATTGGTATTTCAATACTACGGTGGCAAACTATTTTTTTGATTACGTCAGATTAGATTTTTTTTTTAAATATAAATAGGACAATTTGACTTCACCTCGCCTGATGGTAAGCTGAGGTAAAGGTAATTTGGGTTAGATAGAATAACACTAGATCATAATATACATTTGATGGTAAGCGGTCACCGTAACATCTATCTAGTTGCTAGTTCAACAAGATGCAAGTTTCGTATACATGTAATTTACGATTACGTATGATGGTAAACGGTCACCGTGCCTTTTTTTTATATATTTAGGACACGTCAATTTGACTTCACCTCGCCTGATGGTAAGCTGAGGTTAAAGTCTCAGGACGTATTTTTAGTTTCCTTGTCATTCAAATATAGTTAACGTAAAACAATATGCGATGTGACATCGCTTTTCATAACACAAATATTTATTATTGTAACTTTGCTATATTTTTTTTAGATCGAACAGACGCCGTAGTATGAGTGCAACCAGCTGGTCACGGTCGGCGATACCGACACAGGGACAGAGCCAATCGGCCCAACGTTGTGACCTTGAAGGAAACCCCTGGTGGCAGCATACGACGCGACGTTGTACTAGACACGTAAGTTATTTAGTTTATGTATCTCGAATGTGTCAGAATTAGGTAATTTGGGAAAAATCTGTTCCTTAGTATTTTTTCTCTTACGCCCAGAATGAACGCACGTTCCAGACGGGTGGTGGTCCACGTCAACGCACCGGGTTGGATACGTAAATTGCTTTAATTTTTACACGACTATCTTAGAAAGAATGTTTTCTTTTTAGGGTGCATATATTCTTTGTGAGTCACTTGCATAGACTTTCGTGTGTTTAGATATGTTCCGGATGGATTCAAGAAGCCCAGGGTTCGCTTTATTAATATTTGATTGGCTAAAGTTGGCTTTTAAGTGAGCAACTGCCATCTGACCTTCCAACCCCGACAGCAAAGCCAGTTCCAGTCGGCAGGTGTACCAGGTAGCAGGTGAGGTCGGCGTGGGCTCTGAAGATCTAAGTATACACCCTTAAATCTTAGAAAAAAGATATATTTGGTTGTATCTTTTTTTCAAGGCGGAAGATCGGGTACTATGGCGCTCTATGTGAGAATCCTATGTCCAGTAGTGGGCTACAAAAGGCTAATAATTGAGTAAGCTTTTAGAAGCCTTAGCTAACGGACGATATTTCTGTCCTAAACCAGAAGTAAGGTTTTCTATTTATATTTTTATTTATTTTTGTTTCTTTCTAGCCCTGGATTATTGGAGCTGCTGGAAGAAGTGGATGACGATGTGGAAATGGGGGAAATGATGGACGTTGCACCATGGCAAATCTTAAGTTTGGTCATGAAGTCAACAGGGCCTAGTAGTAGAAGTAGACCACAGTTTTGTGCCGGCTAACAAACCTGTGTTTTAGTAAAACGTTCAACCTCAACATCAGGCAAAACGTCACCGCTGTCACACATTCTTCTGAAGCGATCGCGAATTTATTCATGAAAGGAATTATAAAATAAAAATTTATGATATCCATGACTGTATTTCATTAGTGCTATCCTAAATATTTAATTTTCAGGTTTCTATAAAAGCGGCGATAGCCCAGTGGCGTACGTAACGGACTGCTGAGACGAGGTCTCGAGTTCGATCCCCAGTCGCCCCGGGCACACACGTCTGACTTTTCGTAGTTATGTGTGATTAATAAATGTTAATTATCGCTCGCTTAATAATGTGCCCGGTAGATGGCAATAGGCTCGCCCCCTATTACATTGGGACCTTAACATAACTGGCGAAACGTGGGTGTGTAATACACCTCTGCCTACCCCTTCGGGGATACAGGCGTGAAGTTATGTTATGTTATAAAACACTGAAAACCCATATTGGCGGTGACTGTTCAAATATTTCATTTCGAACTCAAGTTTCGAAGAGTCAGGTTTCAGCCAGTCTAGTAAGCGAGTATTCATACCATCCATATTTTACTGAGTGGTTCCTGGCGCAGCAATAAAAAGGCTAGCCTACTTTAGGGACACTAAGTTCTAGGGCCACTGGTCAGACTTGACATTTTTCCAATTTATTTTATTTTTCTGACAATTCGGACACCATCCGAATATCAAAGCTATTTTGTACTATGCCAACTGTACAAAATAGTTTTAATATTTTAAAGATATTCGAATTTTCATTTATTTATACATCAAACGATGAAATAAATTTGCTAACTTGGGTAAAGTATTGCTTTGAGTATTCGATACCGTGTGGAGTCCTTAGGAGGACACGCCTTGTCTTCGTTAGGTCACAAGGTTCACGCTCCATTCTAGTCCTTCATCCGATTAGCGTGGTTTGCAGCTTACAGAGTTCCGGTAGCAGTGGAAGTCCGGCATTCCCAATGAGGTTCGATTTCAGGTCAGCCGGTCATAAACAGGTTTGTAAATCATGAAATAAATAGTTATGCGGAGTGAAACCCGAGCTTACCAGTGTAAGCAACCGGGATTTGAGCTCGGCATTATGTATGTCTACCTTATTATGCTGTGGGCATGGATAACCAAACAGCTATTTGTTATTATGGCTGGCCGACGTTAGGGCCACTAATCTCTGGGTTGACTTGTCCGTATAGACACTTTATTATTAGTATTTTTATATTTGTACTATGCTAACAGCACAAAATAGCTTTAATTTTGACGGTGTCTGAATTGTCAGTGAAAAAATAATAAAATTATAAGGTGTCAAAACGGACAAGTGGACCTAAAGATTAGTGGCCCTAGCGTCGGCAAGAAATATTTTTTTTACTAGTTGACCCGGCAGACTTCGTACTGCCTCAATCGATAACAACTTCCATATTTATTCACCTTTTAAACCTTCTCTGGACCTCCACAAATAATTCAAGAGCAAAATTAGCCAAATCGGTCCAGCCCTCCTCGAGTTTTAGTGAGACTAACGAACAGCAATTCATTTTTAGGGTTCCGTTGCCAAATGGCAAAAAACGGAACCCTTATAGATTCGTCATGTCTGTCTATCTGTCCGTCCGTATGTCATAGCCACTTTTTTCCGAAACTAAAAGAACTATGCTGTTGAAACTTGGTAAGTAGATGTATTCTGTGAACCGCGTTAAGATTTTCACACAAAAATTAAAAAAAGCAATAAATTTTGGGCGCTCCCCATACTCAGAAATGAAACTCAATTTTTTTTTACATCAACTCAATTTTTTTACATACACGTGTGTTTCTGTGGATAGGTCTTCAAAAATTATATTGAGGTTTCTAATATAATTTTTCTCTAAACTGAATTGTTTGCGCGAGAGACACTTCCAAAGTGGTAAAATGTGTGTCTCCCCCTGTAACTTCTAAAATAAGACAATGATAAACCTAAAAAATATATATGATGTACATTACCATGTAAACTTCCACCGAAAATTGGTGTGAACGAGATCTAGTAAGTAGTTTTTTTTAATACGTCATAAATCGTAAACCGCAATTTACCTTTCATTCAATCAATTCAAATATGAAATTTAAAAAAAAGCATTGTTATATTACTTGCTGCTACGGAACCCTTCATGGGCGAGTCCGACTCACACTTGGCCACTTTTTATATATAAAGAAGATTAATTTAACCACAAAATATCTCCTTTGTTCGCCGATTTCATGTCAAACAACAGCTATATAAATATTATTGGGCAAGTTTCAAAATTACGATAATTTAAACATCTACATTATAGAAGTTGGATAGTACTTGAAAAATTAAAATTATTTTTGAGGTTCAGTACAAGACTGGGTACAAAAATTAGAATAATCAAAGTTCAAAATTAATTTTCAAAACAATTTTTTTGATTTGGTTCTAATTTGATGCAGTGTGGTTTAGTTTATATAGAATCAAGTATAAATAGGTAACATAATAGTAATTCATTTTTCTAAAGAAAAATCGATTCGTATAATATTGTAAAATAGTATTACATTTATTTATACATAAATAAAGTTTAATCTCAATAGCTTAACTTTGCGACTGTACCTAAACGCAGGTGCGAGTTGCAGGTGGCATTTTTGACGTCACGTTGCCGCGAAAAAGAATAACGGATATTTGCGCGCCGCCGGCTGACTGCAGTCTGAGTGCAATCCGCGCCATTTTTTTCGCGAGAGCGTTCTTATCGGAATCTTATTGGATTTTTTTGTGGATATCGTGTTATAGTGTAGTGTAACTTTAGTACAGTGAATACTTCAATATATGTGTAATTCTTTAGTGATATTAGTGTAAGTGATTATGGTGATTCAGCTGAGATAATTGTTGTGTAAACATGTTGAAGCAGAACGTAAAAATCAAAACTTTGGAATTATAAACTCATATCGTAAAAACATTCGGATTTACAGGTATTTACTTTATATATAATGATTCCTAGTTTAGTGACGATTATTTTGATATACGCATTATGATATATAATTATGTTCTTGATATCTAAAATATGCATTTTCGGTGACCTATGACCTCCAAATTGTAAATGACTTGCCCCCCCTCGACATTAGATGCATAAAGGCTATTTCGCGGTGCATCGCGTGAAGGGTTAATTGTATTAATTAATTGTAAAAATTAAGCATTATCCTGATAGCGATTCCCCAGTTTCAAAGTTTCAAAGTTTGCACTTTGGAACCTGGACTACGCATACAATTTTGACGGGCAAGTGTGCTTTCCCGGAAGTGACTACCGACTGACGTCCCAGAGGAAAGCCTGCGCCAGTGTCTCGTCTGTTGTTTAGCAGGCACACCGACAAGCAAGTGAGGTTGATTTGGGTGGTGATAGTGCCCTTTACAGGATTTAGCTCCTTAAATATATAATCATAAGGTCTGAAACGGAAAAACTGTTTAACTACATATTTACATATATAATCCTTTTTTTGTTAACATTTTTTGACGATTATAAGATAGCTTATAAGATTATAAGTAGCTCACCCCCCCCCCCCCCGAAATCATTTTGAGGGGGGGGGGCTGTGATGCGAAAATGCAAATCAAAAAAGGTGTTGGTAGTACCCTGTATAGGAATTTAGCTCCTTAAATATATTATTATGAGATCTGAAACAGAAAAACTATGTAACTACCTCTGTTATCATATTTAATGCTTTTTTTAAACATTTTTTGACGAATATATTCTATGTCTAATTAAGCAAAAAAATTTTTGTGTCGGTCTGTCTGTTGATCTGGATGTCTGGATGTCTGTTTACGCAATAACTCAAGAACCATTATCCGATTAAAAAAAATTCTTTCGCCAATCATCTTGTTTGGTTAATGGGAAGAACTGATTAGATTTTGGGGTTTGTACGTTCAAGGTTTCGGGTACCTACCATACAAATTGTCCCTAAAAAATCGTTTTTTTGTGTTTTAGACGTCGAAGACGTTTGATTTGATTTCATTTTCTTCATATTTATTGCTCAATATATAAAGACGCGTCGAATAATATGCATAAAGCCTAAGGTCTGTTCACAAGTATCAGTATTAATATGTATCTAAGTTTGGCCCGAAGTTTGACAATCACCGTGTGATTTCCGCCCCACTAGATTTATATGTATATTTTTTGTAATTTTATGTGTGTAAACACTGTTCTTTCTCGTTTTCATACACATGTCAATACACCTTTTTCTTATTGTTCACGATCTCTCGCCCCGGTCTGCTGGAAGGAATTTCTTAAAGAAATAAGCAGTCCCATTGTACCTTTTTTTTTTTTTCGTGCGGAAATCCCTTCGGATACCCTCCCGCCGACCAGCGAGAGCGGTTATGTCGGGCTTGAACCGACCAAAACCGCACGCCGTCTCGGGTCTTCAGACCCGGGGGTGTAAGTTTACCCATAGAGCATATCCCTCGCACCCCGGCTAACCCTGGGCCATCTCACCACTAACAGCATCGCTCATCCTGTCTCCTCTGAAAGCAGAGGAGTACGGAGAGCGATGTGTTCCCGCCACGTTGGGTATTAGCCGACGATCAAAGCCAACCCTATGAAGGGGAAGCCATTGACCGCCGCCCAGGGTGTACCGGCCGCTCCGATTCCGTTCCCCCCGGACTGCAGCGGGATCGGAATCGGAGCGACACTCGAGGAGGTTACCCAACACACACCCCTGTCCAATTGTACCTACTATGCTTTCCACCATCCATGAATTATAATGATATTATTGTGTGTGCATAAATATTTTTTTAAATAAATCAAAAAATGGAGGTTTTATCAATTAAACGTCACATCAATGAGTTGGTAATTATTCCTGAGCTATGAAGAGCAGCCTAAGGGCTCTAGTATGATGAACGGTTATTCGGAGTGGCGAGTGACCGATGCGAATATTTAAGAGTGCTTAATAATAACCGCGGTAGCCTAGTGGTATGGGTAATGGACTGCTGAGACGAGGTCTCGGGTTCGATCCCAGGTTTTACCATGGCATACACCAATGACTTTTCGATGCTTTTCGAAGTTATGTGTGTATTTATCGCAGGTTTATAAGTGCCCGGTTAATGGCAATAGGCTCGCCACCTATTACATTGGGACCTAAACATAAACTGGCGAAATGTGGGTGCTAGCACCTCTGTCTACCCCTTCGGGGATATAGGCGTGAGTTTATGTTATGTTATGTAATGTGTGAAATAAACGAAGTGTTTATATCTAGTTATAACCGTTGATTGGGTGATGGATTTGATTTAAATAGGTATGCATCTATACTAGAATAAAATTATAAATAAGTCGTGTAATTTGAAGATTTTGAAATTAGAAAACTTGGGTTAATTAACATAACCCAAGTTTTCTAATTTCAAAATCTTCGATTCTGAAAATAAAAATATTTATTTTAGAATTCTTATCTTTTTGTCTGTTTGTTCATGATTGATGCAAAAGCTACTGAATGGATTTTGATTAGAAAGGTCCATTGCAGACTTAAAATTTGCCGTATATTTGATTGCAATTGGTTAAGTAGAACCGGAGATATGGCCCAAAAACGATAACCGACCACCACGCGGGCGGAGCCACGGGCATCAGCTAATTGAAAATAAAACTATTTTTAACGGATTCTATCGTGATTGGTTCGGTGGCATTTTATTATTTAAACTGATTCCGACGTTTTGGTTGCTTTTCAGTAGCCATGGACACGGGGGACCATATTTAATTTGACCGAGACATTTGAAGCGTGTTTGTATTTTTAATGGGTTATAAATAGGGTAGATAAATATGAGTAGTTTAAATATTTTTTACCGCTCTTTTCAAACTTTATTTTTACGAATAATGGAACAGTTACATTCTCAAGCGGCTGTCAGAAGTAAAATAATGGTTGGACAGAGTATAGTTATAAATGTTTATGTTATGATTCAACCTATTCAACAAAGCTTAATGCTCTTGAAAAAACAAGATTCAAATCGGTATAATGTTCAAGTATCCGATTTAAATTCTCAACCAGAAATCAATCGCCAGATTGCAAAATAATTTTTTATATCTTCCCACCATCGTCACTGAATAAACAGGGAATATTTATTTCCCTTTCAGTTACGTTCTTTCATTCACGAGTCCCTTACCGAATTCAGGTTTACTGGTTAATGTGACTTGAAATAATAAAGAGTACTAAAATCGACTGTAATTGGATATAGGCGTGGAGTTATGCATGTATATGTATGTAAAGAAACTACGTAAAATTTTTTTTTATACCTTATTGAGCTGAGCGAGTGAAACTCTTATACCCGGCATAGCCGTTTGTTGGTGCTTAACTCCTCCGTAACCACTCGCGTGATCTTCACCAAATTTACCACGGTGGTAGTGTGGACACTGAGGAGTGTTTTGAAGCGAGATTGTTCATGCCCAATGTACCATTGAGGAATAATCACTGAAAAACAGTTTCACGAGCGCGCGGCCTTAGCTTAGCGCGCGACCGTAGTAAGATGTCTTATTTTCAAGTAAGAATCCTGCTCGCTCAGCTCAATTTATTTCAGTCGAACCCCGCACTGAATTCCTAGTATTAGATGGCAGACAAGCATACGGCCCACCTGATGGGAAGTGGTTACTGCGGCTTATGAATGTTTGCAACACCATTTATGAATGTAGAAGAAGTAAAAAGTATACGCCAGCATCGTAGCCAGTAGTAACAGGCAGAGATCACAGTATCTGCCTACCACATCGAGAAAGAAGCGTGACAATTTTTTTTATTAAAAAATATTAGTAAACGAATTTACTAATATTCCCCCAAAGACCCCTAGCTAAGCTAAATTGCTTGTGTTAGGAGTCGGTTCACGTCGGTGGCCACCTGTTATGGCCAGGATTCGAACACGAGACTTCTCGATCGTAGGGTCGGCTTCTTAACCACTTACCGACGCTTATACCGACGACTATATGTACGAATGTATAAAAAACTAGTCATATTCGATATCTTACCGCTAGTTGACCCAGTAACAAAGAGGGGAGTGCCCTTTTATTATTCGGTCAGTGAAAGACTGACCACTTCGGGCATTTCCGAGGTCACTAGCAACACACTTTTTTGCTAGCCTTTATTGAAATCATAATAGACTACACACTATGTGTTACTGTGGGAACATCGTCAACAGCCTATAGACTTGCGATGTATGGTGAAAAAATATTAGGATATTTATAAAGTGGTATAAAGAGTAAATAAACTATAATATTGTCGGAAGTTTGCGCAAATGTCACATATTGCGATTTATTTGATGTTATTTCGTTACTTACATAAAAAAATATAAAATAATATAAATATAGAAATATTAGAAATATAAGAAAAATAAGAAAGAAAATCTCTATTTTTTTTCGAATCACACGCATATACATGCGAAAAAGAAAACAAGGAAGAGAGCAACCAATAGTACATTGTTCATCAAAGGGAGAAAGAGACTGTTATCTAACGAGGGTGTAGTTTGAGACACGACGCGCAGCGAAAGGTCTCAACACACACGAGTTGGGAATCGCACTTTCTTCCGAGTGACACATAATGCTTTATACTACACCTACAAATTAAAAAAAAAAGACGTTAACAATGAATTTTCTTATACTTTTGACTCCCGCTTTGCAGATTAACAATGGATTTTCATACACTTTTCTCTCCTGCGTATTTCTAAGGAAGTTTTGTTTCCCGCTTAGCATGTTAACAATGGATTTTCTTATATTTTTTTCTCCTGCATATTTCTACGGCAGTAATAACGTACAATCTGCCTTATTTTTAAGAAAGTATTATATCGTTTCTGAGTAGTTGTAGTATAAAATATCTTACTATGATATTGTGGGAAGTTTACGCGAATGTCACACATTGAAATAAAACTATTTTTAACGGATTCTATCGCGATTTATTTGATGTTATTTTATATTATTTTACATTGATCCCGACGTTACGGTTGCTTTTCAGCAGTCATGGTAAAATATAAAGTGACATCAAATAAATCGCGATAGAATCCGTTAAAAATAGTTTTATTTCAATGTCTTACTATGTTGAAAAATAGCAATATTTTTATATGGTGTTTTCTGAGTTTCCTTATTTATCGGAATCTATACAAATAAATACAATTATTAATAATAAATAATAAATATTCTACGACATTCTACACAGCGCTAACTAGACCCAAATTAAGCATAGTTTAACTAGGTTGTGTTATGGGTTCCAGAATGCGGAAAAACATACTTATATACTTTTTTTTTGAAAACACATACATATTATACATAGAAACACCCAGACTAATGCGAATAGATATATTCATGCATATAAATATTTGCACTGAGCGGGAATCGAACACGCGCCCCATGGCGTAGTAGTCGCATGCACTATCGCTACGCCACAGAAGTTTTTTTTTTAAATATATTTAGGACACGTCAATATGACTTCACCTCGCCTGATGGTAAGCTGAAGGTAAAGTCTCAGGACAGAGGGTTACCGTTACATACACGTACCATGTTAACAATGGTGGCACTCAGCTTGACGGCCTCATCAGAAGAGGATTGTCATCGCAGCACCGCGTGACACCCACCGGTCCCACTACTGCTGCGACCACAATCCCCCTGCCCGGCTATGCACTTGCTGACCCCTGAACGCAATCAAACCGAAATTGGATTACTATGGAGGGTTTTTCACAATCGTGCACACCTTTGTTTTTTTTTTTTTTTATCGTGCGGAAATCCCTTCGGATACCCCCCCGCCGGCCAGCGGGGGCGGTTATGTCGGGCTTGCACCGACTAAAACCGCACGCCGTCTCGGGTCTTCAGACGCCGGGGTGTAAGGTTACCCATAGAGCATATCCCTCGCACCCCGGCTGACCCTGGGCCATCTCACCACTAACAGCATCGCTCATCCTGTCTCCTCTGAAAGCAGAGGAGTACGGAGAGCGATGTGTTCCCGCCACGTTGGGTATTGGCCGACGATCAATGCCAACCCTATGAAGGGGTGAAGGGGAAGCCATTGACCGCCACCCAGGGTGTACCGGCCGCTCCGATTCCGTTCCCCCCGGACTGCAGCGGGATCGGAATCGGAGCGACACTCGAGGAGGTTACCCAACACACACCCCTGCACGGTGGTACCTACCCGGCCGAATTTTGTGACATATTTGTGTCATCAAATTTCTACCACTAGTAAAAAGTGTCGGTTTAGTAATATTAGCTTTTAATGAATGCATATTGAATGCATATGCGCTAGTTTTCCTATTTAGGTTGGGAGGTCAGATGAAAGTTGTTCCTGTAAGAGCCACATACGCCTAATCTAAAGGAAAAGAAGGAGTAAGTAAGCAAACGAGCCCGCTTTACTCATTTAAAAACATTAAATTTTTAGGGTTCCGTAGCCCAATGGCTAAAAATGGAACCCTTATAGATAAGTCATACGTAAGTAGATGTATTCTGTGAACCGCATTAAGATTTTTGCACAAAAATAGAAAATAAAAAATGTTCGGGGTCCCCTACTTAGAACTAAAACTCAAAAATATTTTTTTCATCAAACCCATACATGGATAGGTCTTCATAAATGATATTGGGGTTTCTAATATCATTTTTTTCTAAACTGAAAATTTTACGCGAGAGACACTCCCAAAGTGGTAAAATGTGTGTGTGTGTCCTGTAACTTTTAAAATAATACAATAAGTGATGTACATTACCATATAAACTTCCACCGAAAATTGGTTTGAACGAGATCTAGTAATTAGTTATTTTTAATACGTCATAACTCGTAAACCGCAATTTACTTTTCATTCAATAAACACATATGAAAAATTTATTGGCTGCTACGCAACCCTTCATAGGCGAGCCCGACTCGCACTTGGCCGGTTTATTTAACTTTTGTTTGTCAGTCTTTCTGTCTGATTTGGCTAATCTCTAAAACGGCTAGGCCGTACTCATCCTAATACATATCTCGCAGCATATAAGCAAAATCCAAGAACTAAACTCCAGTAGGTTTCGTCTACATTGATCTAATTTGATTTCTAATTGAATTAGAAGCAACCTCTGATTGAGTGCTTTGCTTAAATATGTCTATAAGTGCTTCTATTTCCAGATCTCCCGATTCCAGCGCCCCCGGAACGAATTGTGTGCATTATAGAACACCAGGAATTATTTAGGTACAGTCAACGATAAAATTAGCTTAACAAATTCTAATTCATTGATCACCTCAGCTTTTAAACCGTTCATAAAATAAAAAACAAAACAGAATTACATATATTAACTTTGCCTTCTGGGGAGTATAAAATTGCCTATACGTTAATTATTGGTACACGTATTCCATTGGACAAAAGGTTTCTAAATATTTAGTGTATATAAGTATGTTTATCCGCATTCTAGAACTCATAACACAAGCTACTTAAACTTTGTAAAAATGTCATAAAATATTTATTTATATATTTATTTATTTATATCAACAATTGCCGTTGACTGCACACTGTCCTTACTATTATTAAGTCAAACATTCATCCACCCTGGGTCCACTTACAGCTTCAGATCCTTCATATTTGGCTTATCCTACTTTTACGAGAGCGACTGCCATCTGAACTCCCCACCTAAACATTAAAGCCTGCACAAGAGACTTGTCCATCAATCATCAGACGTACCGGCTTGGAAGTGAGATTGGCTTGACCCCCAGGGTCTTCCTTCAGGGTAACCCCATATATCCAAAATAAGTTACATAAATCTTAAGGCTTTCACGGCCGCGTTGCATGTAGAATATACTGCTTCCAGACTGTTTGGCCGTGGTCTATAGGAAATTTGTGTTCCAAAAGTTTTGTGCATCACTGCGGCAGACATCTTTAGTGGTACAAGTCCGGGCGCCGACGAGTGCGGAGAACTCTCCTCGGCGGCGACTTCTCTGCGACTGATCTAGAGGCCCGAGTCCCTGGCGTATTTATAGGCTAATCGACGAAACGTTTGGAACACAAGTTTCCTATGAACCAGCAGTATATTCTATAAAATAAGTTAGTCAATTATCATCTCAGCGTTGTATCCCGATTGCATCCGAGGCCTACACCTCGTAGCCCGAGGTCCGCAAGTCAAACAGAGTATTTCAACTAAATTAATGTCTGAGATAGTCCTTAGCTCTCATAAAGTTATTTAATATAGCAAGTATTTAATGTGGTAAAGTTCCAAGTTGAACATTGAACCAAGAAACTTGTAAGTTGCCCCTTCCACGTTATTCACGGGCGTACATAAATAGTCAAAATGTCAATAACATCTTCTGAACTAGCAAATGTTTCTTGACTTCCTTTGAATTCAAAGGTCAACTCTTAATATCTATAGTGCATAATGCTGCTATGACAAATTGGTTAAAAAAATAGATTATACCTTTACAGCAATGGTATTCTAATAACCAGGCAAGATTTGGGCTGAGAAGGTTCACCTTTTTACCATCACGAATATTAAAATATATAAATACTAGCTGACCCGGCAAACGTTGTTTTGCCATGTATATCATTAGTTATTGCACTGGAAATTAAAAAATTAACATGAGAGATGCACAGAAAAATTAAATAACACGTATAACAAGTCACTCCTGCGATCGATACACAAATAAAATCAAAAGAAAATGCAAATAAAAATCGCGATGGAAAAATAGGGTTTGATCGTAGAGGGTTGAAAATTCAGGGTTGTATGTATTTTCTAATGATGTATCATAAAAAATAAAAAAAATAATCTAAATATTAAAAAAAAAATTGAGGTGGAGGGTTAACATTAAGGGGGATGAAAAATAGATGTTGTCCGATTCTTAGACCTACCCAATATGCACACAAAATTTCATGAGAATCGCTCAAGCCGTTTCGGAGGAGTTTAACTACAAACACCGCGACACGAGAATTTTATATATAAGATTTATTCACAAACATAAAATCCCACAAACACATACTAACACACACACGCGCGCACCCTCAAATATGCTCAGACACACATAATTGCTCGTTACTTGTTCAACGACCATTTTAAAATGAGTACCTACGTATGTAGTTATCTATGCTCACGATCCTTGTATTCTGTTATTATCTATTGTTCAATGAATGGAGTGAAGACCTGGTGATCTATGGTACAGGTTTTTTTTTTAACTTTAAGCGGACACCAGCTCCTAACAAAAGGAAAAATACACCAAGAATTAAAAGTATTACTTTCGCTTTTATCATTGTTTTATCTGGTGCCTTGTGCTTGTCTTCTTGACTTTTGTAAGGAGAAATAAATATTTATACTTATTTATTATAATAATCATTTTCATAACTATAACTTTTTTTTGTAAAAGACACAGGTTTTGGAATACTGTTTTCATTTCTCGCTGCACAATACCTACCTTCTTATTAGACGCTTTCGAGATTGCAGCGGCGTGCAATTCGCATTATTGGGTGTACTAAAGTCACTGACTTTCTTGAGCTTTCACAGTTGTATGGAGTCATTGACTTTTTATCACCTTTACCTTGGCGAGCGTACTGATCTATTAATAATTCCATTCTCTCCTTTCCTACTTATAAAGAACATTGTTGGCACCTATAATGATATCCTTAATTTCTCAGCCTTCACTTATAGCTTATTATCTGACATGAGGTATCACATTGACGTGTGACAAATAAAAAACTGGTCCAGTGCGAGTCTGATTCACGCATTGAGAGTTTCGTAGAAAACTGGTTTGAGGGATGAACTTTATGTTGTATCTAAATTATGCTGCATAAACGGCAATACCTTTTGATTGCATTGACCTAAAAGTTTGATTTTCATTCACAGCTTCAAGATAGTGTAGACTTGACTATGTGATATTAATTTCAACTTGATACCTCTACGCATTTCTGGGGAAAAGGTCTAGATAGACAGATAGACGGACAATGAAGTGATACTATAAGGGTTCCATTTTTATCCTTTTGAGGTACGGAACCCTAAAATGAAAAGATAACAATACTAAAGAGCAACATTTAAAAAAAACTCGATTTCTTAATAAAGTCTAACAGAATACAAATTTACCGAAAAAAATATTTTTATGTACGATATAATTGTTCTAAATAAAATATATATAAGACTTTTATAATATATTGGAGAATTTCGAATATCTGGGACGTGTCTAGGTGGCTCAGCTGGTCAGAGCGTTCCCCTGTAAGGGATTGGTCGCGGGTTCAAGTCCCGTCCTAGATGTTCTCTTTTTCCGATCTAAATCTATAAGAAAAAGTAAGCATACAAAATGCTTAAAAAATTTAATTGAAATAAAATGTATAAGATAAATCGTGTATTAAAAAGTTACATGTAACACATTCTTAACATTCAAATTTACTTATCTACCTTTGCTTAATGCATGTAAAAGAAATAATTTCACTATAGTCTGACCTGGATAAAACCAGTATGCTCTCAATCACGAATCAGTCATTGTAATACCAAGGTGTTATAGTTTCGCAACTCAATTTAACTTTAACGATACATCTAAGCTAGCAATCGCGGAGGCTTCAAGTATTTTTAAGCTAATGTCTGTAAATAACATAAATTTCTTTTTCAATCAACTAGTATAATTTTTAAGGGCCTTTACACATGACGGCTGACGATGCGCGTTCTACTTGTTCCGAATGCTCAGCAAACGCAATCAAATGGGCAAGATTTGAAACATTTGCACATGATCTTGATTATCGGCCACTGTGGCGAAGCGGTCGTGCATACGACTGCTACGACAGGGGGCGCGGGTTCGATTCCCGCTAAATGCATATATTTGTATTCATGAATATGCCTATTTGCATTGGTCTGGGTGGTATATAAGTATGTTTATCCGCACTCTGGAACCCATAACAAAAGCTAGTTAAAAACTATGCTTACTTGGGATCTAGAAAGCGCTGTGTAGAGTGTCGTAGAATATTTAATAATTTAATAATAATAATCTTTGCATTTGTTGGATGATTGTTCGCCTCCTTCAGCCGTTTGAAGAACTTTCCAATTGTGCAACGATACAAACATATACAACCTGCTAATATGAGCTGAAGACGCCTAGCCTAGCGCCTAGCGACTCTATAACCATTAAACAAGTTGAATTCCTGAGACGAGCTCAGCCGAATACAAGGGATTTTCGATTTTCCGATTATTATTTTTTTGCGTTTTTTTTTTATCTTGCAATGGTTCACCCCAGCACGAATCTATTACCGAAAACAGCAACTCGATAGCTCATCTCCTTCATACCCAAAACCGTGCCAGAAAATTGGCTAAAAACGTCGTGTTTAAAGGCCTTAAGGCGTTGTGCGATGCTATTCCTAGCACTTGTGGGCTGACTCCTAATCAAGTACTTCTCATTTGATTTCTAAGTTAATACTGCATTCAATACGGATTGTAAGGAAGCCGAAGGTCTTCTCTTAAGCCCGTTTATCTCTGTGTGACACCGCCCGACTGATATCTTTGATGTTGTGGACATTCCTGACCACCATAGCAGCTTATTTTCCCTTATATTTGTTTAGAAATCAATCATGTTCAGAAGGTAACAGAGATGGAAAAGATTCCATACAACCTTGGACCATAATTGTAATGAGATAAAAACCGGCCAAGTGCGAGCCGGACTTGCCCATGAAGGGTTCCGTAGCAGCAAGTAAAACTTTTCTATTTGAGTTGTTTGAATGAAAGGTAAATTACGGTTTACGATTTATGACGTATTAAAAAAAACTACTTACTAGATCTCGTTCAAACCAATTTTCGGTGGAAGTTTACAAGTAATGTACTCTCTAACTCATATATTTTTTTACTTTTATCATTCTCTTATTTTAGAAGTTACAGGGTGGGCTAACTTCTAAAATAAGAGACACACATTTTACCACTTTGGAATTGTCTGTCGCGCAAACTATTCAGTTTAGAAAAAAGTGATATTAGAAACCTCAATATAACTTTTGAAGACCTATCCATAGGTAACACACACGTAAGAGTTTGATGAAAAAAAAATTTTAGAGTTTCAGTTCTACGTATGGGGACACCCAATATTTTTTTTTTTTCTATTTTTGTGTGAAAACCTTAATGCGGTTCACAGAATACATCTACTCACCAAGTTTCAACAGCATAGTTCTTATAGTTTCGGAAAAAAGTGGCTGTGACTTACGGACGGATAGACAGACAGACGAAGAGAAGGGTTCCGTTTTTTGCCATTTGGCAACGGAACCCTAAAAATGGTGTGCTTATCAGTTCCTAACTTAATTTTTCGTAAGTTTTGATAATCTGAGAGCTGAATTTTTACGGAACCCTAAAAATATGACAATTTGAACCTAAGATTTTAAATCTCTTTTATTCAATTGAAATATCAAAGGTGAAGATGAGGTCATTTAGCCTTATTAAATAATTATGTTGATAAATTCATGTGTAAAAATCACAACTATAAAGACAAAATTCTAGATTTGTATGAGGAAGTTAAATAATAGTAATTACTAACGCTTTGCTGTTAGTCATTCTTACAGTCTGTAAGTCAAGGTTCATAACACCTATTTTTTTTTTCGTGCGGAAATCCCTTCGGATACCCCCCGCCGGTCAGCGGGGGCGGTTATATCGGGTTTGAACCCACTAGAACCGCACGCCGTCTCGGATCTACAGACGCCGGGGTGTAAGGTTGCCCATAGAGCATATCCCTCGTACCCCGACTGACCCTGGGCCATCTCCGGTTTCGAAATGGCCCCCTCGGGTTTGGGAACCACGGTGTCCCCGTCTTGCCCCGGTTTGGGGCAGGGGCGCTAGTCGCCCCACCGTCCCGGCCTGCTTCTGCTGGGGTGACAGGCGGCCTCACCCGCCACCCCCAGGTTCATAATACCTAATCTTTTCTGCCTCCTATAATATTTTTACGCAGAATAAATGTTAAAATTGACTTTTATAATTACGCGTAGCGTTCACGATTTCTTGCTGTAAAATAATAACTATTAATTACATTTATTTTTTATAATCACTTTATTTTTGTGTTATTTTATTACAGTAATTGCTGATAAAATCGTACGACATTATAGTAATTGTACGTCGTAAAATGGTAGGTATATACCTACTGTGATTAAGTTAATAGGTAAAAAACAGTTTATAAAATTATGTAACGTCCTATGTCTGTAATTTGAATATGGGCACGAAATATTAAAAAAATAATGAATATTAGTGTAGTGTGTAGAAGCACTTAATGGAAGTTATATTCAATAAAGAAAAGATTGTTCGTTTGAAGAGGGAAAGTTTAATAGCATACACAAAAGCACAACAGTTATAGAAGTTACACGGACACACAAGAGAAAGGAGAGAAAGTCGGAGAGTACAGATAGAAAATAACACTAGAAACTAATAGTAGAAGGTACTCGTATATATATGTTTAAATGTAGTGCGTGTACGCAAGCGGGGAGCCGTGGCACCGCGTCGGAGATCGGAGAGCTCACAGCGACTGGCATATAATTATATTAGTCTATGGACTGGCGGCCGGCCGCGAGTCGATAGAAGTTAATAGACGGCTGACCGCGGTCGTCTGCGCGGTGCGGCGGCTCACTACTAATAAAAATATCGTGCTGTCTATATAAGACATATTTAATATTACAATATTTTTTAATAAACAAATATAAGTATTAACAACACTACTATTGTAAGCTACGCCACATTAGTAAATGAGGAATTGTTTTTTTTTGGCGGGATTGAGTAACAAACATGTATTCATGTATAAAACATTTACATTGAACCCGAAGTTTTGGTTGCTTTTCAGCAACCATGGTCACGGGAAGACTGAAGATGGTGGTTGTCTTATAGTTTGAAGTGTAAGTTATCTCAAAGTACCCAAACTATGCTGAATTTTTGATGTTACTATTTACGCAGAATAAGCTCACAGTGTCACGAAATCTCGTTGTATTTTGATTTTTCATGGGATTAATTAAGCGAATCCTAAGCTGGTGATATATTACAACCTTGTTGTCTTTTGAAATGTTTTTGAATATCAATAGCCTCGCGTAGCATCCTAGGTAGGACTCGATTTTTTTTAGCGAGTATCTGAGGTTTATCAAATCTTAAGTAGTGTTTGGTCCCCTGTTGCACATGCTCACTTACAGCAGACTTTATTGAGTGTTGGTGTTTGTGACGGTCCAACCATCGAGATTGCATTGGCGGTCTGAGGATGGGGGCTTGCTGTTCAGAACGGCTTCAGACGTTGCAGATTAACATTAAAATACCCTTCTCACTGCTCATACATTGTTGGCCTAAAAGTAAAATAAAAATTATAAGGACAATTCAAGACTTAATGATTTCTTTTATTAACTTTTAATATAATTTTGGTATAATCTCATGTTAATTTGGTTACAAGATAATTTAAAGAGTAGGAATAGTTGAAGTGAATTTATTTGTTTAGGCTGATAGCTTCCGTTATTAATTTCAAATAGTCGATAGTTAGTAGTGGCTTTGAAACATATTGTTTTATGGCAACTCAGAAGAGATGACGTGTAGTGGCGTGATTGTAGGAAAGGGGGGTAGTAAGAGGTAATAAAAGGAGCGTACCGGGGAATATCGGGATGAGTCTTCAAGAATTCGTCGCGAACTGTAAACAAGCGGAAGCTCTGCCCGAGCAGCCTTCGATCAGTCGCTGCTCAGCTTAGGATATAATAGGAAAGTGATAGGAAACGCCGCGAATCTATAACCGAGAAAGTAAATTAGGGAAAAGTTCATCGTAATTTCTATCCGAATTTTAGAAAGCCTGCGTTTAAATCTGGTGGTGAGTTATCTTAGTTTCTGTTCTTCTTATTCTTAAAATGTTGACTGTATTTAGGTTTCATAAATTGTATTCATGATAATTTACTTTTGTGGGTTGGAGGTAGAAAAATAAAATAGAATATAAATTTTCTTCTGAAACCTAAGAATTATATATCTGGTGTGGTCGTGGTATGTGAACTGGGTTGACTTTGGCCAAGTTAGGTCAGGGATCAGACTGTGACTATGCTATGATAGCGTTCTCTGTCGATTCATGCTGGGTTTAGAGTACTCGAGGCTCTTTATCTGGAGTGAGGTGACTGGGAACACTTTTATTGCCGTTAACCTATAGATATGTAAGCAATTTGCTACTAACATTTTCTTTTAAATGCTACCTTATCTAAATCTAGATGGCTAGTTCCTATAAGCCTGGGATGTCTATTGTAGATTCTTAGCCTGTATTTGTAATGGCATTTAATATTCAAAGTGTGATTGACTGACTTGTTAAACTAACTTATAAAATATTATTTTATACACTCATCATTACACTCATCCTGCACACTACACAATACCCTTGTTCTTAAGTTCGCTTGGAATGAGGTAAAGGTTTGAGAAATTGAGCTATCTTATTTTTTTACGATGGTTATACTGAAATTCAACAGTCTGTCTGGGATGAGTCCAGAGGATGGCTGTATTCGACCGTTGTTTTATTATAGGGAACCCCAATTGGGCAGAGCCCGTTCAGCGTTGGATATGGCATTCTATGTGCTAGACAAACTAAATGTTTATTCTAGTGGATGGAATGTAGCGTCCATTTACTTGCCTAGTCTGCCGAGACAACAGTACTGTACGCAACAATAGCTAGTAATGGATTGTCGATGTGTGTTGTGAAACCTTGCTTAATCAAGTAAGGTAACATAATCATACCCTGACTCAGTTCATTGCTGATATTGGTTCGGTCTGAGGGGAGGTTTAGTGACGAACTGATGCCCCTTAGCTAGCTCAACCCTACTGAGCTTATCTTGTAGTATCATACGGTTTCTCAACTGGTGATAGGACAAGATCAGACAGTCCACTTTGTGTTGTATTGCGTATACATACAGTCATCTGCTGGACTATTAATCGTATCAAATACAGACCTCACTTTCATTGTAAAGATGAGAAGCTCAAAAGGTACGGTAATTACTTGAGTAAATGATTGTTATGTCTTACTGATGAAAATAACAACAAATATTAATTTAGATTATCTTTGATTGTCTATGAACAACATTTTTCTCAGATATATATTTTGGTAGTCTGTGCTTGTCTGTGATACTAATTAAAGGCTCGCTACGTTTCATTAAACAAATCGTATAATTTCATTCCAAATCCCCGAAACTTTCATCTGGTTATGGACCCAGAAGCGCATAATCACTAAGAGAATAGGGATTTGGTTGAAAGCGCGGTATCGTCGAAAAGAATACCGGTAAAGGTTCCTTCGACAGCGTGGTGTAGAACGCCGCGGCGGTGGCCATTTTAGATCGGCGAGGCGAGGTAAAATCGTCTTAACTATAAAAACTCGTGATGGAGGTCAAAACAACGAACACCATGATCACGGAGACAAAATTGGAAGGTCCACAGAACTGGAACATTTGGAAGTTCAAAACCAAAGTCATGCTGATGGCGGCGGGAGTGTATCGTGTCGTGGAGGATCCAAAGAAGGAAGCAGAGGAGGAAGTTGATTCATCATCCAAAAAGTGGGTAAACAACGATGCCAGAGCACAAGGGATCATAGTCAGCAGACTATCTGATAAGGTAATTGCACAAGTTGTAAGCTGCAAAAGTGCTAATGAAATATGGGACAAACTTCACACTATATTCGAGCAAAAGGGGGAGCTTTCATTACATTTGATACAAGAAAAATTCTTCGCACTTAAATATGAATCTACAGAAACAATGTCCGAATTTCTGTCCAGGGTAGAAGACCCATTACACAACATGAAGTCTCTAGGCTCTGAAATTCCTTCATCTATGGCCATTACGAAAATAAACACTTGTCTGCCAACCCATTATAGTCATTTTGTATCTGCGTGGGAGTCTGTGCCCAAAGACAGACAGACAATGTCTGAGTTGACAGCTCGTTTGCTAGTTGAAGAACAAAGGTACAATTCCAGAAATAACCAAACAGAGGAGGCACCTTCAACAGCATTACTAGCTACTAAGAAGACTAGAAAGTGTTTCAAGTGTGGCAAAGTGGGACATTACAAGAAAGACTGTAAATCAAAATCTAAAGGTACAAGTTTTCATGATAAGGTTAAAGATGGTAAAGTCTGTAACATTTGTAAAAAATCCAAGCACTCAGAAGTTAACTGTTGGTTTAAAAATAAGAATACTCATAATGCTTTGAGTGCCTATCTTTTTTCATCTTTTACAGCTGGAGAAAATGTATGGGTTATGGATAGTGGAGCCACGGAACACATGTGTTTTGATAGAAAAATATTTTCAACTTTTGAACAATTAAATGAACCACGAAATATTGTAATAGGTGATGGCTCCACTATTCAAGCCACTGGATTAGGAAATGTAACTTTACAAGCATATGACGGCGTTGATTGGGTACTTGCAACTTTGTATGATGTCCTCTTTGTGCCTGAGTTAAAGGTAAATTTATTCTCAGTTACAAGGTTAATAGCCAAAGGTCATAGTGTGGAAATGGATGGGGAGTTTTGTAGAGTATTTAACAATAACTTAAATAAAAAGGGCTTAAAAAACTGTGTGGCAATGTCCAAACTAAAAGGTAATTTATTTATAATGGAATTTCAGTATTTGAACAGCTCATGTGCCATTTCAGTGCCACTTGATGAGTGGCATAAACGGTTTGGTCATCAAGACATAGAACAGGTAAAAAATGTGTTGAAAAGAAGTAACATTCAGGTAAATGATTGTGATAAAACTTCTTGTATTTCATGCTTGAAAGGTAAACAACATAAAAAACCATTTTCATTGAGCAATACATTTGCACATAAGCCTGGTGAAATCTTTCATATGGACTTATGTGGACCAATGGAGGTTAATTCATTGGGTGGTTCTAGGTATTATCTTGTAATAAAAGATGACTTCACCAAATATAAAACAGTATACTTTCTCCAAAGAAAAAGTGATGTTTTTGCAAAAGTTAAATCTTTTTTGTTGTATGTGACAAATAATCTTCATCATTCAGTGAAAATAATAAGAAGTGATTGTGGCACTGAGTTTGTTAACCGTGAAATGTCTAGTTTGTTGAATAGTTTAGGTGTGGTGTATCAAACCAGTATACCATATACTCCTGAACAAAATGGAAGGGCTGAAAGGGAGATTCGTACAATAACAGAATGTGCTAGAACTATGTTATTAGCAGCGGGTTTTAATAAAGAATTGTGGGCTGAAGCGGTAAATGCTGCAGTTTTTGTATTGAACAGGACCGGCAAGAGCAGGGTCAAGGATGTCACCCCCTATGAACTATGGTTCAACACATCTATGTTTGATGTAAATCAGTTACACGAATTTGGCGCCACTGTGTCAGTGCTTGTCCCAAAACAAAAACGACGTAAGTGGGACTCAAAGTCTGAAATAGGTTATTTTGTAGGTTATGGTGAAACTTCAAAAGGTTATCGTGTGTATTTTCCAAATAAAAATGATGTACTAGTAAAACGTGAGGTAGTTTTTATCAAAAATAATGAAACAAACATGTCAAACAGTAATTGAATGCAAAGAAATGTTAAAAATGAGTGTTCAAAATGTGTTGAAAATTTAGTTATTTCTGATGTCAGTCACAATCAAAGTTCAGGTGCAAATGTTGATCAGTTATCTGATATTTCATCAAAATGCGATTCATCTAAATCTGATAAGAGTGGTCAAGAGTGTTTTGATCAATTCTGTGACACAATTTCGGGACCACAATACCAGCAAAATGATGATTTGTTTTTACAACCTCAAAGTGAAATGTTTACTGATGAAAGTCTAATGCAACAGTCGATAACACTACAAGAAATAGAAAATACAGTAGATTCACGAGAAAAACAGCAAGAAAGTATAAACACAGATAAAAGTTCTGAGATAGGAGTGAATACAGCTCTTCCAAAAAGAACCATTAAAAAACCTAAAAAATTTGGTGATTATGTTTGTTATACATGTGTAGGGAGTGTAACATATGAGGAAGCAATGAGTAGTGATGAGAGTGACAAGTGGAAAAAAGCAATACAAAAAGAGTTAGACACATTATGTGAGAATAACACTTGGGATATTGTGGAAAGTGTGCCAGAGTGTTCAAACGTAGTGTCAAGTAAATGGGTGTTGTGTACTAAGGAAATAAACAATGAAAAAGTGTATAAGGCGAGACTAGTAGCTCGTGGGTTTGAACAGAGTAACTGTGATTCCGATGTATACTCGCCAGTAGCCAAGTTGCCTACATTCCGCTTATTCATGGCAGTAGCAAATAAACTTAACTATCCTGTTTATCAAATGGATGTGGTAGGAGCGTTTCTTTATGGAAACATTAATGAGCTTGTTTACTTAAAGCTTCCCAATGGGCAAATAGCAAAACTAAATAGATCTTTATACGGGCTGAAAAAGTCACCCAAGTACTGGAATGAAAGATTTGATAGTTTTATGGCGTCTCAAGGATATTCAAAATCAAAAAATGATCAATATTTATACATTAAAAGGCAGGGGACAGCAGTAATGTATTTAATCCTTTATGTTGATGATATTTTGCTTTTTGGTAGTGAAGTAGATTATTTTAAGAATGAGTTGAAGAGTAATTTTAAGATGAAGGACATGGGATTAGTTTCTAATTATTTAGGGGTTGAAATTGAACAAAAAGGGTCTCACACAATTTTAAGTCAAAAGAAATATTTAATGAGGATGTTGAATAAATACAACATGACTGATAGCAAAGTTGCTAGTACACCAATAGACCAAAACTTTAATTTTGATTTACTTAAGCGAGAAAAATCTGAGAATCTTGAAGTTGAGAAAAAATGTAGACAAATTATAGGTAGCTTTATGTATGTTGTGTGTGGCACTAGGCCTGATTTATGTACAAGTGTGCTTTTCTTAGCTAGGTACCAACACATAGCTAGTGAATATTTGTATAAGTGTCTTAAAAGAGTTCTACGTTACATAAAAGGCACCCTAGATTTAAGTTTGATATATAAGAGTGATGATTCTACAATAGTAGGATTTGTTGATGCAGATTGGGCAGGAGATACCCTGACCCGCAAGTCTACTTCAGGTTTCTTCTTTTTTGTTTTTAATTGTTTAATTTATTGGAATTGTAAGAAGCAAAATTCAGTGTCTTTATCATCAACTGAATCTGAGTATTTAGCACTAAGCTGTGCCATTTGTGAGGCTATCTGGTTAAAAAATGTATTGTTAGATTTCAATATCAGAATTGATATAAATGTTTTTGAAGACAATCAGTCTGTAATAAAGTTGGCTTATCATAAGGAGAATAATAAAAGATTAAAACATTTGGACATTAGATATCATTATATTGTTGAAAATGTTGAAAAGAAAAATGTTATCTTACACTATATAATGTCTGAAAATAATTTAGCAGATCTCTTAACAAAGCCACTTGGCAAGATTTTATTTGAAAAACACAGTGTTCGCGCCGATGCATCGGCGCTCTTTATTTAGGTATAGTTTTATTCTACCCGCTTTCAATTTATATATTTTATTTCGCTGCTTGGTTTTGCACTGAGGGAGTGAAGACCGACCCCACCGCCGCGTGGTCGTGTCCGTGCCGCTTCATTTTCATATAGAAAAAAAAAACCGCTTTGAAGTTGTTTCGTGCCGTGTATGATCCTCACATCGCCCTCACCATCAAGAAGACCGAGAAGAGCGCATCAAGGTCACAGCAGCGTTGGCACGTGGAGCGAGGCCCTTAACTGGACCGCCCGCCGTGGTGCTAAGGTTAGTCAATTTCTTTCCTTAGTTGCGAGACCAGCAGCTTTTCTCAATCTTGTGTTCCTTGTTTTTTTCTTTTATTATAACCTATAGATATACAGTCCACTAGCCAGCTATTACCCACCCGCAGCTACATTTTTTTGGGCCTTCGAGCCGCACGTTACATTCTTTTCGGCCTTATAGCCATATATCACATTTTTTCTATATCCCGCTATTTGTTTTTCCGCTTAGTTTTCATAACTATTTATTCTTTCCGCTTAGAAAAAAAAAAAAAAATAAAAAAAAAAACTATTTTTTATCTTACCGCTTAGTTACGAAGGTAATTTACCTACCTGCTGTAATTACCTACATAATATATCCGTTATAATTTATCTTTATCATTTATTCGTGTTCCATTTAACGGTTGAATTGCACTCCTTTTAGTAAGTACCTACCTAAACGCATTTATGTTGCATTTTTGTCGAAAGTTATAAGCTAGGTAAGAACGTGTTATCGCCGGCCGTTCCGTCCGAGCGTTCCTTTGTTCTCGAAGTCGTATGTTGCAGTCAGTAACGCTGTTTCGGGTATTTTGTAACTTAAATAGTTTTTAACAAAATCTCATCATGGCTCCGAGTATTAAGGATGTGGAGAAGCATAACTTAAACATTAAAAGGCTCACGGGAAAACGCGAGGAAGTTTATGCTAGGCTTCAGAGAATTTATGACTCAAAAAATGAAATGATTACGGACCCTAGTGATAGTAAGGTGGAGAATTTTCTTTGTGGCATGGTCACCATTGATATTATGCGTGACGAATTCATAAAAATTGTCGATGATTTGAATACGTTGAATTTGATGTTAGATCCAGATTTCATACCTAACTATCAAAGTTTGTCTACGTTTGAGGACTTATACTGTCGTTGCAAATATGAAGCCAACAAAATACATGCTAGCCGTGATAAGTCCAAAGTTGAAAAATTATCTTCGTCTTACAGTAACAATAATAAAAAATCTAACTTGAATCTGCCCAAATTAGAATTAATGAGTTTTTCCGGTTCACCTGCAAGTTGGTCAACCTTTTATGAAACATTTAAAACTACAATACACGAGAATTTTGATCTTACTAATAACGAACGTATTCAATATTTGATGGGTCGGTTATCGGGCCGGGCACTTGCTACTGTGTCGGGAATTACACCGAACGCTGACAACTATAATTTGATATGGACCACGCTGGTCCAGAAATATGAAGATAAACGTTATTTAGCTACCGCGTATTTGGATCAAATGTTTGAATTCAAATCTTTTTCCGTTGCTAACTCTAAGAATTTAGACTCGTTTTTAGAACGTTTTGCGTCTGCCGTGTCGAGTCTAAAAACGTTAAAACTTAGCAACTTGTCCGATTTTATTCTTCTTTATCTCGCTTTAAAGAAAATAGACCCGGAGACCGCTCGCGCTTTTGAAATGTTTAAGCGAGAGACTGCTTTGCCTAGCTACGAGGACTTGATCACATTTCTACGTGAACAATCGAAAATATTAGACCGCACTTCGACCAACGCTACGACGAAGCGCGTCGGTACCGACGTAAACCAAAATGTCTCGAAGTCTACCCATTCCTTTGTAGGTACTAGCGCGCCGTCGCAGGTAAAAGATAAAAATAAATCTTGTCCGTTTTGCGACTTGGCAAATCATTTCAACTTGTTCAAATGTTTTAAATTTCAAAAATTACCGCTCGATGATAAATTTAATTTGGTCAAAACTCGTAATGGATGCACGAACTGCCTCAGTTTGTCCCATAACAGCGCCGCTTGTAAATCGGAAGTACGTTGCCGCCATTGCGATTGTAAGCACCACTCGCTGCTATGTAGAAAACAACAGCTGACTCCCCCCGCGCCCGGCGCAGCGCCCGCGCATAATAATGTGACTCCGCCGCCGCCGGCATCCACCTCCCAGCAGGTACATACCACTGCTTTATCAGCCCTGTCGTCGCCTCCTCCGGTGCAAATTAATAACCGACGTGATAATAATATTACCTGTCTTTTAGGCACGGTTCAAGTTTTAATACCTGACTCTGCGGGTGTGTTGCACAATGCTCGCGCGCTGATTGATTCCGGATCGCAAAACAATTTTATTACATCGACATGCTTACCAAAACTTAAAGTTAATTTTAATCGAACAACGCGCGCTGTTGTAAAGGGGATCGGTTCGTCTTCTAATCCGATTAAGGGTTCCGTCAGCATTGATTTGTTTTCGAACAATAAAAATATTTTACTTACACTGGACTCTTATGTCATTGATAAAATTACGGATAATTTGCCATCTGCTCGTATCGAGCCCGCTTCGCTCAGTTATTTAAACCACGTTCAGTTAGCTGACATTAGTTTCCATTCGCCTGGGGAAATTGACATCCTCATCGGTGCACCGCAGTTTGCCGAAATTTTACTGTCGGGACGCGTAAACGGTCCGCCCGGGTTACCTACCGGTATTGAAACGATTTTTGGTTACATAATCGTAGGAAATTGTCCTATTAGTAATCCGTCTACTGAGTTCGTTTCTTTATGCTCGTTTGTACAGAATGAGCCTCCGTTATCAAATATGTTAGAAAGGTTCTGGCAGCTCGAAGAAATTGCGCCCACGCGCCCGCTGAACGCCGCGTCTAGGGAGTGCGAGAAGCTGTTTGTCTCAAGCGTGTCACGGGATGACACAGGACGTTATAGTGTGGCGTTACCTTTTGCGCGCGACCCCTCTGAGCTCGGTGACTCATACAAAGCTGCTACGCGTCGTTATATGTACTTGGAGCGTAAGTTGACCGCTACCCCAGAGTTGCGACTGGAATATGACGCGATTATTAAGGAATACCTATCAAAGGGTTATATCTCGTTAGATGATGCTGGTTCGCTACCTACGGGTTTTTATATACCACATCATGCAGTTGTTAGGCAAGATAAAGTAACTACAAAGGTGCGAATGGTTATGGACGCCAGCGCCAAAAGTGATTCGGGTAAATCACTCAATGATTTGTTATATCAGGGTGAGAATTTACAGAACGATTTGTTTTTAATTTTACTTGACTTCCGCTTATATCCTGTGGCTTTTACCGGTGACATACATCAAATGTTTTTACAGATTTTGGTTAACGAAGATCACAGAATGTTTCAAAAATTTTTATACCGCTTCGATCGTTCTTTACCTCTTGATACCTATAAATATAACCGCGTCTGCTTTGGATTGCGCTGTAGTCCTTTCCTCGCCATGCGAGTTTTAAGACAACTTTGTGACGACGCACGCGCATCTTACCCGCGCGCCGCGGATGTTGTTGTGCATAATTGTTACATGGACGATATTTGTTACTCCGTTCCCACCGTTCAGGACTCCTTGCGGCTCAAGGATGAGCTGTTAGGATTGTTTACGGCCGGGGGCTTTAACCTTATGAAATGGTCGAGTAACTCAACAGAGTTACTCGAATCATTGCCTGATACTCACCGCTATTCTTCTAAAGTAAATTTCGATGAACCTAATCAAAGTCTCAAGGTTCTTGGCCTAGAATGGTCTCCAACCACAGATGTTTTTTCCTTTTCTGTCACTCTTGACAACCGTCCATGTACCAAGCGCAACATCTTATCGGTTATTGCTCGCCAGTTTGATGTTTTAGGTTTAATCGCGCCGACTATTCTTTATGCGAAATTAATCTTACAAAAACTCTTTGTTCTCAAGCTGGACTGGGATGACAAGCCGCCCCAGAATGTAATGATCCTTTGGGAGAATTACCTTCGCGAACTGCCCGCATTACGGGACCTAAAGATAAAGCGTCATCTTGAGGTGTTTAAAAATTACCTCGTCACTATTCTTGCGTTTTCCGACGCGAGTGAACGAGCTTACGGAGCCGCCGTATATGTCAAAGTTCAGCAGGATCCTCACTCCCCAGCGGTCGTCAACCTGGTGTGCGCAAAATCTAAAGTCGCTCC
This sequence comes from Cybosia mesomella, assembly GCA_946251805.1. NCBI lineage: Eukaryota > Metazoa > Arthropoda > Insecta > Lepidoptera > Erebidae > Cybosia > Cybosia mesomella. Next base: position 35,689,973 of record OX276392.1, on the reverse strand, counting down.
TCTCAAAACGGTATCGGTTGCCAGGCTTGAGCTCTGCGGCATTTTACTAATGTCTAAACTGGTGCAACGAGTTATGAACACTTATAAACCGCGTCACAAAATTGAGAATATATTTTGTTTCACCGACTCAATGGTCGCATTATATTGGATTCATTCAGATCCCCAAACTTTAAAAACATTCGTCGCTACGCGTGTTACAAAAATTTTAGATTGCCTTCCCGCGGAACATTTCTTTCACGTTCCCGGTACCGACAACCCTAGCGACTGCTTATCGCGAGGTTTGTCTCCTAAGCAATTATTGTCGCACCCGATGTGGTTCAGAGGACCGTCGTGGCTTCAACAGAGCGTTGATACGTGGCCTGTTACTTCGGTCGACACTAGTGCCATCGATGTGCAATTACCGGAAACCAAGGTGGTCTCATTGCCGGTTGTAGCAGATGTTGGTGTGGACCCGCATCCACTTCTTACATTGTCGCATCGCGTTTCTAAGTGGACGGTGCTGCTTCATTCCGTTATCTATGTTTACAAGTTTCTAGGTAAACTACCGCGATCTAAATCGATTACCGCATCAGATATGATTTTTGCTGAAAGGATGTTAATCATCGCGTTACAAGAATTTTATTTTTCTGACGAAATCGCACGATTAAAGGCAAACAAAAAATGTCGCACCGCGTTAAGACGCCTCTCCCCCTTTTTCGATAGTGAAGGCTTATTGAGAGTCGGCGGTCGACTCCGTAATGCAGATTTGACCAATGAACAACGGCATCCGTTGCTGCTTCCGCATAAAGACCGTATCACCGATTTGATCGTGTCGCACTATCATCGCCACAACTGTCATACTGGTCCGGTGGCTCTTATGTCAATATTGCGGCAAAGTTATTGGATACTGTCTTGTCGTAATGTCGTACGGCGTATCGTGCATAAATGCAATTTTTGTTTCCGCGCTAAACCCAAGGCCGTGCACCCCTTCATGGGAGACTTACCCACATGCCGCGTAACGGAAGCTAAAGCCTTTACACGCACGGCCGTTGATTACGCGGGTCCTATAAGTATTATCCCGCAACGTAAACGTGGCGTTCGCTCTATTAAGGCATATCTGTGCATTTTTGTGTGCTTAGTCACTCGCGCTGTTCATGCCGAGTTGACTACCGATCTCAGTACGAGTACTTTTCTCTCAGCGTTCAAACGATTTCTAGCGAGACGGGGTGCAGTACAAACTATGTACTCTGACGCAGGAACTGTTTTCGTTGGTGCGAAGAACGCTCTTTCGGACATCTACGCTTTAGTCAATTCTGATGAGTATCAAACTGCGTTCTCTAACGAGTTGGCCGAGCGAAAAATAACGTGGAAAATAAATCCGCCGCGCACTCCACACTTCGGTGGACATTACGAGATATTCGTTAAGGGCTTCAAAACTCATTTATATAGGACTATAGGTTCTCAATTGTTGACCTACGAAGAGATGTTAACTGTATTAACACAAATTGAATGCGTTTTGAATTCGCGCCCGCTCACGCCCCTTAGTGAAGATCCGTCTGAGCTAAGCGCATTGACTCCATCGCATTTCCTTACGTCTACGCCGCTAAAGAGTTTACCCGCTTGCGAAGCTACCGGTGATAACACAAGTTTAAAGAAACGATACGCTCTGTTAGATCAATTGGTGCAATCATTCGCTAAACGATGGAAACGTGAATATCTTCACCTTTTGCAATCCAGAGGGAAATGGAACACTCATTCAGATCCTATCAAGATAGGTAGCGTCGTGGTTGTAGTTACTGATAACGTTGGACCTCTATCTTGGCCATTAGGTATAATTCTTGAAACCTATCCCGGTAAAGATGGGATCAGTAGAGTGGCTCTTATCAAGACGGCGACAGGCATCTATAAGAGACCTGCCGTCCGCCTCTGCCCTCTACCTTCGCAATAGCATCTCTTCCGCTCCCCGGCTTATAGTTTAGTGTATTTTTAAAACCGATGGTTTTAAAAGCCGGGAGCATGTTCGCGCCGATGCATCGGCGCTCTTTATTTAGGTATAGTTTTATTCTACCCGCTTTCAATTTATATATTTTATTTCACTGCTTGGTTTTGCACTGAGGGAGTGAAGACCGACCCCACCGCCGCGTGGTCGTGTCCGTGCCGCTTCATTTTCATATAGAAAAAAAAAACCGCTTTGAAGTTGTTTCGTGCCGTGTATGATCCTCACATCGCCCTCACCATCAAGAAGACCGAGAAGAGCGCATCAAGGTCACAGCAGCGTTGGCACGTGGAGCGAGGCCCTTAACTGGACCGCCCGCCGTGGTGCTAAGGTTAGTCAATTTCTTTCCTTAGTTGCGAGACCAGCAGCTTTTCTCAATCTTGTGTTCCTTGTTTTTTTCTTTTATTATAACCTATAGATATACAGTCCACTAGCCAGCTATTACCCACCCGCAGCTACACACAGGGATACTATTCTGAAAAAATCTATGTAATCTTGTTGTAATTGTCAGTTATGTTAAACCCTGCAATAAGTGTAAATACTTTATTGGATGGGTTCATGTAACATTTTTATTGATTTAAGACTAGTGTGTAATTTTGGTTTCCCAATTATTAAAATTAAATATTTGTTGAGGGGGGCTGATGAAAATAACAACAAATATTAATTTAGATTATCTTTGATTGTCTATGAACAACATTTTTCTCAGATATATATTTTGGTAGTCTGTGCTTGTCTGTGATACTAATAGGCTCGCTACGTTTCATTAAACAAATCGTATAATTTCATTCCAAATCCCCGAAACTTTCATCTCTTACAAAGCAGTTTCATTTAACTCTTGACAATTCCCTTGTCTTTATCCAGTCCTTGTGAGTGCCTGATTTAATTCAGACATTTAAAACAAATTATTTACAGGATCGATGTCCAATTCGATCTATGTATCCTGTTTGACGGATGTGAGCTCGTTTCATTGTAAGTGATATGTCATGCTGGGCTAGGCCCTCGCAATACATGCTATCATACTTACCTACCTACTTATTATTATGTCTTTATCGGTGTGGGGAAAATACTTGTGTCCTGAAAGCGTTTGGTCGCGGTATCACTTGACCCTGAAACGTGGACAGTTGCCACAAGCTCGCGAAGACCTTACCATAAATATTACCATGTCTGTTTACAGCTGGTACCCATAACAGCGCTAGTAACTCATTGGCCGTGTTCTAGATGAACTGCCCAAGGGGTTACCCAATTACTACCTGTGTATGAATACACTACAGCAATGATTCGAGCTATACATTCGTTAGACTGGATATATTTGCATCTAACCTATGGGCTCATTTTCAACTCATTCCCAATTCGATACTATTTTTATTTTGTAAAGCACCAAGGTTGTGCATAATTTAAGAGTAGTATGCCTTCAGCTCTGGAGAGGATTGGTTGCTCGTTGGGGGCCTGGGGTTTTGGCGGATGCGGCCTCCCCGGTTCCAGCAATGGAACCGGTCATAGGATTCCTTATTACCTATAAAATTACCCCATCCTAGCAGTCTACACATATCAACAGATGCTTCATTTCATGTTTCCGGCTACTCTGAGATAATCTACTATGTAGGTTATCTCAAGGTAACTAATTATTAACCACATATGTATTTAATCACACATTTTATTTACTTGACCACCAATATTTACTATATCTTTGTCTAAATAACTCAAATTGTATATAAGAAAACTATATACATTTCCTTTGCAGGGTCCAGTTATGGTAAGACAATTCCATATTGTGTGTGTTATATCTTCACTTCTACCTAAACTAAATGCTTATATATCATACTGTGAAATTGAACTAGCTTGCATTTAAAGGTACACAAAACTTAAAATGTCTATATCTAGGATCACTTAGGAATGAACTTAGTATTCAGAATTTTATAAATATCACTAATTATCACTATAGAGACTAGGTAGCTTCTAAAATCAGAATCTTAAATCATATTAGGTTCAGGGATTCAATGTAGTTGTATAGGAACATTATTTAACTTTATTACTAGATAGAATAATAGTTATAGGAATTAGATTGAAATCAGTGTTCTCAATACCATGTACTCTTGTCTTGTCTCAATGTACCAAATAAAGGACTATGAGTTACTACAATGCTTAAACACAACGTATAAAGGGTTCCATACTTATAAATATTTAGACGATCACAATAAAGCCAAACTATATTAGTATCTTCCTAAACTTGGAGGATATAATAGTAACGGATACTCTCAGTGCCTTCAGCACTGTAATCAGTTGCTGCATTCAGGTCCATCGTCTCATCAGTGGGCGGTTCAAATACTTTCGGACGCAAGGGGGGAGCGTTACATGTTTTAGATCAGCTATGTGTTCTTTGACGCCAGTGCCAATGCTTCGCTCGGTTTGACCACTATAAGAGAGCCCACAGTAACAGTACATTTCATAGACCCCTTCATCTTGTAGAGGTAGTTGGCACTTGACAGACGGTAAAAATTGACTTTGGAATTGAATTCGAATTGCAAGAAGTACCGAATGGATTTTGATGCAATTTTTTGTATTAGAAAAGTCTTGGTCAGACCTAAAATCTGCGGCATGTTTGATTGCAATTGGTTTAGTAGAACTGGATATATGACTCATCATCGATTTCGGCTTAGTGCAAATATTTGTATGCATTAATATATCTATTTGCATTGGTCTGGGTGTTTCTATGTATAATATGTATGTATTTATGCATATTCTAGAACATATAACACAAGCTAGTTAAGCTATCCTTACTTTGGGTCTATATAGAGCTGTGTAGAATGTCGTAGAATGTAGAGTATTCATCCGAGTGTATAACAGGTTTTTTTGAAGTGAAAACTTCTTTAGGAGTTTTGAGCACTTTCCATAAGAGCAAGTTTTTGGGAGAACAAATAATTGCAAGAAGCAAGCGTCTCGGTGACGATTCGTCATCGCAATGCTTTCCATATTGTAATGAGAAAAGTTCTTCAGGTGTACGTAGATATACGTAAGGATGGATGGATGTAGGGAGGGATCCCTTCCTCCCTCCATCCATCCAGGGAGTTAGGGAGTGATGAATGGATGCCCATCAGGGATAATATACTTTAATTTTATTTTTGTGTTTTCACTTCTATCGGCACTCCCAGAGTGCTACTATTTTTTTGTCTGTCTATGTTTCTTTCTATATTCTTTAGGTAATCTCCGAAGTACCGGGGCTAATCTTTACTACAGACAGCTAATGTCATAAGGCATAACTTAGCCTACTTTTATTTTAGGAAAAGATTTAGAGTTCCGCATAAAAAAAATAAAACCACGCGAACTAAGTCACTGGTACAAGAAGTTTATAACAACAGTAGTAAGATTTTTAGATAGTTGATGTAGTTTTAACCAGTAATGACAATGAATATGTAACATTATGTAAAAAGTTCAACGAGAATATAAAAGTACCGGCTGCGGGTAAAATATTCTCTGATAAAAATCTAGTACTGATATCAAATAGTGGTTCCGCAGAAGCTAATGGAAGCTTGGAAGTATAAATTATAGCAATTTTGTTACGTCAGAATGTAAATATTAGAATTTTCTTTCATTCAGGGCAAATTCAGGGCAATCTTTCGAAGTTATACTTCTTTTGGCGCGTTAGGGAATATGATGAGAGTAAATTTTACGAATCGCGCGCACACCGTCATCATATCATCAGGTCATCAGAGAAAAACCAACGCCCTAAAACCTAACCCACTTCCAGATGACCTAGAAACTTGATATTACGGATCAAGGTAGACTATGAGGCATATACAAAGGAAAATAACTGAAAACTGAAAAGTATTGATCTAGTTAATTCTAATTTTTAAACTTTCGCGTTCCATGATATACAATAATTTAACGGGAATAAACGCGATCATGTATAGGTTTATACCTTTAGATTGCCTGACGTTTCGACCAGGTTACACTGACCGTAGTCACTGGCTGACTGCAGTCAGTGACGGCGGGTCGAAACGTCAGGCTACACTGGCAGTCAGGCAATCGAAAGGACATACCTTATATACCTATATACCTATACATGATCGCGTTTATTCCCGTTAAATTATTGTATAACTAGTTAATTATTTTCATTCATTAAAAATCATACGTACGACATAAACAAACAATGACCGAAACTGACATCGATGACGTTCTGTCATTGTTTTTTTTTCTAATGAAAATTACTATCATAAGAATTGAACGTATTCAGAAAGGAATATCATGTCATATATTTAATCAAAAATTTCGGAAATGCTGCTTTCAAGAGATATAACTTCTTACAACATGTACATAAGTTGTGTGTACACACGCTTTTTTAAAATATAATCAATCATCATCCAAAGCTTGCACTTTGGAGCCTGGGATCCACTATCCTACTTGTGGTTCATCATGGTTTTCACGGGAGTAACTGCCATCTGACCCCCAATCCCTAGAGGAATACGTGCATCAGAGCCTCGTCCGTCAATCAGTAGGTGTAGCTTTGCATTGCAGGTGAGGTCAGGAACATCATTAATTGTTTCCGTAATTCGCAAGAATTACGGTAGATGTTAGTTATAATATATCAGAGAATTTCAAACATCCAGAACGTTTTCAGGTAGCTCAGTTTGTCAAAGTATTCCCCCTGTAAGAGACTGGTCGCGGGTTCGATTCCTGCTCAGTGTAAATATTTGAATTGATCTGAGTGTTTCTATGTATAAAATGTTTGTATTTACAAAATAAATAATGTATCTAAGTTTAGTCGGTTCAAGGCCGACATAACCGCCCCCGCTGGCCGGCGGGGGGGTATCCGAAGGGATTTCCGACCGAAAAAAAATAAAATAAAGGTATGTTTATCCATATTCTAGAACCTGTAACACAAAGTATTTAAACTATGTTTACTTTGGGCCTGGATAGTGCTATACAGAATGTCTTAGAATATTTATTTTATTACTAGTATTTCTACGTACTTCTCACAACTTAGAGCTGCAGTAAAACAACTATACACTAGGTCTGCAAAGCGAATCGCTGCTTGTAATGTTGAGCTGAGTGAGACATCGTGATTTGAAAATTTTGAACAGTGATCATACCTCCGTGGCAAGTCCGATTTTGAAAATTCTTTTTGAAAGTCACAACTCTGGACATGCTTTCTGAGCGTAAAGTTTGGTCACAGTGTCTCGAGCGGTTATTATGTAATTCCATCTGTAATTTTTTTACTGCTCACTGCGAGGCTCGGCTTGCGTTTCAAATGTGGAATTTGTATGGTAGGCCGTCCATGGGGTATATTTTCGATAAAATGCGTGAAACACGTAATACCTTTAAGAATAAATTAAAGTGGTGTCGCAAAAATCAAGAACAAATAAAATTAGATATTATTGCGAAAAATCATGAAATAAAAGATTTTGGAAGATTTTGGAAAAATACAAATAAATTGAATCCCAAGCAGAGTCTCCCAGTGAGTATGGCGGGATTATGTGACCCCACAGATATAGCTAATCTTTTTATGAAACACTTCAAAGTTGATTCGCCTTTGGAGCCAGCCGTGGCAACCGTGTCGTCGGGGTTTGACGCGAGGGACATTCCTGGAAAGCTTAACATAACTTTTTCTGCTAGAGACATTACCGAATTGATTAAAGACATGGTTCGAGGACGGTCTCCAGGACATGATCACCTTAGTATTGAGCATCTGCGATATGCCGGGGTTCACTTACCGAGGGTCCTATCTATGATTTTTACGCTGTGCATGAGTCACTCGTACTTGCCGGGTGATCTTATGAAAACGACCGTAGTGCCAATTAAAAAGAACAAAACGGGCGACCCGGCGGACCCGGCTAACTATCGTCCGATTTCCTTAGCTACCATTATAGCTAAAGTGCTGGACTGTCTGATTGATACACACATGGCGAGTCGGATTCCACTTCACGATGCTCAATTCGGCTTCAGGCCTGGCCTATCAACAGAGACCGCCATTATGTGTCTCAAGCAGACTGTCCAGTACTACGCTGCTAGGAAGACCCCAGTTAACGCTTGGTTCCTTGACCTCTCCAAGGCGTTTGACCTGGTGTCGTATGACACACTTTGGGAAAAGCTTCGTCAGGAAAGTACCGTTGATGGTTCAGTAATTTCGTTGCTTAAATACTGGTACAAAAATCAGACTAATAATGTTAAATGGTCGGGGGCGTTATCAGATGTATATAGGTTGCAATGCGGGGTGAGACAGGGGGGGGGGGGGATAACGTCACCTCGTCTGTTCAACTTGTATATTAATCGGCTGATCGTTGAACTCAGCAACACTAAAATCGGTTGCCATATTGACGGAGTGGCTATAAATAACATAAGCTATGCTGACGATATGGTGTTGCTGAGTCCATCGATCAGTGGTCTCAGGCGGCTTCTAAAGTTGTGTGAAGATTATGCGGCGGCTCATGGGCTCAGATATAACGCCAAAAAGAGTGAGCTTCTTGTTTTCAAGGCCGACACCAAGCATTACACTCACGTGCCTCAAGTCACTATTGGTGATACTCCCTTAACCAGAGTGGCTCAATTTAAATATCTGGGTCACTGGGTCGCCGATGATCTTAATGACAATTTAGACATAGAAAGAGAACGCAGGGCGTTGGCTGTCCGAAGCAATATGCTGATCCGTAGATTTGCACGATGCACCAAGGATGTAAAAGTTACCCTATTTAGGGCGTATTGCCAGACATTTTACACGTGCAGTCTGTGGGTCGCATATACGCGGAGGGCATACAACGCCCTGCGGGTACAGTACAACAATGCATTCAGGATGTTGGTTGGGCTGCCACGCTTTTGTAGCGCGTCGGGGATGTTTGCGGAGGCGAGGGTCGATGGCTTCCATGCCATCATCCGCAAGCGAAGTGCATCCCTCTTGCGGAGAGTACGGGGGAGCTCACACAGCATCCTGAGCGTATTGTGCGATAGGTGGGACTGTCCGATGCTGGGGCACTGGGTACGATTGCACGCAATGTAGACAGTATCCTAGTATTGTGGCGGTCTCAAATTATCATAATGTGTACCTAACACCTATTAATAATATTATATTGTTACTAACACGCTATGGACCCTGGTCCGAAATAAATGATTTATTATTATTATTATTTAACGGTGATCATTCCTCTGTGGTAGCATTAATTTTTTCATAATATATCCATAAAACTTCCTCTCATTGACCTCTTTAATCATGCCAAATTTGGCTCTGATTGGATTAGTAGTTTAGGAGGAAACCTGTGACAAAGAAAATCCTGAAGTCTGGTATGAGGAGCTTTCGCTCGACTTCGTCTCAGTCAGCTCAATAATAAAGACGCTGACACTGAAACTTCTTTAAATTACTATACATCGTGTCAATTCTTGCCTCCATGATCAATCAGCCATAATTGAAGACGAGTCGACGATTACGAACGTTGTAATTTATCTCCTGCACATCTCCGCTACAATGAAAAAAATCAGCCATAATTGTACATTATAACAGGACTTCATGGTTTAGCCAATATTATTATGTTTCAACTTGATATCTGCATGGGTCAAATCAATAATTTTGGTTGGGATACTTATTAATATAACCCTTGTAAGGTCATTACAGTGAGTCAGTGGGAGAGAGATTGAGCAATACACTTTTGTTTATCCCATCTCTCTCCCTCTGAACCGCTGCCCAATACTGAACCCCTTAACGCGTGTGAGGCTCACAGAGAACTGAAAAATAAAACGAAATGCAGGTGGTAATAAGTACACATCTGTCGACACTTTCGGCAATATAAAGGCGTGATTGTATGTATGTGTATCTTTATTTAAAAATAACGTTGTTATTTCGAAAAAAATACTAAATTTCATTGCGTACAATTTCTCCTTCGGAAGTTATATGTCAGGAAGAGGAAATTAGCTGCTTTGCTCGTAATACGTGCGTGTCATGCAAACATTTTGTTACATCATTCTCATAGTAAGATACTAAAGAAATATGAACAGATAAACAAGCACTAAATAATAAAAACCGCGTCGATGACACATCGAAAGCGAGTGCGACTACTATGCATGAGGTTTCGGTAGATGCTGCAGAAAAACTAGGCATCCTTTCAAGCCGCCACCTCTTTCTGCGAGCATGTAATGCTCGCGAAGGAGATGGCGGAGCGCGCCCGGGAGAGGTTTAGAACTCTCCCGGCCCGCCGAGCCCGCAACTTGCTCGAAGCGCGTCGCAGGCGACTCAGGCGCCGGAGGTCGCTTAACGACCTCCGTCCTCCATGAGCGCAGGCCTGGGGGTGGCAGGTGAGGCCGCCTGTCACCCCAGCAGAAGCAGGCTGGGACGGTGGGGCGACTAGCGCCCCTCCCCCAAACCGGGGCAAGACGGGGACACCGTGGTTCAAAAACCCGAGGGGGCCATCTCGAAACCGGAGATTGCCCAGGGTCAGTCGGGGTGCGAGGAATATGCTCTATGGGCAACCTCACACCCCGGCGTCTGTAGACTCGAGACGGCGTGCGGTTTTAGTCGGTTCAAGCCCGACATTACCGCCCCCGCTGGCCGGCGGGGGGGTATCCGAAGGGATTTCCGCACGAAAAAAAAAAAAAAGGTACGAAAGTACTTCACATCGAATGCAATCCTCTCGAATACCCCCCCTCCCCCGCTATCCAGCAGGGGCGGTTATGTCAAACCGCACGCCATCTCGGGTCTTCAGACGCCGGGGTGTAAGGTTACCCATAAAGCATATCCCTCGCACCCCGACAAAAGTACAAGACCCTAAGGATTGATTTTAAATTTAGAACATAACGGATTTTAAATAAACAATTTGTAACCGAAAGAATACAAAACATAACGGAACCAAAGAGAAAAAGAAAGTGATCCAAATTCATTCAATTATTTTAATGCAGAATGCGTCTGGTAACGGAGCAAAAATGTACTCAATTTATGTCGCGCGGAAATATCTGTTTGAGGCTGATTTTTATCTTTAAATTAGTAAGTACATATGAGTTCTGAAAATTTACATACGGAATATAATAATTAAAAAAAATGATGTTTTGGCTTTATGATATAACAAAAATAATGTTGTTCCCACGTACCCACGCTGTATGTATGTCATGAACCGTGATGACCAGGCAGTTGAAATTTTCACAGATGTATTTTCTGTTGTCTCTATAACAACAAAAACTGGTGGTAGAAATTTGATGACACAAATTTGTCACAAAATTCGGCCGGGTGGGTACCACCGTGCACGATTGCGAAAAACCCTCCATAGTAATCCAATTTTGGTTTGATTGCGTTCAGGGGTCAGCAAGTGCATTGCCGGGCAGGGGGATTGCGGTCGCAGCACTAGTGGGACCGGTGGGTATCACGCGGTGCAGCGACGACAATCCTCTTCTGGTGAGGCCGTCAAGCCGAGTGCCACCATTGTTAACATGGTACGTGTATGTAATGGTGACCCTCTTTCCTGAGACTGTACCTTCAGCTTACCATCAGGCGAGGTGAAGTTAAATTGAAGAGTCCTAAATATAAAATTTAAAAAAATAAAAACAGAATAATTTTTTTTAAATTATTTAATGGGGGCCCCCCGTGTTTTTTTTGCCGTTTTTCGGTTGATATTATTAACGGTAACAAGAAGATTGACGCTTGAAATATTCACAGTATATTTAGTTGTATGCTTATATATTGATAGGCAGGGATGTATCAAAACCCATATTTCAGTAATAAGGTTTTTTTTTCAGGTTCCTTTCAGAAAAAATTAATACTTTAGCTTCGATGTTAATGCGTCTAACTTTCAATCAAGAGATCGTGGGTTCGAACCCCGGTACACTACCGATATAAACCCCTCTTAACACATACAGTTTATCTTAGCTGGACAGGTTAAAGAGAGTACTAGTTTGTGTAGTCTATTAAAAAAGGATTATAGAAAAAAAAGAGTGGCACTTAGGAGTGCGGACAGAAGTGAAAACTTGAAAAGTTACGGGTGTATTTTTTTTTACAGAAATGTTGGTAACGGTAGCAGTGTCGCGAATTCAATTATTTTTCCATCTCAAAAATTTCTAACGCGCCTAATGAAATTTTCACTTGAAAAACTAAAAATTACAGCCTGGTGACAGACGGATGGACCTTTGGGTACGGAACCCTAAAAAAAGGTTTAAACCAAACCCCTCACAATCATACGCAAATGTAAAACAACTAACTATAAATATAATCTAAATAAACGTTTTTCGTAGTGTTAATTATTCGATTACATACATTTGCATTGTTTCTACCCAGCTGGATAACCTGCCCAAGGTAGACATACTGTTGAACAACTTCGAGTGTCGACCTTTCGACGGCAATCGGTCTTGGTGTGACATGTTCGTTGAACATAACCTTGGTTTTGTCAAAGTTCACACCAAGACCGACGCGTCGAGAGGCTCCATTTAGGCTGTGCTGCATTTCGTCCAGTTGGCTCGAGCGACTCCGCAACTATGACGGTGTAGTCGGCGAACCGAAGATGTGAGATGTACTTGCCGTTTATGTTTATACCCCGCCCAGTCCAATCCAGAGTCTTGAAGATCCTGGACCCCCTATTTCGCTCAATCGCATCATAAATGATGCGAGTGTTGAAGCGTCGGAGGTCGCGTCGTATAAACTATTTGATTTTTTGGTTTAAGGCTCTCCCATCGGACGAAAGCGACTTAGTTGAGGGCTCATCACGCCTCCTCCTCATAAGTTCGAGAGTCTCGGGAGAGTTTGGAATCTAGCTGTTTGCGTTTTCCGGGAAACAACTTTCGGGACACTTCCTGCAGAGTTTTGACCACTGTGTCGGTTCTTCATCAATACTGCCAATGGTTTCCAGCATTACAACAACATCTATAAAAATATTCGAATCATTCGTTTTATTATTTAACGATTTAAAAATAACTTTGCATCCGCTCTCAGGTCTCGAGAGTGGAGTCAAATTTGAGAGAGCGCAATACATGGGTGCTGGCGTGAATCACGTTCATACGCTCGCGAAATAGCAATATGAATATTTAAAGCTCTTTGGGCCTATGTTTCGAATGTTAATATGATTTTACAATTTATCTGCGTTGATTACAATGTGCCGCTCAGGAATTATCCTCTTAACAGCTGAACCTTCTACTATCGCGTTTCAGTAAACAATTATATGTGACTTGCATATCCTGTTTACCCGACTGCTGAATTAGGATTTAATATTTTTTTAAGAGTTGTAATAACCGAAATGACTAGTTTTACCATTAACACCTCCAGTTAAGCTTAATTGCTAGTGTTAGGAGTGTTACCTTATCCTTCAAGGACTTACACGCGAGAAAAAAAAATGTTTAATGGGTAATAGGTTCCTATGGAAAGCGAAACGGGAACAAAATTGGAGCATCGGTAGCTTAGTGGTTAAGGAGGCGACCCTACGATCGAGAGGTCCCGGGTTCGAATTCTCGCCATTACACTACCGATGTGAACCCACTCCTAACACAAGCAATTAAGATGGAGGGGTTAGGGGGAACATAAGTGACATACGGTTACTAATACTGTCTAAAAAAAAACCACGCCGGTGGAGCCACAGGCAACAGCTAGTTAGTAAATAAATCCCTACCTTATCCTTCACTTACAGGCGAGAAAAGTCCGGTTTAAATAAAGCTGCTCCGCCCGCGTGGAATTTCGATCCCGTTCTCACATTCCCTGGAAACCTATTCCAGAGATAAAAAGTAGCCTATTCCCGACTAAAGTCTATCCTTGTACCAAATTTTAGCCAGATCCGTTCAGCCGTTCTGGTGTGATTGAGTAACAAATATCCATCCATACATCCAAACTTTCTCATTTATGATATTATATAGTAGAATCTCTTCTAAAACTTGTGTAAACTGCCTTATTTTGTCGGTTACAAAGCTGACAAACCTATAAACGTTTGAATTAATTAACGTTATAACCACTGAACTAATAACACAATATTCACGTAGGACGCCAAGATTGTGTGAATTCGATTCCCATAAATGAATAAATAACTACCAGTACCACCACTAAGCCAAAAGATAACCGACAATTGACTATCGTCACGCCAAGACTAAATGACCCTCTCCATAGAATTTGGGTTAACGACAAAATGATTTTACAAATCGATTCTACTACAATAATCGAACATTTTGGTGGAATAGGCAATTAGATCGACATCTCCAATTCCATAGCGGGATTACATTGTATTGAATTTGAATAATTTTGCATTGTGATCTAACATTTTGATGAAATAAACAGCAGTGGCGTATGTCCCTACGCCTACGAATATAGGATACATTATTCGTAGCCCTACGCATAATGTTGTGAATCTACGCATAATGCTGTGAATTTCGTCTGGACCTATTTTCGATACCGTGATTGTGATATTTCACATATTGTAATTTCGTGCTGCGGCTCTTCATTAATGAATACATCAATCAATTACAGTTGAAATAATCTAAGAAGTGCATTTTGACAGCGGCTATCGTTTAGTGAGTGTCTACAAATCGATTGTAAGAGAAATCGATTGTAGCAGATTTGCCTCCGTCAAACGCCACCGGCGCCTTAAGAAGCCGGTGGGTGCGCGCTGCGTCAAACCTTAAGCCGCGGTAGCCTAGTGGTATGGGTAATGGACTGCTGAGACGAGGTCTCGGGTTCGATCCCAGGTTTTACCATGGCACACACCAATGACTTTTCGATACTTTTCGAAGTTATGTGTGTATTTATCGCAGGCTTATAAGTGCCCGGTTAATGGCAATAGGCTCGCCACCTATTGGAACCTAAACATAAACTGGCGAAATGTGGGTGCTAGCACCTCTGCCTACCCCTTCGGGGATATAGGCGTGAGTTTATGTTATGTTATGTAACGTATGAAATTGTGTGTGTATCGTGTACGAATCGATTTGGAATAAGTTGAGCTATAGTCTAAGCCATAAGAATATTCGTGGTTTAGCAACTTCCTTGCTAACTTACGATTTGTTATATGAACCGATTAATCTTTACCACCGTAATGATTAAAATGTAACAACACTAAAATTCTATTATGAAATTAGTAAAACGTAACCTTTTAAGGTCGTCTCGGAGAAATAAAGAATCCCGTCATATTTTTTTAAATTAATAAAATACGTCGCATTACATTCTTTCAACTCAATATTTGAGGAGATCCCTTATAACCGTGGGCACCTATTTCCGGGATCAAAATTAGCCTATGTGTTATTTCGGGCTATAGTCTATCAATCAATCAATTAGCCTATTGCAGTCCACTGCTGGACATAGGCCTCTCCCATTTTACGCCATAGCACCCGATCCTCCGCCTTGCGCATCCAGTCTATACCTGTACCAAATTTCAGCCAGATTCGTTCAGCTGTTTTCGCGCGAAAGAGCAACAAACATACAAATATACATACTCACAAATTTTCGCGTTTATAATATTAGTAGGATTACTCCTTTAAAATTGTTTTACTAATAACTTTCAATTTTAGAATTGTTTTATTGTCGTTCGAATCGTGCAAAGTTCCTGTGTCTTTCTTCTGTCAAATACATGTGTCAAAATGCACTTTTTAGATTATTTCGACCCTAGTGTATCGCAGTTCTGCACATAAGCCCCCCCAATGTGCACCATAGGTCCCAACCACCCTCCTTAGTGAATATAGGTATTTAAAACCATAGAAATTGGTCAAAACAAGCAAACAACAACAACACTTCAATTCAATTTGAGCTCAATATAAGATTCTTAATTCGAGCACCAATCCCAATTATAGCCCAATATTTCCATAATAAAGTTTATTTTGACTTTTACGAGAGTGACTACCATCAGACCCCCATAACCCTATGAGAAAAACCAGCGCCAGAGCCTTGTACGTCCATCAGCATGTGTACAGTCAGCCTTGGTATTAACTTTACAAATTCCAAGGCACCGATCCTCATAACTCTAAAACTGTACATAAAATAATTAAACATAAAATGCAAAATGTAAAATATTTGCTCTGAAGATTACAAAAATAATTGTAAACGAAAACATAACATAACTTAACTTCACGCCTGTATCCCCGAAGGGGTAGGCAGAGAGTTATTAATTTATTTCAATGCAATGATCATTTTGAAATTTCTTAGTGTTCAGCTTAGTGTTAGTAGGGCGACTGTACCAGCTTACAGGTGAAGTTAACTTAGGCCTTGGTGACTCGTCTACGCCCGGGACTACCGGCCTCCATGATCGGGGCCTGAGGATGGCAGTTGGCCCACTCGCCCGCTTTTCACTCCTCCTTACCGCCTACACACGCCTGCCAACTCACCGACGCGGGATAAAACCCGACCCCACCAGGCGAGGCCGCGATGGCGGCCAAAGTCCGCCGGTAACCCCGGGGTTATCCTTTCGAGGGCTTACCCGGGGTGCCCGGCAATGGACACTTGGAGAGGATACCGTGTGGTTTTAGTTGGTCCGATTCCGACACGCCCACCCCAGTATTATATATGCTTTATTGTACTGCACATAATTTTTTTCGTGTTGAAATCCCTTCGGATACCCCCCCCCTCCCCGCCGGCCAGCGGGGGCGGTTATGTCGGGCTTGCTTTCATTTAGGGAATGGAGGTACAGTTGTTGACTGACACAACATGGTAGCACAAAAATCAATTAATATTATGAGTAGTGCTTTGCAATAGATTGAAATTAATTGTCTGATGTGACAATCATTAATTGTCATTACTTAGAGTGCCAGTTCCGGTAGCATACCAATATTTTAATTTTTGTTCAAATACCCAAGCCTTTGTATTAAACTAAGTAAAGAAAAAAAAAACAGGCCAAGTGCGAGTCGGACTCGCACCTGTAGGGATCCATACCGTTATCTATAAAAATTTGTAACTACCAAAATTTACCTTGATTTCCACATTTATTTTATGAAATTTTTCCTTTAATTGTGCTGATAGAACTTGGTTTTTTGCAAAATTTCGTGATTCTAGATCAACGGGAACTAACATATTTTATATGATTTCGACTCAAAACCCATAGGTACTTGCGCTTGACCTAATATTATTAATTTTGGTTAAAAGCAAGGTCTTTCAGCACAGGCAAAAGGAAAATGAGAAAATAAAAATCGTTGAAAATAAAGGTAAATTTTGGTACTCACAAGGTTTCGCAAAAATCGAAATTTGCTCATATTTTTTTATCGAGTTGACTTAGAACCTTGATTTTTCAATACCTTATGGGGATAACAGACCCCAGTATCTGATATTAATTTCAACTTGCTAAGTGCATCCGTTTCTGAGAAAATCGGTAGTAACATACAGACAGACGGACAAGAGAGTAAAGGGTTCCTTTTTTACCTACGGAACCCTAAAAACTGACCCCAACTAAGTTTGGAAAAAAGAGTATGATGATGACTCATACTCCCGTGAGGTTTAGGTGAACTTTTGTAACAGAATTTACCTTTTACTTATTCTAATAAATTATACAAAACTAGCAGTTGCCCGCGGCTTCGACTGCGTGGAGTTCTGATTCTGTTCCCGCAATTCTTTAGAATCCATTCCCGAGATAATATGTAGCCTATATTAACATATAATATATACTCCAGCGTTCAGCCGTAAAAAAAACGATACGTTCAGCCGATCCATCCATTCAAACTTTTAAACTTTTGATAATTGTACTACTACTACTACATACATACATACATACTACTATATATATATATATTTATATATATATATATAATATGTTCCCTGGAATAGGTTCCCATTGGAAGCGGGAACGATTTCGAAATTCCACGCAGACAGACCCGCGGGCAACAGCTAGTGGTGAATATCCCGTTGATTGTAATACTAATTAGAGATTTTAGTTTGGTTTAGTGAAAATGTACAATAGAATTGACAGTGGTGAGGGATTTCCGCACGAAAAAAAAAGGTACCACACCACTAAATCCCTAATTATAAGAATGTTAAATACAACATTCATTATTATGCAAAGTTGTTGTATAGTAACGACTGCTACAAAATCAACAACTTTACATAAAAGTGTTGCGAAATATTATGGTAAAACGCCATTACTAAATTGTGACGTCACCAAGTTATTACAGCTCCATACTTTGTAATTACTTGCCCTGTACTTTACAGTTAGAAACTACAACAATAAAAGGTATTAAACAAATTATACTCATTTACTTTCGTCACTCGAGGCTTTCTTATCGAAGAATTATATAAAGGTAGAATAGAACCATTAATTACTTTGATAGGAACCACGGCTGGTTTTACTGTTTTATTTTCATTCTTCGTAATATCAGACCGATGCCAGTTAGTGTTAGACAGCTTAGTGGTTAAGAATCCTGGTCTTTATACTACCGTTGTGAACCCACTTCAGCACAAGCAATTTAGCTTTTTTTTTAGCATGTGGAAACCCCCACGGGCTTCACCCCATCGGTGATGACGATGGGGTGGGTGTGTCGGAATCGGACTGACTAAAACCACACGGTGTCCTACCCAAGTGTCCATTGCCGGGCACCCCGGGAAAAACCCTCGAAAGGATAACCCCAGGGTTACCGGCGGACTTTGGCCGCCTCCGCGGCCTCGTCTGGTGGGGTCGGGTTTTATCCCGCGTCAGTGAGTTGGCAGGCGTGTGTAGGACACACACGACACGCCTCCGCCACGGCCTGCTTCTGTAAGGACGGCGAGTCGGCCAACTGCTGTCCTCAGGCCCCGATCATGGAGGTCGGTAGGCCCGGGACTACCGACCTCCATGATCGGGGCCTGAGGACGAGTGTAGACGAGTCTGCGACGTCCTCGCCGCAGACTGCGGAACTGGCTGGAGGGGTTAGGACGGATTCTGGTAATTTCGGTTAGGTATATTATATCCTTTTTCAAACAAAACGTTTCGACTGTTCAGTTCAAAATAGTGAAGAATTGCAGCTCTTAAGTACGGCAACACGATTAACGACGCCGTCAGAGCGAAAGTGCGCCAAATTGATTCACACATTGTCAAAGGTATTCCATCACGATGCACGTTAGTGCGAAAATTTAATAGGAGCGAAGGCATGCTACTTGCTGCTTTACACAATGACGTTTATCGGCGATCAACGAATCGGTGTTATGTCATGTTATCTTTACTGTAAATCATCGATTTATAGTAAACATCAGTGCAAATCATGTCTTCGCATTTACTGAACTTTCGCACTAACGTGTATCACGGTTGAAAACATTCGAAATTATGTGTATAGATTTTGCGCACTTTCGCACTTAACGTGATTCGCTTGCCGTACTTTAGGGCTATTTTGAATTTTGAATTTATCTATATTTTGAATTTCGAACCTCAGCATGACCTCCGATTCACCTTTACTCGAGTATACTAAAGAACAGAATAGTGATTTCTTCAAACAACAATTACGAGAACTAAATACGCCTGCATATATGGGGACCCCATCAAGATCTTTGGCCCTAGTCAACTGCAAGTCGGTACACCTGCTGAGGCTCTAGCGTAAGCTCTAGCAGATGAGCTTTAGCGTAAGTTTTCCAGTCGCGTTGGAAGGTCAGATGGCAGTTACTCCTGTAGAAGCCAAAATGACGCCAATTAAGAGAAAAAAAATTCTACGACATTTTTAGACAGCGCTATCTAAACCCAAAGTAAGCATAGTTTAACTAGCTTTTGTTGTGGGTTCTAGAATGCGGATAAACGTATTTATATACCTTTTTTTTAAACATTTACATAATATACAGAGAAACACCCAGACCAATGCAAATAGATATATTCATGCATACAAATATTTGCACTGAGTGGGAGTCGAACCCGCGCCCCCTGTCGTAGCAGTCGACTGCACTACCGCTACGCCACAGAGGCCGTCAAAGTAAGAAATAGTAAGAAAGCGTACTCCGAGCTCCAGAGTATAAATTTTGAGTTGCAACTTAGACTAACAATGACTCACAACCATGTCCGGGTATAGCCAGGAGGTTATAACCAGGGTTGTGTTTGAAAACCGATAATTAGGGGAATTATCGGTTTTCAAACACAACCCCTACTTTTTCGCTACGCTATAATAAGGTAAAATTATTTTTTCAGACAACAGATTGAGTGAATACACAATGTTGCTACAAACTAAATAACATTTGTAAGCCTGAAGTCCTTATTATACATGTATACAGTATTTCAGTGGAATCGTTAGTGCTGGTTAACTCAATATTAACCAGTAAAAATGTATAAATATACATATATAAAATTTATTACCAAAAAAATAAAATAACACGATTGCTGCTAAAAAGACCGCAGCAAGTTTGACAGCATGCGGGACTAATTTACTCTTTTCGGGTCATGATTGGTACCGCCGCCGATCATGAACCGAAAAGAGTTATTAGTCCCGAATGCTATCAAACTTGTTTCGGTCTTTTTAACAGCAGTTGGGTTATTTTTTTCCTAATTATGTATTTTTATTTGAAGCTTTTTACTTGTAAGCTTACAAGTAAAACGAATCTTACAATCACAATACAAACGAAAACTGGATTAAGTACAAAGGCTTTAAATGTATCGTTCCTCATTCCAAATTCATTTAAAACATAATAATGATATGTTTTTATGGATCACCTTTTAAAGTTCTTCATTTTGATACCCTTTCTTTTTCTTGCGAAAATCCCCTCGGATACCCCCCCCCCGCGGGGGCGGTTATGTCGGGCTTGATCCGACTAAAACCGCACGCCGTCTCTGGTATACAGACGCCAGGGTGTAAGGTTGCCCATATAGAGCATATCCCTCGCACCCCGACTGACCTTGGGCCATCTACTACTTTTTTAACCAACTACATTTTAGCGCCAAAAATCCACCGTATAGTTTTGGTTCACATTTTATATACCATATGACACTCAGAATATGAATCCGTTTCATTTGCGACCTCATTCATCGAAATCCGTACAGTGGTTTGGAAGATGAGGTAATAAAGAATATTACATGTATACAAGATACGCGCTAATAACATAACCCTTCCTTGGCAGTCGGGAAAAAAGAAAATATTTTACTGCATATTATTATTTTAATTTTTTCGATTACTCGTAATTAAACGGTTACTCATAGCAATTATAATCTAGACCTTGAGGCTAATAAGTAATTTAAATTTAACTTAATTTGCTAAAATCTTACAAAGTTAAGAAGGTTTCCATTGGCACTTTTTTTATTATCTCTATTATGGTTGAAAGACACTTTGTTCTTGTGTTCTTTAAGAGTAGCACTTACTGCACTACGTACCACTAATTTCACTAAACTAACTGCTACTAAGACTCACTGCATATAATCTTTTTAAATTTATCACATAACATAACATAACTTCACGCCTGTATCCCCGAAGAGGTAGGCAGAGGTGTATTACACACCCACGATTCGCCAGTTATGTTTAGGTCCCAATGTAATAGGGGGCGAGCCTATTGCCATCTACCGGGCACATTATTAAGCGAGCGATAATTAACATTTATTAATGCACACATAATTACGAAAAGTCAGAGGTGTGTGCCCGGGGCGACTGGGGATCGAAAAAAGCAGTCCGTTACGTACGCCACTAGGCTATCGCCGCTAAATTTATAAAAATATTGTGAAAAATATCTACATGAGAACACACAGAATTATAATGAATCCAAGCTGTTGTACTTCTCTGCTAAACTCGTAGCTCTATACACATTATGTAATGGTACTGTCGTTGAATATATTATCAGGTTTCATGACCAGAGGAAACTACACCATATGTCACACGTGGTTGACTCCAAACTGATACCTTTGCCATAAAGGTGCATTGCACGTCGTATAATTAAATGACTTCTGTCATGGCGATGAAGGTTTACGTTCACATATAAAATTTATGTTAACAGAGGCAGATAACTTAGCTATATTTAACGACTTGCTGTTACAGTGTGGAATTCTGATCTGCTACCCATGGGAACCTATTACAGTGATAAAAATACGGACTATAATCTATTCCTGTCCCAAATTTCAGCCAGATCTGTTCAGCCGAAAGAATGTAATTGAGTAACAGACATTCAAATATCCAAACGTCTTCACAAACTTTCAGATTTATATTATTAGTAGGTAGGGTAGTAGGTCGGGGTGCGAGGGATATCGGGGTGCGAGGGATATACTCTATGGGCAACCTTACACCCCGGCGTCTGTAGACCCGAGACGGCGTGCGGTTTTAGTCGGTTCAAGCCCGACATAACCGCCCCCGCTGGCACGCGGGGGGGTATCCGAAGGGATTTCCGCACGATAAAAAAAAAAAAGGTAGGGTAGTAGGATAGCAGGATAACAGTATAACAGGATAGTAGGATAGCAGGATACCAAGATAGCAGGATAGCAGGATAACAGGATAGTAGGATCTGGTTCTGGTTTATATTATTATTACATTTTTTTTCCGATTTGTTTTTTTACGTGTGTTATCCCCCACGGGCTTTACCCCACCAGTGCCAGCGATGAGGTGGGTATGTCGGAATCGAACCGACTTAAACCGCACGGTATCCTTCCCAAGCACCCATTGCCAGGCACCCCGGGTACGCCCTCGAAAGGATAACCCAAGGTCCCCCCGACGGACTTCGGCCGCCGTCGCGGCCTCGCCTTTTATATTTTTCCGAATCATTTCATTGTTCAAATTTAAGCGAATGATTTTTCAGCATTCTGTTTTTTAAAGATTTAGATCGGAAAAAGAGAACATCTAGGACGGGACTTGAACCCGCGACCAGTCCCTTACAGGGGGAATGCTCTGACCAGCTGAGCCACCTAGACACGTCCCAGATATTCGAAATTCTCCGATACATTTAATACGTCTTAAGGCGACGTTGGAGCCATCTACCGTAATTCTTGCGAACTACGGAAACAATGAATAACTTTACAGTCATTTTTAAACATTGTTTTTTGATGACTCCGCCTAATTAATTCAATTAAATTTTTAAGCATTTTTTATGCTTAATTTTTTCTAAATTTCTAAATTCTAAAGCAATCTGTATTACGATTTGATCGTCCACAATCACATAAATTAGACATCAACTAAATAAAACTTGTCAGTGTTCCTGCCACATCCTTTTACCAAAAACTATAAAGATACAGCCTTCTAATAAAAACAGATTGAATAGTTAAATCGTTCGGACCCTCCGCACTAAGTTCTGTGCGTGACACGTCATTTTCCCAGATTCTATCCGTAAACTTCGCAGTACCCCCTGACGGGATTTGCGAAACCCACATTTAGTTTGTATGACTCTTCAACATTCCCTTTTCAAATAGAAACAAAGCGATGACGTCATGGTTTTACTTGTTGGTTTAGTTTAGAATTTCAATATGGATTTGTTGCTGTATAAGTAATTACCTATTAGATTAGCATCGACAATGACGTACTGTATGTACACTATATGCATACTGTATAGGTAGCTCAGTTGGTCAGAGCATTCCCTCTCTAAGGGACTGGTCGCGGGTTCAAGTCCCGTCCTAGATGTTCTCTTTTTTCGATCTCTAAAATCTAAATGAAAATTTATATGCATAACTTTTTTTTTTTTTTTTTTTTTTCGTGCGGAAATCCCTACCTACTGTTTTCTTCTCTTCTTAATTCGAGCGTTATTCCCGGTTTAATCCTAAACTTGCGGCGATAGCCTAGTGGTGTACGTAACGGACTGCCGAGACGAGGTCTCGAGTTCGATCCCCAGTCGCCCCGGGCACACACCTCTGACTTTTCGTAGTTATGTGTGTATAAAAAATGTTGATTATCGCTCGCTTAGTAATGTGCCCGGTAGATGGCAATAGGCTCGCCCCCTATTACATTGGGACCTAAACATAACTGGCGAATCGTGGGTGTGTAATACACCTCTGCCTACCTCTTCGGGGATACAGGCGTGAAGTTATGTTATGTTGTTAATCCTAAACTTGCATTTTGTCAAACCAACAAATTTTGGAAAGGAGAACAGCGGACCCCGAGCTCCGAGGTGAAGGCCTCGGGTGAAATTGAAAACAACGCTAAGATGATGATGATGATGATGATGATGATGAATGGTAAGTACACAACCCACTGCATGGTATGCGGTTACCAGTTTTTTTTTTCATTCATAAATCCCCCGTATTTCTCCCCGCTGCGCAGTGAGGTCGGTTATGTCGGATTCGAACCGATCAGGACCTATAAATAATTGAAAAACCAAAAGTTTTCCTTGTATGTTGCTAACTGTGAGCTCTAGTAACCGCATTAACCATCAGAAACGTTAGTAACCATATTCACCAGGTCGTCAATGTTGTACAATATATCAAAACCCTTGTTTCATAAGGGTGTGTTATGTGCCTCTTTAATTAATTCTAGCCGACTACTAAAAAAGAAGAATAATTTCAAACCTAGAGTGGTAGAGTCAAGCAACAGTCATTTTGGCCGTTGCATGAATGGGCCGACTCGACCGGGGAAGCACCACCCTCTTACAGAATATCGACGCCAAGTAACAGTATTTGAACTGTTGCGTTCCGTTTGGTGAGTGAGAGTGCCGGAGCCCAAACTCCTTTCCCATCCCCTGCCAAACTCCTTTCCCATCCTTTCCTTTACAGGATCGGCAGCGCGAGTGTGACGCCACTGGTGTTGCACACGGCCTTAGGCCGCGGTAACCGCTTCCCATCAGGTGGGCCGTGTGCTTGTCTGCCACCTTAGTGGTATAAAAAAAAAAGTTGGAGTTTTTTAAATGTTGACTAATAATATTTATCAGTTAACATGTGAACATTTTTCTACTTCAATTATTGTTTATCGATGTAATAACAGTAAGTGCCCAATTTAATTATTCTCCTACTTTTGAATAAGTACCAATTGATAAAAAGTTTTTGAACCAATAAATGTAATGAATTATCTTTCATTGAAATAAAAATATTTTTAACGGATTCTGTCGTGGTTAAATTGATGTTAGTTTATTATTCATAATGAATCCGACGAACTAACATCAAAAATCGTGATTGAATCCTAAAAAATGATTTTATTTCGATGTTTGATTTCGCGTACTCTTCTAACATTAGCATATTATTATGATTATCTACCAATTTCAAAGTGATACTCAAACAAATAACTTTACTAAAGAAAGATAACGAAATAATACATTTTTCCGATACACATTAACCGACAATACTTCGTTGCGTATTTATAAATGTCGCTACAATCTCGTTAAGTCGGCATAGTAACTGTTCGTAATCCTCACTAGCAACCAATTGGTCACGTTTTCGCATGAACTGTTCAAACTTATTACTGCAAAATAGTTTCGGATGAAGACGATACATCTGCACAATGGCACAGTGTTCGTTAGTTCATTAGCAAGCAACTGTTAGACTATGAAAACCGATTTCAAAATCGATTTCGGTTCGGTTCCGAGATGGCCCCCTCGTTTTAACTGACAACATAATAATTCGTAGCTTCGAGATAGTAACTCTTAGAGTGAACGCACCTTTTTTTTTTTTCGTGCGGAAATCCCTTCAGATACCCCCCACCGGCCAGCGGGGGCGGTTACGTCGGGCTTGAACCGACTAAAACCGCACGCCGTCTCGGGTCTTCAGACGCCGGGGTGTAAGGTTACCCATAGAGCATATCCCTCGCACCCCGACTGACCCTGGGCCATCTCCGGTTTCGAGATGGCCCCCTCGGGTTTGGAAACCACGGTGTCCCCGTCTTGCCCCGGTTCGGGGGAGGGGCGCTAGTCGCCCCACCGTCCCGGCCTGCTTCTGCTGGGGTGACAGGCGGCCTCACCTGCCACCCCCAGACCTGCGCTCATGGAGGACGGAGGTCATTAAGCGACCTCCGGCGCCTGAGTCGCATGCGACGCGCGGCGAGCATGTTGCGGCGTCGCTCCACCATCTCCTTCGCGAGCATTACATGCTCTCAGAAGGAGGTGGCGGCAGCCCTCGAGAGTGAACGCACCTAAAACTTATAAGAGGCTTTTACATAAGTAGTAAATTTACAATCTTCTTTAGTATGTAATTAATGTAGCATAATTCCTAGAGAAATAGAATACAAGTATATATGTTATAACATACTATAAACTTGTTATATAGTGTAGCAGTAACACTTTAGAGAAAAGCAATTAAAAGTTAAGAAATAACAATCTTTATTATTCTTTTTATACCTTTTAGTTATTATTTCTCTAAGTTTAAACCCATGGAGAGCGCTTGACCCCACCGATGTACTCAACGAAAGTCCGTAGCAATAAAATAGAACTACTCTCTGAAGTGTACTTTGAAAATGTAAGTTGAACCTGCATTCACTATAATTATAACGCAGGAGTTGCATTGGTTGAGATAGCTGGCCTACTTTCATCTCATGAAGCAATTTATTTTAATCATAGTTTAACTTTCATTGTGTGAATCGAACTTGATCCGGGGTCTTCTGTCAGGATATCGCACCTTCGGCAGAATAAGGGTACAACTATCAAAAATTACAAAAATTAGTTAAGTACGCCAAAATGTTCTAAATATACGCGTTCAAGGTTAAAAACATGTATTTATATGAATAAATAAAAAAAAAGCCGCGGTAGCCTAGTGGTATGGGTAATGGACTGCTGAGACGAGGTCTCGGGTTCGATCCCAGGTTTTACCTTGGCACACACCAATGACTTTTCGATGCTTTTCGAAGTTATGTGTGTATTTATCGCAGGTTTATAAGTGCCCGGTTAATGGCAATAGGCTCGCCACCTATTACATTGGGTCCTAAACATAAACTGGCGAAATGTGGGTGCTAGCAACTCTGCCTACCCCTTCGGGAATATAGGCGTGAGTTTATGTTATGTTATGTTAAAAAATAAAAATTAAAAAAAACTGGTAAGGCCAAGCCAAAGTGCAAAAATATTTCGAAGTGTAATAGTTTTTCAATTTTGTTTATCTTTCTCACTTAACTCATTTTTGCAATTTTTGACAGTTTTGTCCTTGTTCTACCGACGTATGTGCGATATTTGTATTTTGTGACTTGTAAATCTAACAAAATAAATATATTCAGTTTAGATTATATAGTTATAGATACTGTTTAACTCAATATGACCTCAACACTAGCACCTTGACGGACGGCGATGTGTTATCGTCCAGTTCACACTATAAAAGTCACAAAGTAAGTTCGAAATAATATTGTTAAAGATGGTAGTAGCCATAATTTAAAAAATGTTCAAAATTCAGTCTCGATCTCATTTCGATCTCCTGTATGTCAAAAAAGATGTTCTCATAACAAAAAATTGTTGATAAAATTGTAAATTTTGTTGAATGAACTCCATTTTTAAAGGAAAAGGTGTTCTCGTAACTATTTGTAGACAATATTGAAATATTCCTGTCCTAGATGTTATCTTTTTCCGATCTAAATCTATTGTAATGTGAAGTTAACAAAAATAATTGCACATAAAATATTTATTATGGAATCGAATAGGAATTAGCATACATACAGATAATACCAAAATTAAATTAGTTCAAAACAACAATAGAATACTATCCTACTTCCTACTAACCTAATGATATTTTAAAAGCGAAGGTTTGTGAATATGGATGTATATATAAATAAATAAATAAATAATAAATATTCTACGACATTCTACACAGCGCTCTCTAGACCCAAAGTAAGCATAGTTTAACTAGCTTGTGTTATGGGTTCCAGAATGCGGATAAACATACTTAAATACTTTTTTTTTGTAAATACGTACATATTATACATAGAAACACCCAGATCAATGCAAATAGACATATTCATGCATACAAATATTTGCTCTGAGCGGGAATCGAACGCGCGCCCCTGTCGTAGCAGTCGAATACACTACCGCTACGCCACAGAGGCCGTCATGCCGTATGGATGTATGTTACTCTTTCACTTAAAAATGGTCGAACGGATCTGACTAAACTTCTATACAGAGATAGATTGTAGTCTGAAATAACACAAGGCCAGGTTCCCATGTGAGGGGGGCACTGGCACAGACCGGGCGAAAACGTGGGCAAATGCTAATTTAAAATAAATTTTATTAAAATCTTAAATCCCGTCTAAATTAAAAAAAGTTCCTAGGTTTCAAACAACTACCGACTGAACTTGTACAGTCTCACGACTGTACATCGCATGTATAGTGCCATGACTGTACATGCATTGCTGACGCTGCGGCACAGGCCGAACCGGCAACGCGCGACATACTTTATTACGTGACACTGCTATTTATATACAATACAAGTAATGAAACTTGGAGACTATTAGTACAACCTTTACCTAGTACATACCATCAAGGAAAGATTAGCCACACCTTTACTTACGTATTTACGTTACCTTCCGGCTATCTTTCCTTTGTCTCCAAACAACCACTACAGCACACTCCACAACAGGAGTCGATGTGCAGGATAACGTCCCGTACAGAACTAACTAAATATAAAATTTCAACCAACATTTCCCTTTTACAGTTCAATCAACCGTTCAACTGTAAGTAACTACATATTGCATAGGAATTGATGTAAAATTCTTTTATGCATTACTAATGCACAAAGATACGCGTAGTTACATAACAATATCAATTGTACTGCGCCGTAACTGAATGTTACCAAGTTCTTTTGATTCCATTTGAGGTATAAAAATATTGGCAAAACACCGTTTATTTTATGTTACCTCATCAGATGAAAACTTTTTATTGTTGTTGTTGTCTTTGCTTTCTCAAGATTTAAAACTAATAATAAAAATGATTATTTTCTTTTATAATACAAATTTTCAAAACAGCGGTAGGTATATCAAGGCGTACATTAACCAATTGTAACCAGAAATATACCGTATTTAGTACACCATAACATAACATAACTTGACGCTTGCATCCCCAATGGGGTAGGCAGAGTTGTATTACATACACCCACGATTCGCCAGTTATGTTCAGGTCCCAATGTATTAGGGGGCAAGCCTATTGCCATCTACCAGGCGATAATCAAAATGTTCAATACACACTTAACTACAAAAAGTTAGAGATGTGTGCCCGGGGCAACTGGTGATCGAACTCGAGACATCGTCTCTGCAGTCCGTTACGTACATCACTGGGGTATCGCCGCCTTATAGTATATACGTGCTAAAACACGTACTAAGCAATAGATTTATCACAATGCAATCGCCTTTAATGGATATCGAAAACAAGACCATTTCTTATAATACAAATTAACTTGGAATAAGCTATTTCATAAAGGTAACATCATCCAATAAAATTAGCACGGTACGGCACGATAACTACTTTACGAACTTCTTACAAAGTGTAACATATAGGTAAGCTTTAAAAATTAGTTTTCCAAGACACAATTTCTTCTAAAATAATAATAAATATTCTTTTGATAGAAAT
Source organism: Cybosia mesomella (assembly GCA_946251805.1). NCBI lineage: Eukaryota > Metazoa > Arthropoda > Insecta > Lepidoptera > Erebidae > Cybosia > Cybosia mesomella. Next base: position 35,660,772 of record OX276392.1, on the reverse strand, counting down.
TGTAAGCAGCTGTAAGAAGACGGTCTCTGTGGCGTAGCGGTAGTGCATTTGACTGCTACGACAGGGGGCGCGGGTTCGATTCTCGCTCAGTGCAAAAAATTGTATGCATGAATACGTCTATTTGCATTGGTCTGGGTGTTTCTATGTATAATATGTATGTATTTACAAAATAAAAGTATATAAGTATGTTTATCCGCATTCTGGAACCCATAACATAAGCTAATTAAACTATGCTTACTTTGGGTCTAGAAAGCGCTGTGTAGAATGTCGTAGAATAGTTATTTATTTATTTATATTTATTATCTATTGAAGCATCGATCACTTTATTTTATTGGATTTGTAGCAATTCCATATTTTACAGAAAAATAAGCTTTTAAAATATTTTGATAGATCAATAACCAACTCCTTATTGTTTGGGGTCCGCATCAAGATCTTCGGAGCGAAGGCCAGCCTCACCAGTAAGCTGGTACCAGGTTGCAAGATCAGATGGCAGTCGCTCCCGCAAATGCCAAGATAAACCAAATCGAGAAAATGAGTACAAGAGCGGACCCCGGCCTCCAAATTACAATTGAATGCCACCAGGATTTGCTATGATGATGATGGATGATATAATGAACTCGACTCTTTCTTCTATTTTTTTTTTTTTTTTTTTTATATTTAGGACACGTCAATTTGACTTCACCTTGCCTGATGGTAAGCTGAAGGTAAAGTCCAAGAAAGAGGGTCACCATTACATACACATACCATGTTAACAATGGTGGCACTCAGCTTGACGGCCTCATCAGAAGAGGATTGTCGTCGCAGCACCGCGTGACACTCACCGGTCCCACTAGTGCTGCGACCACAATCCCCCTGCCCGGCTATGCACTTGCTGAAACCCTGAACGCAATTAAACCGAAATTTGATTACTATGGAGGGTTTTTCACAATTGTGCACGGAGGTACCAACCCGGCCGAATTTTGTGACAAATTTGTGTCATCAAATTTCTACCACCAGTTACAATAAATAAACAAATATTCTACGACATTCTACACAGCGCTTTCTAGACCCAAAGTAAGCATAGTTTAACTAGCTTGTGTTATGAGTTCCAGAATGCGGATAAACATACTTGTATACTTTTTTTGTAAATACATACATATTATAAATAGAAACACCCAGACCACTGCAAATAGACATATTCATGCATACAAATATTTGCACTGAACGGGCATCGTACCCGCGCCCCCTGTCGTAGCAGTCGAATGCACTACCGCTACGCCACAAAGGACAATGAACAGAACTTGTTGAAGATGACAAAGGTCTCATCAGGATCGATAATCTTAGCGTGATACCCGGATGCTTTCAACTGCTCACTCCTTCTCTTAAATTTAGTTTGACTTTTTTGTGAGAGCTAGTACTTTTTTTTATATATTTTCATTCCGTCAATTGACTGCACCGCGCTGGATGGTGAGAAGCTAGGGTGAAGTCCAGAAGATATGGGCCACCATCCCAGATGCTGACGATCCTAAAATGGTAGCCCCTATCTTGACGGCCTCAAAAGATGCTTTTTCACGCCCCGCTAGAAGAACCCGGGATTATAAGAAGAAGGAAACACGTGCACGGGCAGAGCGTTCCAGCTCTTTATCGAGCGACAATGAAAGGAAGTACCGAATCGCTGAGTTCGGGACTGTATGGTTTCCACCGTGTGCGGATGGCATCGCAGTCCACGTGTTGTTCTGAATCAAAATGGAGAAGGTGGGATTAGTTGAAAGAGCTCCTTAGAACACTCGCCCTGGTAGAGGCGGTAAAATATAGCCAGAGAGGCAATGTCTCTACGCAGCTGCAGAGGTTCTAAGCTATTAGTAATCTCAGGACACCCTGCAATGCAATCTGTTGAGAGCGTCTAATAAGTACTGTGCGGAGCCATCCCAGGGATGAGAGCAGTATTCCACGCAGGGGCGAATTTGTGTCTTGTCTAGTACCATTTGACCACCTCCCAACATTAAGAGCAAAGCCTGTCCCAGAGCTTCGTCCACCCATCAGCAGGTGTACCGTTTTGTAGGTTATGCTAGCTTTGCTCCGAGAGTTTTGTTACTGAGGTTGAAATTTTAATAATTGTTCTTAACTGGCTGTTCCCGCTACCTATGGAAACCTATTCCAGGGATAAAATATGCCTATGCGTTATGCCAGACTATAATCTATCTCTGTACCAAATTTCAGCCATATCCATTCCGCTGTTTTAACGTGAAAGACTAACAAACATCCATCCATCAAACTTTAACATTCATAATATAAGTGGGTTTAGTAGGTTCGGATAACATAACATAACTTCACGCCTATACAGGCGTGAAGTTATGTACCCGAAGGGGTAGGCAGAGGTGTATTATACACCCACGATTTGCCAGTTATGTTTAGGTCCCAATGTAATAGGGGGCGAGCCTATTGCCATCTACCGGGCACATTACTAACTATATATAACCGCCGTACCCGCAACTTGCTCGCCGCGCGTCGCAGGCGACTCAGGCGCCGGAGGTCGCTTAACAACCTCTGTCCTCCATGAGCGCAGGCCTGGGGGTGACAGGTGAGGCCGCCTGTCACCCCAGCAGAAGCAGGCCGGGACGGTGGGGCGGCTAGTGCCCCTCCCCCAAACCGGGTTAAGACAGGGACACCGTGTTTCCCAAACCCGAGGGGGCCATCTCGAAACCGGAGATGGCCAAGGGTCAGTCGGGATGCGAGGGATATGCTCTATGGGCAACCTTACACCCCGGCGTCTGTAGACCCGAGACGGCGTGCGGTTTTAGTGGGTTCAAGCCCGACATAACCGCCCCCGCTGACCGGCGGGGGGTATCCGAAGGGATTTCCGCACGAAAAAAAAAAATAGGTGTTATGAACCTTGACTTACAGACTGTAAGAATGACTAACAGCAAAGCGTTAGTAATTACTATTATTTAACTTCCTCATACAAATCTAGAATTTTGTCTTTATAGTTGGGATTTTTACACATGAATTTATCAACATATTTATTTCAATTGAATAAAGGAGATTTAAAATCTTAGGTTCAAATTGTCATATTTTTAGGGTTCCGTAAAAATTCAGCTCTCAGATTATCAAAACTTACGAAAAGTAAGTTTTACGGTTATGTCGGGCTTGAGCCCGACATAACCGCCCCCGCTGGCACGCGGGGGGTATCCGAAGGGATTTCCGCACGAAAAAAAAAAAGGTAGCACGTCGACGACAGACGACCTGAAAAAGGTAGCTGGGATAGACTGGATGCGCAAGGCGGTGGATCGGTTGCTATGGCGTACATTGGGAGAGGCCTATGTCCAGCAGTGGACTGCAATAGGCTAATTATTAAATTGATTGAGTAGAATGACTTTAGTTGTCGTAATTAACATCAGCTAACAATTACTCATTTTTATTTTCATCAATTTTTACGTTACTTATAAAAACAAAATACTTCATAAATTCTATCCAAAATAACCTTCGGGTTAATTATGTTGCTGGGTAAAATTTAATAATTTTTCCTCTTTAATATAAATATAGAGCACCTGGGTGACTGAGTTTTTTTCGCGAAAATACACATAAAACGAATTTTCTCCCGATGAAATTCCGGTTATTAAATCAGATAGAATCTATAAATTTTACCCGCACGAAAAAAAAAAAAAAAAAAAAAGGTACTACTAGATTACACGCTGGCGGACTACCCGGCGTGGGAGGCATCGAGGCGTTACCTCCTGGCAGCCATCGCGGTGGGAGTCCTCTCGCTCGGCTGCATGATTGCGGCAATGGTGCGGAGCGCGAGCGCGCGGGCTACCGCCGCCTCCTTATGCGAGAATGTAATGCTCGAGAAGGAGATGGCGGAGCGCACCCGGGAGAGATTTAGGACTCTCCCGGCCCGCAGCGCGCCGAGCCCGTAACATGCTCGCCGCGCGTCGCAGGCGACTCAGGCGCCGGAGGTCGCATAACGACCTCCATGAGCGTAGGCCAGGGGGTAGCAGGTAAGGCCGCCTGTCACCCCAGCAGAAGCCGGCCGGGACGGAGGGGCGGCTAGCGCCCCTCCCCCAAACCGGGGCAAGACAGGGACACTGTGGTTCTCAAACCCGAGGGGCCATCTCGAAACCGGAGAAGGCCCAGGGTCATGCTTTATGGGCAAACTTACATCAGGATGTAAGTCTGAAGACCCGAGACGGCGTGTGGTTTTAGTCGGCTCAAGCCCAACATAACCGCCCTACCCTACCCACTGGCTAACGGGGGGGTATCCGAGGGGATTTCCGCACGAAAAAAGGTACTACTAGTCTGTATAGATGTACAGAACAAAAAAATTTGGTATCTTGAAGGACCATAAACGGCAATCAACCACACGCAACTTTTTGTATAGTAACCTGCTATCACATAGGTATCAAAATTCATTATCTCATGTATCTAGCCTCTGCGTCCCCCATTTCCACCTCACTCCCGAAATGTAACATAATTATCGTTCTAAATAGCTTGTCTAGTATACCATAAGTCATTGGATAGAATCAGAGGAGAAAATACTAACAAATTAGCCATCAGTCAATTAAGGTCACGTCGAGGGAGCACAATACTACAGACACAGACTGTTTACACAGTTTCTAATTATTACTTTAGTATTATACTAAGAATTCAGTGAGACTGAATCAGAAATAAAGCTGGGCGTGTAGGACTCTTACTTGAAAATAAGACATCTTACTACGGTTGCGCGCTTAGCTAAGGCCGCGCGCTCGTGAAACTGGTTTTCGGTGAATGTTCCTCAGTGGTACATCAAACATGAACCATCTCGAACTCTTCAAAACACTCCTGAGTGTCCACACTATCACCGTGGTAAATTTGGTCAAGATCGCGTGAGTGGTTACGGAGGAGTTCAGCCACCAACAAACGGCTATGCCGGATATTGTTATTGTATTCTTTTTTTATTTATTTTTTTATCTAGTCAGTAGCCGCGCTCCCAGAATACAAGTGCTGCGCATATTAGTGGCATCTGTAGTATTACATTTTTACAAGCTGTGATGGCAGCTATACCCACTTGGTTTCGCACAATATGCATGAATGTTTATCTATAATTAGTCCAGTTAAAATAGACTTTACTCTTGCTTAATGCAAGAGTAAATTCTACATAAGATGAAAATTTACATGAACGTTGGAGAATTACCTATAACGAAATTATGAAAAATCCGAATCTATTGTTTCCGTGCAAAAACCCATATATAATCACTTTTCTCAGGTGCACGTGGAAGTTTAAAGTTAAAATTTATATTAAACATTCAAATCTGCAATCACTTAAGTCTGTGAAAAAATCAAACATTAAGTCAACGCCACCAAAAGTTTCACCCGTTCATACAATATTTTACAAGCTTTTATTTAACTTGCTCTGTTAGTCAGTGAATTTGTTAGTATGGGTCAAATCTTGGAAGCCCAATAAGAACCACTTCCTGAAGTTTGATTGGACTCAAATTTGGTATTGTAAACATAACATAACATAACATAAACTCACGCCTATATCCCCGAAGGGGTAGGCAGAGGTGCTAGCACCCACATTTCGCCAGTTTATGTTTAGGTCCCAATGTAATAGGTGGCGAGCCTATTGCCATTAACCGGGCACTTATAAACCTGCGATAAATACACACATAACTTTGAAAAGCATTGAAAAGTCATTGGTGTGTGCCATGGTGAAACCTGGGATCGAACCCGAGACCTCGTTTCAGCAGTCCATTACCCATACCACTAGGCTACCGCGGTGATTTGGTATTGTATGTTTTTATAGTCTATTTATTGAAACACTTGTTAGAGAGTTTAAGCCTAAACCTTTCTGTTATCCTAGAATCATGAAATTGGACAAGAAGCAACGTTTTATAGCACAAGTAAAGAGAAAATATCGAAAACACAAGAAAATCGATAAATCAATTTAAGTCTGTATCTGAATGTAAGTGAGACTGCAATAGTCTCACGAATAGTGAATCGTAGGAGGATTTTTCTTGCAAGTTTTTACGATAAAACTTACCTTTTGTGATAGAAATGCAATTGATTTTGATTTGATAAAAAAATTACACCCATGGTATATCACATCATTATAATGGTATCCCTTTACTTTCTTGCAAATTTTCAGCTTCTTTGGAAATAATGCAAGGGTACCCATAAAATACGCACTAAAATTACTGGACTGACTGATCTTTACTAATACTAATAATATTATAAAAGAGGGGATAATCTCTGTACCTACTGAACCGATTTTGGAAATTATTTTACCAATAGAAAGCCAAATGATTAGCGAGAGTCATATGATATATATCATCACGCTACTACACAAGGGAGCTAAGCAGTAAACATAAATGTCAACAAATCCGGCAGATTCTCATACATTATATGAAAACATAATTAAAACGAATTTAATTAAATCTAAATTAAACTAAATTACGGGCACATAGGGGTGTAACGGGGTTTGAAATACTCCACAGGTGAAGCTGTGGAGGGCCAACTAGTAAATAATATAAGATTAGATTATAAGTTACTCTCTCTGTTTTTATTGTGTTTTTTGTTTTTTTTTTATCTTTTTTCCTCTAAATATCTTTTATTATAAATTTAATAAAATATGGGGAGCTGTTTATGAAAATGCGTTTAATAATATTTTTGTCTACGTAGCTCAGTTCATCCCCCCCTAAGGGACTGGTCGAAGGTTCAAGTCCCGCCCTAGATGTTCTCTTTTCCCGATCTAAATCTACAGGACTCGTAAATGTGACATGAGACCAGGTTCTAAAACGGCTACCTTTGTATATAAAGTGCTATGAATATTTATAGGTACATACTTCACTATTGGCAATCTGAAGCAGAACTAAGTCTGGCTTTTGCTAGTGGTTACTAGATTTGCATTACAGTAGCATTTTGCATAGAGTGGTTCATTACCTCTTTGAAATTATTAAAAAAGCTATATTCGACCTGAACCACTCAAAATTCGAGGGGTTCCGACTTATACTTTACCGTGGGTAATCTGTTCTTATAACTTGAGTTAAAAATGTTAAATGAACGATTCTGAACACGAAAATATTTTTTTTTTAATTTCTTGTTCAGACTTAAAATCTGCCGTAGCAATAAGTTAAGAGGAACCGGAGGTATGATTAAAACATGATAACCAACCTCCGTGCGAAGCCTCTTGCATCAGCTAGTTACATACAATATTCGAAGTCTATTTAAGTTGCAAATAACACTAAACTCCGGAAATCCCTCCAGCTAAGCTAAGTTGCTTGTTAGGAGGGGGTGCACGTCGGTAGTGTCATTACCAGGTGAAATTGCCAGTATTCGAACCCGAGACCTCTTGATCATAAAGCCGACTCCTTAACTACTAAGCTACCGCCGCTTCAAATTGACTAAAGGTTGTCAATTTTTCCTCAAAATTAATTGGAATTTTTTTCAATGCATTTTCCCCGATTACTCGAAGACTTCTTAACTAATTTGGAAAATACTTTTTTTGCGCGCAAGGTATACACTTTCTAAGTAATCCCATTGTAATCAGGTTATTATCAGATAATGGAATCATTGAGAACTCGCGGGAACTCTTGAAATAGTATGGGAATACCTTTTTATATTTTTTTTGTGCGGATATCCCCTAGGATACCCCTCTCTGGCCAGTGGGGGAGGTAATGTAGGGCTTGAACTTACTAAAATAATTAAAAAAAAAAAAAACTAGGACAAATTACACAACGCCATCTAGACCTAAACTAAGTAGAGCTTATCATATGTATTCTAGAATGCGGATAAACATACTTAAATACTTATTTTTTGTAAATAAATACATATTATACATAGAAACACCCACACCAATGCAAATATACATATTTGCACTGAGCGGGAATCGAACCCGCGACCTCTAACTTAACAGTCAACCGAACTACCGCTACGTCATAGTATGGGAATACCTATAGCGATTAACATAACATAACTTCACGCCTTTATCCCCAAAGGGGTAGGCAAAGGTGTATTAAACACCCGCAATTCACCAGAAGTCGCCGCCCGCGAGAGATCTACGCACTCGTCACTGCCCGGACCCGTCACACTGAAGATGTCGACCGCAGTGATAGACAAAACGTTTGGAAGACAAGTTTCGTATGGACCACGGCCAAACAGCCCGGAAGCAGTATATTCTACATAAACTGAGTTAATAATTAATTCCTACATAAATAGTGGCAGCTATCCTGAAAGATCGCAAGGTATATTTTGATTGATATATTTTTAACAAAATCAAATACGTCACTGATTATCTTAACTTACGACATTATTTATAAATTACCTGATACATTTCAATTAATAAATTTTAATATACTTTATGAAAATGAAGGAAAAACTGGCAACTAAATGAGGCTTTTACCAACGTCATTAATTAAACTGTCGAGTTCGTGCCGTCAGCGACAAAAGCGAATGACCAATAATTACCTGAGCTCCTGTACACTAAAATCTGTGAATTTATTTGAAATTAAATCCTTCTCTCACAGATTTAAGAAAAGGTTTAAGTTTGAAAATATGTTGAAAAACGAATACAAATATTTCGTTAATGTTTTAAGAAAACTGAAAGACCGAATAAAAAGCTACAGCCTCCTAAGCTGTAATTTTTTTATTCAGTCTTTTAGTTTCTTTTTCGATGACCTCTTTGGCATAGCGGTAGTGCGTTTGACTGCTAAGTCAGAGGTCGCGGGTTTGATTTCCGTTCAATGCAAATATACATATTTGTGGGTGTGGGTGTTTCTATGTATACTATGTATTTATTTACAAAAGATGGCAATAGGCTCGCCCCCTATTACATTGGGACCTAAAAACATAACTGGCGAAACGTGGGTGTAATACACCTCTGCCTACCCCTTCGGGGATACAGGCGTGAAGTTATGAAGTTATGTAGGTATGTATTTCCAAAAAAAAGTATTCAAGTATGTTTATCCGCATTCTAGAACCCATATGCCAAGCTCTGCTTAGTTTGGCTCTAGATGGCGTTGTGTAACTTGTCCTAAAATATTTATTTATTTATTTTTCTTTTTCATGTTGTGTTCCAGCACTGAGCTTACTCCTAATTAAACTAGCGGCACACTATGATGGCCGTTTGGACGTTTGCCCGCTCATGAAGTTTTGTAAAAATAAATACTAAGTTTGAAGGAGTAAATTTCTGTTGTTTATTGTCAATAAACGCTATGCATGCACAATGGTGCAGTGTACTAATTTACGACACAACTTGGCATTTAGGTTTAGCGAAATTCGATATTTAAAAAATAAAATAAATATCCAAAAACTATAGTTGTGACTCGCATTTGATTTAATTTTTTTTTCTATTTTAAATTGACATCTCACGTCACTATTTTAACACTTTTTTAATTTTGATAAAAAAAAGCTATTTTAACGTGTCAAAACGGCCAACTCTTTAAAACCTATTGATAAATATATTAAACCTCATTTGTCAAAGGGAAAATTTATCTTTTGTTTGTATGGTCCAAGGAGTACATCTATACTTTTAAGACTTTTTTACAGGGTTGGTAACGCAGAAATGATTTAATTATACAATCTTTCAAGTTATTACCTCTGATTATACTATGTTGTTACACTACCGATTTGAACCCATTTCAATTACAAGCAATATAACTTAGCTGGAGGATTTAAGGGAATACTAGTAATTTCTTTCTTTTTTAAAGCGTAACTACAACTTATGAAAATGAAAAAAAAAATACGACTGTAAGTTAAATATAATAATTAAAAAAGAAATTATACTATATTTTGTTTTAAAATATTATCTTAAATTTATAGCGGCCCAAGTTACGTACGGAAATACATTCCTGAAAAAAAAAAACTATGATTCTATTGTTTTTTTTTTTAGAATAGCTAGCTAGCTAGCTAGCTAATCTTAGAAGATAGATTTACCTATGCCGTGGCTGACTTTTTTGTAGACCTACAAAACAGGAAAAATCACACTATACATTATTTTGTTACATCTCAAAGGGATTAGGCAGCGTATTCAATTCGGGGCTTGGATTGATTTTTCGAACAAATATCGTCATATTTCAACAAATTAACACAAAGCAGTCAAACTATTATCCTTCCTTTTAAATCACTCCATCTATTCATGAAAACCGAATCAAAATCCGTTGGGTCTAAGTATAAGACAATCTCAGCAAACTGACATTGTCTCATACTATCTAAAGATTTATATTTTACCATTCATTTTTAAAACATTTATAATTTTTTTCTTTAACTTTTTGACGACAATAGGTCCTTGGCTTTCAATTACGTGGGAATAAAATATATCTAGGTGATTACGTAGTTTCAGTTAAAAATTCTCTTCTGAAATTACTCAAAAAGAAATGCCAGTGGAGTAAAAAAAAAACATCCCACTAAGATTATAAATGTGAAAGTTTGTGAACATGTTTGCATGTTTGTTACTCAATCATGCTCTTACGGTTGAACGGATCTGGTTGAAATTTTGTAAGGGATATTATAGTCTGAAATATCACATAAGCTTTTTATCCCTGGAATAGGTTCCCATGTGTAGGGGGAACAGGATCTGAATTCACCGGCGCGAAGCCGCGGGCAACAGCCAGTAGTATTATAAGGTACATTAAGTAAAGAACAGTTTGTCATCTGTCACCGCGTGCGCGACTTAATTGCCTAAACTTCCGACGTGACGCAGGGTTTTCGTTTTTGTTTTAGTCCTATTTACTTGCTTACATTAATTACACAGAGTCAATTATTTAAATATAGTCCTTAACAGATCTTTTCTGTTGTGTTGTAAGGGTATACTAGGAATCCCAAGTGGTAGAGTCAAGCAATAGTAATTTTGGCCGTTGCATGAATGGGCCGACTCGACCGGGGAAGCACCACCCTCTCACAGAATATCGACGCCAAGTAACAGTATTTGAACTGTTGCGTTGCGTTGTTTGGTGAGTGAGAGTGCCGGAGCCCAAACTCCTTTCCCATCCCCTCCCAAACTCCTTTCCCATCGCCTCCCAAACTCCTTTCCCATCCCCTTTCTTTTACAGGGTCGGCAGCGCGAGTGTGATGCCACTGGTGTTGTACACGTCTATGGGCCGCGGTAACCGCTTCCCATCAGGTGGGCCGTGTGCTTGTCTGCCACCTTAGTGGTATAAAAAAAAAAAAAGGAATTCAGTGCAGCTGAAAATATTGAGCTGAGCGAGAAGGACTCTTACTTATTCGTCAAAGGTACATCGGACATGAACCATCTCGCTTCAAAACACTCCTCAGTGTCCACACCAACACCGTGGTAAATTTAGTCAAGATCACGGGAGTGGTTACAGAGGAGTTCAGCCACCAACAAACGGCTATGCCGGGTATAACAGCTTCGCTCGCTCAGCTCAATTAAAGTAACTTAGACCAAACCTGTACCGGGTAAGTAAATATTCTTGAAAATATCATGAAACAAGGGGCATCTCCACGAGCAAGAGAATCGTTACGATATTAATGTCGTTATGTCACGATATTAATTTCTATACTCTCACTGAAGCGTGATTCTTTTGCGATACTCTCGTTTGTGGAGACGGTCCCTCAGAGAGTGTATAGAAATAGGAATATCGCCGCGATTCTCTCGCTAGTGAAGACAGCCCTTAAGCATAGTCTGTAATATGGGTTAGAATGCGGATAAATGTGCGCCAATGCAAATATAATATTTATATATAATATATATAATATTTATATTTTGTGTTATGGGTTCCGGAAGGCGGATAAACATACGTTGATACTTATTTTTTGTAAATACATACGTATTATATATAGAAACACCCAGATCAATGCAAATAGACATATTCATTCATACAAATATTTGCACTGAGCGGGAATTGAACCCGCACCCCTTGTTGTAGCAGTCGAATGCACTACCGCTACGCCAAAGAGGCCATCGATTATTTATAAAAAAAACTAAACCAATTCAAATGCGAACCATTCATCCATTCACGAAAAAAATCATCATATCCCTTTGAGCTAAAATTCAAACATGCGGAAATGTGAATTTTCTAAATAACTGCGACTACGAAAGTTTATTAAAAACTTATATAGCTCGAAATATTTTTATGACTTTATTGAAAAGTTCGAATAACTAGTGGTGAGGCTACATTTTTTTGGAAATAAATAAAAATCAGAATTAAATAAAACTATTTTTAACGGATTCTATCGCGATTTATTTGATGTTATTTTATATTTTACACTGATTCCAACGGCGACGTTTCGGTTGCTTTTCAGCAGCCATGGTCACGGATCCGTTAAAAATAGTTTTATTTCAATGTGTGACGTTCGCGTAAACTTCCGCCAATATCAATCAGAATTTAGTTGTTTTTTTTGTGTATTGTGTACTTTTAACATAGCTGGCCAGCGGGGGGTATACGAGGGTATTTACGCACGTCAAAAAAAAAAAGAGGCTCGTCGCTTAGTGTTAATCCAGTAAGTTAACAGAATGCGAAATTAAGCAACACTAGCCAGGTCAGTCTTAGGATAGGTGACCATTTTTTACCAATTGAGACCCCTTCGTGCCTCGGAGAGCACGTTAAGCCGTCGGTCCCGGTTACCATACGAACATTTATGGTAGTCGTTACGCGTAGTTGGGTCGGGTCTAACTTCACAACTAAAATATCGCCAATGGATTGTGTTGTGTGGAAGTTGGGCCAATTCGTAGTTAGATTTGACCCCAACTGATTTGGGAATACAATCTAAGTATTCAAGGGCCTACTCAATCTGCCACCGCAAAAACACACATCAGATTAGCGTAGCTATCCCCCTGCAGTTTGTTTGCATAAAATTAATTTTTTGTATCAATCGACGATTAAAGATCCAATACTTCAGATTGAAACACACCCAGTTGTTTTTCTCAAGTTCCTGAACCCCGTACACTAAGGTTGATGATAATTATGTTCACAAAATGAAAAAACTTTAAATATCGCGTTATTTACGATTACAAGTTCCACTGTGGCACCATGCACGTGTATAGTTGTTGTCAGAATTAAATTAATAAAATAAAATAAAATTTGTCTATGTCATTTTTGAAGCAATTTGTATGCTTAATTTTCCTATAGATTTAGATCGGAAAAAGAGAACATCTAGGACAGGACTTGAAGAACTACGGTGGATGGCTCCAGCGTCGCCCCAAGACGTATATAAGGTGTCACAAAATTAGGTCTCTGAATTTGGTGAGATGACTTGGTATTAACAAAATATGTATTTGAAACAAAAAAAATATCGGGTAAAATAAAAAATAAAAACTTTTTTGTTTTTTTTTTAAATGAAGAAAAAATACAAAAAAATTAAAAAAAAAAAAGAAAAAAAAAGACCACCAGCGACCAGCGTCACGTGATGCGACGAGCCCGTGACGCACGTGGTAGGCGTGCAGTCCTTCTCCTCGCAGTATTCTCCAAGCGGATGTGTGGGAAATACCTAAATCGCGATCAGCGTCACGTGTGGTCGTCGCGTCACGTGACGCTGGTCGCTGGTGGTGTTTGTTTTTCATTTTTATTTTTACATTTTATTTTACCCGATATTTTTTTTTTGTTTCAAATAATTATGTTGTCGATACCAAGTCATCTCACCAAATTCAGAGACCTAATTTTGTGACACCTTATATAATACATCGGAGAATTTAGAATATCTGGGACGTGTCTAGGTAGCTCAGTTGGTCAGAGCATTCTTCCTATAAGGACTGGTCGCGGGTTTAAGTCCCTTTCTAGATGTTCCCTTTTGAACTATCTATTTGAACCACTCAATTGTGACGTGCCTTTTGCCGTCACTTCAACTCCTGGCTTAGCTGGGATTGTTTCTGTATACCTGATGATATACATATAAGAGGTGCAGAAAATACGAAATCATAAGAATTCACAGTTACATAGTTTTATTGGTCTCCTACAAACGGTTAGAGGATACATTGTATTTTCATCGACTTTTAATGTCGTGTCTCAATTAGTTTGAACCCTGATTACTTCGAGACTAGAATTTTACCGGAACTTCCACCTGCTGTCATCGGTTAGTTGAAGTTTAACCAATAATAATTGTTAAAAATCTTATCTTAAGCTTATTAATACAAATTAATTATGAACGCTTTATGAGTGTTTAATCGACACTATCTTCTAAACATAGGTATTTCTGTAGTTGGGGTGTGTGTTGGGTAACCTCCTCGAGTGTCGCTCCGATTCCGATCCCGCTGCAGTCCGGATAGAACGGAATCGGAGCGGCCGGTACACCCTGGGCGGCGGTCAATGGCTTCCCCTTCACCCCTTCATAGGGTTGGCATTGATCGTCGGCCAATACCCAACGTGGCGGGAACACATCGCTCTCCGTACTCCTCTGCTTTCAGAGGAGACAGGATGAGCGATGCTGTTAGTGGTGAGATGGCCCAGGGTCTGCCGGGGTGCGAGGGATATGCTCTATGGGTAACCTTACACACCGGCGTCTGAAGACCCGAGACGGCGTGCGGTTTTAGTCGGTGCAAGCCCGACATAACCGCCCCCGCTGGCCGGCGGGGAGGTATCCGAAGGGATTTCCGCACGATAAAAAAAAAAAAAAAAAAAGGTATTTCTGTAGTTTTGACCTTTCCCAGTTTACTGCTCATCACCTTTTAGTGATAGCGCGATTATTTATAATCCTGATGTTGATCATGTCCAAGTTCTACCAACTGCATAATTTCGTTAAGATCTGCCTTTGATTAAAAAAGTTGTGATCAATAGTAGTTTAGATTTATTTTGCTCCACTGTGATGGTATATAGTAAAGCTTATGACCATACCCTGAATACTCCCATAGAATTTTCATATAAAATGTCAGCTTAATCTATTAAACGGTTTTCAACTGATGCTCGAACATCCATAATAGCCTGCAGACAAACATAAAAATTCGAAAAATAGTAGTTTATGCAACTGTCATATAAGAAGGGGTATTAAAACACGAGAGTCTGTTTATATAGCGATAATAGGTTGACTCGAGTGTTTTAATACCTAAGTTATATGCAGTTTCATACACTACTTTATCTTCACTCATAGGAAAAATTGAAATTAAACAAAATAGGTAGGTTACAAGGAAGTAATTTAGCGTGCGCCATTTTTTTCACAGTTCGAACTGCGCATGCGTGCGCCTTTTTTTCATATTCAGCCTAAAACCTTAGACTAGTTTAATGATACGAGTATAGCGGTACTATAATGAGTTTTATGATACAGTTGGCGTTACTATAATAAGTTTTATTTTTAATTTTATGTATATGCGTTTATAAAGTGCGTATGTATAGAATCGTCTTTGAATTCGTAATTCGAATTTTTCGATTTGAGTGTAGATAAATACATTTTTGACATCGTATTCCTCTTTGAACACGTAACTAATTTTTTTTTGAAAAATTATTCAATGTATAGTATTCACCAAGTTACGATTTTATTATATGTACTTACCTATAGATAATTATTACAGATAACGAAGAATATTTGAAATTCAGCTTACCCATTCAAATCTAATGGTACTTTTAAATCTTTATAATGTGGGAAGATCATTTCGATAAAGTTGAAATCAATAGGTACTTGATTAAGATTAACGGATTAAGGCCCAAGTCTTCCTAAGATCTGAGACTGACAGAGTCACGGATTATTATTAATGTACATAGTAAACGGCTATCTGACAGTTCTGGTGTGCCCAACGCTTTGTTCAACTCGTTAAGACTCAGTTTAACTTAAATTGAGAATGAGCTGTGACGTCAGCGTCGTCGTCACAACCAGAGTACCTAATTAGACTACAGTTGTGACTAATATACACTACAGCAATTACTCACAAAGTTCTTTTACCACGAAAAGTCTTTCAAAGGAGCAGCAGGCAGCAGCGCATTTAATTTTCTTTGTTGTATTTTATCGAAAACTGGCGGCCCGGGTCCCAGCTCCACCCGGGAAGAAAGTGTCATCTACCGATGCGAAAAAAGAATAAAAACTATATTTGAAGCGGTTTATATATCGAGTCGAAATTTGAGCTCAATTAATGCAGAACTTTTTGAGTTTTTAAAGCGTACACAAATGAACTTAATGTTTTTATATAATCCAAAATCACAATTTTTGTTCTAAACAGCTTATGTAGTGCCTTTTATTTTTCGTGCGGAAGTCCCTTCGGATACCCCCCGCCGGCCAGCGGGGGCGGTTATGTCGGGCTAGAACCGACTAAAGCCGCACGCCGTCCCGGGTCTTCAGACGCCGGGGTGTAAGGTTGCCCACATATCCCACGCACCCCGACTGACCCTGGGCCATCTCCGGTTTTGAGATGGCCCCCTCGGGTTTGGGAACCACGGTGTCCCCGTCTTGCCCCGGTTTGGGGGAGGGGCGCTAGTCGCCCCACCGTAGGCGGGTAGTACCTTTTTTTTTTCGTGCGGAAATCCCTTCGGATACCCCCCCGCCGGTCAGCGGGGGCGGTTATGTCGGGCTTGAACCGACTAAAACCGCACGCCGTCTCGGGTCTACAGACGCGGGGATGTAAGGTTGCCCATAGAGCATATCCCTCGCACCCCGACTGACCCTGGGCCATCTCCACTTGCGAGATGGCCCCCTCGGATTTGGGAACCACGGTGTCCCCGTCTTGCCCCGGTTTAGGGGAGTGGCGCTAGTCGCCCCACCTTAGGCGGGTAGTACCTTTTTTTTTTTTTTTTTTTTCTTGCGGAAATCCCTTCGGATACCCCCCCGCCGGCCAGCGGGGGCGGTTATGTCGGGCTCGCACCGACTAAAACCGCACGCCGTCTCGGGTCTTCAGACGCCGGGGTGTAAGGTTACCCATAGAGCATATCCCTCGCACCCCGACTGACCCTGGGCCATCTCACCACTAACAGCATCGCTCATCCTGTCTCCTCTGAAAGCAGAGGAGTACGGAGAGCGATGTGTTCCCGCCACGTTGGGT
This sequence comes from Cybosia mesomella, assembly GCA_946251805.1. Lineage (NCBI taxonomy): Eukaryota > Metazoa > Arthropoda > Insecta > Lepidoptera > Erebidae > Cybosia > Cybosia mesomella. The sequence continues at coordinate 35,643,902 of OX276392.1, read as the reverse complement.
ATTGGCCGACGATCAATGCCAACCCTATGAAGGGGAAGCCATTGACCGCCGCCCAGGGTGTACCGGCCGCTCCGATTCCGTTCCCCCCGGACTGCAGCGGGATTGGAATCGGAGCGACACTCGAGGAGGTTACCCAACACACACCCCAGGCGGGTAGTACCTATACATAGAATTTATTGCGCAACAATGGCTGAACGGATCTGGATGAAATTCCGCATTTAGCAAATTCTGGTCTTCCTAATAGAGCTAGTAAGTTATAATACGTTATGTAAGTACGTCCATGACCGAGTGTTAATGGTATGTAGTTTGCATGCATCCGTGATTCATGTAATCTTGATTACAGCCAGAAACAATAATAGCCAGTGACAACTGTTCAAGGCCGCATGCATGCTATTGTAACATATCAGTTATTTTTCCAAGTCACGAACCTCGAAAACATTTTCAAGTATTACTTTATATTCTATCGTGTTTTTTGGCTGTTAGGTTACAAATTTTACAATGTTATCTTTAATTTCTTTTTTTATCCTACTTTATTCATATACTCTCGACTTTTTCGCTCTGGGGTAGGCAGAGACGCTTAACGCACTCCGTCCTCAATGAGCGCAGGCCTGGGGGTGGCAGGTGAGGCCGATTGTCACCCCAGCAGAAGCAGGCCGGGACGGCGGGGCGCCCAAAGCCAGGGTTAGTCGGGGTGCGAGGAATATGCTCTATGGGCAACCTTACACCCCGGTGTCTTAATACCAGAGACGGTGTGCGGTTTTAGTCGGTTCAAGCACGACATAACCACCCCCGCTGGCTAGTGGGGGGTATCCGAGGGGATTTCCGCTCGAAACAAAAAAAGAAAGGGGGTAGGCAGAGAAGAGAGTTAAGTTGAGGTGAGAATTTTAAATATCTAGGACGTCTCCAGGTAGCTCAGTTGGTCAGACCATTTCCCCTGTAAGGGACTGGTCACGGGTTCAAGTCCCGTCCTAGATGTTTTTTTTTCTTTTTTTTTGTTTTTATAATTAGTCCGTCCAATTGACTGTACCCCGCCTGATGGTAAGCTGAGGTAAAGTTCAAAAAGTAGTGGCCACCATTTCTAGAGATTGCCCCTAGAATGGTGGCCCCTACTTAGACGGCCTCAACAGATGTTTCTTCACGCCCCGCTTAAAGAGCCCAGGATTGTAGGTAGAAGGGAACACGTGAGTGGGTAAAGCGTTCCGGTGCTTTATGGTCCGACAAAGAAAGGAGTCACCAAACCGCTTGGTTCGCGATGGTATCGATTGCACTGTATGAGGATGACACCTAAGTCCTGCACGTGTTGTTCGGGACAAGAAGGGAGAAGGAGGAATCAATTGGAATCAATTGAACATCGGAACATTCACCATGGTAAATGCGATAGAATACTGCCAAGGAGGCTATATCTCTACGCAGCTGCAGAGATTCTAGAGAACTGGTGACCTCAGGACTATCAATGATCCGGACTGCCCGTCGCTGCAATCTATCGAGAGCGTCTAGTAAGTACTGAGCGGAGCCATCCCACAGGTGAGAACAGTATTCCACGCAGGGACGGATTTGAGTCTTATATAAAAGACACCGCTGCCCCGGCGTGAAAAACCGCCTCACCCTGTTCAGCACTCCGAGTTTACGAGAAGCTGTTTTAATAACGCTCTCAATGTAATTTTTATTATTGAGTTTGCAGCGAACATCCATACCGAGCATGTTGATACTGTCCTGCAGTGGTAGTGGTGTGTTCCGAAGAGTTGGGAGGGGAAGGAAAGGAGATACCTTTGCTGTAAACGCGCATGCCTGTGTTTTCTTGGCATTGAACTCGACCAGGTTCTCAGATCCCCATTGGGAAATGTGGTCTAGGTCCTGATCGAGCTCAATGACAAGTTGCCGTCTTCTCTCCTCGATGTCAGTCTGCTTGGCTGCTGAATGTCCGAGATAACGCCCATGCAAAGTACTGTCATCTGCATAGCAATGTATGCTGCCCACGGACAGCATATCATTGATATGCAGAAGAAAGAGAGTGGGCGATAAGACGGACCCCTGAGGCACACCAGCATTAACCTGCATGAACTCAGAAGCCCGGCCGTCACATAGGACTCGGATGCTGCGCTCATGCAGAAAACTGGCAACCCAGCTGCACAGTCGAGTCAGCTACAAAAAAAATGTATATAAGTATGTTTATCCGCATTCTGGAACCCAAAACATACACACACCTTGGGACTAGAAAGCGCTGTGTAGAATGTCGTAGAATATATTTATTTCAAATATTTTTTGTAAAATATATTCAGGTAAAAGTAATTAAAAGATCATACATATTACACTAAAAATATGAAACTGGGCAGAATCTCAAACCATGGTTGTTTCTCGGCGAATAATGTACTTCTATTGAGGCGCACAGCGCTTTATATAGACTTCCAGTCCCATCATTGCTATCGGTGTGGCCAATAAATACCCTTCACTTCAGCTATATATCAATTTGTCGCTAACACTAATATAAAAGCCCAACAACACTTCTCGACCCAGGCATCAAACTAATAGTTGTACCCAAACATAAATAGCACAATATATGGGCCAAACGCAAGTTTCAAACTAGCTTGAAACGGAGAGAGTGCTATGCCTAAGGTATCGAATCCGATCGAAACCCCACTGACCTATTATTCGAAGGGATTAACGAGAATACTAGTGATTTGTGACCTAAATTGTCGGTCATTTGTGACTTTTATTCCATGATCGGGGCCTGAGGACGGCAGTTGGCTGACTCGCCATCCTTGCAGAAGCAGGCCGTGGCGGAGGCGTGTCGTGTGTATCCTACACACGCCTGCCAACTCACCGACGTGGGATAAAACCCGACCCCACCAGGCGAGGCCGCGCTGGCGGTCAAGGTCCGCCGGTAACCCTGGGGTTATCCTTTCGAGGGCTTACCCGGGGTGCCCGGCAATGGGCAGGACACCGTGCGGTTTTAGTCGGTTCATGCACGATATAACCGCCCACGCTAGCCGGCGGGAGGGTATCCGAAGGGATTTCGGCACATAAAAAAAAAAAAAAGGCCTAGTAGTGCGTGAGTAGCTTCCAACTACTCACATAAAAAATGTCATAAATTTAAACGATTGCATGTTCGAATGTTTGTAAGATAATCACGTATAAACGATTGAAGCGATTTGAGTGAAATTTAGCAAACATTATAAATATTTGTTTTCTTGATATTGTCGGAAGCTTACGCGAATGTCTCACATTGAAATAAAACTATTTTTCTGTTTAGTCTCCCAGTGACCATTGCTACTGAAAAGCAACCGAAACGTCGGGTTCAATGTAAAATATAAAATAGCATAAAATAAATCGCGATAGAATCCGTTAAAAAATAGTTTAATTTCAATATTTGTCTTCTTATTCATCTGTTCACAGTCTGCACTTTAGAGTCTGGAGTCCGCACTTCTTTCCGTCATTTTTTTAAGTTGGATATTATAAAGCGACTACTGTATGATCTCTCAACCCTGAGAGGAAACCGTGTACCGGCTTACAGAAGTAAAACAACTTCAGTTTCCACCTAAAAACAGTACATTGACGTCAAACAAAGTTTTTGAAGTGCTATCTTCTAAAGGTGCGTTGAGCAATTTTTAGATTAACAAAAATCATAGCACTGGCGTCATCGTCACTGTGACTCTTTCCCTATTTTTTATAACAGCGCCATCTGTGTTTTATATAGCTGATGAACTATTTTGTTGTGACCTTGAGGAAATTTCGAACTGATTCCTATGAACAACAAAGGTTCTGTAAATATTTTTTTCGTGTTTTCTCTTCTGTCGGCACCCTCGGGAGGTAACTGTTTTTTTTTATTGGCTTGCGTTTTTTCACTCTCACACCTTATTTAAGCGTTTATTTAACTTGCACTGTTCGTATATGAGTAAGTTGTCCGACAAACTTCGTAAAACCATCTTTCGACAATTTTTTGGTATACGATTGACATGAAATTTTACAAACTCTTTTAGTATGGATGACAATGCATTTATAAACTGATTTTTAGAATGAAAGCTTCTTTTTAAAAAAAGGTTTTTAAAACTATTATACAAAAGCAAACTACAGTACGAACATTAATGAAATCCGTGAAGGAGATAATTAAGGCAAACATGGGAGCTCTCTACCCATTCCTGCGAAATACTATCGGTCTTTGATAATAGCGAAATGAGAACGCAATAAATCTCAATCTATACGTTAGATTCCATATGATTGGAATACCAAATAATGTAACACAAATCTTAAGTGAAGTAGTACCATCCTACTATCATTATATATGTGAAAGTGTGTGAAGATGTTTGTATGTTTGGATGTTTGTTACTCCATCACGCTCTAACGGCTTAACGGATCTGGCTGAAATTTGTTACATCCTACTTCCTACTTTCAAATTTATTTCAATTACACTACAGATTTGTTCTCAGATTTTAAACAAATTAGCACAAAAATATAGTAACTAGAAGATCATCAGTCGTTTTTAGAAACAAATTATATAAACTAAATTATTTACATCTAAAAAAGAGTATGTACAAACTAAAAAGTTTAGGTGTCAAAGAATTCCTCCCCATCGATGTCGACTGGTAACGTACCCGAAAGGCTGGCGGCATTGCCACGTTGGATGGCAATGCCGCCAGCCTACTAATCCTCTTATACGTGGGATAGCCGCTTTCAAACTCGGATACTCCTTTGCATCCACAAATCTGATTTCAACTAAATTTGGCATGGTCATAACGGCAATCTAGGGGCATGTTTTGAGACCATAAAATAAAAAATCAGACATACAATTGAGGAATTACCACCGAAAAACCAATTTACCATTGAAACTAAGGGAAAAAGTTCGCACGTGCAAAAATTGAGTTTCAGATTTTGAAATAAAAAAATAAATGCTCGCTCAGCTCAATTTTCTTGCGATCGGCTAACTGCATCGCATCCCTAGTATTTATTAAAGTGAAATTTTGTGAGGATGTTTGTATATTTCTTACTCAATCACGCTCTAACTGCTGAACGGATCTAGTTGAAATTTGGTACAGTGATGGATATAGCCTGGAATAACACATAGGCTATTAATCAAGGGAATATTCCCATGGAAAGCAGGAACGGGATCATAGTCCCACATAGGCGAAGCCGTAGGCTACAGCTAGTATTCTAATATCCGCGAAGGGAATACTAATACTTGGTTTGTATATTTAGTTTGCGTTTTTTCCTTAAGTTTGTCGTGTTAGTGAAATGGCTCCAGGGAACAATGTTCGGATAAAAAATTTACTTTTTCTATTACGAGAATGGAATTCTCTTTACCATTTTGTTATAGTAGGTTTCATTTTTTTTAAGATTATTATTAGTAATCTAAATTACTCGGAAAACCAATAGCCGATGGGGCAGAAAGGTTCTTGAGTGGAGACCACGTGACGGCAAGCGCAGCGTAGGAAAGCCTCCCGCAAGATGAACGGATGAACTGGTAAAGAGCGCAGGGACTCGGTGGATGCAGGCCGCTACAAACCGGTCAAAATGGAAGTCAATGGGGGAGGCCTATGTTCAGCAGTGGACTTCCTACGGCTGATATGATGATGAAATTACTAGTATTCCTCCTAATCCGTCCAGCTAAGCTAAACTGCTTGTGTTAGGAGTGGAGAGTGGGTGGCTAGTGGTATAATGACCAGGATTCGGACCCAGGACCTCTCGACCGTGAGGCCGACTCTTTAACCACTAAGCTATCGAAGCTGTATGCTAACATGACATAGACTACTCAGTGTTATTAAGATACAAACTAAGTATAACTTGTAATATGTGGGTTCGAGAATGCGGATAAACATTCATTTCTATCTATAAATACATACGTATGTGTTTATTATGTGTGAATGTACAAAAATAAATGTTTACAGTTACGTTAATCCGCATTCTAGAAACCACACTGCAAGCTATGCTTAGTTTGGGTCTAGATGTCGTTTATAAATTATAAAATTGTTTGAGAGACAATTGATTAATATCTTGTTATTTTTGATATTATATTCTTATTATTATATCCAACGGGGACGCTGGCGACCGGGCGGGTAAACAAAACAATATTTATAAGGCTGAGCACTCATTATAGACAAGATATAGATAGATTATTGCTTTATAGAAACATAATTATGAAAGTGCGTATACTTAGAACAAAACAAAGTTGTCTAATTACCTACCAGACACATCAAGACACAACTGTCTAAAGACTGTCTAGTCTCAAATGTGCGGTAGTCCTAAATCGATACCATAAAAACTGAACATATCTAAAACTGTTAGATTTCCCAAATCATCAACAATTCAATTCGGAATCTTCAGATCCATTTATCTTATTTCTTTTAGATGTTATATTCAGAGAATACCATCTTTTAGACGAGAAATAAATCTAAGGCAACTTGGATCGTTACCTCCTTTATTTGAAAGCCATTACCTAACACCAAATCACCTCTGAATTCATAATAGTGTAATTAAATTCAGACTTTTAGTGTTTGATGTTGTCAGTCCTTGATGGATGGTTTATTAGTGACAAATGACATATTTTACTTCTCTATACAATAAGCACAGTCGCCATCGATATTAGACTAACACATTCCAAGTTACCCACAACCTTAGCTCTAAAAGCATCGACGCAAAGTTGCAGGACCATCGGTATTTTATCAGATGTATTTCGGAGAGTGAGCGCTGGAATTGCTAAACTTGATACCTCCAAGCCCTTTCCACCGACGAACGACCAGACGCACAGCAACACGCCCTACATGGATATTCTACTCATATGCACAAAACGTTTCGCTGACTTGACTTTATTATGCGTACAGCTAAGGATTGGAATTCCCTGCTTAACTAATAACACGTTTGACTCGGTGCAAAGGCGGGCGCTAATTAACGTAGACAATCCCGTGCTTTCTGGTAATGTGGAACCTCTCAGCGATAGGAGAGATTTGCCTCTCTGTCCGTGTTCTACGACCTATGTATTGGTATGTGTTCAGCAGAATTGTTCGATATGATGCCCACGGCCACATTCTATCACTGCACCGCTCGCCACAGACTGGGGATTCATCCTTACACATTGCAACCGGAAATGGTGCGTACAGTGAGGTAAGAAAGAAACATAATTCCACGCGCCCTCAAACTGGAATAATCTCCCTGCTATGGTTTTCCCAAGCGACAACCATATGGGGTTCTTCAAGAAGGTTCTTCAATTAGAAGGTTTTTACAGCGTCGGCAGTGCAAGTACGACGCCCCTGGTGTTGTACATGCCCATAGGCTACGGTAACCACTTCCCATCAGGTAGGCCGTGTATTTGTTTGCCATCTAAATGGTATATAAAAAAGTCTGTGCTTCCGGGAAGGTATAATCTGGGAATCTTCAAGTCTCGAGCGAATAGGTTCCTTCTAGTCAACTGTGATTCACCATAGACCACATCGCCACTTACAACCAGGTGAGATAGTGATCAAACGATACGAGCCTATCCAAGATAAAAAAAACCGACTAAGTGCGAGTCGCACACCGAGGTTTCCGTAAAAGTTTCAAAATTTTTTTTTATTATGTGATGTAACTAAAAATTTACGGTTTTCGCAATTTTTCCTTTATCTGTACTATAAGACGTTACTTCGTACCATATTTCAAGATTCTAAGTTCACGGGAAGTACCCTGTAGGTTTTGATTCCCGTGCGAGTTTCGAAAATTTGTGGAAATTTGCGGTATAAACGGCTGTATCTTTTGATTGCTTTGGCTTAGAAGTTTGATTTTTTCATAGCTCCAAGGGACAGTAGAATTGAGTATTAGATATAAATTTCAGTTTGATACCTCCGCTCGTTTTTGAGAAAAACGGTCTTGATAGACGGACAGATGGACGGACGGACGACCAAGTGATCCTATAAGGGTTCTGTTTTTTTCTTTTGAGTTACGGAACCCTGGGGTGCTTGGTTGGGGACCTCCACGCGGTGCACCCTGGCAACGGAGACGGCAGCGCCTCTCTCCTAGGGTGGGAGAGACGCTGCCACCTGCGGCCAACTCCGACCAAGGCGAGGACGGCCCTGTTTAGGGCTGTTTGGAAGCTTTCCACTTGTCCCTCTGATTGGCAGATGGCACAGTGGAGAGCAAGTAAGGGGGCCAGCTCGAAACTGGAGATGGCCCAGGGTCAGTCGGGGTGCGAGGGATATGCTCTATGGGCAACCTTACACCCCGGCGTCTGTAGACCCGAGACGGCGTGCGGTTTTAGTCGGTGCAAGCCCGACATAACCGCCCCCGATAGCACGCGGGGGGGTATCCGAAGGGATTTTCGTACGAAAAAAGTAAAAGGTACGGAACCCTAAAAAAGATACAAATATCGAAAAATTTAAAATTTTTCTCTTAAAAAAAATAATATTAATCGTTGTATTTAAATGATTTCCCAGTAGCATCCAAAGTTTGTACTTTGGAGACCGGAATCCGCTTATTGTTTTGGATTGGTATGTCGACTTTTCCAGGAGCAACATCCGACCTCCCACACCTCGTCCGTTGTTTAACAGGTGCAACGGCTTACGGGTGAAGTTACTTTGGGAACCGAAGGTGTCGGTCCGGCAAAATATTGAACTAATTACATATAACATACATAACATAAACTCACGCCTATATCCCCGAAGGGGTAGGCAGAGGTGCTAGCACCCACATTTCGCCAGTTTATGTTTAGGTCCCAATGTAATAGGTGGCGAGCCTATTGCCATTAACCGGGCACTTATAAACCTGCGCTAAATACACACATAACTTTGAAAAGCATCGAAAAGTCATTGGTGTGTGCTATGGTACAACCTGGGATCGAACCTGAGACATCGTCTCAGCAGTCCATTACCCATACCACTAGGCTACCGCGGTTATTTCGCGTTTATTAGTATTGAACTAATACATCAATTATTTTATTTAATAATCTATTTAATATAAATATCATTTGTAAATTTATAAGCGTTCAGCAACTTTTGTTGGCGACTATACAAGTATTGTTATATCAGGCGATTGAAAAAGAGTGACGCGAGTTTTTATTGTCAAATTCTTTGATCATAGGCTTGTAAATCTGGTAATAAAGAAAAATGTACAAGCATTAATCTCGACGTTGAAAAGCATCTCTTTGTGATCTAAGTGACTAAAGATTTATATTCGAATTTAAAATTAGCCCTTGAACTTGAAATAGGTCCGTATTGTGAAATGAAAGGGCAGAGAAATAATATGTTTTATTTTTTATTTTTTAGCGTGTGGAAACCCCCACAGGCTTCACCCCATCGGTGCCGATGATGGGGTGGGCGTCTCGGAATTGGACCGACTAAAACCACACGGTGTCCTCCCCAAGTGTCCATTGCCGGGCACCCCGGGTACGCCCTCGAAAGGATAACCCCAGGGTTATATATTTCATACTAGGTGTGCCCTTTCGTCCGCTTGAACTTTTATCTGGGTTTGAATTTTTTGCACGGAACCCTAATTATTTTTCTAAAATAAAAGTAGCCTATGTTACGGCTTATAATATTAGATAATATATCTACTAGTGAAAGTCACGTTAAAATCGGCCAGTCGTTCCCGAGATTACCTACCTAATTCAAAAAGACACGAAGGCAGAAAAAAGCACCTATACTATTATAAAATTATACATTGGCAATGTCTGTACATTGGAGCTATTAAAAAAATACTTGTGTTATTATTTTTTATTTTTTATATTTAGGACACGTCAATTTGACTTCACCTCGCCTGATGGTAAGCTGAAGGTAAAGTCTCAGGAAAGAGGGTCACCATTACATACACGCACCATGTTAACAATGGCGGCACTCAGCTTGACGGCCTCATCAGAAGTGGATTGTCGTCGCAGCACCGCGTGACATCCACCGGTCCCACTAGTGCTGCGACCACAATCCCTCTGCCCGGCTATGCACTTGCTGATCCCTGAACGCAATCAAACCGAAATTGGATTACTATGGAGGGTTTTTCGCAATCGTGCACGGTTTTTTTTATCGTGCGGAAATCCCTTCGGATACCCTCCCGCGTGCCAGCGGGGGCGGTTATGTCGGGCTTGAACCGACTAAAACCGCACGCCGTCTCGGGTCTACAGACGCCGGGGTGTAAGGTTGCCCATAGAGCATATCCCTCGCACCCCGACTGACCCTGGGCCATCTCCGGTTTCGAGATGGCCCCCTCGGGTTTGGGAACCACGGTGTCCCCGTCTTGCCCCGGTTTGGGGGAGGGGCGCTAGTCGCCCCGCCGTCCCGGCCTGCTTCTGCTGGGGTGACAGGTGGCCTCACCCGCCACCCCAGGCCTGCGCTCATGGAGGACGGAGGTCGTTAAGCGACCTCCGGCGCCTGAGTCGCCTGCGACGCGCGGCGAGCAAGTTGCGGGTTCGGCGGTCCGGGAGAGTTCTAAGTCTCTCCCGGGCGCGCTCCGCCACCTCCTTCGCGAGCATTACATGCTCGCAGAAGGAGGCGGCGGCGGCCCACGCGCTCGCGCTCCGCACCATTGCCGCAATCATGCTGCCGAGCGAGAGGACTCCTACCCCGATGGCTGCCACGAGGTCACGCCTCGGCGCCTCCCACGCCGGGCAGTCCGCCAGCGTGTGCAGCCCTGAGTCCTCGCTCGCGTCGCAGTGATGACACTCAGGCGTTGGCTCCTTCCTGATCCGATGCAGGTGGTCCCCGAAGCACCCCTTCCCGGAGATCACCTGCGTCAGTCGGTACGAGAGGCTTCCGTGTCGCCTCTCCAGCCAATCCTCCATGATGGGCCTTACCGCCGCTATGCACGGTGGTACCTACCCGGCCGAATTTTGTGACAAATTTGTGTCATCAAATTTCTACCACCAGTAATAAACGATTGTGTACACAATAAAATATTTTTAGAATTCTTGTCTTTTTGTCTGTTTGTTCGCGATGATCGCAAAAACTACTAAACAAATTTTAATGCAATTATTTCTATTTGATAGGCCTTGGTAAGATTTAAAATCTGCCGTATATTTGATTGCAATTGGTTAAGTAGAACCGGCGCCGGCGATATGACATATAAACGATAACCAACCTCTACGCGGGCGGTGCCACGTGCATCAACTAGTATACTGGGTAATAAAATGATGCGGGATAACCCTCCCAGCACTTAAGAAAATATAATTCCTATAATAAGAGTTTTGATCGACCCGGACATCAAACTTAAAACCTCACATACGTACGTCTTTTTTTTTTTTTTACGTGCGGAAATCCCTTCGGGTACGTCCCCGCCGGCCAGCGGGGGTGGTTATGTCGTGTATCGACTAAAACCGCACGGTGTCCTCCCCACACATACGTACGTCTAGCATAGCATGGCGCTATATTTACAAGTCTTATTTCAATTTCCTTTTTTTTTCTAATATTTGATGTAAATTTACTTTTATTGTATATAAATTATTTCACCAGTTAATCATAACTGTCTCAAATTATATTTTCAAATAATAATGTTATAGCCAGAAATTAATCTAAAATCCTTTATTAAAAAAAATCTATCGCAATAAACGCCCAAGAATATGATTATATTTGAGTATCTTACAAATGATTAACACACACAAATACTTGTACATGATGAAAACGTGAATTTCTATTATAAAAATAATTCGGTCCCTTTGCACCGGCTTTTAAAACGAAATCATATCTTATAACTATCAGATTATTAAAATCGTATTCATATCAAAACATTTTAACAATAGAAACAATAAAATATAAACTTTACGCTAAAAGTAATTAAACACAACTTACGGTGTAGCGGAATAAATAATTTTCTGTAAACATCAGACACATCGTTCACAAACACAATCATAAACACAACTGCGTAAAGAAAAAACTCTTTAAATTTCATAATAGTTTACAATACACCCGCGAACCTATTCCAGAAATCCTTCGAAATAATCGCTCATCACTAATTCATCATCACAAAAACTTTTTAATTCATTATCATTTAAATACGTCATCGACTACATTTAATTTCGTTACTAGGTTAATGAAACATCGTCTGTCAGTAGGCTTAGGGGATATTCGTGTGCACTCTACGAATGCCGCGTCCACACTACGTAAGGGCGTAACTAAACGGATCCTTACTGCGCTTGCGTGAAACAAAGTGACTCTTCTCCCTGACGGACTTATTCACGAGTTAATTAATATATCAACTTTTCTCGGTCTCCCTATATTAACTGTCACCTTTAATAAAATATTTTGGCTTAGTGTCTTTCCCTCTGATGGGCGGAACTTTGACAGTCGCAATTTTGCAATGAAATTGGTACTGACACTGCCGAGTAAATTTAAGACAATTAGAAGCCTAATAAATTAATATACCGCGTCCGTTGACGCCGTACTGCGGACTTTTACGCTAATTAAAGTTTCAGAGTTATTTTAGGAATATTGCTGATTTGCAGTTGTTAAAAGGAAACAAAGAAAAGTAAATGATAATAGTATAGATATAGTATTCATTTTACTATAAATGGTGATAATTTAGATATGTCTAGCATGAATAAGCCGATCGCTCGTAGAGCTTCTGATTTAATACCTAGTTACTACTTACTTACCAAAGTAGCAATTATGCACTTAATACTATTTGCCTTTCTTCTTAGTAGGTACTGTCAAATTGTAAATTTGTTCAGTTTTTCCTCCTCGCTTTGTTGACTTATTGAGTGAAATAATAAATGGTGAGTACTATTATATATTTTAGTCTTGTGTTAAAATTAATATAATAATATGTTAAATGTTCATAAAGGCACTCTTAGCCTTTTTTCTTTTTTTTTTAACGTGCGGAAATCCCTTCGGATACCCCCCCGCCGGCCAGCGGGGGTGGTTATGTCATGTCTCGACTAAAACCGCACGGTTGCAAACCCCAGGGTTGCAAACCTGGGATCGAACCCGAGACCTCGTCTCAGCAGTCCATTACCCATATTACTAGGCTATCGCGGTACAGGCAACATGTGTAATTTAGTCTAAGAAACAATTAGAATAAGATCAATCGTTTTCTATCCTTGTAATATTTTATAAATAAAGATACTTCAAAATCAACAATAAAAAATCAATCAGTACTGTCTGAAGTTCGCGCGAATATTACTCATTAAAATAAAGGATTTATATCATATCATTTGTATATCTACACTACTTCCTGACGCTTTGCTTGCTTTCTAGTAGTCTCCAGAAGACCGCGGCTGCTGAAAAGCGACCGAAACGTCGGGAAGTAGTGTTGATACAAAATAACACAAAGTAAATCGTTATAAAATTCGTTAAATTTACCTTTCTTCTTTTATTTTCCTTTCTCCCTTCTTTTCTCGCTTTCTCTCTATCGTCTACTTCTCTTTCCTCATATTTCCTGAAGGGAGATAAAAGAGCTATTTGCTCACAGCCCACCTGATGGGAAACGGTTACCGCGGCCTATGGACGTGTGCAACACCAGGGGTGTCACACTCGCGCTGCCGACCCTGTAAAAACCTTCTAATTCGAGTTTCCCCATATTGCGAGTATTCATAGGTTAAAGTTCAAAGGGTCTAGATACCACTACCTGAGGGGGCCATCTGGAACCCGGGTTTCGAAATGGTCCCCTCACCATTTCGAAACCCGAGGGGGCCATCTTGAAACTGGATTCGGACTAAACCCGATTCTCTCAAGATGGACTTAGAGGCTCCTAGGGATCTATCCATTGGCTAATGATGATAACTGGGACTATTTCATTGGACTGCACCCTCCACATTTAGGTATCCTCGTATGTCAGGTCTAGAAATACCTATTAAATGTATTTTTTCTGCTTCGGCGAGAAATATCTGCTTTGGTTTTATTACTAGATAACAAATTAACAATGTGTTTGTTTACTTTAAATAAACAATATAAATAAATAATCTAAGACATATTACACAACGCCATCTAGCACCAGACTAAGCAGAGCTTGTCATATGGGTTCTAGAACGCGGACAAACATCAGATATTTTTTTTGTAAGTAAATATATATTACATATAGAAACACCCAGAATAATGCAAATATACATATATGCAATGAGCGGGAATTGAACCCGCGATCTTTGACTTAGCAGTCGAATGCTCTACCGCTACACCACAGAGGTCGTCACCTATTCTATGAATAAAAAGAATATTCTGCGATGATTGGTATAACTAGAAATCATAACTATGAACGATCTAATAAAAAAATATTCTACGACATTCTACACAGTGCTTTATAGACCGAAAGTAAGCATAGCTTACTAGCAACTAGGTTCCAGTGTTCCAAAATGCGGATAAACATACTTATATACTTTTTTTGTAAATACATATATATATATATATATATACATAGAAACAACCAGACCAATGCAAATAGACATATTCATGCATACAAATATTTGCACTGAGCGGGAATCGAACCCGCGCCCCCTGTCGTAGCAGTCGAATGCGAGGCCATCATATTTATTAAATATCAATTGAGTATTCGATCAGCCTAAGTCTGCTGCGGGTAGTATTTCTCCTAATTTAAATAAATAAATCTTCTACGACATTCTACTTAGCGCTATCTAGATCTAAAGTAAGCATAGCTTAACTAGCTTGTCTTATGGGTTCTAGAATGCGTATTAACGCGCTTAGATACATTTTCTTTTGTAAATAAATACATATTATACATAGATAAACCCCAACCAATACAAGTAGACATATTTATGCATACAAATATTTGCACTGAGAGGGAATCAAACCCGCGACCCGAGCCTTAGCAGTCGAATGCACTACCGCTACGCCACAGAGGTCGTCCATTTTTTTGCGCCTATTATCGAGTTTTCTTTTTTTGCACCCAATCAATTAAAATACCTTCAACAGGTTAGCATTCTCTGACTTTTTATTTTTAATTTCCTGATTTATTTTAAAGACACACTAATATTCTGCTACATTCTACACAGCTCTATCTAGACCCAAGGTAAGCATAGCATAACAAGCTTGTGTTGTGGGTTCTAGAATCGGCTAAATAATATAATTTTTGTAAATACATAAACAATATGCATAGATCCATGATCTTTAATCTAGGACACGTCCAGAACTTTAACCACATATTACCTAACAGTTTGCTTCAGTTTGTAAATTCTACAAGCTATATTGGAAGTTTTGATTTATTTTTCAATGTTTTTCGGACTTGCATTGGTATATGCATATTAGGGGCGCAATGCATTCTGCTGTTGCAATGTTGAGCTGAGAGTGCACTACATGATTACCTACAATTCACGCGCAATTTTGTTTCAATTGAATACAACTTAATTGCTTGATTATTCCTCCATTGCTAGACCGATTTTCAATTTTCTTTTTCTGTCTTAAGCCAATTGTTAAGTTGCACATTTTGGCGCCAAAATCGTGGCTCAACATTGAATATTTTGGAGAAATCAAATTTTGAAATTTTTGAAGGGTTATTATTCCAACATGGTATGTTTGATTTTCAATTTTATTTTTTTTAAACCTTCCGGGTATCAAGTTGTTTTTACACGCCAAGTTTGGTCAAAATTAGTCGATTAGTTTAGGAGGAGTAGTGTCACAACCGAAATACACCGAGTGGTGTATAGAGAGCTTTTCACTCGCCTTCGTCTCACTCTCAGCTCAATAATTATCATTCTCATCTCACAAATGTATGCATACGATCAATTCTGGATCGCATGCATAGTAGTCACACTCGCCAAACTGTTATGTTTATGTGTCGTGGAAGGTCGTGAATCTGCAGCTACGAGTTCTGTTCAGTGTAAACACCTATTTGTGTGCATAAATACGTCAATATGCAATGGTCTATTTTTATATTTGGATGGATGGATATTTTCCCATATACATATATTATAAATCATAGTTTAACTAGCTTGTGTTATGGATTCTAGAATGCAGTTATATACTTTTTTTTTGTAAATACTTAATATTTAGAAACAGAAACACCCAGACCAATGCAAATAGACTTGTTCAATCATACAAATATTTGCACTGAGCGGAAATCGAACTCGCATCTCTGTCGTGTCGTAGCAATCGAATGCACTACCGCTACGCCACAGAGGTCATCATATATAGTCATGTAGGTATGTGTATAAAAAAACATAGGAAATTTATCTGCATTTTAGAACCCATACAACAAGCTATTCTTAGTTAAGATCTAGATGGATAGATGGCACTATATCCGTGGTTTCCAAACCCGAGGGGGCCATCTTGAAACTGGAGATGGCTCAGGGTCAGTCGGGGTGCGAGGAATATGCTCTATGGGCAACCTTACACCCCGGCGTTTTAAGACCCGAGACGGCGTGCGGTTTTAGTCGGTTCAAGCCCGACATAACCGCTCCCGCTGGCCGGTGGGGGGTATTCGAAGGGATTTCCACACGAAAAAAAAAAGCACATAGACATCCTAATTACATGAATAGATGTTTTCTTTTGAAAGAGCAGCAAATCCTACTCATATTATAAACGCGAAAGTTTGTGAGTATGTATGTATGTTTGTTGCTCTTTCACGCAAAAACGGCTAAACGGATCTGGATGAAATTTTGGCATAGGGATAGGTTATAGTCTGGAATAACACAAAGGCTACTTTTTATCTCGGGAATATATTCCCATGGGAAGCGGGAACGGGAACAGAATTCCACGCAGGCGGAGCCGCGGGCCCGTTGCCCGCGGCTCGCTAGTAGGTAATAAAAGGTATAAATGTTCAATTGAAATAAAAAGGCACTTTTAGTATTATAATAATGTGTGTGTTGTATAAAGCGGCGATAGCCCAGTGGCGTATGTAACGGACTGCTGAGACAAGGTCTCGAGTTCGATCCCCAGTCGCCCCGGGCACACACCTCTGACTTTTCGCACTTATGTCTGCATTAATAAATGTTAATTATCGCTCGCTTAATATTGTGCCCGGTAGATGGCAATAGGCTCGCCACCTATTACATTGGGACGTTAACATAACTGGCGAATCATGGGTGTGTAATACACCTCTGCCTACCCCTTCGGGGATACAGGCGTCAAGTTATGTTATGTCATGTTATGTTATGTTATGTTTATGTGTTGTGTAATATGGTAATAGTGGGTTTTATCGGTTTTTCTCAAAATCTAGTCAAAGTCAAAGTCAAAGTCTTTATTTTTCAAAATAGTGCAACGTAATTACATCTTTTTGACGTCAAAATCTGCTTAAAACTAAGTTTACCACCGCTTCCTAGGCCCTAGTGGAGAAGAAACGTCGCAACAAACTCCACCGCGGCATTTTCGAGACGTCATATTATAAATAGTGATTTCTTAAGACTAAATATGGAGGAATGTACATTTTTGTCTCGTGTCAAGATAAATAAAGGTATATATCAAAAAAACAAAAGTTAAAATAAAAATTTAACCAAAGTTAAACGTTAAAATAATTTAAAAAAGTTAAAATATGGTAAAAAGGTTGCCTACTACAATATTCTGCTGTAGTTGTAGCATTAAGAGGGGCCTGCACCATGCCAGACATTTTTGTCTTTAAGGTAATCATCTGTCCTATAGTATGCTTTTTTACATAAGGTGGTCTTAACAAAGGTTTTAAATTTATTGTCAGGCATACCAAGGACCGATTGAGGTAATTTATTATAAAAGCGTATACCTTCTCCCCTAAAAGAATCACTAACTTTGCTGAGCCGATAACATGGAAGGATCAGTTTATTTTTATTGCGCAGATTTCTGTCTGTAATGTCACTTACTTTTGTAAAATTGGATATATTTTTTTGCCTGACTAGTTATGGGACAAGACCAAACAATAGGATTTTATTAAAAGTTGAATCATATTAACATATTTAATTAGGTCATTATTGTCATCTACATGCCCTTGTGTCAATTATTCGAGGTTGGTGCAATTTCTATTACAATATATTTAGATGAATACGTAATGGTTACCATTAATTGAGCTGAGCGAGCGAAGTTCTTATACGCGGCATAGCCGTTTGTTGGTGGCTGAACTTCTCCGTAACCACTTGCGCGATCTTGACCAAATTCACCACGGTGATAGTGTGGACACTGAGGAGTATTTTGAAGCGAGATGGTTTCTTGTCCAATCTACCATTGAGGCATAATCACTGAAAAACAGTTTCACGAGCGCGCGGTGTTAACTAAGCGTGCGACCGTAGTAAGATGTCTTATTTCCAAGTAAGAGTCCTGCTCGCTCAGCTCAATTTATTTCAGTTGTACTGAATTCCTAGTTAAAATTGAATTTATATTTTTGCAATTTTCTTCACAAGTAAAAATAAATAAATAAACATTCTAGAACAAATTACACAACGCCATCCAGGCCCAAACTAAGCTGAGCTTGTCATATCGGTTCTACAATGCGGATAAACATACTTAATTACTTTTTTTTGTAAATAAATACATATTATACACAGAAACACCCAGAAAAAAAGACCCAAAAAAAAGCCGCAGTAACCTAGTGGTATGGGTAATGGACTGCTGAGACGAGGTCTCGGGTTCAATCCCAGGTTTTACCATGGCACACACCAATGACTTTTCGATGCTTTTCGAAGTTATGTGTGTATTAATCGCAGGTTTGTAAGTGCCCGGTTAATGGCAATAGGCTCGCCACCTATTACATTGGGACCTAAACATAAACTGGCGAAATGTGGGTGCTAGCACCTCTGACTACCCCGTCGGGGATATAGGCGTGAGTCTATGTTAAACACCCAGACCAATGCAAATAGACATGTTTGCACTGAGCAGGAATCGAACCCGCGACCTGTGACTCAGCAATCAAGCGGACAACTGCTACGCCACAGAGGCCGTCGAATAGGTCTACTATTTAAAAAATTGGCCAAAAACTGCCAATATGTTCAATCGATTGAACATATTGGAGGAACATTATTATTGAAACATTTGAATTGAAATTTTTGCACTATTCTTTCCAAATAGTTCAACTATTTTAAAAGTTTAAAAAATTGGACAAAAAACTGCCAATATGATTAATTGGTTGAACAGATAGTTCAACTTATTGGAGTAGACGCCTCAGTTAACACTTAGCCCACAAGGCCCTCATTTTCATATACTACTCGCTTAACTATTTTGTGATGAAACTTTTACAACATTCTTGCTCATTCAGCGGAAAGTATGGGGAATTAAAAAATGTAAAACAGAACCATTACATTAGCGCGTAAACTACTCTGCTAACATGTGCTCTTTCGGCACTAGCGTACTTGTTTGCTTGCAGGAAAATGCATTAAAGTTTCACTTCTCTCGGGACTGTTAATAGTAGGTCCATATCATACTTTTTAAATTCTTTATGTATTTTATCATTAATAGTTGTCTATTGACGGTACTCTAAAATGGATACATTACTTCAACTCGAAACCGGCGGGCTTGCATGAAAGGTTTAATGACAGTGAAGGAAGCTCGTGAAGTATGTAAGGTCAGAAGCAGGTGGCAGGCTGTTGTTTCTGCCCACCTCGGGGGGGGGGGGGAAGGCGCTAGTATGTATGTATGTACTTCTTGTCCATGAATTTAATTTATCATTATAAAACTATTTTGACCGGATTTATTAGAAAATTAACATGGTTATAATAAGTCTTTATAATGTCTTTTTAATGTTTTTCATGGTTATAATAGCTATTTCCATTATTTATATTTTGTTTGAAAGTTTATTTCAAGATTTTACAACTCTGTATTAAATTTATATCTTATTGGCCGCTTGATAAATTAATTCGATCTTCAAAAACAGTCCTTCCTAAATGCTATCCATTTTGATGATAAATTTCATATTACTTAACAGCTGTCACTTTTCAAAAATGTAATAAAAGTTGCTGTTCGTTAGCTTAATGTTGTCTCATTCACACACAAAATTTGGATTTGTCATTGCTAAAAAAAAATCCAAAAATGTTAGTACTGAAAATTGGGTTTCCTCCAATTTCTTCAAGAAAAACGGCAATTTCATATGTAACGTCCTAATATTAGACTTTGAAGCATCTTAAACCATGCGTGCTGTGCTATCCCACTAGTAGCTTTAGCGGCCTGCTTAGTCGGTTCAAGCCCGACATAAGCGCTGGCCAAAAGGAATTTCCGCACGAAAAAAAAAATTACATATAACCATACTAAAGTAATATTGATTATGCAGACCTTTGATAAACCTATAATAGAATATCTAATACGTTTAAACGAGCAAATCTTGTATATTTAAATATAATTATATATTTATACATCCTGTATCTTGAAAAACGTCTCCAATGATTTTAATGAAATTCAGGCGGATCCGGAGGCGGAGTAATTTCGGTTGCTAATATTCTTTAAAAAAAAAAATCGATCTAGGTAGGTTTTAAAAGGTAGGTTAAAAAAACTTCACCCAGATATTAGTAATAATACTATCATAAATTTATTGGAACGGTAAATATACGGTTACAAATTCATCGGTAACCGTAACATAAGTCTGGAACTTTATTATAGCCATAGGTTCACTCCTTAACCCTGGGGTTATAATGTCGAGGGCCTATCTGGGGTGCCCGGGGTGGACACTTGGGGAGCACACGGTAGTTTCAGACGGTTCGATTTCGACATCCCCACCCTATAGTTGGCACCGATGGGGTGAAGCCCGTGGGGGTTTCCACACGTGAAAAAAAAAGCCATAGTGTCACTTTATGTTTTTACTAGCAACCCGCTCTTGCTTCACTTCAGTTTATATGAGTTTTGTAATTTATAATTTATACATATTATATAGCCTGTATGAATCGAAGATGATGTACCTTTCAAATGGTGAAAGATTTTTTTTCCAATAAGTGCAGTGGTTCCGAAGATAACCCTCAATTTATACACAAACTTATAAAATTCGACCTCTCTCTTTATAATATTAGTATAGATACTATTCCTCACTCTCCCTTCATCATCATCATCATCAACCTATTCTAGTCCACTGCTGGACATAGGTCTCTCCTAATGAGCGTCATAGCGCCCTGTCTTCAGCTTGCCGCATCCAGCAACTGCTCGCAGTCTTTCGCAGATCGTCATCCCACCTGGCCGGAGGGCTTCCTACACTACGTTTTCTGAGTCGCCGTCTCCACTCAAGAACACACACACACACACACACACACATACTCTCCCTTACTCCCTTAGTTTCCTTTATTGGTACAGTATTAATTTAATGCGCCGCGTATGTGGTAATTCCGGATTTCCCAATTGCATTTCTGTGTAGTGTTTCTTTTTATTTACGCATCAACGAATTGGCCATGTACCTACTAACTTGTTTGCCACCTTAGTAGTGTTAACCCATATTCACAGTTTAACAATACTGTCTGTCTTTGACAGTCTGGGTTTTTGTACTTATTTGTAACATCTTCCGTATTTATAAAAAAATTGAGTTGGTTTGTGTACGCTTCAAAAACTCAAAAAGTTCTGCATTTATTGAGTTAAAATTTTGACACGATAGTCAACCCGCTTCTAAGATAATTTTTATCTGTTTTAACCTGAATACGTTTTCAAAATTATTACCATAGGTAGGTAATTTAAAAAAAGAATGATAACAATATAGGGGGATAAAGTTTAATGTTTCAAAATTCGAGTACACTACTGGATAATAATAATAATAATGCCAAGAGCCTCGATCAACATCTCAAGAGGCTCGCGTTAGGCAGTTGGGTCAAGGGCTTGATGCAGAAGGCAGTGCTCCTCGACACGGCACGTATTGTGAGAAGATTCCTCTCTCTGGAGCCCTAACCACCGGTAGCTTGGTCCCTGTACCCGATGCCGGTGGGCCACTATTTTTTATATTTTTAAATATATTTCTTTTTTTTTATTTATTTAAAAATATTATTTATATGTATTTTAAGTTAAATAAAGGAAATAATAATAATAATGTTTATTTAAAAAGATTACATAGTTATACAATTTATATACATCATTGTATGCATTTTATAAAATGTTTAGGACATTGCATCATACTATGCCCGATACATTAGAAACTCTGCCTCTTTAACTAGGGAAAGCCCTGTACCTTTTTTTTTTCCGTGCGGAAATCCCATCGGATACCCCCCCGCCGGCCAGCGGAGGCGGTTATGTCGGGCTTGAACCAACTAAAACCGCACGCCATCTCGGGTCTTCAGACACCCCTTAAGAGACAGACAGCTAAAGGATCAAAGAATTTATCACGCTAAGTAAAAACGATGTAGCTTTCTTCACTTCTTTATATTAGGTCGTTACATATGAAATTGCCGTTTTTCTTGAAGAAATTGGAGGAAACCCAAGTTTCAGTACTGACATTTTTTGCATTTTTTTTAGAAATGACAAATCCAAATTTTATTATTTTTTTGTTTATGAGACAACATTAAGCTAGCAAACAGCAACTTTTATTACATTTTTGAAAAGTGACAGCTGTTAAGTACTGTTTTTGAAGATCGAATTAATTTATCAAGCGGCCAATAAAAACAAAATTTAATACAGAGTTGTAAAATCTTGAAATCAACTTTCAAACAAAATATAAATAATGGAAATAGCTCTTAAATTACAGGAATAACGAACTCATGAATTTGTTAGAAAATTTCGGCAATTTCATAGGTAAAGACCTAATATTAACTATGCAAAATGTAACACAGAACAAGATACAAATATACTCATACCGTAACCGATCATTTAAAAGTGACAGTGGTGTAACATTTGACCGCCAGTAACACAAGTAACGCGAGTTAAATTAATCTATTAATAATTTATTAGCCATGGGGGTGTGTTCTGTCAAAGCACGTACATCCCAAGAGAGTCTGATGAATTCTTTGTTAATATTCATGTTTAGTTCGCAACAGAATGTTACGTGCATTAATTCACTCCTTAAATATATTTTTATCTCGCTTCTGAGACTAATTCCATGAATTTTATAGATATGCATGTGTTATTACAACGCGCAACTTACTGAGTGCCATTACTTATTCTGTGGCGCTACGTAGCAATACGGTTCAAGAGATATGTTATCTTTTATTCAGGGAGACGAGTTTAA
The DNA here is from genome assembly GCA_946251805.1 of Cybosia mesomella. NCBI lineage: Eukaryota > Metazoa > Arthropoda > Insecta > Lepidoptera > Erebidae > Cybosia > Cybosia mesomella. The sequence goes on along the minus strand of OX276392.1, from coordinate 35,620,994 downwards.
ACTTAACTTACATGAGATTTCTTGTGTGTTACATGAAATGATATGTAATATTTCATATCTTGTTTATTTTTATTTTTATTTGGCTCACGAGGTGGTTGACATGTGCAATGTGGATTTGGCAATTATTGTTCCGATAGTTGTATCGGTTCACGGACTGATTGCCAAGAGCCTCGATCAACATCTCAAGAGGCTCGCGTTAGGCAGTTGGGTCAAGGGCTTGATGCAGAAGGCAGTGCTCTTCGACACGGCACGTATTGTGAGGAGATTCCTCTCTCTGAAGCCCTAACCACCGGTAGCTTGATCCCTGTACCCGATGCCGGTGGGTCACTATTTTTTGTATTTTTAAATATATTTGTTATTTTTTTTAATATAATGTATTTAAACATAACATAAACATAACATAATACACAATATAACTTATATGGGCTGGTACGCGACTATGGCAAGAGACCGGATGGTATGTCGTTATTGCCTTGGAAGATGGGTAGACCTTTGGTATGGGACGCAACGTGCGTCGACACCCTAGCGCCTTCACACACACAGCGTCATGTGTCACAGCACAGCGGGTTGTGCCGGCGCTGCTGCTGCATCTGCCGAAAGCCTCAAACGGCGTAAATACTCCAATCTAGTAGGGGATTATGTTTTTGAGCCGTTTGGGGTTGAGACGTTGGGGTCATGGGGTCCAAGTGCCCGTTTAGTCTACAAAAATTTGGCAAAGCGGCTGATCGACGCTACACGTGACCAGAAGGCTGGACTTCATCTTGCACAAAGAATTAGCATTGCCATTCAACGTGGTAATGCTGCCAGTCTTCTGGGAACATTACCAGTCGGTGATGATGCGGAGGAATTCTATGACGCATGTATGTAAATATTTTTCTATCTTTTAGGTATAGTTCTCTTTACACTTATATGTATTTTAAACTCAATAAAGGAAATAATAATTTATTTATATCAGAATCATCCATATTTTGTTAATAAGAATAAGTAACTTATAGCTATGTTAGTGAATATTTAATTGACTCAGGTAGTTTATAATAGGACAATTTAGTTTATTAGCAATAACGTGAAAGATAAGAAACAAGTGATTGATAACCTAAGCGAAATCATCAAAAATGTTAGCTAGGACGCTTGCAACACCAGTCACACCACATAAAGCAATACAGTTCATCTGAGGGAGAGAGAAAGGTCTATACACCATGTATAGCTCTATCGCTCTCCGACAGCTGAACTGCATTTTTTTAATAGTTAAAAGAACGTTTTGGTAAGGCCCCAGGACTACTAACGCGCTTTAACAATATTTATATGTAATATCCTCATTTGGCTATGATTTTCAGTTCCACTTAATTACTAGGCAAGTCATCAACGGAAATATCACCATTGTAGCATTATTTGCAATTAGCTACGCTCCCTGGCTTTACCCGCTGTAATAATAGCACCTTCTTTCATACAAACCTTGTCCAACATGGTTACGTTTATTTTAAACAGTACATGTTTAATCTACTTATTTTATTGTTTTAAATAGTCTAGAGGTTCTAACTAGACACAATAAAAATATAAAAAAACATGTGATAGTAATAAAATATTTATTTACAGGCATATGACTGGCACGAAAAATTTGCGACCGCCGAACAATTTTTCAGTCAGATTAAATAATTTACTACAATTTTATGGTTACACGTAACACAAAAATATAACTACTAATTGAAAGCCAAGTTCATGTTCTAACATATACTGTAAACATTATATTCGATAAGGTTTTCTTTTGCAATAAAATATTGAATTAATTGAAGTAACTACCACTTTCGTGCTAGCGCGAGTTACGTACCTTGTTATTATTTGTTCAGTAAAGTTTGTAAACAATAGATACCGTAAATGTATCTGTTTTCTACTTATAACGACCTTTCCAATGATATATCACACTTGTTGTACCATCGTAAATGTAAAATCATCCTCTGAGCAAGGCGCAGCTGACCCACTGCGCGTGCAAACCGCCATTTTTTTTTGCATACATCAACGAACATTTTTAATCTTTGCGAAATCTTATTGTATTTCAAGAATCTTTTGTTGAAAAACTATTTCAGGGTAAATATTCTATACCCAAAAGTAATTATTTACACATAACTAGTGACACATTATTATATTATTGTGATGAAACACTAGAACTGACCGTTGGCCGTTACCCTTACGCATAAAATCATGCAAAAATAGAAATAATGCTTACCCTTACGTTGAAATCTGATATTACACACTTAAAACAGGGTTTATTACTCACTTTTCACTGGTTTTCCTTAGCAAAACAACACTTTTAAACTTTAAAAAAGTCGCATGCAACTGCACCAAACACCACGCGACTTGAGGAAGCGCAACACAGATTTGCATTTTTTTTTTTAAATCGACTTTGACGTATTTCGAACTTTCATCACTTTTGAAGCATGACATAATGTGTAAATATTCGATTAGAAAGAGCGAAAGTATCAATAACTAGCGTGATAGAAAGAAATAGACATAATTTTGCAGATGGTCGCGTTCAAGCGAAATAGTGACTACAGTCACTAAGTTGCATGCCACTGTAAAATATTTTATTAGTGACTGCAGTCACGAAGTTGCAGACAAGCGGATAAGCTACTTTTTATCCTTGGAATAAGATCCCATGGGAACCAGGAACGTGATAAGTACTCCACGGGGGCGGAGCCGCGGATAACAGCTAGTTATATTTATATTATATATTGTTTATATATTTATATAACATTACAAATGTGAAAGTTTTTGAAGATATTTCGATATTTGTAAGTTTGTTACTTAACCACGCTCTAACAACTTAACGAATCCGGCTGAAATTTGGTACAGGGATAGTTTATAGTCTGGAATAATACATAGGCTATTTATCCCTGGAATAGGTTCCTATGGGAAGCGGAAATGGAATAAGAATTCCACGCGGGCGTATACTTTAATATATCTGCAAATAAATACTGCACTGGTAGAAAATGAAATTAGAAAAATATTCCAGCAGTCTCTTGATACATTCGTGCTCCACTTTTACTATATTTATACCAATTAGCACCCGTATCAGTTATCATAACGTATACTGCCAGTGGCAATATCGAAATCGTAAACAAAAACGTGTTTCTGACTTTATATAACATAATAATAATATTCTACGGCATTCTACAAAGCGCTTTCTAGTCCCAAAGTAAGCATAGTTTAACTAGCGTTATAGGTTCCAGAATGCGGATAAACATACTTATATACTTTTTTTCGGTAGACACACGCATACAAAGAAATACCAAGACCAATTCAAATAGACATATTCATGCATACAAATATTTGCACTAAGCGGGAATCGAACCCATGCCCCCAGTCGTAGCAGTCGAATGCACTACCGCTACGCAACAGACGTCGTCATATCTACAACTAGCAACCTGGCCTCACTTCGCTTTGGTTTATATGAGATTTTTTAAGTCAAGCCCTCGTAATTTATACATCATGTAAAGCCTAAGTCCATCGGGGATAGGTACATTTCAAATGGTGAAAGAATTTTTCCAATAAGTGCAGTGATTCCGAAAATTACCCTCAATATTTATTAAAAACACACTCACGAAATTCAGTGTATCTCTTTATAATCCGGGGTGCCCGGCAACGGACACTTGGGGAGGACACCGTGCGGTTTTAGTCGAGACACGACATAACCACCCCTGCTGGCCGGCGGGGGGGTATCCGAAGGGATTTCCGCACGTAGAAAAAAAAAAAAAGCAGTCACCCAATCATTTGAAAACGTTTGCTACTAAGGGGGTTAAAATAAGTTCGTAATTTTCAAAGAAGCACAAAATTCAATTTGAAAGCTTCTTAAGCGGTGGCGCTGCAATCGAGTTGTAGGTCAATTTTTTCCAATTTATTCCCGGACGAAGCCGGGTCCCGGGCCGCTTGTGCTTTTATACTTTCGCGCAATTTTGAACGTCAAAGTGACTATATGTACTCATCATCAACTTTTGAAATTTTGACGCCATACTTACTTTTGATGCTCCATGGCATCACCTACTTAAATGGTGATAAGTACATGGTGGTGCTTATGTCTAAATTACTTATGTTTAATTATTCTAAATTTGGATTTTCCATCAATTTAGTACATAACATAACATAACATAACTTCACGCCTGTAACCCCGAAGGGGTAGGCAGAGGTGTATTACACACCCACGATTCGCCAGTTATGTTAAGGTCCCAATGTAATAGGGGGCGAGCCTATTGCCATCTACCGGGCACATTGTTAAGCGAGCGATAATTAAATTTTATTAATGCACACATAACTACGAAAAGTCAGAGATGAGTGCCCGGGGCGACTAGGGATCGAACTCGAGACCTCGTCTCAGCAGTCCGTCACGTACGCCACCGGGCTATCGCCGCTATTTTCATCAATCAATCATCAATATTAAAGCCATCAATTTAGTATTAGTTAATAATATTATGTACTTCTGATGTGTGGTAAAATTACAATATTTAGGTTATTAAGAAGGATCGAAAACCATTTTGTCGTCATTAAAAAGCTGTTACATATAATGTTATTAATTATCTCTTAACTAAGTTGTTGATAAGTTTAAATAGCCACAAGGAGATTGATTATTAGGTTTTAAAAACATTTACACAGATTAAAATGGCCAATATGCTAACCTTTGCTATAGATTTGGATCGCAAAAAGAGATATAATAATATTAAGCTGAAGAATTTGCTTGTTGTTTGGTTGAACGCGCTAAACTACTGGTTCAAATTAAAAAAAAATATTTTTGTGTTGACTACCTTATATCAGACAAAATGCTTCAATTAACTCACTTTAGTAATAAACAAACAAAACTATATGAACGAAAATAACTAAATGACTGATTAATATTTAAATTCATGCGTCATAGAATTCCCCCGCATCATCACTGACGGGTATTGTTCCCAAAAGGCTGGCAGCATCGCCACGTTGAATGGTAATGCTGATACTTTATACAGTCCATTTATCGAGAAAGGCTATATATTGTGACGTCGGGGGTCTGACTTCACAGCCTTTCGTGACAATTAAATGATAACACAAGTAATTAAATATTTTATAACATTTATTTTTCACACAAAACTCCTATCAACGAGTTTTAGGGAATTTTATGCGAGATTATTTAGTTTTACCATACGAACTGAAAAGGAACGCGGATACTGCTCAGTGATTGAGCCTAAGATACCACTTTCTTCGTGCGGCCGGCGGGTCGAGGCCGGAGCCCCTGGTCACCCGCTGTCTCGAACTGTCCGCCAACCAATTGTTTTGTTCCTATTCTCTCTATTTGAAATATTTATACAATTTTATTTTAATACCGCTGACGCATGATGGCCAGGCAACTAACTATAGTTTTAATCGGAAAAAGAGAACATCTAGAACTTGAACCCGCGACCAGTCCCTTACAGGGGGAATGCTCTGACCAGCTGAGCTATCTAGACACGTCCCAGATATTCAAAATTCTCCGATATATTCTATACGTCTTAAGGCGACGCTAGAGCCATCTACCGTCGCCTTAAGACCTATAGAATATATCGGAGAATACTACTACTACTACTACTGTAAGGGACTGGTCGCGGCTTCAAGTCCCGTTCTAGATGTTCTCTTTTTCCGATCTAAATCTTCAGAAAAAGTCCGAACACTACAATATCATCACGCTACTAGCCAGGAGAGCAGAGCAATTAACATAAATGTCAAAAAATCGGGAAAATTTCCATACATTATTGTAAAACGACTAGGAAGTAGGTCACGGGCCCAGCCGCGGGGTACAGCTAGTGTAATCGTACATCGATATTTAAAAATAATTCATTAGGTAATGGTCGAAACATACCTACCATACCAATGACGTGTCAAAACTCTAATAACCCTAGATGGAGCTATTATCTATTCGAAGCGAAACAGTATTAATTGAATTAAAACCCCTGCCTCGCTGACGGTATCACTGCGTAATGAAATTATCATTTAATATTCATTTCGCAAAGGTACACGTTGGTACATTACTGAGATGTACGTATTGAATATTTTGTTAACATTGTTATGTTTAATAAATAATAAATAAATATATTCTACACAGCGCTTTCTAGACCCAAAGTAAGCATAGTTTAACTAGCTTGTGTTTTGGCTTCCAGAATGCGGGTAAACATACATATTTACTAAAATTTTTTGTCAATACATAATATTATACATAGAAACACCCAGACCAATACAAATAGACATATTCATGTATACAAATAGTTGCACTGAGCGGGAATCGAAGCCGCGCCCCCAGTCGTAGCAGTCGAATGCACTACCGCTACGCCACAGAGGCCGTCATATTGTTGAGCTAGTATATCATTATTCTTTGGTGTGGAAGTAAAACATAACATAAACTCACGCCTATATCCCCGAAGGGGTAGGCAGAGGTGCTAGCACCAACATTTCGCCAGTTTATGTTTAGGTCCCAATGTAATAGGTGGCGATAGCCTATTGCCTTTAACCGGGCACTTATAAACCTGCGATAAATACACACATAACTTCGAAAAGCATCGAAAAGTCATTGGTGTGTGCCATGGTAAAACCTGGGATCGAACCCGAGACCTCGTCTCAGCAGTCCATTACCCATACCACTAGGCTACCGCGGTACCTTGTGTACCAGTGTGGAAGTCATCCTATTAATAAAGTAATACTTATAAGGTTGATTATGTTATTAGCTGATGCCCGCGGCTTCTCCTGCGAGGAGGTCGGTTATCGTTTTTTGGTCATATTCCACTTAACCAAATGCAATCAAACATACGAATTTTAAGTCTGACCAAGATCTTTTTCACAGAAAAAACCGCATTAAAATCCGTTCAGTAGTTTTTGCGTCCATCGCGAATAAACAGACAAGAGTTTCATAAATAATATTTCTGTGTTCAGAATCGTTAATTTAACATAACCCAAGTATTTTTTTCTAAATAATTCCAGAAACAACTAATTTACAATTTTATAACAGTGTTAAATTGTGTCTTAAGATTGGTATTTTTGCCTAACCTTGGGGTTATTTAGGCTAAACAATTAATACAATAATATATTTATGGCAATAGGCTCGCCCCCTATTACATTGGGACCTTAACATAACTGGCGAATTGTGGGTGTGTAATACACCCCTGCCTACCCCTTCGGGGATAGAGGCGTGAAGTTATGTTATATTTATGAAGATAATAACAAACTGAGAACCTTTTTATTTTTTTTATTGTCCTTAATAATCCCATCGGATACTCCCCCCCCCCGCCTGTAAGCGGGGTGGTTATGTCGGAATTAAAACCGACTTTTAACCGCACGCCGTCTCGGGTCTTTAAACGCGGGGGTGTCATGCCCATGAGGCATTTCACTCGCATCCCGGCTGACCCAAAGTCATCTCCACTTTCCAGGGCCATCTCCGTACAAACTGGCAACTAGCAAATCGCAATGAGGATAGTGATGACTCATAGCTTATACTTATGCAAAGGTTTAAAGCTATAGTTTGAAACTGGTAGGTTGTGATGTACCTTGAAAATTAATATATTCAGTCATTATAACTTAAAAACATAACTTCACGCCTGTATCCCCGAAGAGATAGGCAGAGGTGTATTACACACCCACGATTCGCCAGTTATGTTAAGGTCCCAATGTAATAGCCTATTGCTATCTACTGGGCAACATGATTAATATTAAAAACATGAAATACTCATGTTACACTGAAATATGCAAAATTATTCCTTACCTCTTTTCCACCATGTTTTAATTCAACACAAAGTGAGTGGTTTATTACAATTAATTTATTATTTAATCTTGTTTTTATGCTATTCACTCATTGTGAATGTATTAGAAAAGGCTTTCCAAGTAATGAGTTATTAAGCTCAAACTCTTGAATTTTTTATGACGGCTTTTATATTCATTAACGTATTACAAACTTGCTTATAAGTCAAATCAAACACTACTGAAATTGATGTAGCTTTTGCCCGCGACTTCGCCTGTCTGGAATTCTGTTCCCGGTACCACAACCCATGGGAACCTATCTAGTGATAAGAGCCTATGTATTATTCCGGACTATCTATCTATCCGGGGGGCGTATGTAGTTTCAAACGCCGCTGTGGCGACACACGCTGTTGCGAATTATTTTTCCACTACCTCACAGGTTCGAAAGCTCATGGAATCGAATGAAATAGTTGCGAAAGACGCTGTTTTGAAAAATATTGATGCGATTAGAGTGCCTATTAGAATGAGTAGTGGTTCCAACGCTTCTGGGTTAGGTTAGGTTAGAACTGTGACCCCAACAGAGGAACCACTAATCCGGAAAGTTGGATTTCGATAACGGGACTATATTCGACCGTATGAGGCAGTGCGTTCAACTGCTGTCAACTTCTTTATTATACAAAAACATAAAATTTTGTCGGGTATATTGTTCATCATTCCAAACCACATTTTTCTCTTCTAGCATCACATTTCAATGCCGGGGCGACTAGCGCCCTTCCCCCAAACCGGGGCAAGACGGGGACACCGTGGTTCCCAAACCCGAGGGGGCCATCTCGAAACCGGAAATGGCCCAGGGTCAGTCGGGGTGCAAGGGATATGCTCTATGAGCAACCTTACACCTCGGCAGCTGTAGACCCGAGACGGCGTGCGGTTTTAGTCGGTTGCTGCCCGACATAACCGCCCCCGCTGGCCGGCGGGGGGGTATCCGAGGGGATATCCGCACGAAAAAAAAAGTACCTTTTGACAGCTGTCATTTAGTTTCTACAAATCGCTTCTGAAATAACCGATTTCAGATCACAAATGAAATTATACTAATTTTTAAACTTTTGCATTTCATGATATACAATAATTTAACGGGAATTAACGCGATCATGATCATTACTTATAAAAGTAGAATATCTAAAATCGGAAATAATTTTTGTTATAAATTTAGATCGGAAAAAGAGAACATCTAGGTCGGGACTTGAACCCGCGACCAGTCCCTTACAGGGGTTCCCTCTGAACAGCTGAGCTACCTAGACACGTCCCAGTTATTCGAAATCCTCCGATATATTATATACGTCTTAAGGCGACGCTGTAGCCATCTACCGTAATTCTTGCGAACTACGGAAACAATGAATAACTTTACAGTCATTTTTTAAACATTGTTTTTGATGACTCCGCCTAATTAATTCGATTACATTTTTAAGCATTTTGTATGGTACTTTTTCTTATAGATTTCCCCTGTTCGAGACTGGTCGCGGGTTCAAGTCCCGTCCTAGATGTTCTCTTTTTCCGATCTAAATCTATAAGAAAAAGTAAGCATACAAAATGAAAAAAAATTTAATCGAACGGAAATAATTTTTCTAACATAATAAAAATAAAATATGTAATTAAAACATTCTACAATACAAAATTTAAGGAGTAAACTTTAATACTGTTACATAAGCATCGGAATATTCCTTTGAAAATGTAACCCAATGAAAAGTTCAGTTCCCCACTTATCAAACGGTCAAAGTCGCCCTAATAGCTCCAAGGGAATAAAATTACACTGATTTACATACATTACCTTTTATCCTTAAGAAAGTTAGCAAAAGATATATTCCGCTTGTCGCCGAGTTGAATCGCTACTGAAATTGTAATATTACGAATTGTCTAATTACTGAGCTGACAAAAGTTTTCAAAGAGAATTAAAATATTATTGTCCCGTAATTAAGTTCAAATTCTGGCTTTACGTTTTGAATAGTAAAATATTTATTTCAATTTTGACGATGCGACGTCACAAAATTTTTGTGTTGTAAGGATACAATTGTTAAAATTTTGTCTTCACTGAACACTTTCTAACATAACTGACTAAGTACTATACATTTACAAAAAACAAAAAATGGAATAAGTATATCAATATTTCATTGTTTTTGTAAATGTAATCATACGAATAACGTAGTAATATTATAACAAAAATTGCCGCCTCTACCACGGCGAGTGTTCTGAGGAGCTTTTTCAACTTATCCCACCTTCTCCCTTTCGATCCAGAACAACACGTGCTGGACTGCGATGTCACCGACACACGGACACCATATGGGAACCATACAGTCCCGAATTCGAATCCGTTATTAACAGCTTTATTTCAATGTGTGACATTCGCGTAAACTTCCGACTATATTAAATACTTTTATTTCAATGTGTGGATATTCGCGTGAACTTTCAACAATCAGCTTTGTAATTATTGTATGTGACTTTGCGCTCTTATTGTAGGCATTCTTCGAACTCGAGCAAGGCCGCCTGTAACCGCAAGGCTGTATTAGATTGAGCAATCCGTTTCTATGGCATGCGGTTTGTTTGTTTGGGACGCTTTCGTAAATCTCTGTGAGAAAACGTAAAGCGGACGTATTACCTAGACCTAGACGGTACAAGTTACAGTAAAATTTGACGATAATATTGTCTAATAGCTGTGGTTCGCGGCTTCGCACGCGTAGAATTCTGTTCGTGTTCGCGCTTCCCATGGATACCTATATAAAGTAGCTTACCTGTTATTCGGGTTTTTGTCTCATTGCGTGTAGCCACTCAGAAATTTGACATTTTGTCCGACCCATGAATCGAACCCGGAACTTCCTGCACATCAGTGACATCAAACTCCTTGCCACTGCCCACCATGGCAGTCGAATAAACATTAGACATGAGAACCTATGGGAACCTATTCCTAGGATAAAAAGCCTATGCGTTTATTCAGCCTTTAATCTATCTGTGTACAAATTTTCATCCGGATCTATTCAGCCGTTAGAGTGTGATTGAGTAACAAACAACCAAAATATCTTCACAAATTTTCACATGTATATTACTAGGATAATAGGATAAATAAGTAAAACTTCCCTAGTTAGGCTATGGCGTCCCTGTCTAACACCTTTGTCGATGTTAAACCAGTCTGTGTAAGCTCCGTTTATTTTGACACAAGCACTGGAATCCTCATAAATATATATCAGTGCTCATATCAAGCGACGTCTCACCTCACTCATAAATGATGTTCACCACAATTCATTCGTCACCGTTCCGTCTTAGACTTTTTCCAAGTTTACGAATACGCTATAAAAATTAATTTATTACTATCTGTTACCCGCGGCTTCGCCCATGTGGAATTTTGTACCCATTCCCACAACCCATGGGAACTTATTCCAGGGGTTATAAAGCCTATTTGTTATTCCAGCCTATTCTCTATCTCTGTACTAAATTTCAGTCCGTCCGCCAAATCCGTTCAGCCCGTCCGCCAAATCCGTTCAGCCATCTGAACGTGATTGAGTAACAAGTACCAAAACACCTTCACAAACTTTCACATTTACTCTATTTACTTTATTTTCTTACTGGTGGTAGAAATTTGATGACACAAATTTGTCACAAAATTCGGCCGGGTGGGTACCACCGTGCACAATTGCGAAAAACCCTCCATAGTAATCCAATTTCGGTTTGATTGCGTTCAGGGGTCAGCAAGTGCATAGCCGGGCAGGGGGATTGTGGTCGCAGCACTAGTGGGACCGGTGGGTGTCACGCGGTGCTGCGACGACAATCCTCTTTAGATGAGGCCGTCAAGCTGAATGGTGACCCACTTTCCTGAAACTTTGCCTTCGGCTTACCATCAGGCGAGGTGTAGTCAAATTGACGTGTCCTAAAAATTTTTTTTTTTTTTTTATATAAGTTGGAAGAAGGATAGTACGACTAGGTAATAATAACATAACATAACATAACTTCACGCCTGTATACCCGAAGGGGTAGGCAGAGGTGTATTACACACCCACGATTCGCCAGTTATGTTTAGGTTCCAATGTAATACGGGCCATACCTATTGCCATCTACCGGGCACATTATTAAGCAAGCGGTAATTAACATTTATTAATGCACACATAACTATATAAACGTAAAAATAATATAATGATAAATACCTGTAATGAATTTGAGAATGAGTTTTCCTTCTGTGTATTACACAACCACGATGCGCCAGTTATGTTGAGATCCCAATGTAATAGGGGGCGAGCCTATTGCAATCTACCGGCCACATTATTATGCGAGCGATAATTAACATTTATTAATACACACATAACTACGAAAACGCGCGACTGGGGATACAGGCGTGAAGTTATGTCATGTATATGTTTTATCATACTGTGTGTGTATCATTCGTCTCCATCAACCGACAGGTAAACAAAGTAGGTATATGAACAAACATTCTCATCTTGTAATTGAAAAGTTTCAAAATAAACCGTCGGTTTTACTTTAATTGCTTTAAGGGAATGTAATTTATGTTGTTACATCCATTGATCGATGTGACAGCACTTTGTAATCTCTTTATGGATTTCCTTGACTTTTCGACACGACCTCAGTGAACTTGATGAATTTAATTTAAAGAGCCTTTCAGATTCTGCATTCAGGAAATTGTTTGTTGGTTGCTATCACGCTGTAAGTAATACATCTGAATCATGACTTAGTGATTATTAACTTCACATCTTTTGCACTTGTTTGCAAATATCAAATCATATTGACGGCCTCTGTAGTGCATTCGACTGCTTCGACGGCTGCGCGGGTTCGATTCCCGCTCAGTGCAAATATTTGTATGCATGAATATGTCTATTTGCATTGGTCTGGGTGTTTCTATGTATAATATGTATGTATTTACAAAAAAAAAGTATATATAAGAATGTTTATCCGCATTCTGGAACCCGTAACACAAGCTGGTTAAACTATGCTTACTGTGAGTCTAGAAAGCGCTGTGTAGAATGTCGAAGAATATTTATTTATATTGAAACGTCGGGTCATATCGACATATTACTCTTTATTCATATTTGAATATTTGAAATTATTTACTCTCGCGATTGGGAAGACAAATAAGTAAATAAAATGTTAAAATATCCTTTGATGTCTCTTCAAGAAAATAAATGTCTTAAATGATTACAACTATACGAAGATAAATACATGCCATTTTGAACAAATTAATATTTTATATGTCAAAGTCTCCATATTATGTCTTATAGGCTTTGAAAGCAATAAAAATAGTACATTACGATATTAGTGCGTTATGATGGTTATAACATGCGAGGCGGAATTTCAGCCCGAGCCGCAGGCGAGGGCGTAATTGAGCCGAGCATGTTATAACCAATACGCACATATATCGTACGACGTTTTTTAACCCATTTGCGAGGAAACAGAAAAAAAAAAACATTTTATATTTTGTTCATTTTTAAGTATTGAAACAGTTGCCATTTTAACAGCGCGCTAGCTACTGACTGGTGCCGCGCGGCGATTAGTTCGAAATTTGAATAGCAACAGCGCGCTGCTCACTAGCTGGAGTCGTGCGGCGGCGATCAGTTCCATATTTGAAATGGCAAATAATACTGTTATGGAATTTGTATGGACTATAACTTAACTATTTGCTTTGGTAACACACGCGTTTGTTATGAACCGCTTTACATATTTAAAACCGGTGGAATTACATCAGCTTTACGAGCAAGGGTGTTAAAAAAATATTAACAAAGTAGACCTATAATATCAAATATAATGTAATTGTACAGACAAATTTTCTTACCTCTCACAAATAAACAAAAACTGAGTTCTGAGTTAGGTCCACATCCAATTCACAAAACACAAACACTCACATTAATTTTAGTTTTACGGACGACACTAAGACAAGACCCGAATATGTATACTGATGACACATTGCTAGTAAGAATGAGCTTAATGATACCCTCCCGTTCAACCAATTAGATCTAATTGTATTGACCTAAGCTAACCCGGGTAGTCTAATTTGGTCGTATGATGTATGCTTTACCTCTGAATATTGTACAGAGATTAAAAGCTTACTAATTTGTAATTAAAATAATGATCGTCCTAGAAATTATTAATATCGTCCACCTGTGAAATGCTTTATGTTCTCACTCAATGTCGATACCCAGATAGATAATACTTTCTTTAAACCAACCAAGATAAAATACAATTTCGGAACTAAATCAAAATCCAAAACTGTTTTTGCCTTAGAGGTCATGTATTAAAAAATACATACTTACACGTTTTAATTATTATACGATGAAATTCTTTGAATTGAAGAAGGTAATAATCTCTTTCAAAATATGCTGCATTGGCAATGAGCGGAGCCAAATCTGTATCAGGTGTCCAAAAGATGTTAAATGTTGTTCTAAAGACTGCTTTGATTGTATTATCTATTAAGTCAACATTATATCCCTTGGCTTAGGTGTGTGCCAAACGAAACCCACTCCAATAAAGCCACTTGAGGCCTTTTATGAAGATATTGCCAAGGCAAAATATGATAATAATAAGTATGAGGTAAACGTGTTCTTGAGTGGAGACCGCGATTCGGCAAACGTAGTGTAGGACGCCCTTCGGCCAGGTGGGATGACGATCTGCGAAAGACTGCGGGCAGATGCTGGATGCGGCAAACTGAAGACAGGGCGCTATGGCGCTCATTAGGGGAGACCTATGTCCAGTGGTGGACTAGCATAATAGGTTAATGATGAAGTATGGGATATTCAATGCTAAAGTGAAATTGGAATGGTACGCAGAAAAAACAAAGGGCAAATGCGAGTCGATTCTCTCAAATCACAGGAGCTTTTCTTAATGATCTTTTTCTTTGCCCAACAGGCGGTGGTCTGGACATAGTCCTGTTAATGTGACAAGGAATTATAGGCCGAAGCACTTACCTATTAAAAAGGTATGTGATCAAGGTTCAGTACACTAGTAGCCTCACAGAGTTGACTCTACATATAAAGGTAAAAATATTCCAAATAATGCAGTGTACTCTTCGACCTATACTGCTCTAAGACTCTGAAGCTTCAACTGAAACTTAATAGTCGTATTGCTAAAGAGAAAACAGAAATATAGGTTGAATTTCTGCAGAAAGTGTCCCGAAAGTTATACTGTATGTACATTATGAAACAAAATATGGTTGGTTATGCGGTCCACACTCCGTGCCGTTACTTCTGTACGATATAATCAACAGTATGACCCCTTAAGCACTTTAAGAATGATACCCAATACATGACTATAACTGTTATACTTTTTAAGGTCAGAACTTCAAAAAATAACCTAATCATGATAAAGTGTTAAAATTTGAGTACTAGGAATGGACTTAACATTTATCAAAAGATACAAAGGCAGCATTTTACTTACAAATGTCGAAAACTTGTAAGCAGGCTTTTATTCAGATTAGCTGGTTTTTGTCGTATACTAGAGCACAGCTAATAGCTGCCGATAAAAGGGGTTTCTTTTTTTTTTAACGTATGGAAATTCCTTCGGATACCCCCCCCCCCCGATGGCCAGCGGGGGTGGTTATGTCGTGTCTCGACTAAAACCGCACGGTGTCCTCCCCAAGTGTCCGTTGCCGGGCACCCCGGGTAAGCCCTCGAAAGGATAACCCCAGGGTTGCCGGCGGACTTTGGCCGCCACCGCGGCCTCGCCTGGTGGGGTCGGATTTTATCCCGCTTCGGTGAGTTGGCAGGCGTGTGTAGGGCACACACGACACGCCTCCACCACGGCCTACTTCTGTAAGGACGGCGAGTCGGCCAACTGACGTCCTCAGGCCCCGATCATGGAGGTCGGTAGTCCCGGGCGTAGATGAGTCTGCGGCGTCCTCGCCGCAGACTGCGAAACTCGGGGGGCAGGGTTCTCTCCCGCTCCCTCTCCGCCGTCTCTTTCGCGCGCATTACCTGCTCGCAGAAAGAGGCGGCGGCGTGCCACTGCTCCCGTCGGAGACCACGGCCCTCACCATGGTCTCCAACGAGAGAACGTCCACGTCCAGGATCGCAACGAGATCCCAGCGTTGACTCGCCCACGCAGGGCACTCCACCAACGTGTGGAGCGCCGTGTCTTCACCAGGATCCTCGCAGTGCTGGCACTGCGGCGTTGTCTCCCAGTGGATGCGCCATCAATTTGTTTACCATTCAATTTGTTTCTTGTATGAGCTTACTAAGTCAACTTACAATTTTTTTCATAATATATTTGAATGTTAGATATTATCAATTTTTTTCAGACATGTACATATTGACATACAGTCAACATATTTCTTTAGAAGGATTTTTATGTAAGTATTGGTTCTAAATATTGATGATGACATTAGATTGGAAATTTATTCAATATCAAAGCAGTATTTGTATTTACAAAAGTATTCAATTAAAATCTATTTTAGAAGTACCGCTTTATTCTCGAATATGAATGAATATTTTCACAAACCACGGTAGATCTTTTCATGATTAGTTTATTTAAAAAAATCGGCCAAGTGCGACTCGCCCATGAAGGCTTCCGTAGCAGCAAGTAAAATTTATATATTTGAGTTGTTTAAATGAAAGGTAAATTGCAGTTTACGATTTAAGACGTATTAAAAAAAACTACTCACTAGATCTGGTTCAAACCAATTATCGGTGGAAGTTTACATGGTAATGTACATCATATATTTCTCTTTAGTTTTATCACTCTCTTATTTTAGAAGTTACAGGGGGGGGGGGTGGGACACACATTTTACCACTTTGGAAGTGACTCTCGCGCAAACTATTCAGTTTAAAAAAAAATGACATTAGAAACCTCAATATCATTTTTGAAGACCTATCCATTGATTGACTTTGACACGTATTGATTTGACGAAATTTTTTTTTTGATTTTCAGTTCTAAGTATGGGGAACCCCCAAAATTTATTGTTTTTTTTTCTATTTTTGTGATAATCTTAATGCGGTTCACAGAATACATCTACTTACCAAGTTTCAACAGCATAGTTCTTATAGTTTCGGAGAAAACTGGCTGTGGCATACGGACGGACATGACAGACAGACATGATGAATCTATAAGGGTTCCGTTTTTTGCCATTTGGCAACGAAACCCTATAAATTGGAAGAGCTTCCTCAGTTAACGGGATTTATTTTTATCGTAAAACCGAGTTAGACTAACTAAGCTTTGTTACAAGAACTAAATTCTAATTATATTTCATTTTGAAACTTCATATTCTAAACCGTTTAAAAAATTTATCAAATAATTCGTAACTTCAAGTTATGCGAAGAATAATGTTAAAGAAAATTCATTATTACATGTTACGGCGAGAAAAAAATTGTAAAATGGAGATTGCTAAAACTTGAAGTCATAAGATTTCCAAAAAGTAAAACATTGAAGATTATTGACCTCGGAAACAAAGCTATAATTTTGTGTTTTACATGTTACTACACCCACTCAGAAAGTACCCAATTTTTTTCTATAAAATAAGGCATAATGTACAATATTCCTTCCGTAAAAAATTGGGGGATACTAAAGTGTATGAGATAAGAGCTAAGTGCAAAGTTTTATAAACTATACTTTTAAAGCCATAAATATTTGATATTGTCGGAAGTTTACGCGAATGCCACACATTGAAATAAAACTATTTTTAACGGATTCTATCGCGATTTATTTGATGTTATTTTATATTTTACATTGATCCCGACGTTTCGGTTGTTTTTGATTATTACTCTGCTTTATTAACTTTTAAATACATATTATTACATTTTTTAATATATATATATTTTAAAAAAATACAAATATATTTAAAAATATAAAAACAGTGCTCCACCGGCATCGGGTACAGGGACCAAGCTGCCGGTGGTTACGGCTCCAGGGAGAGGAACTTGCTCACTATGCGTGCCGTGCCTAGCAGAACGGCCTTCTGCAACAGGCCTTTGAGCCAGCTGCCTAACGAGAGCCTCATAAGGTGTTGATCGAGGCTCTTGGCGATGAGTCCATGTGCTGACACGACTATCGGTACAATAATAGCTGAGTCCACATTCCACATGTCGACAATCTCATTGGCCAGGTCCAAATATTTTATTTGTTTGTCTTCTCTGCCTTCATGAGATTCTCGTCATGGGGGACAGTGATATCAACTAGGTATCATTGCACGACGCTCTAATCGATCCATTATCACTATATCAGGCTTATTGGCAACAATAGTCCTGATAATAGATCGATCCCAGTACAATGTGACACGAACGTGTGATTATTACTATTATTAGTATTTATATGTTAGTCCCAGTCGCATACGTGGCCTTCACCTGGGAAGCCCGGAGTTTGCTTCACACTAAATATCGTACCTTCGTAGCGTACGGCAATTTGTACCTTACGTTTATAGTTTAAAAATTAACATTAATTATATTAAGATCATAATATTTTAAATTATAAAAAAATATCTTCATCATCACAGTCTTAGTTCCAATTATATCCAGAGCTTGTATTTTGGAGCCCAGGGTCCAATCTCTCTTCGGAGCTGCACACGCTGCCAGGTCTGCATACGCTGGCGGGGCTGCACACGCTGGCGGAGTACCAGGAGGTGATGGCTCATGACTAACCTCAGAGTGGGAGTCCTCTGAACCAGAGAGGACCAACTCGAAACCGGAAATGACCCTGGATCAGTCGGGGTGCGAGGGAATGCCTTATGGGCCTTACGCCCCGGCGTCTGAAGACCCGAGACGGCGTGCGATTTTAGCTTGTTCGACTCTGACATAACCTCCCCCGCTGGCTATTGGAGGGGTGGGGGAGGTGTATCGGAAATCTCCTTGATATCCGTACGGGAAAAAATCGTTTCACTCGCTTACTCTTTCTTTATCTTGACTTGACATTCTTAGATTTGGCAGGCGCGACTGTCTTCTTACCTCCTAACCCCAAGAGGAAAGTCTACACCAGAGCCTCATCCATTCATCTGTAGTTGTGCAGGCTAGCAGGTGAGGTTGACTTGGGATCCGAAAGTTTGATGATCTTACACTGATCGTCTGGGCGGGGTGAGTTACCCGATGTCGGTGTTTGTTCCCACTTGTTCTACTGAGCAGTTCTACGGTAGAACAAAAGGGACTATTTTTCTCACTAGTTCTACGATATTAGATGGAACAAAAGAGTAGAACTAGTGGGAGTCTCTATTCCCACTTGTTCTACCAGTTCCATCGGATAGAACTCATTTGAGCTTTTGTTCTCACTAGTACTACGATTTAGGGCTTGTTCTCACTAGTTCGATTCATTATTTCGATCGTTGAACTATTGAAATTTTTTCGAATTTTGTCGAAGTATTGAGAACTGTTCAGAAGTGGGAACAAACGGATGTCGGAGGGAGGGGGTGAGTTGCCATTCTGTACGTCAGTACTATTATCTATTCTGTGCCTTTATTTATAAAAAATATGTAAATACAATATTGCGCAATCAGAAATTATTACGCATGAATTTAAAACCAACACAAAAGATTGTGTATCTATAAAGGGTTGAAAACTATTGTTAGTTGAAAACTTTCTACAAGCCTGAGGGCTTACCCGGGGTGCCCGGCAACGGACACTTGGGGAGGACACCGTGCGGTTTTAGTCGAGACACGACATAACCACCCCCGCTGGCCGGCGGGGGGGTATCCGAAGGGATTTCCGCACGTTAAAAAAAAAAATAAAAAAAAAAAAAAAAAAAGCCTTCATCTGTTACAATCTTCATTTCAATTGTTGTTATTTTAATCAGAACCCATTGAAATCGTGGTAAAGAAATTCAACAACTATTGTTTCTTATTTAAAATTGGATTTATAATATAATATAATTTGACGGCCTCTGTGGCGTAGCAGTGGTGCATTCGACTGCTACGACAGGGGGCAGGGTTCGATTCACTCAGTGCAAATATTTGTATGCATGAATATGTTTATTTGCATTGGTCTGGGTGTTTCTATGTATAATATAAATATATATTTACAAAAAAAGTTTATAAGTATGTTTATCCGCGTTCTGGAAACCATAACACAACCTAGTTAAACTATGCTTACTTTGGGTCTAGAAAGTGCTGTGTCGCTAGAATGTTGTAGAATGTTTATTTAATAAGGCTTTTTGTAAAAATACTATTATACACAGAAGTTGAATTGCAGTATACAATAAATAATATTAATGATTATGGACCTGTCAAATCCTATCCTCAAAAGGTACAAATAAAAGAATAATTGTACGTTTCTTGGTTTCCTGAACATATTTCCAATTTATCATCTATCAAGGTTACGATTGATCATAGCTTGTAGGTTGTGACCAACATTCTTTAGGTATAAAATGTATAAGCAGCTGAAAAAATCTACCTACGTCAAATTTTTAGTCCAGTTTTTAAGGTTTCGTTGCCAAATGGCAAAAAACGGAACCTTTATAGATTCGTCATGTCTGTCTATCTGTCCGTCCGTATGTCACAGCCACTTTTTCCGAAACTTTATGAATTATGCTGTTGAAACTTGGTAAGTAGATGTATTCTGTGAACTGCATTAAGATTTTCATACTTCGAAGAATTGAATAGGTATCCAAATTCTGGCCGCCTGTCACCCCAGCAGAAGCTAGCGCTCCTCCCCCAAACTGGGGCAAGACGGGGACACCGTTGTTTCCAAAACCCGAGGGGGCCATCTCGAAACCGGAGATGGCCCAGGGTCAGTCGGGGTGCGAGGGATATGCTTTATGGGCAAGCTTACACCCCGGCGTCTGAAGACCCGAGACAGCGTGCGGTTTTAATCGGTTCAAGCCCGACATAACCGCTCCCGCTGCCCGGGGTATCCGAGGGGATTTCCACACGAAAAAATAAAATGTATCCAAATTCACTTTGATGTCGCCAATGCTCGAATGACACCTTTGAAAAAAAAGGTTTCTCGTTCATAACTACATAATAATGGCGCTGCATCATTCCTGCTAGAACATAGTTATTTACTCGGGACTTAACTGCATCCCAATTTTACCGAATATAGCTATCGAAACGCGGAATCCGGTAAGGAATTCCATTAGTAGTAAACAAGACGAAGGTGGAACAGAAGTTCTCGTGCTGTCATTCAGAGTGTCTCAACAGAACGCTGACGTATATGAGAGATACTATACAATTCAGTGGCACATTTTCTAATTATTTATCTTTATAGAATTTTACGTATTGTAATTTTAGGAAAGGAATTTGCACTATTCCAATTTAATACACTGAACATTCATTAAGATCCATTAGATGTGCCAGATATTTACCGGACACGGGTGCTTCGGTAAGTATCTATGGCGCATCCACCGGGAGACAACGCCGCAGTGCCAGCACTGCGAGGATCCTGGCGAAGACACGGCACTCCACACGTTGGTGGAGTGCCCTGCTTGGGCGAGTCAACGCCGGGATCTCGTTGCGGTCCTGGGCGTGGACGTTCTCTCGTTGGAGACCATGATGAGGGCCGTGGTCTCCAACGGGAGCAAGTGGCACGCCGCCGCCTCTTTCTGCGAGCATGTCATGCATGAGAAACAGACGGCGGAGAGGGAGCGGAAGAGAACCCTGCCCCCGATTTCCGCAGTCTGCGGCGAGGACGCCGCAGACTCGTCTACGCCCGGGACTACCGACCTCCATGATCGGAGCCTGAGGACGGCAGTTGGCCGACTCGCCGTCCTTACAGAAGTAGGCCGTGGCGGAGCCGTGTCGTGTGTGTCCTACACATGCCTGCCAACTCACCGACGCGGGATAAAACCCGACCCCACCAGGCGAGGCCGCGGTGGCAGCCAAAGTCCGCCGGTAACCCTGGGGTTATCCTTTCGAGGGCTTACGTGGGGTACCCGGCAATGGACACTTGGGGAGGTCACCGTGTAGTTTTAGTTGGTCCGATTCCGACACGCCCACCCCACACCCCACGTGTTTCCACACGTAAAAAAAAAGAAAGATCTATTAGATGTATTTGCTATGAAATGTTTCAAGTAATGTGTTCCGGACGCGTCATCAGCGGGACGCGGGGCACGGGCGGAGCCGGCTACCTGACCGGTTCGACCGCTCCCCTTCACCCGCCGCCGGGCTCGCCGGACCTCTCGGACGAGCCAACCACTCGCCATACACACGCCAAGCTGATGCTCGTGTCCCTTTCTTCTTTTATATTTTTACTCCATTAAAACCATTGTGGAACTTGAAATAAATTTTCTATTAGTACGTTTGTATTTCTCTACAACTCAAGAACCCAATATTATTCATGGTGACCCCGACGTGATGTGCTAACTACGCACGTTCAACGCAATCCTACGCACCGCGCAGCGAAGCTTCGAGAAGGACACTCAAAGGTCACGGAACGACGTTCACGTATCGTAACCACTGATGATCCAGGTGTGAGATAATAAGGAATCTCATCGCCCGACTATCAGCTACGAACTGCTGAATACGAAGAATGCAAAAATTCCGCTTATTTTTGCTGCGCAATCTACGTTGACGACCTTTGGACCCCATACCGCCGCTTCCAGCCTGCTTCTGCTTCAAGCCAGCCGGTCATCTTATTACGCCGCAGCCAAGGCTTAGCCAGGAAAGTGCACCACTCCTTACTTTTCCCAATAATTCTTTTTTTTTTCCGTTATAAAAATCACCTTTTACTTGGTTGTTAAGTTTTGCCAATTTCTATACATCTTCTAGTCTATCGCAAGCCCATTTTGCCTATTATTTCGCTTAGCCTATTTTTCCTAGAAAGTGATTTGCAATTTTGTAGCTTAACCTTCCTTTCATGCCAGCTCATTAAGCTATTTTCTAGTTGCGTCTTTGCCGTTTAAGCATAAGCGTTCGTTTCTAGCATAATAAATTATTTATTGAGAATTAACTTAAATTAACTGCACCAATTTATTGATCCAGTATCATATGCTATTGCGTATATAAGTGCAGCCTACCCCTTTTCTTAATTTTAATACTAATTAAAAGAAAGCTAAATCTCCGTTTAATCATTTTATTGCTTAATTGTAATATTACGATATTTTTGCCTAGTAAAACGGTACGCGCGGCGCTCGGTCGCTGGCCGCCAGCGCAGGTGCAGCCTACGGTGATCGACCCGCCTATTGTGCGATCAGCTGACGCTGAGTACATCCCGCTCGCCGCCACGTCGAGCTGTCGCCACGCTGTCTGGGAGCATAAGCCGAACGCATTTACGTATTCCTTTTAATTTCTTGCTTTAATTTAAATTTGATTGTTCATCCATTTGCGTTAACTTGTTTTATATTTTACTTTTAAAGATGACCGATAAATCTACTCTTCAAACGACGAGAAGCTCGATAAGAGGTCGTGTAACTAAGTATAGAAATTATGTTGACAAATTGAAAGCCTCTGACAGTCTCGCTTCTGATCAAATGGATGAACTTGCATTGAAGTTGGAACGTTTTCGTGATCTTTTTACCCATTTTGATGAAATTCAATCTCAAATTGAGGTTTTGTGTCCAACTACATTGCAAGCCGAAATCGATGTGCGGGAGGAGATGGAACAAGATTTTATCTCATTGATTTCTGTCAGTCAACGGTTAACTGAAAAGTCAAATGATAAATTTACGAGTTTGAAATCAGAAGCCTCCTCTGGTTGTGATCATAACGACTATAACTTTAAACTACCTTTGATAAAGGTCGCTAATTTTGACGGATCGTATTTTAAGTGGCTCGAATTTCGAGATACTTTCAAGTCTCTCATTCATTCTAATGATCGAATCCAGGCAATCCATAAATTTCATTACTTGAGTTCGTACCTGGAGGGAGAAGCATCTCAAGTGATAAGCAATTTAGAAGTCAGCGAGTCTAATTATAGCGTAGCTTGGAAACTCCTCTGCGAGAGATACGACAATAAGAAGCAGTTGATAAGCAATCATATAAATTCTTTGTTTAACATCCAACAGGTAGGCCGTGAGTCGGCCAAGGGTTTACGATATTTAGTAGACCATGTGTCTAAGAACTTACGGGCTCTAGCAACATTAGGCCAACCCACGGATCAGTGGGATGCCTTAATAGTTCATATGGTTTCAGCCAAACTAGATAGTAACTCTAATTTGAAATGGGAGGAGTTTAAGAACACATGTGATGACATGCCTTCTCTAAATGATTTAAATAAGTTTTTAAAGGGTCGCGCCGACGTCTTAGAGTCGGTCCAGCGCAATAGGTCAGAGAAGGTCATTAACAGCCCAAAACGTGACTTCTCAAACTCCCCAAAAGTACCCATGAAATCTTTCCAAATTTCAGCCGCTCCTGGTGCTTCTTCTGCCGGCACTTCACCTGCCGCTCCTGCTTCTTGTGTCGCCTGCAACGGCGGTCATCGCATTTACGACTGCACTTTGTTCAAATCTAAGTCCATTGAAGACAGGATTTCTGAGGCGGTGAAGTTGAACCTTTGTTTAAATTGTTTGCGCAAGGGCCATTCCTCGCATCGCTGCAGGTTGGGTCCTTGTTTAAAATGCAGGAAGCGTCACAACACCATGTTGCATAGGGAGGTTCCTCAGGCTGCTAGTACACCCGGAGATGCACCACTGCAGCCGGAGACACAGGTCACGGCCGGCATGGCGACTTTTAACACAAATCATGTATTATTATCTACGGCTCTTATTGATGTTTTTAATCCTATAACGAATGCTAGTTTAACTGTTCGTTGCTTGTTAGACAGCGGGTCTCAAACTAGTCTTATAACTTCCAGTTTAAAAAATCAATTGCAGTTGACTCCTCAGCTTAATAATACCAGCGTAGTCGGTGTAGGTAATGTACCTTTATCGGGCACGCCAGAGCGCTGCACGATTCAAATACGGTCAAGGTACGATAATAACCTTGATCTTAATTTATCATGTTTGGTTCTACCAACAATTTCTGGAAATATGCCGCATAAATACATCGATGTTTCACAATTAAAATTACCTCGTCACATAAAACTCGCAGATCCCAACTTTAATCAGCCCGCTCCTATTGACGTATTAATTGGTGCTGATATTTTTTGGTACTTACTTGGATCCGAGCAGATTACGTTAGGCGATAACTTGCCTTTTATGCGCAATACTAAGTTAGGCTGGGTACTAGCTGGGCCCATGCACGACAAGTACAAGACACAGCAAGCTTCCTTTAGCTCTTTTATTCAATGCAATCATTTGTCTACTATGACTAGTAACAATTTAGACCAAGAGTTAACTAAGTTTTGGGAACTCGAGCAGATTCCCCAGCCTACTAGACAGCACACGGATATCGAATCCGAATGTGAACAACATTTTGTTACACACACCTACCGCGACCAAGATGGTCGCTTTTGTGTGCGCCTTCCATTAATTACCGAGCCTGACTGTTTAGGTAACTCGTTTTATTTGGCTAAAAAACGTTTTTTAGGCTTAGAAAAGAGATTTAAAAATAATCCTGAGCTTAAAATTCTGTATCAACAGTTTATTTCTGAGTACTTAGATTTAGGTCATCTCTCTGAATCTGACACTAATTTTCCTGATACCTCATTTTATGTACCCCATCACGCTGTACTCAAGCCTTCGAGCGAATCCACTAAGCTGCGCGTAGTTTTTAATGGCAGCGCCCCCACCACATCTGGCTACTCGGTCAACGACCTCCAGATGGTAGGGCCATGCATACAGGACTTACTTTTTAATATCCTCCTTCGATTCCGAACATACAAGTACGTGATAACTGGCGACATCGAAAAAATGTATAGACAGATTTTAGTCCAGGAGTGTGACCGTAATTTACAATTGTTATTGTGGCGAAGCGATGAAAACGATAGTATAAAAACATTTAAATTAAACACTGTTACTTATGGCTATTCCAGTGCAAGTTTCTTGAGTACGCGTTGCTTATGGCAATTAGGTGAAGAATGTGGTGACAGCAGGATAAAAACAATAATACAGCGTGATTTCCTGGTTGATGATTTGCTTACAGGGTCGGATTCAGAGGAAGATCTATTATATATAAAAAATACCGTTGAGCAAATTTTATCGGCTGGATGTTTTCCCCTACGCAAATTCCGTTCCAATTCACCTCTTATTTTAAACGACAGCCAAAGTCCAAATCCCCAAGGGAGTCTAATTCTTAGTTCTTCCTCACATACCTTAGGAGTAGGCTGGGACTCTGCAGCTGACATTATACATTTTCCTACTCAATATTCAGCTGAGAACGATTCTCCTACTAAAAGGTCAATTTTATCTGACTCTTGTAAAATATTTGATCCCTTAGGCCTTTTATGTTTGCTGACAATTATTCCTAAAATTTTAATACAAAAATTGTGGCTAGCTAAAATTGACTGGGACGAGTCCGTGCCTGACTCCATTAATCAGTCATGGCGATATTTTGTTAACGGACTGTCCTCTTTAACCGCGCTTAAAATACCTCGGTATGTACTTTGTGATTCACCTAATTATATCGAAATGCATTGTTTCTGCGACAGTAGCATTAGTGCTTACGCGTCATGCATTTATTTAAAGTCCATAAATGAGAAAGGCGACGTTGCCGTTCGTCTCTTATGTGCCAAGGCGCGCGTTAGCCCAGTCGCTCCTACGACTATCCCGCGCTTAGAGCTGTGTGCTGCATTACTAGGCGCTCAGCTCGCCAAGGCGGTCGGCAACATCTTACGCTGTGAAATAACACGTACCTACTTTTGGACCGATTCATCTATAGTCTTAGCGTGGCTTAAAACTAGTCATAATAATTTAAAAACGTTCGTTTCAAACAGAGTAGCCGCTATACTAGAATTGACCGACGGGTCCGAATGGCGTCACGTCCCCACTGCATGTAATCCGGCAGACTACGCTTCGCGCGGTGTTGACGCGCGCAAATTGAATAACCTAGACATGTGGTGGAGCGGTCCATCATTTCTTTATGATCCTGTAGAAAACTGGCCCCAATTAAATAATAATAATATTAAAGATATACCAGAATTAAAAGTTAACTTGACCAGAGCAAACGAAAATCAGAAAACAATAAATAAATTAATTGATTTCGCAAAATATTCTAAACTTAAAACTATGCAACGCTCATTTGCTTATCTATTAAGATTTTTGCACAATTGCCGTTATCCCAAAAATAAACGAGAGGGAGACTTGCAGCCTGAGGAGCTCGAAGTATCGTTCAAACGATTAGTTAGATTGTCTCAGACGGATAGTTTTGAACCCGAGATAAAAATTCTTCGCGCTAAGCTTTCTCTTAATTCAAAAAATCACATCCTTTCCCTAAATCCCTTTCTCGACAGCGAAGGTATTTTACGCGTGGGTGGTCGGCTCAACTCCTCTTTTTATTCTTTCGAGAAGCGCCATCCCATGCTGTTACATGCCAAACATTGGCTTACAAAGTTGCTTTTTCAGCAGGAACACTTGCGTCTGCTCCACGCTGGTCCCCAGCTCCTACTAGCCTCCGTGCGAGAGTCTGTGTGGGCAGTCGCCGGGCGCGACTTGGCGCGGACGGTCGCGCGGCAGTGCATCGCATGCCGGCGCGTCACCGCTAAAACCGCCGTTCCTCTCATGGGCGATCTGCCTTCCGAGCGCATCACGCCCGATTTCCCTTTTGTCAGTGTTGGTGTTGACTTTGCTGGGCCGTTTCTTATCACGGATAGGAAAGGGAAGGGATGCAGAATTACCAAATGCTATTTGGCTATTTTTGTTTGCACTAGGTACAAATGTGTACATTTAGAGGCTGTGAGTCAACTTTCTAAGGATGCTTTTATTTTATCCCTGCGTCGCTTCATCTCTCGGAGAGGAAAGTCGCGTGAAATTCTCTGCGATAATGGTCGCAATTTTGTAGCAGCGGCCAGAGAAATTAGCGATTTTTTTAAATTAAATTCTTCTTCCATCTCTAATTTCGCAACAGATGAGGGCATCAAATTTAAATTTCAGCCGGCTTATGCTCCGCACTTCGGGGGTTTATGGGAGGCAGGGGTTAAATCGGCTAAGTTCCATATTAAAAGGATCTTAGGCAATAGTCACCTCACTTTCGAGGAACTGGCAACCCTTTTCAGCCAAGTAGAAGCTATCCTAAATAGCCGCCCTTTATGTCCTATTTCTTCCTCCCCTAATGATTTCCAACCCTTGACTCCAGGTCACTTCATCGTCGGTCGCGCCCTGATGTCGCTGCCATCTCCCAGCTTGGAGGGCATTAACCCAAATAGATTAGACCGGTTTCAGAGGCTTGAGGCAATGAGACAACATTTTTGGAAGCGCTGGCAGCTGGAATATATCACGGAGCTCCAGCAGCGGACCAAATGGAAGGTGCCTGGCAGACCACTGCAGCTTGGTGACTTGGTGCTCGTAAAAGAAGAGAACGCGCCCCCCCTTCACTGGCGCCTTGGACGAATCTCCAAATTATTCCCCGGATCGGACGGGATATCCCGCGTGGCCGACGTTACCACGGTTACGGGGACTTACAGGCGAGGTGTAAAGTACCTCTGCCCTTTATTCGACCAAACCGAAGAGTTCTTGAAGGCTGACACCTTCAGGGGCCCCCAGGATGTTCCGGACGCGTCATCAGCGGGACGCGGGGCACGGGCGGAGCCGGCTACCTGACCGGTTCGACCGCTCCCCTTCACCCGCCGCCGGGCTCGCCGGACCTCTCGGACGAGCCAACCACTCGCCATACACACGCCAAGCTGATGCTCGTGTCCCTTTCTTCTTTTATATTTTTACTCCATTAAAACCATTGTGGAACTTGAAATAAATTTTCTATTAGTACGTTTGTATTTCTCTACAACTCAAGAACCCAATATTATTCATAATGAAATATTATATTCAGAACGTTATGTGAAACGAGAGCACTGAATGTATAACAAGCCCACGGCTCACCTTATGATAAGCAGTTAATATATGAACACTTGAAATTGAGTATTCCCGATTCACGCTAAAAACGAAATAATGAAAATATGGAAGTCAAGAATATTTTGCGCCCAAGATGCTGCTTATCAGCTGAATTTGCATGGTCTTGTACATGATATAATAGGTGATTATGCGCTCAGTGACTCGTGAGAAATATGTAAATTACAACGGAATTAATTTTCTTTCTCTTCACAACACTATAGGGAGTAAGAGCATAAATCGTCGGCAATTGGAATATACGTCACAGTCTGCTACTTAAACGCCGTCTGGGAATTCTCACTATGTACAGAATGTTTTGTTTGACTGTGATGTTTGCTAAGCTTTCCACACCGGAGACCGGCTTTTACGTGGAATAATACTCTGTAGTATAAGGACCCTAACTTCTGCCAATACTGACATTTGATGCCTATTCGTCTGTTCGTAGTTATTTCAATCGTGAAATGTTTCTAGCAGCGTTTATACGTGTGTATATACCCCACCCCACCTAGATTTTGCCCTGATTGACGGATGAGGTTTTCCCCTGTTTTTTCGTGCGGAAATCCCCTCTTATACCTCCCTGCTGGCCAGTGGGGGAGGTTATGTGGGACACGAATCGATTAAAACCGCACGCCGTCTCGGGTCTTCAGGTTTATAAGGCATTTCCCTTGCACTCCGAGTCGAAACTTTCCCCTGGGGCTTGAGGAGTTAGATGGTAGTAAAGCCAAAATAAACCAGGAGGAATAGAAGAGTGAACCCCTGGTAACAAAATTAAAGCTTTAGATGCAACCAGGATTACTCCTTGAATGAAGAAGATCTGAAGCTGCAAGTAGATTCTTTCAGTTTCTTTTTGTTACATTTAGTCCATCAAGTGACTGCATCCCGCTACATGGTGAGAAGCTAGGGTGAAGTGTTCGATATGATGCACACGGCCGCATTTTATCATCGCATCTCTCGCCACAGAATTCATCCTTATACGTTGCGACCGGAATCGATTCGTACAGTGAGGTATGAAAGGCCCTTTATTCCGCGCACCTTCAGGCTGTGGAATGACCTGCGCCTGCCATATAGGGTTCTTCAAGAAGGGCTTATTAGAAGGGTTTTACAGGGTCGGCAGCGCGAGTGTGACGCCCCTTTTTTTTTTTTTTTTTTCGTGCGGAAATCCCTTCGGATACCGCCCCCGCTGGAAAGCGGGGGGTCTCCAGCGGGGCGGTTATGTCGGGCTTGCACCGACTAAAACCGCACGCCGTCTCGGGTCTTAAGACGCCGGGGTGTAAGGTTACCCATAGAGCATATCCCTCGCACCCCGACTGACCCTGGGCCATCTCAGATTTCGAGATGGCCCCCTTACTTGCTCTCCACTGTGCCCTCTGCTAATCAGAGGGACACGTGGAAAGCTTCCGAACAGCCCTCAACAGGGCCGTCTTCGCCTCGGTCGGAGTTGGCCGTAGGCGGCAGCGTCTCTCCCACCCTAGGAGAGAGGCGCTGCCGTCCCCGTTGCCCAGGGTGTACCGCGTGGAGGTCCCCAACCAAGCACCCCCGAGTGTGACGCCCCTGGTGTTGCACACGTCTATAGGCCACGGTAACTGCTTCCCGTGGGCCGTGTCCTTGTGTGCCACGGCTGCCACCTGAGTGGTACAAAAAAAGGCTCACCATCCCAGATGTTGACTATTGTACATATATTAAAAGTACATTATATAGACTATATCTACAGGGGGTAATGTACCTTTCAAATGTTGTTTTTTTTTTCTAATAAGTGCAGTGGTTCTGAAGTTACCCCAGACATGGAAAGATGAAACAAAAATTCGGCCTCTCTCTATATAACATTACTATAGATAGTATTAACAATTCTATTGGTTAACTTATTGACTTGAAGAAATTATCAGGTAATATATTATATTATACACTAGCTTCTACTAGGAACAGTATTTCGTCTTCATTAGTTACAATTACGAATACCTTTTTTTCCCTAAGGAAATCCCCTCGGATACCCCCTTGCCGACCAGCAGAGGAGGTTATGTCTGGTTTAAACCGTATAAAACCGCATTCCGTCTAGGTCTTCAGACGCCGGGGTGTAAGGTGGCACATAAAGTATTTCCCTTGCACCTCCAATGACCACGGGCCATCTCCAGTTTTGAGATGGCCTATACTCGGCTTTGGAAACCATAGTGTCCCAATCTTGTCCCGGAAAGGGTAAGGGGAGGGTTCAATCACGAATACCTTGAAGTAGTGTCGTTCTATTGTTATAAGTATGGAAACTGTTACAAGTTATACGTTCTAATATTATTCCTAAAGCTGTTGAAATAAGGTTGATATTTATTTGAAGTGTTCGGAATTTACCTTGTCGAGGCACGTTTAAATAAAACATGGATGAATCCAGTGGACCGGTCAGTCTCGTGGGAGGGCGCAGAAGTTACCTAACTAATTTGCATACATCGCCACGGATTTTGATACCATTCCAACGCTACATTATTTTTTTAAAGATAACTTTGTTGTTGGGAACGCGGTTTGATTTCTCTTTGCTGTTTTTTATCTAAATATTCTGTTGGTTATTTTGATATGGACATTATAATAAAACGTTCATTCCGTTTTGCCAGAAGTTTTTATAGAAAAGGGGTTCCGTATGTCTTAAGTACTTTATTATACATTTTTGTAGGTTTTTTTATATATATACTAGCTATCGCCTGCGGGTATATCTGCGTGGAATATTAATCCTGTTCCCGTAGACTTTCAGTTAGTCATCATTTGCACTGACTTCAGGAATCACAGGTGAAGAATAATTGAATTAATAATTGATAAATAATAAACAACATAACATAACATAGCTTCACGCCTGTATCCCCGAAGGGGTAGGCAGTGGTGTATTACACACCCACGATTCGCCAGTTATGTTAAGGTTTTTTTTTAGGACACGTCAATTTGACTTCACCTCGCCTGATGGTAAGCTGAAGGTAAGGTTGTACCTGGGAGGTAGGTATATCGACATTGTCATACCTATATTATTTTTTCATTTAACAAATTGGTCCAGTCATCTTCGAGTAATCGAATAACGTACATCTAACATAAGAAAAAACTCGTGTCAGTGTTTGTTTATCGAACTCCTTCGAAGCGGCTTGACCGATTCTTATGACATTTTTATGTAAATTTGGTAAGTCTGAGAATAGGCTATTTTTATACCCCTAGGTGAACGGAATTTTCATATGGGCGGAGCCACGGGCTACAGCATTAGAAATATATATTATGATTACTTGACCTCCTCTGTTTCACAAGTCAGAAATGTTCACAAAATTTTCTCAAATATTACCTTACATAGCTCACAATATTGGCTTATTTGTACCAAATTGGTAAAAATGTTGATGAAATGGTATATCAACTAATATACCTTGTGAAGCATACATAACACATCAAACTTGCCTTGCTTTGATCTTAGTGAATGCTTCATGTGCGTGTCTATCACCGAGGATCAAAGAAGTTACACACACATCATAATGAAATGTCTTAACAACGCTCCTGTTAATCTTGTTAAGCCTTGTACCGACTAAGCGTTCCAATGTACGCGTAATCTGGGTAGAATACGCGTACACGAGTAGTTGAATACTCATACAGGTGTATTTGCGTACACGATACAATGAATTGCTAGATTATGATAATGATTATACGTAGTCGAGATGACTGGCGACGAATCGCCGCGAGTCAAGAAACGATACGCGTGCTGAAATTTTATACGCGTACTATAGAAATGGACTATTAATAGTTCCTGTGTACGCGAAGCCGACTACACGTACATTGAAACGCTTATTCCGTACAAGGCTTTATAGTCACAGTAAAATATTTTCCTGATTTAGTACCATATTCGATACTCTGTTTATATTACTATTTAACGTATAGGTTATTAAGTATGTTTTTAAAGAATAGTAGTAACCGAAATTACTAGTATTCCTGATAACCCCTCGTGCTAAGCTAAATTGCTTGTGTTAGGAGTGGGTTCACATCAATAGTGTGAACGCTAGGATTCGAAACCCGGACGATATTCGTTGAAATACCTTTCGCTCATACATGCATCATCTTAGTTGTTTCCCGTGACATCCGAGGCTGTCATCTCGAAGGTACGGTGACTCTCGCTTAACGATCTCCGTCCTCCATGAGCGCAAGCCAGGCGTGGCAGGTGAGGCCGCCTGTCGCCCCAGCAGAAGCAAGCCGGGACGGTGGGGCGCCTAGCGCCCCTCCCCCATAACGGGGCAAGACGGGGACACCGTGGTTCCCAAACCCGAGGGGGCCATCTCGAAACCGGAGATGGCCCAGGGTCAGTCGGGGTGCGAGGGATATGCTCTATGGGCAACCTTACACCCCGGCGTGTTAAGACCCGAGACGGTGTTCGGTTTTAGTCGGTTAAAGTCCGATATAACCGCCCCCGCTGGCCGGCAGGGTATCCGAAGGGATTTCCGCACGAACTAAACAAAAAAAAAAAAGGTACTGGTTTGGCTGATACGACTTTTACGGGTGCGACTGCTGTCTGACTTCCCTATCCTAGAGGATTGCCCGTGCTAGAGCCCCGTCTGTTAAAAAGCTGGTATACCCTGTGATAACGGAACGGTGTGTCCGTGTTGATCACGGAACCCAAAAAAATAATTTACACAATATCACAACTTCCCTTTTAAATTTCTTTTCTTTCTTTTCTTTCTCTCTAAATTTGGTTTATACGGCTTTTATGGGAGTGACTGCCGTCTGTCATTTGAAATACCTTTCATTTTAAAGGCAAAAAAACCGTTAGGCAACATTTTCGATGATGTTCGTTGGTGCTCCTTGAAAGAAGGTGTAGGTTGTCAATGCGTCTGATCTTCGGTGTTACCAACATTTATATCTACTAGTAACTTCTTTTTATAAAATTTGCTTGGTTGTGACATTAATTTCTACTAATATTAGAAAAAGAGAGACGGAATTTTGTGAGTCTGAAGAGGTATATGCTTCAGGTAATCTTCGGAACTACTGCACCCATTGGAAAAAATATTTCACCATTTGAAAGGTACATTATCCCTGACAGACATAGCTTTTACATTATGCATTAATTACAATAGCTTGAGTTTAAAAAAAAAACTCATAAAAATCGAAGCAAAGCATAATTTAATATATTAGGTCGTTACATATGAAATTGCCGTTTTTCTTGAAGAAATTGGAGGAAACCCAATTTTCAGTACTAACATTTTTGCATTTTTTTATGAATGACAAATCCAAATTTTATGTTTTTTTTTGTGTACAAATGAGACAACATCAAGCTAACAAACAGCAACTTTTATTACATTTTTGAAAAGTGACAGCCGTTAAGTAATACGAAATTTATCATCAAAATGAATAGCATTTAGGAAGTACTGTTTTTGAAGATCGAATTAATTTATCAAGCGGCCAATAAAAACAAAATTTAATACAGAGTTGTAAAATCTTGAAATCAACTTTCAAACAAAATATAAATAAAAGCGAGCGATAATTAACATTTAATAGCTATTTGCTATTAAATGTTAATTATCGCTCGCTTTATAATGTGCCCGGTAGATGGCAATAGGCTCGCCCCCTATTACATTGGGACCTTAACATAACTGGCGAATCGTGGGTGTGTAATACACATCTCTGCCTACCCCTTCGGGGATACAGGCATGAAGTTATGTAGGAATAACGAACTCATGAATTTGTAAGAAAATTTCGCCAATTTCATAGGTAAAGCAAACAGGTAAAACCTATTATTTTACGTTAAATCATCGCATTTGCATCGCAAAAGTAAAATTAACTTAAATTTTTATGTTTTTGTAATGGCATTTTTTCTGTTTTTAAGCTTAAACATAATTATACACTTTTCCTTCATGTTGAAATGTTTGGTTAGGATCTGCAATTATGTTAGGCTGTACGTTATTATTACATCAGCCGGCAGCAACAGACAGGAAAAAAAAATTTACAGGGTACAAAGGTTTTTTTATTAGTTTTAATCTCACCTATACTCCCACAACTGCGACTCCTGTACATCAAAACTGTTTCGAAACCTGCATCGCAATTAATAAAATATAACAACAAATAATAATACAAATATAACAAATCCATTAGAAAGATTTTTGTTTATTGAACATAACATAACGTAAACTCACGCCTATATCCCCGAAGGGGTAGGCAGAGGTGCTAGCACCCACATTTCGCCAGTTTATGTTTAGGTCCCAATGTAATTAGTGGCGAGCCTATTGCCATTAACCGGGCACTTATAAACCTGCGATAAATACACACATAACTTCGAAAAGCATCGAAAAGTCATTGGTGTGTGCCATGGTAATACCTGGGATCGAACCCGTGACCTCGTCTCAGCAGTCCTTTACCCATACCACTAGGCTACCGCGGTACGTGTTTGTTTTGTTTATTATGGTCACGTCAATATGACTCTGCCTCGCCTATGATTAATTATTGACCTCCTCTTTTTCCAAACTTCTTTTTCCTAAACGTAAAGTCTCAGGAATGAGATTCTTTTTTTTTAATCGAGCAATTCATATAGCCAGGAGATCCCAAAAAGCGATAAACAGAGTGACATACTTTATTTACATATACATATGTACATATGTACATACATGCTTGAAAAAAAGAGCAACCTCAGAAAATAAATTCTACTCCTACTAATATTATAAAATATTGTGAAAGTATGTGAAGAAGTTCAAAAATCTGGTCGGATCTGGTCGAAATTTGGTACAGGTATAGCTTATAGTTTGGAATAACGCATGAACTACTATTTAACCTTAGAAGAGGTTCCCACGGGTTTCGGAAACGAGATCATAATAGCAGGCGGGCGGCGCCGCGTGCTACAGCTTAAACTTCAATAAACCGAGAAAACCCTCCATTGTAGACAGTATCTTTAAAAGACAAAAGATTAGCCGTCTTAACGTAAAAAAAATTAAAAAAAACGTGTTATAAATCTTAAGTTAGGTACGTCTTGAAAAAAAAAACAATACTATGATAGTTGATCAGTCAGTGTCAATAATTTATGATGATAACACAGGCAGATTTGAAACTTAAAAAAAAAATATTTAATTAAAATTTAAAATATTTTAATAAAGCCCACTTAATAAGAAATTTCATTAAGAAATATTTATTACTTTTCTCAAAAACTTTTTTATTCAATTTGAAAAAGATTAATCACTTTTGTAGATCATACCATCAAAAAATTCAAAATGTATTTGATATTTCAAGAATGTTAGAAGACAAGTAAATGCTGGGTATTTCGAAATCTCAAGAGAATTTATCAAATAAATTTCAGGCCTTCAAGATTCGAAATTTCGCTTCTTAGTTATATTTCTTACAAACAATCTATGCTTACTTTGGGTCTAGAAGGCGCTGTGCAGAATATCATAGAATATTTATTTATTTATTTAATGCATGATGGTCTTGAAGTCATTTTTCAAACAATACGGGATAGTATTTTTTCCGAACCATTTCTGTACCCTTGAAAATCTGTATGCAAAGTTTGTTGATTTCAGTCGAGTAGTTAAGGCGTGAAAACAACAAAGAAACAAACTCACTTACACTTTTTTTTCAATATTATCCAGTATATTATATCAGTTCAACTAAATATACAAGAGGAATGATAATAAAACCGTTTTATACCGTAGGCGTACAATCTAGCAGAATAAAATGTATTATGTAAGTAGTAACTTTATTATGTTTTGTGCTAAAAATGCGTGTAGTCACATATTATATTTTCGTACGAACTATCTACCTATAAGCAGGTGCTCAAGACTGTCAATACAGCTCTTTACCTACAGAGCATTGAAAATTATAGTAGTAACTGGAAAAACCAATAGATTTAGATCATAATAGGAATAAGAGAACGTCTATCCGTGACCGGTCCCTTACAGGGGGAATGCTCTGACCAACTGAGCTACCTAGACACGTCCCAGATATACAGTTTGTCAAAGCATTCCCCCGTGTTCTCTTTTTCCGATTGACAGATCTCCACAGTATTCGAGGCAATAATGCAAGATTGTCTTGTTATAAACAGATTTATTATAAATCAGTCAAATCGTCTGCACTGTTCGACGATGTTTGAATATAATAATGTTTGAATATAATGGGCGTTGGAGTGACATCTTATGTCAAAGTCCTAGATGTCACTTCAACATTTACATTCGTGATTTTACTAAATCGGTAGTAATACCATACCTTCGAAATCTCGAAATCTGTAGGAAAAAGCAAGCATACTAATTTTACACCTCCGCCACGGCCTGCTTCTGTAAGGACGGCGAGTCGGCCAACTGCCGTCCTCAGGCGGCGGGGGGGTATCCGAAGGGATTTTGGCACGCAAAAATTTAAATGTATGGAAAAACCAAATTAACTCAAGGTTACGTTTTCAGAAACGCTTAACATGTGCCGTGGTTGTGCACTCTGCATTCGGATTTGAGTGAACCAATAAGTCGGGCTTTTAGGCTTTTATGAAGTTACATCCATCTATAGTACCTTTTTTTTTTTTTTATCGTGCGGAAATCCCTTCGGATACCCCCCCGCGTGCCAGCGGGGGCGGTTATGTCGGGCTTGAACCGACTAAAACCGCTCGCCGTCTCGGGTCTACAGACGCCGGGGTGTAAGGTTGCCCATAGAGCATATCCCTCGCACCCCGACTGACC
The DNA here is from genome assembly GCA_946251805.1 of Cybosia mesomella. Taxonomy (NCBI): domain Eukaryota; kingdom Metazoa; phylum Arthropoda; class Insecta; order Lepidoptera; family Erebidae; genus Cybosia; species Cybosia mesomella. The sequence continues at coordinate 35,583,822 of OX276392.1, read as the reverse complement.
CTGGGCCATCTCCGGTTTCGAGATGGCCCCCTCGGGTTTGGGAACCACGGTGTCCCCGTCTTGCCCCGGTTTGGGGGAGGGGCGCTAGTCGCGCCACCGTCCCGGCCTGCTTCTGCTGGGGTGACAGGTGGCCTCACCCGCCACCCCCAGGCCTGCGCTCATGGAGGACGGAGGTCGTTAAGCGACCTCCGGCGCCTGAGTCGCCTGCGACGCGCGGCGAGCAAGTTGCGGGCTCGGCGGACCGGGAGAGTTCTAAGTCTCTCCCGGGCGCGCTCCGCCACCATTGCCGCAATCATGCTGCCGAGCGAGAGGACTCCCACCCCGATGGCTGCCACGAGGTCACGCCTCGGCGCCTCCCACGCCGGGCAGTCCGCCAGCGTGTGCAGCCCTGAGTCCTCGCTCGCGTCGCAGTGATGACACTCAGGCGTTGGCTCCTTCCTGATCCGATGCAGGTGGTCCCCGAAGCACCCCTTCCCGGAGATCACCTGCGTCAGTCGGTACGAGAGGCTTCCGTGTCGCCTCTCCAGCCAATCCTCCATGATGGGCCTTACCGCCGCTATTGCGGCGTGCCCTGTATTGCGGCGTGCCCTATATTGCGGCGTGCCCTCTATTGCGGCGTGCCCTCTATTGCGGCGTGCCCTTCCATCTATAGTACCTAATATTATTATTAAGAGAGATGCTGAACTTTGTTAGTTTGTTCATAATGTTTGGGGTAATCTTTGAAACATCTGCACTTATTGAAAAACAAATTTCACCATTTGAAAGGTACATTATCCCCGATGGACATTTTTTTTTTACGTGCGGAAATCCCTTCGGATACCCCCCCGTCGGCCAGCGGGGGTGGTTATGTCGTGTATCGACTAAAACCGCACGGTGTCCTCCCCAAGTGTCCGTTGCCGGGTACCCCGGGTAAGCCCTCGATAGGATAACCCCAGGGTCCCTGATGGATATAGGATATATATATATATATATATATATATACGAGTATATATATATATATTTATATATACGATGTCAATACATTGGAGATATTTGAAAAAAAAAACATACGTCATGTTAAATTAACGATTCTGAACACAAAAATATTTATTTGGAATTCTTGTGTTAATATCTATTTGCCATTTTGATCGCGATGGACGTTACAACTACTGAACAAATTTTGTTGCAGTTTTCTATTAGAAAAGTCTTGGTCAGACTTAAAGTCTGCCGTTTGATTGCAATTGGTTAAGTACAACTGGAGATATAATCAAAAAACGATAACCAACCATAAACACGGGCGGAGCCGAAGGCATAAGCTAGTTTTAAAATGAAGTACTTAAATATCTCTACTGTATATTCGTAGTCTATATTCGTGTTGCTTGTTCAACTTAATAATTACGTAGTAACCGCAAAACATGTATTATAGTGTCTCACTTCACTTGGTAAGATCAATCTGTACATCAACCTGTTTGTGGTTGAACTCGCTTTGGAAGATGCATTCAACACATCAAGTAGATAAATCAACTTGAAAATCCAGTTACATGTTACATCACGTTAATGTTTTAATTACTTGACCTTGAGTTTGTTGTTGTTGTTGTATTGTTGTGGTAGTGTTGCTGAGTGAGAGAGATGTTGTCAGCGACCACAATCCTGAGTTTGTGGAGCTTGTCTTCAAAATAATACGAATGTTACATGTTTGCCGATGAGTTGGCAAGGCGTGGGGTGAGACAGAGATTTTAGTATTTTTATTTCAGTTAGGAGCTTTCTCTTTAAATATTTACTTTATTCTGTTTTTAGTATTTGTTGTTATAGCGGCAACAAAATACATCATCTGTGTAAATTTCAACTGTTTAGCTGTCACGGTTCTTGAGATACAGTCTGATGAAAGACTGTATCTCATAGTAGTAGTAGTAGGAACCCTATATAGACCGATATTCTTAGCAATCAATGGATTCTCCGTGCGGGTGGGGGGTTCATCGCGTTGCTGAGTGGGGAACTCGGGACAGTGCTTGGGACTTGCGACCCAAGTGTAGGTTTAGAAGGGGCCCCTTTTGTTGATGTACATCAACACTCACCTTCACCACCCAAGTTCCCCTCCCTGCCTAACCAAATTTGATGGGAACCTATTAGTGCCGCTTTAGACATTCGTCCTAGTAATGAGCTTATTGTAGCTAGTAATAATATATAGTAATAAAGTAATAATCGACAGTTTCCGTAAGCAGATTCAGTGGGGTGTCTGAAACCTACCAAGATCTTTGGGGCCCAACCTAACCTCACCTGATAGCCGAAACAACAATTTTTAACGAATGAGGGTCTGCTGCTGTCCTTTCGGGGTTGGCAGGTCAGACGGGAACCGTTCCCGTATAGATAAAGATGAGCCAAATCAAGAAAAGAGGTAAGAGAACCTACCCTTTGCTTTTTCGTACGAAAATCCCCCCGCTGGCCAGCAGGGGTGGTAATGTTAGATGTTAGAGACCAAAACCGCATGCCGTCTCGGGTCTTCAGACTTCGAGGTGTTAGGTGGCTCAAAGAGAACCCTGAACTTCAAAGTGCAAGCTTTGTATACATATACTCACGCCTTTTTCCCTCCAGGGTAGGCAGAGACAACGAACCGCTATCTGCTTCTGTTCTTACATGCTTCACGAGCTTCCTCTACTGTCATTTAAGTTTTTATGGAAGCCCGCCGGTTTCGAGTGCTTTCGACCTAAGCGGGACTAATTCTATGGGGATGACGATATTGAGTTTCCGAAAGCAGTAATTTCCACTAGTCTCTTCAAAATGCACAAAAATAAACGTAGTTTTTGCCTCCATCATGAACGATCACATAAACAGAAAACAGACTAAAAAAAAAAAAAGTTCAGAATCGTTGATTTAACTTTTTTTTAAATATCTCATATAACACATTTCCAGTACATAAATAATTAACAATTTTATAATAAAAGAAATCCGTATTTTAAAACACGCAATGGAAATGGACATTTCAGAAAAAATATTACATTTGCGTCCATTAAAAATACAAAATAAGAAAATTTAAACTAAATATTACAATGTTTTTGTATGTACTATATTATTGGAGCCCGAAAAGTGTTGGTTATTATGTTCCAGACCAGAATAGGATAATATTTGCCTGTATATTCGGTAACACAGCATTAATAAAACTAGGAATTCAGTGCAGGGTGCGCCTGGAATAAATTGAGCTGAGCGAGCAGGACTCTTACTTGAAAATAAGACATCTTACTTCGGTCGCGAGCTTAGCTAAGGCCGCGCGCTCGTGAAACTGTTTTTCGGTGATTATTCTTCAATGGTACATCGGACATGAACCATCTTCACCACACTCGTCAGTGTCCACACTATCACCATGGTAAATTTGGTCAAGATCGCGCGAGTGGTTACGGAGGAGTTCAGCCACCAACAAACGGCTATACCGGGTATAAGAGCAATGAATAAATCGTTTTGAATTCGATTACTTAAACGGAATCAAAGACGGCCTACGTGGCGTAGCGGTAGTGCTCTCAATTGCTAAATCGAAGGTCGCGGGTTCGATTCCCACTCAGTGCAAATGTAAATATTTGCATTGGTCTGGCTATTTCTATTTATAATATGTAGGTTTGTGGCCGAGACGGTGGGGCGACTAGCGCCCCTCCCCCAAACCAGGGCACGACGGGGACACCGTGGTTCCCAAACCCGAGGGGTTCATCTCGAAACCGGATATGACTCAGGGTCAGTCGGGGTGCGAGGGATATGCTTTATGGGCAACCTTGCACGCGTCTGAAGACCTGAGACGGCGTGCGTTTTTAGTCGGTCCAAGCCCGACATAACCGCCCCCGCTGGCCGGGCATCCGAAGGGATTTCCGCACGAAAAAAAAAAAGTTATGTATTATGTAGGTATTTAAGCTATCATGGTCACTAACATAAGTATTAGAGTTAACGGGATATTTACCATGTGTTTTTAAGAGTGTCCGATATTTCGGCACTGTTGCAAGCGCCATGATCACGGAGGAACTGAAGAGGCGGTTAACGGTGAACGAGTTTAAGAGTAAATGGATGTGAATGGACAAAACTAAGGAACTTTAAAAATAAATAATAGTTTAAAAAAACTAAAAAAACACGCTTTTTATAGAAAACCGAACTAAAAAAATGTATTTTATTTAAAAAAAAGCGTGGGGGTCAATAGATTTAAATATTTTATTGACAGAATTATCATTTTGCTAATATCTTAAAAAGCACCCACGCTTTTTTTTAAATAAAATACATTTTTTTTATTTACACTATTATTAATTTATATTTATTGAAATGTTTAACACTATTCTTAATTTAAATTTATTAAAACTTATTTTAAATTTTTTTAGTTCGGTTTTCTATAAAAATATGTTTTTTTAGTTTTTTTAAACTAATATTTCTTTTTTACTTTTTATTTTTTTTATTTTATTATAATTTTATCAAATTAGTGTAGTGTCATCGGTCCTCGATAAATCTACAAAGTTTGAACGAAATCTAGCCGTTTAAAGTGGGTCAAAATCGCAACCAAACGAGTCGGTTACAAACATACAAACAAACATACAGGTGAAGCTAATAAAAAGCGTATAAAAATAGAATATCCTGTGATATAAAAGGGCTTAAAAGGTTAAAACATGATGCTTATTAGAAACAATTACTTTTATGTATCAACATTATCAGCTGATCTAGATGAACAAGCCATACAATGTAGAGCGCAACATAAAATATTCATACATGTTGTTATCAAGACTATCTCACAGATTCATTATAAGCATTCCCTAAATTTGTCGGAATTTACTTTCACAGTCAACCACACAGCGCGTAACCCTATCAAAAAGTGTTCATAGGACTTCCGACTTTATAATAGCTACCTAATGCCTAAAGTCCTGTGTATGTTTTTGAGTGATGTTCCAACTACATTCAGTAGTTGTTTAGCGTAATCCACAATGAAATAGCGCTATGTGGCTACGTGTAGCGGAAATTGAATTTATTAAAGCAAGTGGCGGATCTAGGCACTGTGAGCCTACGCAATAAGCCTGAAGTGCGCTCTGGAGTTAAGCTAATAATCATTTATATTTCCCCACTGGGTGTTCAAAGCTGGATGAAAAGGAATGGTAGTTAAAACAGCGCAAATAACAAGAAAACCATGGCATGGCATACATCTTATCCTACTATGCCTTTTTTGCGGGGGCGGTTATGTCAGGCTTGAACCGACTAAAACCGCACGCTGTCTCGGGTCTAAAGACACCGGGGGTATAAGGTTGCCCATAGCGCATATTCCTCGCACCCCGTCTGACCCTGGGCCATCTCCGGTTTCGAGATGGCCCCCTCGGGTTTGGGAACCACGGTGTCCCCGTCTTGCCCAGGTTTGGGGGAGCCGTCCCGGCCTGCTTCTGCTGGGGTGACAGGCGGCCTCACCTGCCACCCCCAGGCCTGCGCGTATGGAGGACGGAGGTCGTTAAGTGACCTATCCTACTATACCTAATATTATAAATTTCGGTTTTTCTATGTATAATATGTATGTATTTACAAAAAAAAAGTATATAAGTATGTTTATCCGCATTCTGGAACCCATAACACAAGCTAGTTAAACTATGCTTACTTTGGGTCTAGAAAGCGCTGTGTAGAATGTCATAGAATATTTATCTATTACTAGCTGACCCGGCAGACTTCGTACTGCCTCATCGATAACAATTTCCATATTTGTTTACCTTTTAAACCTTCTCTGGACCTCCACAAATAATTCAAGACCAAAATTAGCCAAATCGATGCAGCCGTTCTCGAGTTTTAGCGAGACTAACGAACAGCAATTCATTTTTATATATAAAGAAGATTTATTATTATTATAAATGTGAAGGTTTGTAAAGATGTTTCGATGTTTGCCACTCAATTAAACTTTTTTTTTCGGTCAAACGGCTGAACGGATCTGACTGAAATTTGGTACAGGGACAGATTGTTGTTTGCAATAACACATAGATTACTTTTTTCCTAGAGTTTTTTTTTTTTTTTTTTTTTTTTATATTTAGTCCGTCCAATTGACTGTACCCCGCCTGATGGTAAGCTGAGGTAAAGTCCAAAAAGTAGTGGCCACCATTTCTAGAGATTGCCCCTAGAATGGTGGCCCCTACCTAGACGGCCTCAACAGATGTTTTTTCACGCCCCGCTTAAAGAGCCCAGGATTGTAGGTAGAAGGGAACACGTGAGTGGGTAAAGCGTTCCAGTGCTTTATGGTCCGACAAAAAAAGGAGTCACCAAACCGCTTGGTTCGCGATGGTATCGATTGCACTGTATGAGGATGACACCTAAGTCCTGCACGTGTTGTTCGGGACAAGAAGGGAGAAGGAGGAATCAATTGGAATAACTCATCGGAACATTCACCATGGTAAATACGATAGAATACTGCCAAGGAATATAGCCATATCTCTACGCAGCTGCAGAGATTCTAGAGAGCTGGTGATCTCAGGACTATCAATGATCCGGACTGCCCGTCGCTGCAATCTATCGAGAGCGTCTAGTAAGTACTGAGCGGAGCCATCCCACAGGTGAGAACAGTATTCCACGCAGGGACGGATTTGAGTCTTATATAAAAGACACCGCTGCCCCGGCGTGAAAAACCGCCTCACCCTGTTCAGCACTCCGAGTTTACGAGAAGCTGTTTTAATAACGCTCTCAATGTAATTTTTATTATTAAGTTTGCAGCGAACATCCATACCGAGCATGTTGATACTGTCCTGCAGTTTTAGTTTCACATGTGCTGCGGTAACGGGATCAGACTTCTATACGGACACACGGACTAGTTAAACAACATACAAAATACTTTTCGGTCTCACGTAACTGCACGCGACAGCACAACTACCAACTCCGTGTTGCCTCTGAAAAATTTGGTTGGGGAGACTACTGGAGGAGTTAATTTTTACTTTCTTTATCTTTTTCTTTGCACCTTTCCCAACAATAGATATGGACCATGTTATATTATATGTGGCTATTTCGGAAATCCATTCGGATACCCCCCCCGCCGGCCAGCGGGGGTGGTTATGTCGGCCATGAACCGATTAAAACCGCACGGTGTCCTTCCCAAGTGTCCGTTGCCGGGCACCCCGGATAAGCCCTCGGAAGGATAACCCCAGGGTTACAGCGGGCTTTGGCCGCCGCCGCGGCCTCGCCTGGTGGGGTCGGGCTTTATCCTGCGTCGGTGAGTTGGTAGGCCTGTCACGACACGCCTCCGCCACGGCCTGTGTTTGCTACTACTAATATAAAATAAAGCAATATGACAAAATATGTCAAAGTATTATGTACCTATAAAAGTAGTTTTGCTTTGACTCCTTCAAAAAAATCGAATGACTCAAGGTTATCAACAGACAGAAGCAAAAATTAGTGCGTTAAATTACTTCATGTGTTTATATGTTTTAAGACAAAATAAAACAAATTTCAGACAAAATATTTTGGAGTTCGTCTGAAAACAACAATTGTATGAAACGGAAAGTGACATGTGATCTGGTACCAAAAAATTCAAATTTTGATGGTCTAGACACAAGTCTCACCCAGTATAACCCCAACTCTTAATTAAATGTATACCCAAATAAGTTCCAGGCGAAATACCTCACCTCCTTGACACGTATCAATCGAATCGATCTTATCTGAAACTTCAACCTCGGAGGCCGTGGTCTGTTTACTCCTCCTCAGTTTGGTTTAGCTTATAGCTTTGCTACTTTTATGGGAGCGACTGCTGTTTAGAAACGAAAGCCTGCGTCAGAGTCTCGTCCGTCTATCAGCAGGATTATCGGCTTGCAGTTAAGGTTGGCCTGTAGTCCCCGGTCTTGGTGGCGCTCCATACATCGACCGGTTACCCGTTTATTAGTATAATTGATATTTAAAAATCTACCCAATGAGACCTTCTTAAAACTTCTTCTTAAATAAATAAATTATTTTAAAATGTCATTTTTAGGGTTCCGTTGCCGAATGGCAAAAAACGGAACCCTTATAGATTCGTCATGTTTGTCTGTCTGTCCGTCCGTATGCCACGGCCACTTTTTTCCGAAACTATAAGAGTTATGCTGTTGAAACTTGGTAAGTAGATGTACTCTATGAACCGCATTAAGATTTTCACACAAAAATAGAAAAAAACAATGAATTTTAGGGATCCCCATACTAAGAACTGAAACTCAAATTTTTTTTTTCATCAAAACCATATGTGTGTGGTATATATGGATAGGTCTTCAAAAATTATAATTGAATTGAATCCCCCCCCCCCCGGTAACTTCTAATTTAAGAGAATGATAAAACTAAAAAAAAAGTACATTATGTACATTACCATGTAAACATCCAACGAAAATTGGTTTGAACGAGATCTAGTAAGTAGTTTTTTTTTATACGTCATAAATCGTAAACCGCAATTTACCTTTCATTCAATCAACTCAAACATAAAAATTAAAAAAATATATATGATGTTACTTGCTGCTACGGAACCCTTAATGGGCGAGTCCGACTCGCACTTGGCCGCTTTTTTAACAAACGATTTATTATTACGAAATTAACATCATGTAAATGTGAACCATTTAGATTACACATTTAAGTTTTAGTTGCTGCTATGGTAGTAGTTGTAAGTACAATGTCTCTACAAGAGCAATGTGCCTACGTTTTTCAACTAAGTAACATGATATGTGATCTAGCTCGTAACTCCATTCAACATTCAAAGCCAATGCGCCGAGCAACGGATATTTTCTAAACGCTGTGTCCAAGTGACATGTAGGCGAGTTTAGTAAATTTGGGAGTAAGTTCCGTTGACTTCTAAACTTGGAAGCTATTAGTGTTATTAACTTCGTGGTTAGAATCCATCCGTCAAACTGAGGACCACCAATTCAACATTGTTCACAATTGGCATTTATAATGGTGTTCTTATAGATTTTAGATCGGCAAAAAGAGAACATCTAGGACGGGACGTTAACTTGTAACGAGTCCCTTACAGGGGGAACGTTTTGACCAACTGAGCCACCTAGACACGTCCCTGATATTCGAATCTTTTTCCGATTAATCTAGATATATAAAAGTAAGCGTCTTAATTGCTTGCAAAATTAATTGAATTATTGTGGCGGAGTCATGAGAAGCAATGTTTAAAAATGACTGTAAAACCATTCATTGCTTCCGTAGTTCGCAAGAATTAAGGTGCATAGCTCCAGCGTCGCATTAAGACGTATATAATATATCGGAGAAATTCGAATATCTGGGACGTGTCTAGGTGGCTCAGTTGGTTAGAGCATTCCCCCTGTAAGGGACTGGTCGCGGGTTTAAGTCCCGTCCTAGATGTTCTCTTATTCCGATCTAAAATCTATAAGAAAAGTAAGCATATTAATTACTTACATTTAAATTTTTTTTTATTGAATTTATAATGGTGACCTTTATTCAGTAAACTCCACTTACAGTTTCTTACTATCCGGCGGAGTGAAGTTTTATTGATGTGCCCTAAATAAAATATAACTTATTTTTATGTAGGTCACGTCTGTATGTAAAAACTACAAGTATACAATCTTATGGATAGTTCAATAACTCACTACATCTCACAAAAAAGAAGGAAGGAAACTCGTGAAATGTGTAAGAATAGAAGCAAATGGTGGGCTGTTGTCTCTGCCAAAATATCTTACATCTTATGGTATCTTACAAAAACTTAATTATACATGCTTGCGTCTTGCGTCATTAGTTTCCGAAGTGAAATTTACTTTAGATGTAACAAATGTCAGTTGATACTTTTTGGAACTTGTACCCACCAGGAGTACCTACCAGGAGAAAATGAATGTGAAGATATTTAACTTAAGCATCCAGAGTACTTTCCGAGCAAAGTTGCAAAGTGAGCAACTTTTGACACCGGTACGAATTGTTCGGCTGTTAACTTTCTTTAACCTAAGCGTGTGACTTTAAGTCCTAATAGTTTCATTATGAAAGTTATATATTATCTACTATTTAAAGGTCTTGGAATATATGACAATTTATAAACATCAGTCTAGCCAGTATGCTATTTATCAGAATGCCTATTATTATTATATATTTCACCCTTAAATATAAAATCAAGACACACTATTTATATATTCAATTTGATTCAATGTTTATTTTTCCTTTGCGATTTTGTTGTAGCCTCACCCTCCTTCTGTTTTACCTGTCACTTTGTCTCGCAGAATTTGCAGTAATTAATGCCTTGTGGCCTGGCAGATGCAGAACTGGGTTCCTGTTACTGCAACCATGGGACGCGTGCCTTCCTTGCATTGTGACAACTGTGTTTTCGATTCTGTTCTAATTTGTACTTAACTAATATTCTATTATTACTTAAAAAATATTTATGTCACCCTCCTTCTGTTTTACCTGTCACTGTGTCTCGCAGAATTTGCAGTAATTAATGCCTTGTGGCCTGGCAGATGCAGAACTGGGTTTCTGTTACTGCAACCATGGGACGCGTGCCTTCCTTGCATTGTGACAACTGTGTTTTCGATTCTGTTCTAATTTGTACTTAACTAATATTCTATTATTACTTAAAAAATATTTATGTCACCCTCCTTCTGTTTTAACTGTCACTGTGTCTCGCAGAATTTGCAGTAATTAATGAGTCTTTCTTTCTTTCTCAACTGAAAAATATTTACCTCGACTTGAGTTAGTTTATCTCGACTGCCATCTGACCCCCCAACCCCCAAAGGAAAACCTGCGCCAGAGCCTCATCCGTTAATCAAAAGCTATACCTGGCTAGCAGTTAAGGTTGCTTTGAGCCCAGAAGATTTGGATAGGCCTCCATCCGAACTGAAAAATCTTTTACGTTCCACGTTTAAATAGAAGGTAGAATTTCATTACTATTCAAAAAGAAATAAAATTAACACCTTCTAGCTCACACCAGATTCCCCGTACCATATGACTGACGCAAGAGAACCCGTTAGCGGTTTTAGTCTGTGCAAGTCCGACATACCCATCTTACCGTTAGCTCCGGTCGGGAGAAGCGCGTGGAGGTTTCCGCACGTACGAGTACAATAAAAAAAAAGCGGCCAACTGCGAGTCGGACACGCCCATGAAGGGTTCCGTAACAGCAAGTAACATAAATTGTTTTTTTTTTTAATTTTATATTTGAGTTGATTGAATGAAAGGTAAATTGCGGTTTACGATTTATGACGTATTAAAAATAAGTACTTACTAGATCTCGTTCAAACCAATTTTCGGTGGAAGTTTACATGGTAATGTACATTATATATTTTTTTTAGTTTTATCATTCTCTTATTTTAGAAGTTACAGGGAGGGCACACATTTTACCACTTTGGAAGTGTCTCTCGCGCAAACTTAGAAACAACAAGAACAAGTTAGTTAATAAGTTTAGAAAAAAATTATGTTAGAAACCTCAATATCATTTTTGAAGACCTATCCACACGTTCCGGTTTGATGAAAAAAATGATTTTGAGTTTCAGTTCTAAGTATTTAGTTGGTACCCCCAAAATTTATTGTTTTTTTTTTCTATTTTTGTGTGAAAATCTTAATGCGGTTCACAAAATACATCTACTTACCACGTTTCAACAGCATATTTCTTATAGTTTCGGAATAAAGTGACTGTGACATACGGAAACGGAACCCTAAAAAAGATATTATAAAGCGAAAAAAATTATTCTTGTATTTAACCTTATCGCCGTTTCTATAATAGAAGTTATTTATTCTTAAACTGTTTAGAATGTCCTAGAATATTTATTTATGTGTACATAGATACATACTGTACTTTCTATATACTTCCTCCCCGCCTTCTTAAGATGTAAATATTTTATTATTAAGTCTTTGGTTTCAAAGTTGCATTTCAAACAAATGATACTACTCCGAGACCGTTTGACCGATCTCGACCAAATTTGCCACGGTGATCAAGTAGACATTACTGAGTGTCGTAAGGGGTCGAATGTCCAGATCGGTCTTACCATCGAGGAATAATCACCGAAAAACCAAATCAATGGAAAAAGTCGACCGGTCACGTTGACCTATTGTTGGATAGGCAAATCTCGCTACGCTTAAGTTTGGGTTAATTGCGAAGCTGGTAACCGTCCTAGTTTCTAGCTGTTCCCCGCGGTTTCGCCCGTGACATACTTCAATCCCAGTGGCACCTATTTAACCCATACCTACCTTATTTATTTATTTTTTTTATCGTGCGGAAATCCCTTCGGATACCCCCCCGCCGGCCAGCGGGGGCGGTTATGTCGGGCTTGCACCGACTAAAACCGCACGCCGTCTCGGGTCTTCAGACGCCGGGGTGTAAGGTTACCCATAGAGCATATCCCTCGCACCCCGGCTGACCCTGGGCCATCTCACCACTAACAGCATCGCTCATCCTGTCTCCTCTGAAAGCAGAGGAGTACGGAGAGCGATGTGTTCCCGCCACGTTGGGTATTGGCCGACGATCAATGCCAACCCTATGAAGGGGTGAAGGGGAAGCCATTGACCGCCGCCCAGGGTGTACCGGCCGCTCCGATTCCGTTCCCCCCGGACTGCAGCGGGATCGGAATCGGAGCGACACTCGAGGAGGTTACCCAACACACACCCCAACCCATACCTACCTGCCTGTAATTAGTTTTACAATAATGAATGGAAATTTGCCCGATTTGTTGACATATATGATTACTACGCTCCTCTGGATAATAGCGTGATCATATATAGCCCATAGCCTTCCTCGATAATTTTTCAATTTGAATGAGTAGTTCCTGAGATTAGCGCGATAAACCAAACAAACAATCTTTATAATATAATATAAGTAAAGATAAATATTTTAATATTAGTTGATAACGTTGTTTTTAATTGATATTTTACCCTGTTAAACACTTATTACACATAAACGCTGTAACCTGATGTAGAATCTAATCAAATTACTTAAATAAAAAATCCCATTTACACATTTTCCCTAAAATTTTTGCAAATTGGACTTTAAACAGAAGATAGAATTGCATTAACAATTTAAGAAGAAATTAAATTATTTCAGGAGAGATAAATTTTAGCATTAACTTTAAAGCCGTTGCTACAAGCAGACGTCTTTATTTTGAAGTAATTTTATTACAATTATTATTATTATTTTACTATTATTTTATTTTATTAATTCTATTACATTGGGACCTTAACATAACTGGCGAATCGTGGGTGTGTAATACACCTCTGCCTACCCCTTCGGGGATACAGGCGTGAAGTTAGTCATGTTTTTTATTACAAATACTTTTTAAGCATAAATACTGATGTAACCTAAAAAATTTTGAAAAATCAATCACATTTACATATTTTTATTTACATATGTTACACAGATTTTTATATATCTACGTATTTTTTTCGGGCGAAAAAAGGCCCATGATTTCTACTGCAAAAATTTTGCATCGATAGTTTAATTTTATAAGGTTGCCTTGCAGTACCAAGATAAATTAAAAAATGTTTACTACTTCAAGAATCCTATACATATAAAATAATAAATAATTTACTTGTAACATCACAAGACATTCGCAAACGTCTTTTGTAAGTACACCCTTGATATCAAATAAATATTTTAAACGAAAAATGATTTGCGCCGTCCATCGAAACTGTCCGGGGAACTCTGGCTTAAACTTTTACATAACATAACATAACTTCACGCCTGTATCCCCAAAGGGGTAGGCAGAGATGTATTACACACCCACGATTCACCAGTTATGTTAAGGTCCCAATGTAATAGGGGGTGAGCATATTGCTATCTACCGGACACATTATGTAGCGAGCGATAATTAACATTTATTAATGCACACATAACTAGTAAAAGTCAGAGGTGTGTGCCGGTGGCGACTGGGGATCGAACTCGAGACCTCGTCTCAGCAGTCCGTTACGTACGCCACTGGGCTATCGCCGCTTTTATGCACTGATAAATAAATAATGGCACAATGTACTAATTACGTGATGCTGAACATAATAGACAATGAAAATAATTTAATAAATAAAATAAATATTCTACGACATTCTACACAGCGCTTTCTAGAACCAAAGTAAGCATAGTTTAACTAGCTTGTGTTATGGGTTCCAGAATGCGGATAAACATACTTATATACTTTTTTTTTGTAAATACATACATATTATATATAGAAACACCCAGACCAATGCAAATATACATATTCATGCATACAAATATTTGCACTGAGCGGGAATCGAACCCGCGCCCCCTGTCGTAGCAGTCGAATGCACTACCGCTACGCCACAGAGGCGTATATAATTTGATAATTTGATGCGTTACCTAGAAGATCACTCATTAATGATTGGCCAAACTATCAACGAATGATCTGGCGTACGACAAACATCTGTGAGTGAGGCTATGAACAGGTATGGTTAGTCATTGTCTATCAGTCTTAATATCATCAAAGCCTTTATGGTTGCATTCAAAGCCTGCATCTCGGAGTCCGAGTTCCAATATCTTACCAGATTCTGCAAGCGTTCTCCGACAGTCGTTTTTCCTTTGAACTGATCACCGACAGGACGTTTCGTTTTTGAGAGATTCGTCGACAGAGCGTTTCACCTTCGCCGACAGAATGATTCGCATTTGTTTGTTTCGACGACAGGATTTTTCAATTATGAAATATTCGCCGTCAGGTCGTTTTGTCTACGACGTTTCGACATGGTTGTTTCACTATTTAACTACAAAACCACCAAAAAGCTACTAGCTTGCTATCGAAATCCAACTTTCTGGACTAGTGGTTATAAAATAATTATAAATTATAAATATTCTACGACATTCTACACAGCGCTTTCTAGACCCAAAGTAAGCATAGTTTAACTAGCTTGTGTTATGGGTTCCAGAATGCGGATAAACATACTTATATACTTTTTTTTTTTTTGTAAATACATACATATTATACATAGAAACACCCAGACCAATGCAAATAGACATATTCATGCATACAAATATTTGCACTGAGCGGGAATCGAACCCGCGCCCCCTGTCGTAGCAGTCGAATGCACTACCGCTACGCCACAGAGGCCGTGGCGTGGAACCCTCTGTTGGGGTCACAGTTCTAACCTAACCTAACCCAGAAGCGCCTGAACCACTAGTAGTAGTAGTAGCTTTTTGGTGGCTTTGTAGTTAAATAGTGATAAAGCCATGTCGAAACATCGTAGACAAAACGACCTGACGGCGAATATTTCATAATTGAAAAGTCCTGTCGTCGAAACAAACAAATGCGAACCATTCTGTCAGCGAAGGTGAAACGTTCTGTCGACGAATCTCTCAAAAACGAAACGTCCTGTCGGTGATCAGTCCAAAGGAAAAACGACTGTCGGAGAACGCTTGCAGAATCTGGTAAGATAGTGGAACTCGGACTCCGAGATGCAGGCTTTGAATGCAACCATAAAGACTTTGATGATATTAAGACTGATAGACAATGACTAAACATACCTGTTCATAGCCTCACCCACAGATGTTTGTCGTACGCCAGATCATTCGTTGATAGTTTGGCCAATCATTAAGGAGTGATCTTCTAGGTAACGCATCAAATTATTTTCATTGTCTATTATGTTCAGCATCACGTACTTAGTACATTGTGCCATTATTTATTTAGTAGGCGATAGCCAAGTGGCGTACGTAACGGACTGCTGAGACAAGGTCTCGGGTTCGATTATATTCCTGACGGCGAATATTCCAATATTGAATAGTCCTATCATCGAAACAAACAAATGCGAACCATTCTGTCGGAGAAATATTCATAGGTCTATCGACGAAACTCTCAAAAAAGAAACGTCCTGTCGGTGATCAGTCCAAAGGAAAAACGACTGTCGGAGAACGCTTTCAGACTAATCTTACTACACCTTTCCATGATTTGGTTAATTATGGCGTTTACCGGAATGGCTGCAATCTGACCCCCAACTAGGAAAGAAAACCTGCGCCAAAAACTCGTCCATTAATCGTGTGAATGATTTCTGCAGTATCATAATTTCAATTTAAAAAATTAAACGTTATATTGGAATTTAAAACGGGTCATGTCTGGACAAGAATGTCTTCGTGGCAATTCCACAAATTGTCCGGCTAAAGCCATTTGACATTTCAATTGGTGTTAACTCGCTGAGACATAGGTCGAGCAATAAATGCTAACGATAAGATAATCTTACGTAATTAATAGCACCTTGCGACTGTGAAACTCTACAATTTAAAAAGTGATAAAATGGTTATAAGGAAAGTGGATTTTGTTTTAAAATCACTCGATGAAATTTAAGACATTAATGGTAATGCAATTTCTATTACAGGAAATTTAAAACCCACCATCTCAACATCCTTTAAGAATTTTCCCAAATATCTTGGGGTCGGCTTAATGGTCTAACTATGTAGAGGCCAAACTTTTATTTTTAATTCTTACACAGTAGACAATTTTTAAACATTAAAGATAAAATCAATGTACAAAGGTGAGCTTAATTCAGTATTGAGTTTTCTCCCAGCAAACCTTTGGGAGATCTTACGGAAGCACAACAATTGGTTAAATATGCGTATACCACCAGAGGAATCTAACTATAAACTTAAATAGACAATACAAACTAACAATAAATACTAAATGCATAAATACCTATATACAATAAGTGATAGTTATTATAACGATAAATAACACATAATATCTATTAACTCGAGAAAGGTACAGTTCTTTGACTTTCATCCTGAAAACGTCTAAGGAGCTGCAATCGCGTACAGAGTGCGGCAACGAATTCATAGGTAACCATTTCAGAGTTGCCCTAATTTAAAATAACTTCAATATTTTTTCGAGAAGTAAATGCGACCTGAACTTTACAACTCAATGGCGATAGCTAAGTTCTGCAAAGGTATGGCAGAAAAATCATCAAAGTAGAGTGAATGCAGTGGAGATGCAGTCATTGCGCAGTATGTGTGGAGTAAGGTTGGCTGGCAGGAAGAGGAGTACAGATAAACGAGAATGAAGTGCCCTTAAAGAGAATGTTATAACCAGAATTGAAAAGGGTATGCTAAGGTGGTTTGTGCATTTAGAACGAATGAATATTGAGCGAATGACATACCAAGTATGTAAGGCAGATGTAAGTGGGCAGACTAACCGGTGTCGACTTCGCAGAACATATACTGATCAAATTAATGAGGTAATGAAAAAAGGGCAGGTGAAAAGCACTCGAAAACGGCGGGCTTACATGAAAAGTTTAATGACAGTAGAGGAAGCTCGTGAAGTATGTAATGACAGAAGCAGATGGCGGTCTGTTGTTTCTGCCTACCCCGGAGGGAAAAAGGCGTGAGTATATGTATGTATGTAAGTGTCAAGTGTAAGTAGTTTTAATAAACTACCACGGCACCTTGATATTGACCTGTTCAGCACTAGTGTAGCGACAGTTAGACGGCTCTTAGCAAGCTCATATTTTGACAGTAAAGGGACCGACGGATTGGTACGGATTACACAATTAAATTAAATCTAATTAACATTCTTACTGGTTATTGTTATGTTTCTTTACTTATTACTTACTGCAATACCCTTTTTTTTTTGATTTTGTACGGAAATCCCTTCGGATACCCCCCCGCCGGCTAGCGGGGGCGGTTATGTTGGGCTTGAACCAACTAAAACCGCACGCTGTCTCGGGTCTACAGACGCCGGGGTGTAAGGTTACTCATAGAGCATATCCCTCGCACTCCGACTGACCCTGGGCCATTCGCAGTGTCCCCTCTGATAAGAGCAGAGGGGTACCTGGAGCAAACACCCCCCCTCATGCGGGCCTTACAGGCCCGTCATACCCCGACCCCCTCGTGCAATGGGGTCAGCTGGCCCTGAAAACGGCCGGTTGGTCAGACTCTTGGCCGTTGACGTTGACGCCAGCTACTCCAGAGGAGCAATCAATGATGCGTCATCGCCCACGTTGCCCAGGGTGCACCAAACTTGGAGGTGATCCAACCAGTCGTACCCCTAATTACTCAAATACCTAATTTTGTATCGATATTTTTTTTGTTTTTTTACCTATATGTAAAGGCTTGTAAATAGCAATTTGGTAATATTTATTGACTGAAATTAAGTTGTTAATTAGCCTGTTCTATAAAAAAATATGTGTTGAGAAAAAAATATTGACTGCGTTTCTCAAAATACTAATCACGTTCAGACGCCTGCCCGTCTCTTCCTTTGTCAAACTGCCTAACATTACCTAATGTGTATTACATTTCAGTAAATAAACACCATCACACAAAGCGTTGGTTTAACAAACGAATTTATTAATCCTTATTGTTTTCTTCAAATGATTTATTAGCTGTTTATCGTTGGGTGACAAACTTTGTGAAGTGAGGAGCACTTATTACAAATCATAGTTCACTATAGAGCAGGTATATCGTAAGTCACAGAACAAACACAAAATTATTGTATTTGATATTTTGGATGCATTAGTACGCAAGCATTGCGATGAGTAGGAATTCCATTTGGATGATTAAATACTTGTATTTGATTATGTATTATTCTGAAGTGTATATCCTACTAATAATATAAACGCGAAAGTTTGTAAGTATGGATGTATGGATAGATGTTTATTACTCTTTCCCGCTAAAACGACTGAACGGATCTGGCTGAAATTTGGTACAAGGATAGACTATAGTCCGAAATAACACATAGGCTACTTTTCATCCCGGGAATAGGTTCCCATGGGAAGCGGGAACGGGATCAGAATTCCACGCGGCTGAAGCTGCAGACAACAGCTAGTATATTATAATTCTATTTTTGATTAGGTTATTGAGTTAATATGATGAACATAGAGCTGGATGCTAACCCAAATTACTGAAATTTGTAGAGATATATACTCTTATTATTTCCTTCTATTCGGATTTATTCCTATGAGTTCAAAGGAACTAAAGAGACTATTAGAACAAACAAATCTTAGTAATTCCTTTAAAGGAACTACTATTAAATGCAACGATAGACCAGTGGTGTACGTAACGGACTGCCGAAATGAGGTCTCGAGTTCGATCTCCAGTCGCCCCGGGCACACAACTCTGAGTTTTCGTAGTTATGTGTGTATTAAAAATGTTAATTATCGTTCGCTTAGTAATGTCCTCGGTAGATGGCAATAGGCTCGCCCTTTATTACATTGGGACCTAAACATAACTGGCATATCGTGGGTAATACACCTCTGCCTACCCCTTCGGGGATACAGGCGTGAAGTTATGTTATGTTATGTTTTAGTCCCTGAATTCATCTGTAAATGCCCGAAGAGTTAGAAAGGGGTCTAACATCTACATTTTACCAACTTTATTTTCGATCTCACGTGAGGGATTGAGCCGACTCTACCTTTCATTCTTCTTGAGTAATAAGAACCTCAGAATCTACCTCTGCCTACCCCTTCGGGGACACAAGCGTGAAGTTATTTAATGTTATGTTATGTTGAGAATAACCCACCGTACGTGAACGGGACGACACCATACATAGTAGAACCTTTTTATTGTCGAATATGTTTGGGTTCTCCGATGGTCGTAAATGAAAGACTGTGGACTGTATACTAGGTTCGCCGGTGTATATTTAAAAAGCAGTAAGAAGGTATACAATGCGCGTGCGATGGAACGATGCGTAGGCGAGCACGGTCCGTGAAGAGTGATGTGGAGGTTGCTGACGCGCTGCGTTTGTCGACAGATGTCGAGAATACATCGATTCTCGACAAATACATTTGTTATGTGCTTTGTATTACTTCCTAGTATGTAATGCATATACCAGCTTCATATTGACTCTGTTATATAATATTTACATTTCCAATTAGTTATTTACATATAAAATTCTAATTCCATAACAATACACACAGAAAGGTACTATCCCATGCACCTGCCACCAAAGCAGAAGCAGGCCGGGACGGTGGGGCGACTAGCGCCCCTCCCCCAAACCGGGGACACCGTGGTTCCCAAACCCGAGGGGGCCATCTCGAAACCGGAGATGGCCCAGGGTCAGTCGGGGTGCGAGGGATATGCTCTATGGGCAACCTTACACCCCGGCGTCTGTAGACCCGAGACGGCGTGCGGTTTTAGTCGGTTCAAGCCCGACATAACCGCCCCCGCTGGCCGGCGGGGGTGTATCCAAAGGGATTTCCACACGAAAAAAAAAGGTACTATCCCATTCTATTTTTTTTTTACGAATAGTAGTAACCGAAAGTAATTTCGGTTACTACTATTCGTAAAAAAAAAATTATTATTATTATTTATTATTCCCCCTAACCCCTCCAGCTAAGCTAAATTGCTTGTGTTAGGAGTCGGTTCACGTCAGTAGTGTAATGGCCAGGATTCGAACCCGAAACGTCTCAATCGTAAGGTCGACTCCTTAACCACTAAGATACCGACGCTTCTACTACTACTAACATTAGTGTTGTTTGTTATACTAATAACTACTACTAATTTTTTAAGCGTCGGTAGCTTAGTGGTTAAGGAGTCGACCCTACGATTGCGAGTTCCCGGGTTCGAATCCTGGCCATTACACTAAAAAGGTGAACCCACTCCTACCACAAACAAGCTTTAGGGGCCTTAGCCTTAGGGGTTAGTGGGAATATAAGTAATTTCGGTTAAATATTCTTTATTTAAAAAAAACTGCGAATTTCAAATGTGAAAGTTTGTGAAGATGTTTGGATGTTTGATACAAATTCAGGCTCGGATCGGGCTAAAATTTGGTACAGGGATAGATAATCTGGAATAACATATAGGCTCAGACTTTTTATCCCTGGAATAGGATCCCGTGGGTTGAAGGAACGTAATCAGGATACCACTCGGGCGGGTGTGCTTATTATAGGCTCTAATCAGTTTTCATTTTTTTTAGCAAAAACGGCTGAAATATACTTTACGAATTGTAAAATATCAAAATGTATTTATAGAACAAGTTATTGAACTGATTGCAAACCGCTACAGAAAACATAACATAACATAACTTCACGCCTGTATCCGCAGAGGTGTAATTACACACCCACGAATCGTCAGTTAAGTTTAGATCCCAATATAATAGACAGCCTATTGCCATCTACCGGGCACATTACTAAGCGAAAGAGCTAAGCTAATTTGAAAAATATCTCTAACTAGGACACTTAAACTAAAACCTGATTGTCTATCCGGAACAGCTGTCTTCAACTCGTAGCATGAGAGATCATAAATCCTAATAAGCGTACTGTCATCATAAAACTTTAGAATAAGTTGCGTATTTTAAAGTTTTATGATGACCCCGCTGGCCAGCGGGGGGGTATCCGAAGGGATTTCCGCACGTAAAAAAAAAAAAAAAAAAAAAAGTTGCGTATTTTGCTTTTGATGTTATTGTTTTAGCTTCTAGTTAGTTTTTAGTAATTGTAAGTATATACCACTGAAACATACTTAACGAATTATAAAATATCAAAATATATTGATATAGCAAATTATTGAACACATTATTGACACACAAATTATTGACAGCGGCGATAGCCCAGTGGCGTACGTAACGGACTGCTGAGACGAGGACTCGAGTTCGATCCCCAGTCGCCCCGGGCACACACACCTCTGACTTTTCGTAGTTATGTGTGCATTAATAAATGGTAATTATAGCTCGCTTAATATTGTGCCCGGTAGATGGCAATAGGCTCGCCCCCTATCACATTGGGACCTTACCATAACTGGCGAATCGTGGGTGTGTAATACACCTCTGCTTACCCCTTCGGGGATACAGGCGTGAAGAAGAAGAAGTTATGTGTTAAATTATTGAAATAAGAAAGTTAACCGGTACGGAGTTCGAAAAATACGAAAAATATTTTTCACTACGCCACTTACGCTAAAACCTGACTGTCTGTGCTGAACAGCTGTCTCCATTTCTTAGTACGAAAGGTCTTACTAAGCGTACTGACACCATAAAACTTTAGTATAAGTTGCACACTGTACTGAATAAATAAAATCAGCTGAAATGCGACATCGCAGTCGACTGTGTGAATTTGTTTGGCACTTTTAAGGTATCGAAAGCTGATTGAGGCTGCAATCTGACGATATATTACAGGCAGAATTAAAAAAATATATTAGGATCAGTCGCCATTCCAAGGGGGACATCTCGAAACCGGAGATGGCCCAGCGTCAGTCACAGTGGGAGGGAAAGCGTCTGAAGACCCGAGACGACGTGCGGTTTTAGTCGATTCAAGCCCAACATAACCACCCCCGCTGCCCGCTGGCCGGCGGGCGGGTATCCGAGGGAATTTTCGCATGAAAAAAAATAGTGCAGTGGCTTTTTTATAAGATTAACACATTCTAAGTTATTTAGTAATTTTATCATAATTACACAAAATTAATCTACATGCTAGAAAAGAGTATAATTTTATAGATGTAAATGAAACAAATAGTTTGGTACCAAAGTGTTACAAATTAGTCCTGAGGATTGAAATGTTTTGAGTAAAACATTGTTGTATCTTTGGTGCATATGATTTTCTGTTCAGGGCGCGTTCCAAATGGCATATAATTATAACTATTAAAACAAAGAGTTAAAAAAACATGTTTAAATTTTTCCAAAAAGTTTAGTTTGTTGTCACGAAATGCGGTTCAAGTTTATTCATAGTATTGCCTGGTTCCGAACTACCCTTATTTCGGCTCTAGATCTCCCGTTAAATAGAAACTTAGTCGGATGAATATACAGTTACTTTTACGTTAAAGGTATTATATTATTGGGGTGTGTGTTGGGTAACCTCCTCGAGTGTCGCTCCGATTCCGATCCCGCTGCAGTCCGGGGGGAACGGAATCGGAGCGGCCGGTACACCCTGGGCGGCGGTCAATGGCTTCCCCTTCACCCCTTCATAGGGTTGGCATTGATCGTCGGCCAATACCCAACGTGGCGGGAACACATCGCTCTCCGTACTCCTCTGCTTTCAGAGGAGACAGGATGAGCGATGCTGTTAGTGGTGAGATGGCCCAGGGTCAGCCGGGGTGCGAGGGATATGCTCTATGGGTAACCTTACACCCCGGCGTCTGAAGACCCGAGACGGCGTGCGGTTTTAGTCGGTGCAAGCCCGACATAACCGCCCCCGCTGGCCGGCGGGGGGGTATCCGAAGGGATTTCCGCACGATAAAAAAAAAAAAAAAAAAAAAAGGTATTATATTATTCAAATTTGGGTAAGTTGTGGTTTTTTATGTTCTGGTACAACGCGATCCAATTTGGCAGTGTCAACATACAAATAAAGCAATATTGGCAATTTAATTACAAATATCTGGGTGACCGAACTTCGCTCGTTTGTTTTTCGACGTTTTCTAACCTCTATACTGTATACTAAATTTCATGAAAATCGTTGAATTCATTTCCGAGGTTCAGATTTTATACTCGTATACATACATATCCTATTAATATTATCTTTGAAGTCGGTTAAAAATGAAACTTTCCTTGTTTATGTTCATACTGCCAATGTCAAACACAGGCTTTTTTGAAAAATTCTCAATAACTCATTTTTTTTAGGGCTAAAGGGCAAAACGGGAGCTCTATTACTAAGGCTCCGTTGTCCGTCCGTCTACCGTGACAGCTATATACCTAGTTGAAATTCTCAGATTATGTATTTCTGTTGCCACTATGACAAAGAATACTAGAAACAAAATAAAATAAATATTTAAGGGAGGATCCCTTACAAGAAACGTGATTTTTTCACCGTTTGTTGTTCGATATTAATAACGGCAACAGGTAGACGCTTGAAATATTCAGAGAATATTTAGTTGTAAATTCACTTCAGAAATATTTATTTAAATCAAGATAGCATAAATTAAGGGGGGCACCCATTATTTTTTGGCCTTTTGCCTGTGGAAAACCCACGGGCTTCACCGACGATGGGGTGGGCGTGTCGCAATCGGACCGACTAAAACGACACGGTGTCCTCCCCAAGTGTCCATTGCCGGGCACCCCAGGTAAGCCTTCGAAAGGATAACCCCAGAGGGATAACCTGGTGGGGTCGGATTTTATACCCCCATTGTATAAATAATGGTACTTCGTGCGCGTGTCCGACTCGCACTTGGACGCTTTTTAGGGATTTTCTTTAGAAAAGCCCTATTGCTATCGAGTTGTCGTCGACTTCGTCGTTGCCAATTTTCTGTCACGGTTTTGGGTATGAAGGAGATGAGCTATCGAGTTGCTGTTTTCGGTAATAGATTCGTGCTGGGGTGAACCATTGCAAGATAAAGAAAAAATCGCAAAAAATCGCAAAAAAAAAAACAAAATCGCTAAATCGAAAATCCCTTGTATTCGGCTGAGCTCGTCTCAGGAATTCAACTTGTTTATGAAGTATTGTTGAATTTCGGTTATCTAATCGGCCACTAGTCCCAATACATATTTCAATTGGATTCCAATACGTATCATATTTTCTTTAGTTATTTTTGTGTTGCTAGTCTAATCTGGGCTCACTTTTAAGTCTTCATAAGCTGATATCAGTTTTCCACAAATGCGAACGGTGTGATTTCAGACGCAGTGGCCGAACTAACATTTTTATGGTTCGAAATAATTTATTTTATATAACATAACATAGCATAACATAACATATACTCACGCTTATGTCCCCGAAGGAGTAGGCAGAGGTGCTAGCACCCACATTTCGCCAGTTTATGTTTAGGTCCCAATGTAATAGGTGGCGAAGCCTATTGCCATTAAGCGGGCACTTATAAACCTGCGATAAATACACACATAACTTCGAATAGCATCGAAAAGTCATTGGTGTGTGTCATGGTAAAACCTGGGATCGAACCCGAGACCTCGTCTCAGCAGCCCATTACCCATACCACTAGACTACCGCGGTTATTATTTATTTAATTTATTTATTCATTATAATCGTTGCAAATATGGGTTACAGATGGTTGTTAAAAGTAGTTAGTAGGTACAGTTTCACCATAATAGGCATGCAATTCAAGCTTAGGAACAAAGTAAATAATCTCATTTAATCCTTACTAATATATAAATGTGAAAGTAACTCTGTCTGTCTGTCTGTAACGCTTTCACGCCTAAACCACTGAACCGATTTTGCAGAAATTTGGTACAGGGGTAATATATAAATGTGAAAGTAACTCTATCTGTCTGTCTGTTACGCTTTCACGCCTAAACCACTGAACCAATTTTGCTGAAATTTGGTACAGGGGTAGATTAGACCTTTGGAAAGGACATATGCTATGTTTTGTCGCGATAACCGATATCTACGTATATATATGTTATGTTATGTATTTAAATTGTGTTATGTCATGTGAATAATTTCATTGTAATCTTCTTAAACACTACAAATCAGTTTATAGTGTCAGTTGTATACCTATTTCATTTTAATTTCAGTGATATAATAATAGTAAATGTCCAAACAACTAATTTAACTTTGTCAAGATAAATATTCATATAAATAAATAATAAGAAATAATAAATATTCTACGACATTCTACACAGCGCTTTCAAGACCCAAAGTAAGCATAGTTTAACTAGCTTGTGTTATGGGTTCCAGAATGCGGATAAACATACAAATAATTGCACTGAGCGGGAATCGAACCCGCGCCCTCTGTCGTAGCAGTCGAATGCACTACCGCTACGCCACAGAGGCCGTCGATAATCTATTAAATAAATAATAAAATAATATCATAAGATTTAGTTGTAATTGGAACATCTGTTCGCTTAAAATCCACAACTTTTCTTTTAAAGTAACTTAACATAACATAACATAAACTCACGCCTATATCCTCGAAGGGGTAGGTAGAGGTGCCAGCACCCACATTTCGCCAGTTTATGTTTAGGTCCCAATGTAATAGGTGGCGAGCCTATTGCCATTAACCGGGCACTTATAAGCCTGCGATAAATTCACACATAACTTCGAAAAGCATCGAAAAGTCATTGGTGTGTGTTATGGTAAAATCTGGGATCGAACCCGAGACCTCATCTCACCAGTCCATTACCCATACCACTAGGCTACCGCAGCTGTTTTAAAGTAACTCTTACTAATATTATAAACTAGCTATTGCCCGTGGCTTCACGGTTAAGCTAAGTTAAAACCCGGGACCTCTCGATCCTAGTGCTGACTCCTTGCATACTAAGCAACCGACGACGTAAAGATACAATTACGGCCTCTGTGGCGTAGCGGTAGTGCATTCGACTGCTACGACAGGGGGCGCGGGTTCGATTCCCGCTCAGTGCAAATATTTGTATGCATGAATATGTCTATTTTGCATTGGTCTGGGTGTTTCTATGTATAATATGTATGTATTTACAAAAAAAAAACGTATATAAGTATGTTTATCCGCATTCTGGAACCCATAACACAAGCTAGTTAAACTATGCTTACTTTGGGTCTAGAAACGCTGTGTAGAATTTCATAGAATATTTATTTATTAATAATTAATGTTAGGAGAATTATAAAGTTTAGGATTATAAAATTATTAATTTCAAAAGATATACGTTCTTCAGTGATAAAACGCCCACTCTAAAGTGATTTTGCACATATTCAGAAGTAATCTTTTTTTTTTTCTTTTTTTTTAAAAAGAATATTAGTAACCGAAATTACTAATATTCCCTCTAACCCCTCCAGCTAAGCGAAATTGCTTGTGATAGGAGTGGGTTCACGTCGGTAGTGTAATGGCCAGGATTCGAACCCGGGACCTCTCGATCGTAGGGTCGACTCCTTAATCACTAAGCTACCGACGCTTTGATATCTGGTCAAGGGCTTTGAAATCTGATTGTCATTTACGAATTTAAACCACCGTGAGAGTGATTAAAGCATGTAAAGTCATTTAACAAAATTTTATAACATGCAATGTTTTGAGTTACTAACTACGAGTATAAGTAAATCTTAGAAGTCAAATGGGGATGGGAAATATTCTTATGACAAATAGTTTTAAAGATATTTGATTTTGAAAATTCATTTTCTCGAGCCACCCGAAAACGCTCCATACGAAATCGGGTCACACAGTGACGTCACAGTGTGCCAAATTTATGAACTACAAGATGGTATTACATTTGTCCTCGTTTATATGTGTAAAATGTTTATTAAAATTAATTTGAAATTTAATAAGGAATCTAAAAGTTATGAATTTGAATTTCATTTGATTGTTTAGGGGAATTATATATAGGATATATATATGGGAATTAAATTAATCAAAAGTTGTAGTTTCTGATTAGTTAGGCAATATCGTATTTGTCATTGAATATTTTTTCATAAAAACTAAGAAATTAAGCAGTATTGTTTATAATCAGACTTAACATACCTTATTTTTTTTTTTAAGAAACAGCTCGAATTTTGTGCTTTGTTTATATGTTTGGGGTAATCTTCGGAATCCCTGCACTTATTGGAAAAATTCTTTCAACATTTGAAAGGTACATTATCTCCAATAGACATGGGTTAATTTTATGATAATTATGTGAGTTACAATGGCTTGAGTAAAAAAAACTCATATAAACCGAAGCGGAGGAAGAACGGGTTGCTAGCGTAGAATATTTTGACGTTCATGAACGTTACTGCAAAAAGTATCTAAGTTTGTTTTTTTTTGCATTCCAGAACCAGTATAGGTATGTATAGGTATGTAATTGTTGGGGTGTGTGTTGGGTAACCTCCTCGAGTGTCGCTCCGATTCCGATCCCGCTGCAGTCCGGGGGGAACGGAATCGGAGCGGCCGGTACACCCTGGGCGGCGGTCAATGGCTTCCCCTTCACCCCTTCATAGGGTTGGCATTGATCGTCGGCCAATACTCAACGTGGCGGGAACACATCGCTCTCCGTACTCCTCTGCTTTCAGAGGAGACAGGATGAGCGATGCTGTTAGTGGTGAGATGGCCCAGGGTCAGCCGGGGTGCGAGGGATATGCTCTATGGGTAACCTTACACCCCGGCGTCTGAAGACCCGAGACGGCGTGCGGTTTTAGTCGGTGCAAGCCCGACATAACCGCCCCCGCTGGCCGACGGGGGGGTATCCGAAGGGATTTCCGCACGATACCAAAAAAAAAAAAAAAAGGTATGTAATTGTTACAAGCTTTATTCGTGTTACAAGCTGTATTGGTTCTACAAGGCAAATGTATAGTTAAGTGTAATAGATCTATACATATAGTAAATTCGTAACGAGGTGAAAACTGTACAATGAATAAAAAAAAATATTAAAAATAAAAATAAAAAAATTCCAAAAAAATAATGCCGAAAAAATGATTTTTAGAATTTATGTCTATTTGTTGCTTTGTCTGTTTGTCAGCGTATTATTTATCGATGTCTGAGCATCACTTGAAAACCGCTTAGCAGATTTAAAACAACTGAAAGTTTGCATGAACATTCATCTAGGGCATGGTCATAAACTGCGCTATATAACATCACGCTATTATGGGAATGATAGGAGCAGTAGAGCCAAATCGGTCTAAACTATTATTGATGGCAACTTTATTATTACAAGGTAGATCTTTACGAAATTTTGTAGTTGAGCAGAACACGGACATGGTCAAAATCCGGACTACAACTCATCACGATATACCTGAAAGGTAATGAGCAGTAAAATGTAAAATCTCGAAATTCCACAGAGTTGCCCACGTATAAAAGATAGTTGATTAGAGGCTCATAAACATTTCATAATTAATATCATCACGCTATTACATTAAGGAATTGGGCAGAATTGATTTCGATGTTACATATTTCTCTATAATTTTTCGAACGAATTGTCAATGTAATACGAGTGCACCAAATCACCGTATCCGGACCGTTAAATAAAATAACTTAATAGATAGAAAGAAAGAAAGAAAAATCTATTTATTTTGGTGCAACACAAATTACAGAACTAAATTACAACAAAAAAACCAACAAATACATTGCACCAAAAAAGGAGCCAGTTCAGCATAATGCCAATACCTGGCGCTGGTTTTCAACTGACTCCTATTGTGGAGGACATCCGGCAAACATATAGGAGTTCTTAAATAAAAATACAAACAAGTTGAATTCCTGAGACGAGCTCAGCCGAATACAAGGGATTTTCGATTTTGCGTTTTTTTGCGATTTTTTCTTTATCTTGCAATGGTTCAGCCCAGTACGAATCTATTACCGAAAACAGCAACTCGATAGCTCATCTCCTTCATACCCAAAACCGTGACAGAAAATTGGCAACGACGACGACAACTCGATAGCAATAGGGCTTTTCTAAAGAAAATCCCTAAAAAGAAAAGAAATCAAACACAAACAAGTTGAATTCCTGAGACGAGCTCAGCCGAATACAAGGGATTATCGATTTTGCGATTTTTTCTTTATCTTGCAATGGTTCACCCCAGCACGAATCTATTACCGAAAACAGCAACTCGATAGCTCATCTCCTTCATACCCAAAACCGTGACAGAAAATTGGCAACGACGAGACGTCGACGACGACGTCGTCGACAACTCGATAGCAATAGGGTTTGTCTAAAGAAAATACCTAAAAAGGCAAAACATAATTATATATCAATAACCTAACAATAAAAACAAACCATGTCAACCTTATGTGTTATACAATACTTATGTGTTAGTATCGAGACTGCAGAAATAAGCATACCTTGATCTGTTCCGTGTAACACGTACGAAGTCGCGGGCAACAGCTAGCCTAGAATATTATTTCTTTGTGACTTTGATTACTAAAGATATTTGATTTAGCTGTTCAAAACCCACTTTGTTTACGATAATAGAAGTGAAAATGGGCGTGAAAGATATAATGTTCCAAAAGTCACGAACAGCTGTCACATAAATTATACCAATTTAAGAATATGACGCACGGACCGACGACTGCTTCCAGACAACCTTGCTTATTAAAACTTTTTATGGGCCATTACAATTAACTCGCTCAAACCTGCTAATGTGAAAAGTAAATTCATTTAATGTTATTTATTTAGCCGTATCTCATTGATATTATGAATGTGAAGTTTGTGAACATGTTTGGATGTTTGAATGTTCGTTACTGAAATTGTGGCTGAAATTTGAAACAGGGATTATAGTTTGGAATGAAACGTACCACTATCCCAGGGTCAGTCGGGGTGCCCCAGAGTCAGTCGGGGTGCGAGGGATATGCTCTATGGGCAACCTTACACCCCGGCGTCTGTAGACCCGAGACGGCGTGCGGTTTTAGTCGGTTCAAGCACGACATAACCGCCCCCGCTGGCACGCGGGGGGGTATCCGAAGGGATTTCCGCACGATAAAAAAAAAAAAAGGAGGTACTTTTATACCGGGGTGCGACTGGTTGGAGGGGTGCGACTGGTTGGATCACCTTCAAGTTTGGTGCACCCTGGGCAACGTGGGCGATGACGCATCATTGATTGCTCCTCTGGAGTAGCTGGTGTCAACGTCAACGGCCAAGAGTCTGACCAACCGGCCCTTTTCAGGGCCAGCTGACCCCATTGCACGAGGGGGTCGGGGTATGGCGGGCCTGCAAGGCCCGCGGGGGGGCGTGGTCGCTCCAGGTACCCCTCTGCTGTTATCAGAGGGGACACTGCGAATGGCCCAGGGTCAGTCGGAGTGCGAGGGATATGCTCTATGGGTAACCTTACACCCCGGCGTCTGTAGACCCGAGACGGCGTGCGGTTTTAGTCGGTTCAAGCCCGACATAACCGCCCCCGCTGGCCGGCGGGGGGTATCCGAAGGGATTTCCGCACGAAAAAAAAAAAGTACTTTTATCCCTTGAATTGCCCTTGGATTGCGAGAATGGGAAAAAGGCTATCTATTTGTCTGTTAAGTTTTCACGCCTAGATCGCTGAACTTTGGACGCGGAAATTTGACACAAAAATTGCTTGAAGAAAATGATAAAATGATAATAAGATACTTATTTTTAATTCCAGAAACTTGAAAGAAATCCATATTCCAAAGGAGCGGCAGCCTGTAGCTTTTTTATGAACTATAGCCTTTTTTTTTACCTGCGGAAATCCCTTCGGATACCACCCCGCCGGCCAGCGGGAGCGGTTATGTCATGCATGAACCGACTAAAACCGCACGGTGTCCTGCCCAAGTGTCCATTGCCGGGCACCCCGGGTAAGCCCTCGAAAGGAAAACCCCAGGGCTACCGGCGGACCTTGACCGCCAGCGCGGCCTCGCCTGGTGTGGTCGGGTTCTATCCCGCATCGGTGAGTAGGCAGGCGTGTGTAGGACACACACGACTCGCCTCTAGCCCTAAAGTACTGAAGTAAAACTCACGTTAACATTATATTATGCTAACTGATCCGGTAAACTTCGTTCTGCCTTAGAATCAAGTTATGTTGGTTACCTTATCAGCTGAATTGATATCGTGAATGTCTCATACACAAAAGTGTAATATGCATAGCTCCATTATTCTACAACAAAATTCCCAAAAATATAAAAAATTTGAACAACAATCGTTTTAAGTAGGCGCTCAAAAGATTGTTGACTGAGAAGTGCTACTATATGTATTAAGGATTTTCTCGAGGACATGACCCTGTAGGATTGACTTTTGTTTGTAACTGGATGACTGATGTATAATGTAGATGTGATGACTTGAAGTTAAATAATAATTTGTACACCACTCAATGGTAAAACATGTTGTGTACAATCGAAGTTTAAGACCTATATAATAAGTACTTGACTATGTATATTATATGTACACATGTTTTTGCAAATAAATATTATCTTATCTTATCTCCTTGGACCCCGGTATTAACAATCCGAGACGGCGTAAGGTTTTGATCGGTTCGTTTCCGACAAATAGGGACACACACAGATAGGGACAGTATAGGCGGAGACAAATCTAATAGTTAAAGATTATGAAAATCTATCCACCCGTTCTTGAGTTTATTCCGTTCATCACTAACACGACTTTGTTATTTTAGATATATTATTTGTTGTATGGGGCCCCAGCTACACCTTTGGGACAAGTTCGCCTGCTGATTGACGGACGAGGCTCTGGCGCAGGTTTCCCTCTCGGAATTGGGAGGTCAGATGGTAGTCGCCCCAATAAAAGCCCAACCAAAAGTCGGAGAAGAAGTAAGTGGACACTGGACCCGAGATTAAACCCTTGGATGCACACACACATACACATAACTTCACGTCTGTATCCCTGAAGGGGTAGGCAGAGGTGTATTACACACCCACGATTCGCCAGTTATGTTAAGGTCCCAATGTAATAGGGGGCGAGCCTATTGCCATCTACCGGGTACATTATTAAGCGAGCGATAATTAACATTTATTAATGCACACATAAATATGAAAAGTCAGAGGTGTGTGCCCGGGGTGACTGGGGATCGAACTCGACACCTCGTTTCAGCAGTCCGTTCGGCTATCGCCGCTAGTTAAACTATAGCCCTTGGATGCAACACCAAACAATTATGATTATGATTTTATTAAAAAAATGTAAAACATAATTCGGTGGAAACTTAGTGGTTAAGGAGTCGACCTTACGATTGAGAGGTCCCGGGTTCGAATCCTGGCCATTAGACTACCGACGATCCCACTCCTAACACAAGTAATTGACGGCCTCTGTGGCGTAGCGGTAGTGCATTCGACTGCTACGACAAGGGGCGCGGGTTCGATTCCCGCTCAGTATGAATAGTTGTATGCATGAATATGTCTATTTGCATTGGTCTGGGTGTTTCTATGTATAATATGTATGTATTTACAAAAAAAAAAGTATATAAGTATGTTTGTCCACATTCTGAAACCCATAACACAAGCTAGTTAAACTATGCTTACTTTGGGTCACGAAAGCGCTGTGTAGAATGTCATAGAATATTTATTTATTTAATTTGGTTTTGGTCGAGGGTTTAGGGTGAAAGTAATAATTTCGGTTATTAATATTATTTGGTACGAACCTCTGTGGCTGTAGAGCATTCGACTGCTACGTCAGAGGTAGTGAGTTCGATTCTCGCTCAGTGCAAATATTTGTATGCATATATATTTATATCCGATTATCAGCATTCTAGAACCCAAACACCAGCTAGTTAAATCATGCTTACTTCGTGTCTAGATAGCGTTATGTAGAATGTCCTAGAATATTTAATACTAACTATCCCCCGCGGCTTCGCCCGAAAACATACTTCGGTCACCCGTGGCACCTATTGAACCCATACCTACCTGCTTGTAATTTATTAGTTTTACAATAATGTATAGAAATGATTACTGCTCCCGTCTCCTGATGATATATTATGTAGCCTTCCCCGATAAACATCAAATAAAACAAAAAACAATTCAAACCAGATGTTCCTGAGATTAGTGCCTTCAACCAAACAAACACACTCTTCAGCTTTATATTAGTACAGAATATTAAAAAAACAAACATTTGATTTTGTCAACAGTCTTCTGGGCACGTTACCACAGGAGGCAACGATGATGCGGAGGAATTCCACGATGCATTTTAGGTTTAAGTTTATTTTAATAATTAAAATAATCTTTATTATTTATTTTATTTTAGTTTTATCTAGTTTAGTTTAGTTGCATTTCAATTAATGTTGTGTGTTTTCTATAGAAATAAATGATTTTTATATCGGCTCGTACAAAAAAAAATACACAATAGTGTTATTTCATATCACACTCAGTTCCGAAACGTGCGTAAAATGTTTAACAATTAGCATTTGTTCATCGCGGTGAATCTGTTTAGCGTTTATATTGGATACAGTTTCGCTTCATTTTGTCAACACTATCTAAATGCATTCAATGCAAAACCCTAAGCTAAGTATTTACCACTTGTTCATTTTGAGCTCCACATAGAATCCTTCTATAGAATCATCGCAATTGAGTAGCAGTGATATCAAGCGTGCTTTTCACGTTTCAAGCGTCCATGTGAATTCAATCGGTATATATTCGACAATATTGTTACCTCGAAATATTGTACTTGCAGGTAATTAAATGTTGGATGGGTACAATTAGTAATGAGATGACAGGGCCGTTTGTTTTTATTCAATATCGCCTGGCATGTGTTGTAAGTTTTTTTTGGGCCCGTACCTCATAAGGAGACAACAGAACTATTATAGGATCACTCTACGTCTGTTTGTCTATCTGTCAAGACCTTTTTCTCATGAACTAAATTAGGTATCAAAATAATCAAGTAGGTAACTTTTTGTGATCTCCTAAGTCAACACAATCAGATATAGATGTTATGTAGCATATTTAGACCATTGCAAGGGAATCAAAACTTATAGGTTACTCCCGTTGGCTGCCTCCTCAGGCCCCCGCCATCTCCTTCTGTGAGTAAGTTATGCCCGAGAAGGAGGCGTTGGAGCGAGCCCAGGAGAGATTTAGAACTCTACCGGCCCGCCAAACCCGCAACTTGCACGCCGCGCGTCGCAGTCGACTCAGACGCCGGAGGTCGCTCAATGACCTCCGTCCTCCATGACCCCCAGCAGAAGCAGGCCGTGGCGGTAGGGGGGGCAAGCGCCCTCCCCCCTTTTCCGATTCAAGATGGAGACACCGTGGTTCCCAAACCCGAGGGGGTCATCTTAATAATAATAATAATAATAATAATAATAATTTATTCATCAAAAATGAGGGCTATACATTGTACTAATACTAGTTTTACAATTATGGTCTTAATAGCTAAGTCATATAAGTAAGTACTATAATAATGTCTACATTAGAAGTAGCATATTATAAATGTGCCATACAATAGTTTTTATTGGTAAAAATAGAATTTAAATTAATAATCTTACTTTATTTACATTTTTCGACCTACCTGATCTAGGTTTTTATAAACCTGTGCTTCAGGTTATGTCTGTTCTATAATTTAAAGTGCCTATTGCAAAAGTTATACAACATAATGTAAAAGTATCTATGTTTACAGCTTATCGCTACCTATTTTAATATTTCTAACAGTTTCTCCGTGTCTGCGTAATCTAGTTTTTCTAAATATTCTGTAGTTAAAACCTTACAGTTCCAATAACTTAGATTATATATGGCTAGTATTTTGTTTAATTTATTATACAGAAAAGGCCCTAAAAACATATAAAATTTATTTACAAACTCATGCTTAGCTTGTGGATTTTCACAAACTATGTCTTTTCTTCTCTTATCTGAAGGTACTGCGGGTGTAGGGAGTTTGGTATGTTGGAGTAGTATGATGTTCAGAATAAATAATTGGCGAACTGTTAACACCTTACAGGCCCTGTAGAGTTGTTCTGTAGGAAACCTAAAAGGGCGAAAAGTGGCTACTTTTAAAATAGCTCTTTGGGCACGCTCTAGTGGAAGTAAGATTGAGGATCCAGCCCCACCCCAGGACGTTATACAATACGTAAGAATGGACTGACACAACGCCAAATATACCTGCTTAATTAATTTATAGCCTGATATTGCACGTAAATTCTTAAATATATACATTAATTTTCGTACTCTTGCACATAGCAATTCAATATGTTTACGGAAATTCAGATTTGTGTCAATCGTTACTCCAAGATATTTTATATTGTCAGTTTTTGTTAATGTAGGGCAAGCACATGCAAGGTCAGCGGTTGTACAATAATGTGCATACATGTTTATGTTAGTCACAGGTTTATTAGTATTTCTCATTGTAAATATTATATATTTTGTTTTATCGGTATTTAGTGATAAAAGATTTCGTTGGAGCCATTTCGTCACATAATTAAAACCCTTTTGAGCGTGTTTAAATAACTCATCTCTGGATTTAGCTGAGAACAAAAGAGCCGTATCATCAGCATATGATATAATATAGCCATTTTGAAGTTTTGAGTTGCAAAGGTCATTGATATAAATTAAAAATAAAGTTGTCCCTAATACACTCCCTTGTGGGATTCCGTATCCACTATTTTGGAGTTCTGAGCTCACTTTCTGTCCAATTTTCACACATTGTTGACGATCCCTCAGATAATCTCTCAATAATAGCAGTTGCGTTCCTCTTACTCCAAGAGCTTCCAGTTTTTTTAATAATATAGAACATGATATGGAATCAAATGCCTTGGCTAGATCCAGGAAAATCCCCATAGTTTTCATGCCTTTATCCAGATTGTTAGTTATGTAGTCTGTCAGTGTGTGTACAGCTTGGCTAGTTGACCTATTCGGCCTGAAACCAAATTGATAGTCCGAGAGTAAGTTATTGTCTTCCAGATATTTTGTTAATCTGGTGTGTATAATTTTTTCTAATATTTTAGAGAGGCCTGTTAATACCGAGATAGGTCTGTAGTTATTGACACATGATTTATCACCAGATTTAAATATCGGGGTAACGACTGCTCGTTTAAGTGATTTCGGGAAAATACCGTTAGTCAAGCACAGTTCGTAAATATGGGTTAAAGGGGGTGCAAAGATGGATTTGAACTTTTTTAGTATGTTATTAGGAATGTTGTCCCACCCAGTAGAACAATTATCCTTCAGCCCCGCTATTATTCTAGTTATTTCCTCAGCGTCTGTATTTAATAAAACAAAGGAGTTTAGGTTAGAATATGTTGAGCGTACATTTTGGGATTTCAAAGTAGTGGAGCTATCACTAGAGCAGGCTGGGTTGTGAATTTTTTCTGCGAGACTTTTGCCAACATTTACAAAGTAGGCGTTAATGTCATCCATTGTGTTGAGTGGGTTCCCATTAGAATTAGATAATAAATCGAGTGGTGGTTCGTGTGGTTTTGACCTGAACGTATTCTTTTTGATGAATTTCCAAATTTGCTGAGTATTGTTGCCAGCCTTTTGCAGTTCATTCCTGTAGTGTTGCAACTTTAGTTTTTTAAGTAGGTTATTGCAAAAATTCCTATACCTTCTATATGTCAGTGTAAGTATTTCGTTATCAGGCGCATGCGTCGCCTTAAAATGTAGCCTATCTCTATGCCTTATACATCGGATGAGGCCTGGAGTAATCCATGGCTTAATGTTATTGTATTTTCTAGGTAATATTTTATAGCATGTATTTCGTAATATTGCTGATTGAACAGATTCTATAAAGTAGTCTAATGAGGTATTTGGATCGCTTGAGGTGTAAACGGGGTCAAAATCAATGCTGCGTAGGTATATCATTTTCTAGGTTGCACATGTTGACCTTAGTAATGTTGTGTGTGCAAGTTTTTCTAGGTGAATATGTTTCTAATGCCAATAAAATTGCTCGATGATCAGTAAGCCAGGAGTTAGTTATGAATGTTTTGGTGAGTACTTTAGATTTTATAATAAAATGATCCATGCATGAACCAGTCTTAAATGTTGGACAATAGTGGGTGGGTAGCAGACCATGAGATGCGCACATATTCAGGTACCTATGTGCGTCAGCCTTGGCTTCCTCATGGACTATATTGATGTTTATATCCCCAATAATTATGATATTTTTATAAGATGTTAGCCTTTTTAAAGTCATATCAAGTGATTCCAAAAATATGTCTATACTTTGTGAAGGGGGCCGATAGATTGCGATGACTACTGTATCATCTTTTATTTCAATTATGAGACAGCTACATCCATGAAACAACGGTTCCTCCACTACAGTATTTAGGTTATTCTTAACATATACCACCAATCCATCGTTTTGGTTAATGAAGTTACCGGATGCGTATGACGAGTAGTTATCAAGAGGTGGTAAGTTATTTTCTTGGCCCTCCAGCCAACACTCTGTAAGAACTACGACATCACAACTTACGTTTAGATCGTGCAGCAAAACCTCTAGTGCACTCATGTTGCAGTTTATACTACGAATGTTTTGTGTTAGTAGTGTTAGTAATTTGCCTCCCGTGGGTAGGAATTGTTTACAGTCTTCAACATTACAAATATTCATTTCCGACACGGAAAAACTATCTAGATCACATACCAGTTGATTTGCTGTCATTATTTAACTCTAACACTAATACAAATAAATTAGTTTACTAATGTGCTTAAAATATACTTGGTTTGGTGACGCTCTTAGGCGCCCTCATAGTCTATTGAGTTTATATAATTAGCCTCCGCGTATTTACGAGCCGGGCAACTGTCATCACCTGTTTGATGGTCGCACTTCCTCTTAAAACGTTTGCACGTCGCACATACTGGGGGAGAAGTTTTCTTAGTGCACTGCTTGTGGGAATGACCTACTTCTCCACAGTGGTTGCAAGTGTCGGTTTCTTCACGGCAGAACTTAGCGGCGTGTCCAAACATCTGACATTTAAAACATCTGGTCACAATAGTGAAGTCCCTCACCGGACACGAATTCCAGTTAATGAAGATGCGCCCTTGGTTTATAAGTACCTTTCTGATGGCAGGAGGTACCTCGAAGATGTAGTTACAGGTAGGAAGGTTTTTCTTACCTGATTTGTGGCTCAACTTTACTGCTGCGAAGGACTCCCGTGTGTAGTTTGGTACTTTATCTGCTAGGTTCTGCTCATAAATGCACTCACGCACCTCTTCGTCGGTTAGAGTTATGGGGACACCAACAATTACAATTCTTGGTCTGCGCTTGGAAGGTTCTTCAATTATAAGGCCTGATGTTACAAATTTGTCGAAGTTCTTTATTTTTTCGACATCTCCTCTCCCTTCCGTGCTTATTATGACGCCCCCATTTCTGACTTTCCTGAGGCCACGGACTTGGAGTTTCAGTTCCTCCGGTGAAATAATTTTCTGAACTAAAGCCTTTGTCTCATCGCTGGTCTTATTTCTATCACTAGGGTAGATGGCCACGGCGCTTAGGTTTGCGGGACGGACGAGTTTATCGGCTCCTTTCTTCACCATATCTTGAAACCAGAGACGGCTCTGGATCAGCGGGGGTGCGAGAGAAATGCCTTAGGGGCCACTTTAAACCCCGGCGACTGAAGACCCCAGACGGCGTGTGGTTTTAGTCAGTTCGAATCCAACATAACCATCCCTGCTGGCTGGCGGAGGTATCATCAGCACCCGATCCTCCACCCTCAGTGCACGAGTCGGATTCGCACTTGACCGGTTGTAATTGATTAAAAACCTTCCCGTACTATGAATTACCAAAGTTTCATCATGATCAGATAAAATACATACTGCTCGTTACTCGTCTCATACCAATCGCGAACAATACACCTATATATGTTTACACAAACCTATAACTACGTACTGATATGCACTACCTATTCAGTAATTGTTCAGCTTTTGTTAACGAACTTAATATTAATTTCGTAGAAATCAGCGATTGAATTCTGCCCGTATGTTGTAACAAAGGCATAAATTTGACAGAAATGTTTAACCAATTTAGGTATTTTCACGACATGATATTGTTAGGAAGGATGGTTCGAGGATTTGAACACAGTCTTTACTTAGCGAGATTTATTCGTTCAAACACAGTCCATACTCATTGTTGTGGACTGTATTTATTTCGATTGAAACAAAGTAAAGGTTTCAACGTGTTATTTATTTTACTTTTCGATCCGAGAGCACGTGGTTTTTGCTACACGTGGAGTACACGCGGTTTTTATTACTGCACGTGGTTTTTACTCTCTCGGGGAGTCGGACCTCTTCCTGTGTTCTTGCTCGTAGGACGCGTTGGGCTAAACTAAAAACTATTCGCTCCAAGACCGCTCGTTTTATAGCCGTTCGGCGGCATCGAACCTCAGGCTGTGCTCAGGTAAGGACCGACCCAAACACATGGTGCCGACCGGCCGCATATCCGTAGGGCGACGCTTGAAGCGGTAAAATATGTACATTTACAATCTACAGTTATTCCTTATTCTATTTTATCCTAAGGTCTTACTCTACACGTGTTTATTCACTTATACACTAGGACCTTATCTAATACAATTATTCCTAATTCCTATTCCTAATTACAAATTATTCTACATATATATTTTACATAATCACGCGGTAGCCTAGTGGTATGGGTAAAGGACTGCTGAGACGAGGTCTCGGGTTCGATCCCAGGTATTACCATGGCACACACCAATGACTTTTCGATGCTTTTCGAAGTTATGTGTGTATTTATCGCAGGTTTATAAGTGCCCGGTTAATGGCAATAGGCTCGCCACCTATTACATTGGGACCTAAAACATAAACTGGCGAAACGTGGGTGCTAGCACCTCTGCCTACCCCTTCGGGGATATAGGCGTGAGTTTATGTTATGTTATGTTATGTTAATCACGCGGCTTCGCTCGGCGTACTGGACAGTTCTCCCCCCAGTGCAGCAGTCTGCGGAACGGCTTTCTCCAGCACGACGAGTTTTCTTACGGGCCTCTTGAATATTCCGGATCTTGTCCTGACGTCCGCCATCCGAATTCCACCGTCGGGACCAACGTAGGTGCGGGTGACCTCGCCCATAGGCCACACGTTGCGTGGTAGAATATGGTCGACTACCACCACGATGTCTCCATTCTGCAAAGGTCGTCGTTGACTGCTCGGCTCGCCGCGCGGTACTAATGTAGGCAAGTACTCGCGCGTACCCATCTACTCCAAAAGTGGTCTGCGAGGGCTTGACAACTCCTCCATGTTCGACGATCGGCGTACTGACAGGGCCCGGTTGTTGGCAAGCCTGTCGATGACCCCAACAAGAAGTGGTTCGGGGTCAACGCCTCTGGGTCTTCCGGGTTGACGCTCACGTGGGTTAGCGGTCTCGCGTTGATGGAGAACTCTGCTTCGGTTAACAGAGTCCTCAATACTTCCTCGTTCGGCTCTTTTTCGTGTAGAGTCGCCGACAACGCTGTTTTCACTGACCGAACTAATCTCTCCCACGCGCCGCCTTGATTCGGTGCTCCCGGCGGTATGTAACGCCAGTTGACCGCGTGTAACTGTCCCAGATCTCGTAGCGCCGGCATCCACTCTTCATACGCTGTTCTCAGCTCCTTATCTGCTCCATGGAAGTTGGTGGCGTTGTCCGAGTATATCGTTCTCGGCCAACCTCTCCGTGCTGCCATCCTCCTGAGCGCCATGATGGCGGAGCTCTTAGTGAGTGATGCGACGATCTCTAGGTGTACTGCTCTCGACGTAAGACAGGTGAACAGGGCGCCCCATCTCTTCTCCCGTCGACGTCCCACTTTCACGACCATGGGTCCGAAATAGTCTAACCCACAGTGAGTGAAAGGTCGCTGGTAGGGCTCGAGGCGTTCCCGAGGCAGGTCTCCCGTCGCTGGTGGCTGCGGTCTTGCTCTTCGTTTCCTGCATAGGCCGCAGTCTCGTTCCGTAGCTCGTACGGTGGGTCGCAGATGGATGATCCAGTACCGCTGCCGCAGGTCGTTCGTGACCCGGTCGCGCCCGGCGTGTCCGGCGGCCCGATGTTCTCGCATTACTATCATTTTGGTAACGCGATGTCGGCTGTCGAGTATGACGGGCTTCTTTGTCTCTACTGGCGCGGTGGCTGCTCCGATGCGTCCCTTGACTCGTAGTAACCCATCTTCTAATATTGGGTCTAGTTTGTACAGACGACTCGCTTTAGAGATAGCGCGAGCGGTCTGTAGTCGCACGATGTCTTCCTCGAAGCTCTCGTACTGCGCGCGACTGAGGATTGCGTTCTCAGCCTTTTCAATGTGTGTAGTTCCCAGATGCGACGTTCGGCGGCGCCACTTGTCCACGAAGGCTAACACGTAGGCGGCGGCTCTAACGTAACGGTTATAGTTAGAGAATAGCGCTGGGTCGGGTAACCACGCGTGAATTTCTTCGCTCTTCTCGCTGACGTGTAGCACTTCGCAGTCTTCCATTGGTTGTGTCTTATCTGCCGGCCATTCATTCTCATGTCGCAACAGGAACTCCGGACCTCGAAACCATCTGTCGCCCGCGGTGATCGGTGAGTAGGTGATGCGTGTTGCGTCGTCGGCCACGTTCTGCTCGGTCGGCACCCATCGCCACTCCTTGCTGTGAGTAAGCTCGGAGATTTCGCCCAGGCGGTGAGATACAAACGGAGTGTAGCGTCGCTCGTCGTTACGTATCCAGTGTATCACCGTGGTTGAGTCGGTCCAGTACACGGTTTTGTCAATCTTGACCCGATGCTCTTTCTTAATCGTCGCCGCTAGTCTTGACCCGATGACCGCTGCTTGTAGCTCTAGCCGAGGTATCGTCTGCGCGCGTCGCGGCGCCACCTTTGACTTGGTGGCCACGAGGCATAGCCTGACGCTCCCGTCCGGTTGAGTGGTACGCCAGTATGCTACTGCTGCGTACGCTTGTTCGCTGGCGTCGCACAGCACATGCAGCTGCAGTTCTTGAGCTTCATTCAGCATGTAGCAGCGCTCGAGTCGTAGACATGCTAGGTCGGTCAGTCGTTCTAGCCAAGCAGCGAAGAGCTCGTTCTCTTCTTCGGGTATTGGTTCGTCCCATGAAATCTGAAGTCGCCACAGGCTCTGCAGCACGATCTTGGCGCGTATGGTGAAGTGGCTCAGCAGTCCGAGGGGGTCATATATAGACATGACCGCGCTGAGGGCTTCTCTCTTCGTCGGCGCGCGCATTCGTTCGATCACTTCAGTGGGAACTCGGTTCATAGAGGTGTTGAACCCAAGCTCATCTTGATCTGCGCTCCAGATGAGGCCGAGTATCTTGTTCTCGGGCCCATCTCCTCCCAGTGGGGTCGGCGACGTGGATCGTAGCTCGGCTGGCACGTCGCGGAGCACGCTGGCTTGATTCGTGTTCCATCCTCGTAGTTTGAAGCCGGCGGCTGCGTGGACCGTCATTAACTCGGAGACGGCTCGCTGGGCTTCATTTTCGTTCTCATAACTGGCCGCTAGGTCGTCCATGTAGTGGCATCTCGTTATCGCTTCGAAGGCCGCCGCGTGAGTGTCTGCGTGGGCCCTCGCGTTTGCATCTCGAACGTAATGCGCCATAAATGGTGAGCTAGCGGCGCCGAAGATCACGCTTGTCATCTTGTAATGGCGGGGCGGTGCATCTCGGTCGCTTCCCCTCCACAGGAATTGTTGAGCTGGCTGATCTTCTTACCGAATCTTCACTTGCAAGAACATTTCTTGTATGTCGGCTGTGACTGCCGGACAACGCCACCAACTTCCATGGAGCAGATAAGGAGCTGAGGACAGCGTATGAAGAGTGGATGCCGGCGCTAAGAGATCTGGGACAGTTACACGCGGTCAACTGGCGTTACATACCGCCGGGAGCACCGAATCAAGGCGGCGCGTGGGAGAGATTAGTTCGGTCAGTGAAAACAGCGTTGTCGGCGACTCTACACGAAAAAGAGCCGACCGAGGAAGTATTGGGGACTCTGTTAACCGAAGCAGAGTTCTCCATCAACGCGAGACCGCTAACCCACGTGAGCGTCAACCCGGAAGACCCAGAGGCTTTGACCCCGAACCACTTCTTGTTGGGGTCATCGACAGGCTTGCCAACAACCGGGCCCTGTCAGTACGCCGATCGTCGAACATGGAGGAGTTGTCAAGCCCTCGCCGACCACTTTTGGAGTGGATGGGTACGCGAGTACTTGCCTACATTAGTACCGCGCGGCGAGCCGAGCAGTCAACGACGACCTTTGCAGAATGGAGACAACGTGGTGGTAGTCGACCATATTCTACCACGCAACGTGTGGCCTATGGGCGAGGTCACCTGCACCTACGTTGGTCCCGACGCTGGAATTCGGATGGCGGACGTCAGGACAAGATCCGGAATATTCAAGCGGCCCGTAAGAAAACTCGTCGTGCTGGAGAAAGCCGTTCCGCAGACTGCTGCACTGGGGGGAGAACTGTCCAGTACGCCGAGCGAAGCCGCGTGATTATGTAAAATATATATGTAGAATAATTTGTAATTAGGAATAGGAATTAGGAATAATTGTATTAGATAAGGTCCTAGTGTATAAGTGAATAAACACGTGTAGAGTAAGACCTTAGGATAAAATAGAATAAGGAATAACTGTAGATTGTAAATGTACATATTTTACCGCTTCAAGCGTCGCCCTACGGATATGCGGCCGGTCGGCACCATGTGTTTGGGTAGGTCCTTACCTGAGCACAGTCTGAGGTCCGATGCTGCCGAACGGCTATAAAACGAGCGGCCTTGGAGCGAATAGTTTTAGTTTAGCCCAACGCGTCCTACGAGCAAGAACACAGGAAGAGGTCCGACTCCCCGAGAGAGTAAAAACCACGTGCAGTAATAAAAACCGCGTGTACTCCACGTGTAGCAAAAACCAAGTGCTCTCGGATCGAAAAGTAAAATAAATAACACGTTGAAACCTTCACTTTGTTTCAATCGAAATAAATACAGTCCACAACAACGTTTAGCGTCCCATGTATCACCCAACCTAACGTCGTTCGTGATGCTACGGGTTGACCTCGCTCGCCCAGACGTAATTCACGGGACACGATGTACTCCCAGTGGTCGGTGCCCACTAAGATCCCCGGTCGCGTTGACTCGTAGCACACTTCGTTCTTCTGTAGGTCTTGTAGGTGATCGTATTTAAGCAGTGACATGGGAATGGATGATGTAACTTCATGGACCGGATGGTGCGTGCCTTAAGTTCGTGGGGCACACCCTCGGATCCCTTTATCTTCACGGTCACCAGCTGGCTTCGCTCTTCCGACTGCTGCATGTTGACCCCTCGCATCAGTAGTCGTTGCGGAGGCCCTCTTGCACCAATCTTCTTCGCCAGGTCTGCATCGATGAGAGAGATGGTAGCGCCTTCATCCAGGAGTGCGTGAGTTTTTACCTCCCCCCCTGGTCCCACAACTGTAACGGGACACATCTTCAGCAGTACAGCTCTCGGCTCAGCGGTGGTTTGAGTTACCACTGAGAGCACTGCCTCCGTCGGGCTTGAAGTGATCGGCGGCTTGTCATCTTGCTTCGGCTTCTCATGGTGCAGCGTGGCGTGATGGGCAAAGCAGCATTCGTTTACACCGCATGGCTTCGATTTACATAGGTTGCGTCGGTGTCGCTTCACTAAGC
The DNA here is from genome assembly GCA_946251805.1 of Cybosia mesomella. Classification (NCBI taxonomy): domain Eukaryota; kingdom Metazoa; phylum Arthropoda; class Insecta; order Lepidoptera; family Erebidae; genus Cybosia; species Cybosia mesomella. Next base: position 35,539,253 of record OX276392.1, on the reverse strand, counting down.
ACTTGAAGCACAACCTTTTCTCCTTCACGAAGTCCCAGCGTTGATCTACCGTTAGTGCCTTAAACTGGGGACACCATGGTAGCACGTGGGTTTTTTCGCAACTCGGACATCGTTCAATTTCTTCTTTGTTTTCAGCCGACTCGGTGATATTGACGACAGCATTTCTCTTTTTGTTCATAGGCGTAGGCGGTGGACGAGCTTCTCTCTTCGCTTGCGTCGCACTAATACACGCAGTTGGGACGTAGGCATGTGTGAGCGCGCGATCTGCCTCCCTCATCAGGAAGCGAGATAGCGTGGTAATTTCGGGTTCCGACGATATACCGGAGTCGGTCGCGTAGTCACACCATCTTGCTTGTACGTGAGGGCTCAGCTTGCTCAATACTTCTCTCACTAGCGCCGGGTTGTACAGATATCCCCGCTGGTCGATGCTCTGTAGTACACACACGACGTTCTGTACTCGTATAGCGAAGTTGTTCATGTCTACCGCTGACGAACCTGGTCTTGGTAGCTTTTTCAGGTCTTCAAACGCCTTGTCGATTAATACTTCCGGACGGCCAAATGACTGCTCCAATGTTCGGAGTATCACTTCCGGATCTGTCGCAGTCGCTAGTAGTGCCGCCACGATGTCCCGCGGTTCCCCGGTTAGGCTTTTCCTTAGTCGCTGTAGATTCTCTATCGCCGTTATACTGTACAGCTTCGTAGAATCGGTGAAAGCGGCTTTGAACGTGAGCCACTCTCCACGAGCCCCGGAGAACGTTGGCAGATCTGCACAATGTATTTTGGGTCTAGCTAGACGCTCCATTACCTCGGTTAGTTGATCTAGGCTTCTTCTCGTAGGCGTGACGGATCTGTCACGCCTACCAAACCGGAGGTGCCGATCTTCCTTGTTTCGCGTTCTCTGCTCTTCGGGTTCAATTCTTGACGCGACGGGGTTCGTTTGCAGCCATTCGTCTACTTTTCTGTTGTTGACGTCCGTAGTTGCTTCTTCGTGGACACTTTCTTCATCTCGGATGGCCGTGAGGTCGGCGGCCAGCCTTTTTCTGATCAAGTCGGCTTCAATGTCGATTTCCTTCTTCTTTAACTCCGCCAGCTTCTCTGCTGCTTCTAACTTGGCTAATTGGGCCCGAGCTGCCGCGCTTGCAGTTGAGCGGTGCGATCTCACCGACCTTCCCGGTGAACCAGTTCGGGGTAGGTTCCCGGGCTTCAATCTAGAGGTGCCGAGGGGGGCGTCGATCGTAGTCCCGGCCCCGGACCCCATACTCAACTGCGTGCTTGGCGATGCCGGTGGACCTTGAGCTAGTCTGCGGCGCATTTCATCTTCAATGCGCTGCTGTCTCAGGTCCTCTTCTGCCTGTCGAGCTTGAGCTTGATCTGCATCAGCTTGGCTTCTTGTTAACACCATTGTTCTGGAAGTCGAAGTATTTTTCTTGAAGCTTGATTTTCTACTTGATTGTCTTGAAATCTCTTGAAGCTGGTTTTCTTTCTTCAATCCGGCTTCTCGGAGGACCAAACGTTGTTGTGGACTGTATTTATTTCGATTGAAACAAAGTAAAGGTTTCAACGTGTTATTTATTTTACTTTTCGATCCGAGAGCACGTGGTTTTTGCTACACGTGGAGTACACGCGGTTTTTATTACTGCACGTGGTTTTTACTCTCTCGGGGAGTCGGACCTCTTCCTGTGTTCTTGCTCGTAGGACGCGTTGGGCTAAACTAAAAACTATTCGCTCCAAGACCGCTCGTTTTATAGCCGTTCGGCGGCATCGAACCTCAGGCTGTGCTCAGGTAAGGACCGACCCAAACACATGGTGCCGACCGGCCGCATATCCGTAGGGCGACGCTTGAAGCGGTAAAATATGTACATTTACAATCTACAGTTATTCCTTATTCTATTTTATCCTAAGGTCTTACTCTACACGTGTTTATTCACTTATACACTAGGACCTTATCTAATACAATTATTCCTAATTCCTATTCCTAATTACAAATTATTCTACATATATATTTTACATAATCACGCGGCTTCGCTCGGCGTACTGGACACTCATAAAGTATTTAGTATTTTAACCATGTAATATGGACATCAATGGTTTTAACCGAGTTCTGAAATACGCATCGTCTCTTTTATGAAAGATGTGTTTTTTTCTATTGATTTTTAGTAACCGAAATTACTAATATTCCCCCTAAGCTATATTGCTTGTTTTAGGAGTGGGTTCACGTTGGTAATGTAATGGCCAGGATTCAAACCCGGGACCGTAGGGTCGCCTCCTTCACCACCTAAGCTACCGACGCTTCGAATATGTCTTTTATCTGATAATTTCTCCTGGATATGATACGATACGAATGCTACTGTTATAATTGTATGTTGTACATCAAGCAAATTGAGAGCTCTTTCGCGCGCATTACCTGCTCGCAGAAAGAGGCGGCGGCGTGCCACTTGCTCCCGTTGAAGACCACGGCCCTCACCATGGTCTCCAATGAGAGAACGTATACGCCCAGGACCGCAACGAGATCCCGGCGTTGACTCGCCCACGCAGGGCACTCCACCAACGTGTGGAGCGCCGTGTCTTCGCCAGGATCCTCGCAGTGCTGGCACTGCGGCGTTGTCTCCTGGTGGATGCGCCATAGATACTTACCGAAACACCCGTGTCCGGTAAATATCTGGCACATCCGGTAGGAGAGGTCCCCATGGTCCCTCTCCAACCACTCTTTCATGATCGGTCTCACCGCCGTAATGGTAGATTTCTCCCACCTTGGGTGCTCAAGTCGCACCCTCCATGTCTCCATGAGTTCCCGGCGGAGCTGGGACCGCTGAGCCCTGATTTCTCGGGGCTCCGGCATATGGCCCCGCTCCAGCGCCTCCTTGCGCCACTGGTACAGCAACACAAGGGCTCTTGCTTCCGGGTCCCATGGAAGGGTCCCGGCTAGGAGATATGCCACCTCGACGGAGATCGTGCGATGACCCCCTGATGACTCTGATGGCCATCGCTTTTAACGGGCTGTTTAGATCAGCCACGTTGCGGGCCGCCAGAATCTCCGTCCATACGGAGGCCCCGTACAGGGCCATGCTTCGCATGATCCCTAGTATGCAAGAAGCGTAATGTAAACTTATATCACTAATATTACCAACCATAGTATGAATTAAATAAAATTGGACTGAATTATGTACCTTTTTTTTTTTTTTTGTTATCGTGCGGAAATCCCTTCGGATACCCCCCCCGCCGGCCAGCGGGGGCGGTTATGTCGGGCTTGCACCGACTAAAACCGCACGCCGTCTCGGGTCCTCAGACGCCGGGGTGTAAGGTTACCCATAGAGCATATCCCTCGCACCCCGGCTGACCCTGGGCCATCTCACCACTAACAGCATCGCTCATCCTGTCTCCTCTGAAAGCAGAGGAGTACGGAGATCAATGTGTTCCCGCCACGTTGGGTATTGGCCGACGATCAATGCCAACCCTATGAAGGGGCGAAGGGGAAGCCATTGACCGCCGCCCAGGGTGTACCGGCCGCTTCGATTCCGTTCCCCCCGGACTGCAGCGGGATCGGAATCGGAGCGACACTCGAGGAGGTTACCCAACACACACCCCAACTGAATTATGTACCTAATGTCAGCAATAATGTAAGGGCCTAGAGGCGACAATGTTCTTGTTTAGTATTGTTAAGTATAATAATAATCTATATCGTATATAATTATAAGTGAACTTTCTTTCTTCTTTCTTTCTTTCTTTCTTTACTGTTTTTTATGAGAAATAAACATCTTCAAACCGACATTCGTAAATAGAAAAGGGCTGGTTGAAAATCAGCGCTAGGCACCAGTCTGATGTTATGCTGAACCAGGTCCTATTCGGCACGCTATCAAGGTACTTACTATTGCTGTAATCTAGGTTGAGGGGGTATTGTAACGTTGTGGATTCTTTATAAATCTAATTAAAACAATATCCGTAAATTAATCGATATTTTAGTATGTTTCTATAATATATTACTAATTATCTATGGTTGTGCAAGCGAGATTGGACAGCACTAGCCCAGTCATCAACTGACGGCTCTTATATCGTTCCTTTCCTTGGTAACCTTCGCCGGGGAAAGTCACTTTGACCCCGTGGTCAACTGCTGTCGGCTCCGGGTAAGTTTTGAGATCAACATTTCCTACTTCTTTCTACAGGTGAAGAATTTCCAGCGGTGCAGCTTATTGCCTGCTAAAATGCATGGCTTAACATATTTTATTTTTCTGTGTGCTATTTCAGCCTACCTAATTAGTGCCACGAGGCCGATGACCCCTACGGTCGGAGGTCGCGGCACCAGCTTGTGCTGCCTATTCATATTCTTTTTATTATAGCTTCTAGCTACGCTGCATTGCCACTGGGAGATTCTCTTCACCTGCTATTTTAGCGGGTCACTTGGACGTAATTACCTAGTGACAAACTGACCCGCACTTTTTCTAATTCCAGGGTCTTCGCACCGGGCTTCGCACCATAATGGCGGTAGCGAGGCACACCAGCGGAGACCCTGGCACGCCGGCATCACCACCAGCCACGTGTCCACTAGCTAAGTGCATACTACCATCTTGCACAACGGACCGAACAACGCCACGGCAGAATATTTATTATGAATCCATCCCCTGAGGTTCATTTACTCAATTACCTTATATAAATTTATGTAACTTTCTCTTACCGATTATAATCCTAATATATTGTAATCAAACTTTTATTTATCTCTGCTCGCCCTAGCCGGAAGTTAGCAATACATTACTTTATTAAATTTCACAGTGCATAAGTCCCACCTTTAACTTTACGTAACTTCAATAAAAATTTAACTGTTACAAATTCTTTTCTTTATGTATTACATATCTTAAAGCGGGCTGAATAAACTCTTCTTTCTATATCCTTAGATAACTTTACTGCACACCAACTACATCTTTACTACACTTCTTCTCACTTGTTACCTTTCGCCAGGGCCTTTCAAACTGACTAGTTTGGGTGCCACCACTGAGTCCTGACACACACACCTCTGTATCCATAGGCAATACCCGCTACACTTTTTCTTTCTTGTTCTTATTAGCCAGGGCTCTCTCAAAACAGAACAGCCCGTTGGCTCTGGTATCTTCACTGTGGTATCCAGTGTGGATTTTTGGAAATAAAATAAAATTTGCCCATTTTTTTTTATCATGTTTACTCAGGACCTTGATTTTTATACACCTAATAGGGACTATAGAACTTAGTATCTGGTATAAATATAAACTCGTTCCTGAGCAAATCGGTGGTGATACACGGAAATACAGACAGACGGATAAGAAAGGTTAATATTTTTACCTTTTGAGGTACGGAACCCTAAAAAAGAAATAATTGGGGCCTCTCGGCCGGGGGTGAAACGGAATAACAAATTCATCACTGTGTATGCGTTCCGGCCGGAGGTCCCCAAAGGGCAGACCCACGAAATCTTCTAGAATCTGTAATTTCGATAGTAGTTTCATTTGTCATTCCGGAAGTCATTTTATAGCGAATTCCAGATTTCATTCTCGAAGTATGATCAAGAATGTTCCAATTCTACAAAAAACCAGTGAATGGCATTAGATTATGCGAATACTGAATGTCTCCTAGAAGTCCCGAGTTAAACAGTCACATATTTGCAACCAAACCCACACACGCACACACTCACCAGACCCTCACTCACACATACACACAAACACCCACTCTCTCACTTCCATACAAATACTTACTAACCATGACGTTACCAACAATTGAATAGTATTGTACTGTTGAACTAGTCTGGATTATTATGATATACTATTACCGTATCATCTGCTCAAATATTAATATTGTTGTTGCTAATATTGCTTAGTACTAGGACTCTTTCGATGGGGTGTGTACTGGTGGCCCGAAATACAGGTTTCTACCTAGTTTGGGCACCAGTCTCCCACATAGCACAACTACATAGATTATCTTAACATTTATTGTATGATTCAAATGTGTGGTGAGAAAATAAATGATTTATTATTAATTCTAGATATTTCCATAAAGAACCGAAATAGCCTTATTAAGTCAGGTTTGAACCACTTCGGGATCGGGATCGCAAGTTGCTGCTACTGAGATAATCTTTGCAGTTCGTAATTCATGGCAAAATTTGCATACCTCTTTTTTTTTTTTTTTTTAACGTGCGGAAATCCCTTCGGATACCCCCCCGCCGGCCAGCGGGGGTGGTTATGTCGTGTCTCGACTAAAACCGCACGGTGTCCTCCCCAAGTGTCCGTTGCCGGGCACCCCGGGTAAGCCCTCGAAAGGATAACCCCAGGGTTGCCGGCGGACTTTGGCCGCCACCGCGGCCTCGCCTGGTGGGGTCGGGTTTTATCCCGCTTCAGTGAGTTGGCAGGCGTGTGTAGGGCACACACGACACGCCTCCGCCACGGCCTGCTTCTGTAAAGACGGCGAGTCGGCCAACTGCCGTCCTCAGGCCCCGATCATGGAGGTCGGTAGTCCCGGGCGTAGATGAGTCTGCGGCGTCCTCGCCGCAGACTGCGAAACTCGGGGGGCAGGGTTCTCTCCCGCTCCCTTTCCGCCGTCTCTTTCGCGCGCATTACCTGCTCGCAGAAAGAGGCGGCGGCGTGCCACTTGCTCCATTTGCATACCTCTTACTAATTTTAAAAACATTCGAATATTTGATTTTAACATACGTCGGCCGTCTTAATATTAAAGGAAAGTAAAGTAAGGAAAACATTTATATCTTCTCTGTGAAGGTTAAAAGCTGTATAATTTATTATTATTGACATCGACTGGGGTCGGCATAGTTAGGTAATTGCATAACAATTCGTACAATTCTTAGAATCGATCAGGTAATAAATAAGTACGCATCAAGTACGAGTTAGGCCGACTGTAACTTTGGTATGGATCTAGGGTTGATCCGTATGTAGGAAATTAAATCTTTGGTAAAACATTTTATTTATCTATACATATAAAAGAAAGTCGTGTTTTGTGTTTGTAATGACCGCAGACGACCCAAGAACGGGTGGACCGATATTCATGATTTTCTATTTTTCAGATTTATCCCCGCCGATAGGGTGCCTTTTTTGCGGTAATCCACCGCCAGCCAGTGGGAGTATTTATGTCAGACTTGAGCCATCTCAGGCATCTAATGCCCCCGGCAATGTAAGGCAATACCCTCGCACCCCGGCAGACCCTGGGTCATTTACGGCTTTGAGAAGGCCCACTCGCGAGCGATACTGTGCAAATATGAGACATTCACAAAATAAATTCAGCTGATAAGGTTACCAACATAACTTGATTCCAAGGCGGAACGAAGTTTACCGAGTCAGCTAATTTAAAATAAAGTGATGGTTTTTTTTTTACGTGCGGAAATCCCTTCGGATACCCCCCGCCGGCCAGCGGGGGTGGTTATGTCGTGTATCGACTAAAACCGCACGGTGTCCTCCCCAAGTATTCGTTCCCCCTGGTAAGCCCTCGAAAGGATAACCCCAGGGCTACCGGCGGACCTTTTAAATTTCAAAGTGATGGTTCAAATTTTTATTTAAATAAATTTGAACAACTAAAACCGTAAATAGTTTTTTTTATCAATGATAAAAGTGCTTGTCGACTATCTCACCTGATGTAAAGTAATAATGTAGTCAAGGATGGATCACGCTTGACTAGAAGCAACCTGTACACTTTAGATTTGAAGACAGGTTATAGCTTTTTGGACTCAGACTCGGATAAGACGTTCCACTACTTAGCAGTACGTACTTTCCAAGCTTTCAAAATATACATTTTAATAAGGAAATAATTATCTGTCTACATAATTTTTAAATTAAAATCACTTTTAATCGTGTATATGTGACAAAAAAAAATTATAACGTTTAAAATGTTTATGCACATTTCTCTGGAACGAATTTAATGGAGCAAGTTATTTTAAAAGGTAGTGACAGCCCTAAGGTCAAATATATTTTCGCGTTAGCAGGTAAAACGGATAGGGGACGAAACGAAGTAAGGTTTTGTGTTTCGAACATTGTATCACATGGTAGTTAAGAGAAGGGTGTTTCATCCATATCAGTATATTTTAATTTAGTTCCATTGATATTAACGAAGCCTTTCTTTTAGCCAAAATAAGCTAAATGTGTTTTAGAGTGTTAAATGTGATCGTTTACATAACATTGTGTGTTCGTGCATTACCTATTAGTAGAGTAGAGAATTAGTAATTTTTTTTAATTCTTTTTTTACTATCTATTGGATATCACTTCTTACAAAGGTGGGCATTACTAGGGCCGGCCATACTAGGGCCGGCTGTACTAGGGCCGGCCGTACTAGGTGACGGTTGGGGCCTTCTGTCACCCTAGCAGAAGTAGGCCCAGGGTGGCGGGCGTCGTATTTTGGTGTTTAGGGGAGGGAATATTTAGAACTCTAACAACGCCGGGGTCGCCTAGTTAGCAACCAAGGCCAGTGGGGGTCTCTGGGATCTCTTCTCTTGGGTACACCAGATTCCCCGGCCACACAAACCGATGTAACGAAATATCGTGCGGTTTTAGTTGGTTCGTCATGCCCACCTCATTATTGGCTCTATTTGGTTTCTGTACACAACAAAGAGTATTTGTAAGTATTTATTATATTTGTAAGTAGTTACTTACAAATATAATTTCTAACTATTCAATTGTGAGTGGCTAATAGTGTTGGTAATGATAAATATAACATAAGTTGAAAATTAACTAATACGACGACAAAAATCATACATTTTTTAGGCCTAACCTTGCGTTTTTTAGAGGACGCAATTTTATTCTTTGGATGTGTAGGGGGGACAAACCAAGTTTGTGGGGTCGCCACCCTTGTCCTACGGCCGCCATCTTGAAAATAGGGGTTGTAATGGTTTTTACGATATATCACAAACAATTTATCTGATAAAAAAACATGTTTTGTTGCAAATTAAATTCTCTACAACTTTGGTCCAGTAACTTTTGTTTTTTTTTTATTTTGTTATTATAATTTTTAAATTATTAATTTTGCAATATTATTAATAATTCATTATTGACTCTTTTCCCCGCCACCCACGAGGAAGAGTCTGGAGGCACGTTTTTTTTACGTGGTTACCCCAATAGTCATAATCCACGGTGACTTTCTAAATTTGGACTACTCCGTCCTCGGTCTTTTCGATGACCAGGCTGCGGCTCAGCATCTGATCGGCTTTCTGAATTAAATATCAGTGGGAGAACTGGAGAAGGAAGGGGTGTTAATGTCGGCGGTTCATCATCAAAGTCATTTCCATTTATTAATTCTGAGAGCCCCATTATGCTGCAAGTCTCTCCAGAACAATTGAAGTACACTGCAGAACATTTCACTTATAATTTTTAGCATTAATAAATGTTAATTATCGCTCGCCTAACAACGTGCCCGGTAGATGGCAATAGGCTCGCCCCTTATTACATTAGGACCTTCACATAACTGGTGAATCGTGAGCCTACCCCTGCGGGCGTACAGGCGTGAAGTTATGTTATGTTATATGTAACAATATTTTCTCACCTTAAGATATTAATGTGATTTTTTCCAACACACAGCCCACTTCACGGTTTTTCAAGGTTATTGGTTCATGTAGCCGTGTAACACTACAAGTGCTCACTCTTAATACATAATGTATCGTGATACAATTCCTAACCTTAATTGAAATTGAGCGCCTTCGCTACATACAAAAATCTATACAAAGTTTTAGAAGGTTAAGTTATTACGTCACGTCCCTACTTAAAACGGGCCATTACTCCAAGTGAGAAGTCTTTAAAATTTAATTTTCAAAATGTTTACTGTGAAATAATTTTATTACCACAGACGGCAGCTTTAGGTGATTAAAATGACAAATGTTTTACAAAGGCGGCCTGCTTTTCTCGAAGTAACAATTTTTGAATGAATAACTCCTGTAACGCTACGTTCGTACGATAAAATTCTTTATGATTCCTCGACAATAGACAGGCTATTTTTCCTAATCTATAAAATAAGATTGCATCAGATATAAATTTATCGATATCATTATTCTTCAAGATTGTAGTAGCCAGTTATGAAGAATCTGATCAGATCTGCAAGTTTCTAAGAAAACTAAACTCGCAACTTTAATGCTTGGTGAAGCAAAATAGTTGGGTTCTCCACGATAAATTTATGGATAGATTCAAGATACTAATTGTGAATATATCTGTTTTGGTAGAATCATTGCAACATATTTTTTCATTTCTAAACGCGGGGCCCAAGAATTTTTTTCTTTATAAAAACCTGCCGACTACGAAATATTTGGTGATTAATGCACCTGAGACTGAGGCTATATACAAGCCATGTTGCCATCGGCATACATGGTCCACTCTCCTGCAGCACCTACTCAACTTTGCCTCTAGCGATCGATTACTGTAGTAACTTTGAAAATTTGGGTTGTCGAGGGTTATAATTTGAGGGATAACCAAATAAAACCGAATTTAACTGGACAGTCTCATGGCAAAAAAATTAAAATAAATAAAAATAAAAATTACAAACTTGAAAGTTGATGCGTTTAATGTTGTTAACATCCACTAAGGAAGGGTTTTGAGAAATTGCACCCTTAAAACCCTTGGGTTGTATCAAAGTCCGTCATTTTAGAATTTAGAAGCACATGTGTCTGCTTCTGATTAAAAATAAATGTATACGTATATTAAGCGATTTTTTTAATATAGGAAAAAATCAAGGTCAACGATCAAAAAAACAATTTAATATATAGTAATAAGTAAGTAAATATATATCAGACAAATTTGAAGATCATGCGATTATCTACAAAAAAAACTAATGCCTATTATATTTTCTTTCTACGACTCACCTTTCGTGAAATACAGACATTTCATCATTTCAAAAGCTTTAGGCTCGAAGTTTCGTTGAAGGTTACAATGTTAATTAAAATGTGATTAAAAAGGGGTGCCCCTTTTTTCGTATAATATTTTCTATCCTAATGTCGAATGGCATAAAATGTTTAGCATAATAGTCACTTCGCATAATGGTTTTTTGGCATAATGATCTTTACGCATAACGTATTCTTTGGCATAATTATCAATTTCCCTAATTGTCTTGACCATAACTTTGTTATCTATAAATTTTAAAGTCATAATAATCTTAACGCATAAATGAAACAAAAGCTTTGGTTTAGGTTAAATAAAAGTTGGTATCCGAAGGGATTTCCGCACGAAAAAAAAAAAAAAAAATAATAATAAAAAAAAAAAAAAAAAAAAAAACGTAGGTTAGGTTAGGTTAGAACATGACAAACAATGCACGAGCCGAGCGAGCGAAGCGAGCGTGCCGCGGTAGCGGCCGGCGAAGTGCCAGAAGCGATTCGCACTCATCGAGTTAATTATTTTTATACAAATTTACCTGCTTCTTCAGATGCAAATAATAATATGTGCGTTTGAAATGTAATTAAAATTTAAGGAGTTAAATTATGTTTAAATATCGTTATACGATAAACCATTATGCTCAATAATTTTATGGTTAAAGATGATTATGACTAAAGTACATGTACGAAAGAAATTATGCGTGAAAATTTTATGCCGAAACAGCGTTATGCGAAAAGATGATTATGCTAAAACCAGTTATGCATTTCGAAATTAGGACTTGCAATTTTATGCAACCCAATATGGACCCATTAAAAAGTCTATTATGTACCTATGCAATATTGTATATACGAGTGATCTAATATACACCCATTGAACACTTGTCTTGTATTTACTAAAATCATATGATACTAAAATGATGATTCCTTTTGAGGTATGTCAACAAGTTAACATGGGTGGGGTAGAGTGGTGTAACCACAATAGCGACTGGCAACATCGGTCATATTGTAGCCTGGGATTACTACAACTGATATCAGGAGTCAGAATGCGGCTTGCACATTTTCCGATCGGATTATCTCATGGTGCCTTTTTTTTTTTTCTTGCGAAAGTCCCTTCGGTCCCCGCCGACCAGCGGGGGCGGTTATATCGGGCTTGAACCGACTGAAACTGCACGCCGTCTCGGGTCTACAGACGCCGGGGTGTAAGGTTAGAGCATATCCCTCGCACCCCGACTGACCCGGGGCGATCTCCGGTTTCGAGATGGCCCCCTCGGGTTTGGGAACCACGGTGTCCCCATCTTGCCCCGGTTTGGGGGAGGGGCGCTAGTCGCCCTACCTTCCCGGCCTGCTTCTGCTGGGGTGACAGGCGGCCTCACCCGCCACCCCCAGGCCTGCGCTCATGGAGGACGGAGGTCGTTAAGCGACCTCCGGCGCCTGAGTCGCCTGCGACGCGCGGCGAGCATGTTGCGGGCTTGGCGGGCCGGGAGAGTTCTAAATCTCTCCCGGGCGCTCTCCGCCAACTCCTTCGCGAGCATTTGGTGCCTACTCTGTTATTATATACTAGCCGACCTCACAGAAGTTGTCCTGCCTGAACTATGAATATTGTATTATAATTGCCAAGAATTACACACGACTGACATGCATGTCAAATGCCACAAGGTTACATTATAAAGTTAATATGGTCGTTAAGTTTTTCTAATTTCCGCGTAACTTTCTTAACTTTCTCTTTCAAAAGAACCTTCTCTTGACAATAAAAAACACAACAATAAGAGGAATTGGCTAATTTCGTTTCTGCAGTTCATGCGTGACGCCATGACCAAGGGAAATTGGGATTCATTTTTAGGGTTCCGTAACTCAAAAGTTAAAAAAAGAACCCTTATAAGATCACTCTCTTGTTTGTCTGTCCGTGTGTCACTACCGCTTTATATATATACAGACAAAGAATTACTCCCCATCGACGGAAACTGCAAGTATGGATCCTATTTTTCTGGTTACCGAAGAACAAACGTGCAATAGCGCATCGGTATAAATAAAAAATTGCCTGAAAAAAAAGGATCCACTCCTCCAGTTGCCGTCAATGACTACTAATTTTTTGTCTATATAAATGAAAATCGGTTATGACACACGGACAGACCGACGGATAAGATAGATTCCTGATCACGATGTACTCCATGGTACTTTAGATCACAATTATAAGAGCTTAAACGTTATTTTAAAATTAACTCCGTGTTTCAAATACAGAAATGAGTTATCGTTTTGCCAAGTTGAGTAAATAAGCACTTTAATATCCCATTTGTTGTTGCCACTTTACCAATGTATGAACGGTATTAAGCGATTCTGACACGTAAAGTCTATGAGAGTTCACTGTTATGGGTATAAATTTCCCCATTATTGTACAGGTGAATTAGTTCTACGTTTCGTTGGCATTAAATTTGTCTAGAATATTAAGCAATATTCATTTGCAAAATACACTAGTGATACAGAAGATCGTGAGTACTCTCCGTTACTAACAAGTCAAGGGTACGATGAAGAATCATCGGCTCGTGGTACGTTGACGCCACCATTGCTATCGACTCCATTCGAGACACTTTTGGAAAGAAGTTCCCTGCCCTACTTGAAGAATGCTTAATTCAAGGAGAGATTTCGCCTCCCTGTGTGCTTTCTACCGCCTTTATAATGGGGTGTGTTTAGAAGAATTGTATGATATGATGCCCACGGCCACATTCTATCATCGCACCGCTCGCCACAGACAGGGAATTCATCCTCACACGTTGCGACCGGAAACGGTGCGTACAGTTAGATATGAAAGGCACTTTATTCCGCGCACCCTCAGGCTGTGGAATAATCTCCCTGCTGTGGTTTTCCCAAGCGACTGCAATATGGGGTTCTTCAAGAAGGGCATTAGAAGGTTTTTACAGGTTCGGCAGCGCGAGTGTGGCGCTTCTGGTGTTGCACACGTTCATAGGCCACGGTAACCGCTTCCCATCAGGTGGGCCGTGAGCTTGTCTGCCACCTGAGTGGTAAAAAAAAAACTCCTCTGACATCAAAACGTTCGAGATTAAACACGACAGGTGGTATTGCGTAGAGATTTAGAGAAATCCTAGATCATCACTTCATAAACCAGTCTTCTATCTATACTATTATAAAATTATATATTACTTAGTTGTATCTATATGTATTTAATCACTAACATAAGTATTAGAGTTAACGGGATATTCACCATGTGTTATGTTATGTAATGTTGAGTAGATACGGTAAGTGGCGTCTCGCGATCGTGATCGAGTTTGAGTGTGTAGTGAGACCAGTGGTAGTGGTGTTGCGCGTCAGAGACGAGTACGAAAGAGGGTAGATCGATATATTTACTCTTAAACTCGTTCACCGTTAACCGCCATCTTCAGTTCCTCCGTGATCATGGCGCTTACAATAGTGCCGAAATATTGGACACTCTTAAAAACACATGGTAAATATCCCGTTAACTTGTAAAAAAATATTCTTATTAATTAATAATGTATTATTATCAAGATAATTGATAAATATTGTCAAAAAAATATTTATATAAGACGATGCGCACTGTGGAAAGGATGCCTTGTCTGATGTGATGTGGCCCCAGAAATGTAACTGTTTGCTACAATTGTTAGCAATTATAGGAATTATTACCTTGGTAATCTAGTATAATTATATAAATAATAATTAATAATAAATAAATATTCTACGAAATTCTACACTGCGCTCTCTAGACCGATAATAAGCATAGTTTAACTAGATTGTGAGTTCTCCATTGCGGATAAATTTACTTATATACTTTTTTTTGTAAATACGTACATATTATACATAAAAACACCCAGACCAGTGCAAATAGACATATTCATGCATACAAATATTTGTACTGAGCGGAAATCGAACCCACGCTCCCTGTCGTAGCAGTCGAATGCACTAACGCTATGCCACAGAGGCCGTCTTGAACTATCTCATATTATATTGACATATTTCATCATTCATTCATTATTTTATTAATGCGTTAGCTAAATTGTAGCTTCATTGGGGCAACACTGACTGTTCGCACCCAAAACTGCCACGCGTGATGGTGGTATGCTATTTGCACCAGAGGCACTCATCAGGTGGTCATTCCTGGTCGAGCAGCGGAAGATGGCAGAGTGCAAGTATATTTATAATTGTGATGTGATTTGATTTGTGTTACTAAAAAGAAGGGTTGTAAAACGTAAGGCACATTGATGTCCAGTCGGGGTGCGAGGGATATGCTCTATGGGCAACCTTACACCCCGGTGTCTGTAGACCCGACATGGCGTGCGGTTTTAGTCGGTTCAAGTCTGACATAACCGCCACTGCTGGCCGGCGAGGGGGTATCCGAGGGGACTTCCGCACGAAACAAAAAAGGTACATTGGTGTCAAATGTGTGTGATAGAAATGGTTAAGAATCGGATCAGGAGTTCGCTAACACAATATTCTAATACTATCTTTATTCGTATTTAAATTATTCCAGCTTTACATAACATTACTTCATGCCTGTATCCTCGAAGGGGTAAACAGAGGTGTGAAACCCACGATTTGCCAGTTATGTTTAGGTCCCAATGTAATAGGGGGCCAATCTTAATAATGTGCAATCAGCTAGTTAAATGCCATTTAACGAGCACATTACCAGGCCACTCAGAAAGTTTTGCGAAAATTAAAAAAAGTGTTCTATAGGTAAATATTTTTTTATTAAATCTTTTCAAAGTACTCTCCACCAGCCTCTATACAAAGTTTCATGCCAAAGCAAGACAAACCTACAGCCTTAATAAGACCGAAACAAGTTTGATAGTAGGCGGAACCCATTAATGTTCTTTCAGTTTATGATTTGCAAATGAGTCCCGCCTGCTATCAAACTTGCTTCGGTCGTTTTAGGGCAGTCTGGTTTTTTTATTTTTTATTTAATAATTTTATTGAATACTATTTAGGTATATATATTTTTGACAGCATCCTTTAAAGCTCTTCATTTTGATCATACCCTACTTGATAAATTTGAGTGTGTTTTTTTTAACTACATACATTATAGGGAAAAATTCTGCCATTTTGTTTCTTTTTTTAATTTTGATATACCCAGTAGTATTCTCACAGTAAATACGAATCTAACGACACCTTTCAAGGTAAAATCCATCGAAGCATTCAGGCTGCATACTGCTAAACAATTATACATACATACATACATTCAATCACGCAAAAACCGCGGCTTGTCGTGGAGTTGCTGATACCAGCTCGAGATACCATACCATACCATACATACATTCAAGTATAAAGTACGCCAGCTTTACAGTAACCCATAGTAGTTAAAACATAATAAGTACAATATTACATTTACAATATTATATTATATTTAATGTTTATATATTTATGTGTGTTGTTGTATATTATGTATATAGTTATTTAGTGTACCATCTGATAATAATGTTACATCAAAACCATACGAACACCTACTTCAATTTATCTCTGCATCCCCCAAGGTAGACTGGTAGATAAAGTTTTTGGCGTTAAGTCCACCTTTATACATCCCCATGTGCATAAAGTTTAAACACAACCCTCCTTCTGATGCAGTTGGGTAAAAAGAGAGGTAGGACATGACGGTATTCCCGTCCGACTGGGGAAGTACTTCCGCCCTACAGAATACCGCGGCAATAATAACCTCGTGTTGTGTTCCCGGCGGTGAGTAGGGTAGCCAGAGCTCACTGAGAGTTTTTGTGCTGTCAGAGGGTAGAGTCTTCCTTCTGACAGCACAAAAACTAAAAAAGAAGGGAGAGGCGAGAGTAGCCTTTCGTCTTCCTGGAAGACTAAATCCTCCTGCTTTGCAATTTCTTTTTTTTAGGGTCGGCAGCGCGAGTGTGACGAACCTGGTGTTGCACGCGTCCATAGGCCACCGTGACCGCTTCCCATCAGATGGGCCGTGAGCTTGTCTGCCAGCTAAGTGGTATAAAAAAAAAAAAAAAATGAGGAGAAGAGCGGGCCCTGGCTTTCAAAGTATAAGCTTTGGGTGCAACTTTGAGTAACGCTGTATGATGGTGATGATAAATCATTTTACTTTTAATACATTTTTTTGAGAAATAATCATTTGCATTAATTTCAAGTTTAAGATTGATGATATAAAAATGTCATTCCTAAAAACAATATAATTGAACAATCGGCTTTTCAACGGCACTCGAGACGCACAAGAAGAAAGGGATCTCGACAAAGTCTTTTCAGTAAAAAGTATGTAAGTACAAAAGCCATTACTCAAAATCATTTACATTAAATATGGTGGAAAATGTTCATTAATCACTTGTTTCAAATTAATTTAATTTCAGTCTATACAAATAAATAAAATTGAAGTGTCTGTTTGTAATATTAAAATAACAGATTGCAAATGAATGTTACATACGATACTTATAACTCAAATACAATTTTTAAAATTTTTGTCTGTCTGTCTGTCTGTCTGTCTGTCTTTCTGTCTGTTTGAAAGAGGTAATCTCGGGAACAACTTGGCCTATTTTGATGGGACTTTCACTGGCAAATAGGTAATGTTACAAGGCGTAATATAGGCTACTTAAATTTAAGAAAAATAATTAGGGTTCCGCAAAAAGAATGAAATCCACAAATTTGTGAATAAAATCAGATTTACTTTGAAACGGCTGGGCCGATTTTGACGAAACTTTTACTGGCAGATAGGTAATATTATAATACGTCGCATAGGCTAAATAGGAATAGGAAAAAATTAGGGTTCCACGCAAAAGGACTAAAACTCTAAAAATCTAAATCCACGCGGACGAAGTCGCGGGAACAGCTAGTTTATGGTATATGATTTATTTCGAATATCTCATATCCGCAGGAATAAAATATAGATTTGTTCTTGTAAGTTCTACCACACACTATTAAAATAATTTATATCCTAACTAATAACTACATGTTCAATACTCTGTGAATATGAAGCTTGAATTAAACTTTTTTTATAGGACCGCAATACATTTTTTTAATCTCAATAATTTAACCTTTATAAAGTGAACATAGTGCTTTTCACTGGTTCCCGAAAAAACCAATTACTTAATATGTTTACACGTCGCAGTATCTTTTTTTTTTTTTTTTTTTTTCGTGCGGAAATCCCTTCGGATACCCCCCCGCGTGCCAGCGGGTGTGGTTATGTCGGGCTTGAACCGACGAAAACCGCATGCCGTCTCGGGTCTACAGACGCCGGGGTGTCAGGTTGCCCATAGAGCATATCCCTCGCACCCCGGCTGACCCTGGGCCATCTCCGGTTTCGAGATGGCCCCCGTCGCAGTATCTGATATTTCAATTTTTTTAAAGAGTACGAAATTACTATTACTAGTATCCCTGTTACCCGCACCAACTAAGCACAATAGCTTTTGTCAGGAGTAGGTTCACGTCGGTAGTGTAATGGCCAAGATGCGAACCCGGGACCTCTCGATCGTAGGAATGACTCATTAAACACTAACCTACCTATGCTTTAATTTTTCGTATTTATGGACAGTATCATAACATAACATAACTTCATGCCTGTATCCCCGAAAGGGTAGGCAGAGGTGTATTACACAGCCACGATTCGCCAATTATATTAAGGTCCCAATGTAAAAGGGGGTGAGCCTATCGCCGTCCACCGGGCACATTATTAAGCGAACGAATACCGTAAAACGTCACATATAAAATACAGTTGCGTATGTGAGTAATTGTTAAATTTACAGGGGTGCCAAAATCTCCTTATTCTTGTTTTTGAAATGGCGCACTTTATTAAAGTGATGTCTTTTAGTTTTTATTTTATGATAATGTATGCAGAATTCAGCTGATTAATCAGTAAAGTATAATAAAGTGAAATAATCTAATAAACCACATTCGCAACTTTGATGTCTTTAAATATAAGTTACTAAAAAGATTCGCACAGCAGATTCGCAACTTTGCCATACAGGTGATGAAAATACCTAACTCAACTAAAAATGTAGGCACACCACTAAATACACTATGTTTTAAATACATTATATGCATGTTAACAGTGTATTTTTCTGGTTGAACGGGTTATTTGTTAAAAAAGTTATACTTTGATACATTTCCCAATCAGTAGTATTCTGGAAAAACTACAAATATAAATTATACATTCTTTAATACATTTTAAACAGGAAAATGTGCAACAATATTAGCGTGAATATTAAATAACTTTATGTTATTCATAAATATACAGATACAGTATGAATTCATTGTGTAAATGCTAACCCTGAAACTATGTTAAAGCTCTTAACATTTCCCATATAATAAAGTGCGTTGCGAGAACTTCGCTCAAACACAATTGTGGACAATCAACTCCGTGACAACAGCGGAAAATCATATTCTACGTTATTCCACTTTTGAAACAGGAATTTATGAGAAAATGCAATTTGCTGTACTTATAAGTAACAAGTGTAGCGTGTTGTTCTGAAATAATAATTATATTTTAATGAAATTTGAAATTTGAAAATATTACCAAAACTAGCTGAGGCTCGTGGCTCCGCCCGCGCTGATGTCAGTTATAATTTTTTGTCATATATTCGGTTCAACCTAACCAATTGCAATTAAACCTACGATAGATATTAAGTCCGACCAAGACCTTTATAATAGAAAAACCATATCAAAATCTATTCACTAGTTTTAACGTACATCGCGAGCAAACAGACAAAGATAAAGAAACAGACGAGAATAAAAAAAATATTGTATTAAGAATCGTTCATCTGACATAATCCAAGTATTTTTTTTTTAAATATCTCCAATGTACAGACACAACTAATTTACATTGTTATTAACATAACATAACATATCTTCACGCCTGTATCCCCTAAGGGGTAGGCAGAGGTGTGTTACATACCCACGATTCGCCAGTTATGTTAAGGTCCCTTACCATAACTGCCTTATTGCCATCAACCGGGCACATTATTAAGCGAGCGATAATTAACATTTATAAATGCACACATAACTACGAAAAGTCAGAGGTGTGTGCCTGGAGCGACTGGGGATTGAACTCGAGACCTCGTCTCAGCAGTCCGTTACGTACGCTACTGCGCTATCGCCGCTTTTCTTATACATTTTTATTATAGTATAGATAAGTCTAACAGGAAGAAAGGTGTCCGCAAAATTCAATTGGCATAAATTTTACAGCCGTCTCAAATTTCGAGGGATGATAAAAGATCCTCGTGTAATTATTTTTAAGGAGCCTTCTGTCGTAATTACGCCATTTTCCTACTGTTTTCCTCTGAATATCCTTTTGGTTTTCTTAATCTTTTTCAGGCCAGTCTTATCTTACCCTCTAAGCTGTCTAATTTATTTTCTTAGTGGACAAAGATCACATAATTAAATGATTTTCATTTACTATTAAAAGCTTAGCTGGAGGGGTTAGGGGGTATAATAGTAATTTCGGTCACTAATATTCCTATAAAATAACATAACGTATTATGGTGATGTCTAGCCACGCTAAGATATGACCAATCTTCCGCCTGAGGCGCTCCACCGTGGATGCCATCATGCGCGTGAGGGCTCTCGCGGAGGATGTAGTAGCCCCGGGTGAGGTAATGTTGGCGGTGTCCCTGGACATCGCCAACGCGTTCAGCACCTTGCCCTGGAGTTGCATTAGGGAGGCGCTCGTGTACCACGAAGTGCCTCTCTACCTCCGCGGGGCGTATTTGACGGAGAGAGCCGTCTTCTACCCAACCGTGACCGGTCTCGGCCGGCGTGAGATGTCGTGCGGTGTTCCGCAGGGATCGGTCCTGGGGCCGCTCCTGTGGAACATTGGATACGACTGGGTGCTTCGCGGTGAGCTCGCAGACGGTGCCGCCGTCACGTGCTACGCGGACGACACGCTCGTGACGGCGTACGGAGCGACGTACCGCGAAGCGACCCTGAAGACCATGACCGCGGTTGCCCAAGTCGTGGAGCGGATCCGGCGGCTGCGTCTCGAGGCTCTGCATAAAACCGAGGCCCTGTTCTTTCATGGACCTCGGAGCAAGCCACCTAAGGGATCCAGTCTCATCGTGGGAGGTAATCGCATCGGCATCAAGCCCCAAATGAAATATTTGAGGCTCGTGCTCGACGGCCGATGGGACTTCGGAGAGCACATACGAAGTCTGGCCCCCAAACTGAAGGGCACAGCTCTCGCTCTGGCGCGGCTGCTACCCAACATGAAGGGGCCCGATGACTCCTGCAGGAGACTCTACGCGGGGATCGTGCGGTCCATGGCCCTGTATGAAAGGAGGCCCTGAAGGCCGGAAGTGTGCGGATGCTGCGCGCTCCGCAGCGAGTGATGGCCATCAGGGTAATCCGCGGGTACCGCACGATCTCCTTCGAGGCGGCGAGTCTCCTTGCCGGAATTCCACCATGGGACCTGGAGGTGAGAGCCCTTTCGCAACTGTACCAGTGGCGAAAGGAGGCGCGGGAGCAGGGACGGAACCCCGAGCATCGAGAAATCGAGGCCATGCAGTCCCAGCTCCGCCAGGCCATCGTGGTGGAGTGGAAGGAACGACTTGGGCGACCAAGCGCAGGGCACGCTGCAGTAGCGGCGGTAAGGCCCATCATGGAGGATTGGCTAGTGAGGCGACACGGAAGCCTCTCGTACCGACTGACGCAGGTGATCTCCGGGAAGAGGTGCTTCGGGGACCACCTGCATCGGATCAGGAAGGAACCAACGCCTGACGTGTCATCACTGTGACGCGAGCGAGGACTCAGGGCTGCACACGCTGGCGGACTGCCCGGCGTGGGAGGCGCCGAGGCGTGACCTCGTGGCAGCCATCGGGGTGGGAGTCCTCTCGCTCGGCAGCATGATTGCGGCAATGGTGCGGAGCGCGAGCGCGTGGGCCACCGCCACCTCCTTCTGCGAGCATGTGATGCTCGCGAAGGAGATGGCGGAGCGCGCCCGGGAGAGGTTCAGAACTCTCCCGGCCCGCCGAGCCCGCAACATGCTCGCCGCGCGTCGCAGGCGACCCAGGCGCCGGAGGTCGCTCAACGACCTCCGTCCTCCATGAGCGCAGGCCTGGGGGTGGCAGGTGAGGCCAACTGTTACCCCAGCAGAAGCAGGCCGGGTCAGCGGGGCGTCTAGCGCCGCTTCCCCAAACCGGGGCAAGACGGGGACACCGTGGTTCCCAAACCCGAGAGGGCCATCTCGAAACCGGAGATGGCCCAGGGTCAGTCGGGGTGCGAGGGATATGCTCTATGGGCAACCTTACTCCCCGGCGTCTGTAGACCCGAGACGGCGTGCGGTTTTAGTCGGTTCAAGCCCGACATATCCGCCCCCGCTGGCCGGCACAAAAAAGGCACTTACGTCGGCAGCATGATTGCGGCAATGGTGCGGAGCGCGTGCGCGTGGGCCCCCGCCACCTCCTTCTGTGAGCATGTAATGCTCGCAAAGGAGATCGTGGAGCGCGCCCGGGAGAGATTTAGGACTTTCCCGGCCCGCCGAAACCGCAACATGCTCGCCGCATGTCGCAGGCGACTCAGGCGCCGGAGGTCGCTTAACTACCTCCGTCCTCCATGAGCGCTGGCCTCGGGGTGGCAGGTGAGGCCAACTGTTACCCCAGCAGAAGCAGGCCGGGTCAGCGGGGCGTCTAGCGCCGCTCCCCCAAACCCGGGCAAGACGGGGATACCGTGGTTCCCAAACCCAAGGGGATAATGTCGAAGCCGGAGATGGGCCAGGGTCAGTCGGGGTGCGAGGGATATGCTCTATGGGCAACCTTACACCCCGGCGTCTTAAGACCCGAGACGGCGTTCGGTTTTAGTTGGTTCAAGCTCGAAATAACTGGCCCCGCTGATTGGCGGGGGGGTATCCGAAGGGATTTCCGCACGAAAAAAAAAGGTACGTTACATTTCTCGGGGTGCGAGGGAAATGCTTTATGGGTAACCTTACACCCCGGCGTCTGTAGACCCGAGACGGCGTGCGGTTTAGTCGGTTCAAGCCCGTCATAGCCGCCCCCGCAGGTTGGCGGGGGAGAGGGGGGGAAGGGATTTCTGCACTATTTTTTTTTGATACCAAAGGAACAATTATGCATTCAGCCATAGCACATCAAATAGTGGTGAGCGGTTACCGAAACCTACTCCTCAACATCAGAGGTGTTTTTCACTCATTGTTAATGGAGGAGGGAAGTAAAAAGAGGATGTAAATGATAAAAATTAAAAGTAGATGTGGAAGGGCTCTTTTCGCGCGCGCTTCTCTATAGGGAAGGGGGCATTTAGATCACTAACAACACGTCGGGGTCGCCACAACTGGCGGCAGGGGCCGGTCGGGGTCTCTGGGATATCCTGTCTATGGCACACCGGGTTCCCTGGCCACACAGGCCGATGTAATGAAACACCGTGCGGTTTAAGTCGGTTTGACTTCAACACGCCCATTTCACCGTTAGCTCCGGTGAGGTAAGCCCGAGGGGGTATTCGAACGAAAAAAAAAAGGTTGTAAAAGGGCTCTACAATTCACACTGACCCTTTTTTTTTCTTTTTTTTTTAACGTGCGGAAATCCCTTCGGATACCCCCCCCGCCGGCCAGCGGGGGTGGTTATGTCGTGTCTCGACTAAAACCGCACGGTGTCCTCCCCAAGTGTCCGTTGCCGGGCACCCCGGGTAAGCCCTCGAAAGGATAACCCCAGGGTTGCCGGCGGACTTTGGCCGCCACCGCGGCCTCGCCTGGTGGGGTCGGGTTTTATCCCGCTTCGGTGAGTTGGCAGGCGTAAATATAGCATACTGCAACTTATCGATATTAAGTGAGAGGTTGATACTTTTTAATAAACTACCTGACCCAACAAACTTCGTTCTGCTCTAAAATCAAGTTATATTGGGTAACTTATCAGCTGAATTTATTTCGTGAACGCACCTTGCACCCGATTAAAGACCCGCAATGGCGTGAGGTTTGGTCGGTTCGAGTCCGAGATGGCGCGCGCGTCACACAAAAGGTCGGTGATAAATAAAAAAAACCGGCCAAGTGCGAGTCGGACTCGCCCGTGATGGGTTCCGTAACAGCAAGTAAAATTTTTATATTTGAGTTGATTGAATGAAAGGGAAATTGCGGTTTACGATTTATGACTTTTAAAAAAAAACTACTTACTAGATCTCGTTCAAACCAATTATCGGTGGAAGTCTATATGGTAATGTACATCATATATTTTTTTAGTTTTGTCATTCTCTTATTTTAGAAGTTACAGGGGGGGGGGGACCTTTTACCACTTTGGAAGTGTCTCTCGCGCAAACTATTCAGTTTAGAAAAAAATGACATTAGATACCTCAATATCATTTTTGAAGACCTATCCATAGATAGCACCCCGCACGTATGGGTTTGATGAAAAAACAAATTGAGTTTCAGTTCTAAGGGCCCCCAAAATTTATTGCATTTTTTTCTATTTTTGCGTAAAAACCTTAATGCGTTTCACAGAATACATCTACTTACCAAGTTTTAACAGCATAGCTCTTATAGCTTCGGAAAAAAGTGACTGTGACATACGGACGGACAGACAGACAGTCATGACGAATCTATAAGGGTTCCGTTTTTTGCCATTTGGCAAAGGAAACCTAAAAAAAGATCAATAAAATTAGTCCATCCGTTCTTGAGTTTATCCCGGTTATCACTAACAAGACTTTGTTTCTTTAAAATATTTAAAGGATACTTTCGCTAAAGTGCTTAAGGCTATTTATATCAGGAGAGTGAAAACAAAATAGGCTAAAAAATTCTGTTATAAAATGCAAAACTAAAATGTTATGTCGTGTCGTGAACATAAAACACCTAAATGTATTTTTATTCTATTTTCTATTCTTATTTATGCTTTAAAACCTAACGGACTGCTGAGACGAGGTCTCGAGTTCGATCCCCAGTCGCCCCGGGAACACACCCCTGACTTTTCGTAGTTATGTGTGCATTAATAAATGTTAATTATTGCTCGCTTAATAATGCGCCCGGTAGATGCCAATAGGCTCGCCCCCTATTACATTGGGACCTTAACATAACTGGCGAATCGTGGGTGTGTAATACACCTGTGCTTACCCCTTCGGGGATACAGGCGTGAAGTTATGTTAAATGTTATGTTAAAACCTATAAGTATAAATAAAAAAGCAGCCAAGTGCGAGTCGGACTCGCCCATTAAGGGTTTTTTTTAAATTTTTATATTTGAGTTGATTGAATGAAAGGTAAATTGCAGTTTACGAGTTATGACGTATTAAAAAAAGTACTTACTAGATCTCGTTCAAACCAATTATCGTTGGAAGTTTACATGGTAATGTACATCATTTTTTTTTGTTTTATCATTCTCTTAATTTATAAATTCGCGAAGTTATAGGGGGGGGGGGGACACATTTTACCACTTTGTAAGTGTCTCTCGCGCAAACTATTCAGTTTAGAAAATAATGATTTTAGAAACCTCAATATCATTTTTGAAGACCTATCCATATATACCACACATGTATGGGTTTAATGGAAAAAAAAATTTGGTTTAGTTCTAAGTATGGGGGACCCCCAAATTTTTTTTTTTTTTGTATGAAAATATTAATACGGTTCACAGAATACATCTACTTATCAAGTTTCATCAGCATAGATCTTATAGTTTAGGAAAAAAGTGGCTCTGACATACGGACGGACAGACAGACAGACACGACGAATCTATAAGGGTTCCGTTTTTTGCCATTTGGCAACGGAACCCTAAAAATCTATCGCCCAAATGTATTTTCGCGCAAAACTTTCGAACGACTGCACTTAATTGGATAATTATTTTTTGTTGTGTTGTCAGAACAAGGTTTGTATGTTTTTTTGGAAAGCCCACGGGTGAGGAGCTATAATTGCACCGGGGCGAAACCAGGGTGCTCAGCTAATATCTCATAAAGGCACATGTACATTCGTATAGGTATTATTACTGTACCAAACGAAGGAATATAATACATACGCACATATATACAATCTAATCTTGACTGGATTCTTACACAGGCCTTGTAATAATATTTCGCTTGCGCGATGTATTTATAAGCTCAGTTTACGTTCTCGGTGAGGTAAACACAAATTGTTTTCATAACTTTATTGAGAAATACATAGAGTGGCGTTCGGATTCTGAGGAATCTGTACATTAATATTGTGTACTAATATTTAGTTACTGTAAAAAATGGTATGAAATACTTAGAAAAATAAATGATATGAGCTACCTTTCCAGTGACGTTATATGTGAATTTAATTCATGTTGTTGCCCGCGGCTTCATTCGCGTGAAATTCAGTTTCCGTGCCCGCTTCCCACAGGAACCTATCCCAGGCATAAAAAGTATTATAAGTATAGTATAGTAATATTTCAGACTAAAATTTATCCATGTACCAAATTTCAGCTAGATCCATTCAGCCGTTAGAGCGTGATTGAGTCACAAACATACAAGAATCTGTTCAAACTTTCACTTTGATAACCTTATCAGAAAAGTAACAGTTTCTTTTGAAGGGTAAGCTGTATACTTACGACACGTTGATAAAATATTGGAGATCTTCTAGGCCCAAGCCGATATCACCTGACAACCACTGGCACAGGTTTTTCTCTAGTGGGTGGGTCAAACTACAGACGCTCCCATAAAAGCTAACCAAACCAAATAACGAAAAGTAGGAATAGAATAAAGTTTTCCGGACTACAAACACAAACTTTGGATGTAACCAGGATTGGCGTTCTGATAAAGAATAGATGTTGATAAAACATAAATGCAAACTTTTTGCTATGTGAGAGGCTATTTTCTGACTACATCGGTTAGTCTAGTCTGATTCGCTCTAGTCTATTGCTGAGATTCATATGGACTCAAGGTGAAACATAAATGCAAACTTTTTATTATGTTAGAGACTATTTTCTGACTACATCGGTTAGTCTAGTCTGATTCGCTCTAGTCTATTGCTGAGATTCATATGGACTATAGGCGAGATACACAGACCGCACTTGAAACGTTTTCGAACGCTTACCTTGTCATCGAAACAAAATGTTTAATGCGGTCAAGATATCTTTTTTTTTTTTTTTTCGTGCGGAAATCCCCTCGGATACCCCCCCGCCGGCCAGCGGGGGCGGTTATGTCGGGCTTGAACCGACTAAAACCGCACGCCGTCTCGGGTCTGCAGACGCCGGGGTGTAAGGTTGCCCATAGAGCATATCCCTCGCACCCCGACTGACCCTGGGCCATCTCCGGTTTCGAGATGACCCCCTCGGGGCGGTCAAGATATCTCACCATAAAACGCAGTTTGAGTACTAACAAGCTTTAAAATTAGTTGCATTAAATTTAGTTGCACTAAAACAAAAATAATACTTTAATGTGTTGTGTACTGTGCTGATTTCTAAAGCTTGTATCGCACAAGTTGTTTTTAGTTATCTATTTGCGCTACAAGTTTTTGAAATCAGCACAGCTTGTTTTTCAAAAAGTTTTTTTATTAGTTATTTTATTTTCACTACCGTTAGTTTTAGTAATAGCATGTAGCACCAGAGTGACCCTGAATACTATGTCACAACAAAGAGTTCGCCAAGACAAAACAAATGAGCCCAAACTCGATAGTTTTATGTTGTTTTATTTAGAAGTTCATGTGGCCACCTTTCTACTCCAGACCAGCTCCGTCCAACGTGTCTGCAAAATTTCAGCTTAATAGTATGCCAACAAATGGTTAAAAATGGTTTGCAAATTTGAACGGACAACTTACTTATATACGAACAGTGCAAGTTAATTATAAGCTTGTAAAAATAAACAGATTGTAGATATAACTGTTCATTGAGTGTACCTCTTGCAAACGACGCAGGACGAGAGTATAATGATAATTAATTATATTCCGAGCTGCGAAGTTACAGCACCCCCTAAAATAGCTTCATAAGACAAAACTAAACAACGTGCCGCGTACTACGCTATGAAGATAAATTAATTTTACCGTCAGCCCTTATTTACATAATGCTATCACTGTGTTAGATCGCAGAATAACCACAAACGTACCATGAGCACGAGTAGTGGAGATTATGTTGTAAGTCCATTCATTGTGAACTGTGTGATAACGCTTTGTAGGTCAACCAAGCGTTACATATTTTCATTTTCAAGTTATTAAACAAGCTCGTGGCCTACTTGATTTCATGTAGTTATGTTTTGTAAATTCTACTAACAACAGTCCTTATAGCGGCTTGGCAGAATCATGCCACTCGAATCTCTTTAAAGAAACTTCTTTCAAAGTGATAGTATTTATTGAGCTGAGTGAGACGAAGTCGAGCGAAAGCTTCTCATACCAGGAAGGTTTATGGATATGTTTTGAAAAAACTACCACAGAGGAATGATCACCGTTAAAAAAAATCCAGATGGAATTACATAATAACCGCTCGAGACACTGTGACCAAACTTTACACGCTCAGAAAGCATGTCCAGAGTTGTAACTTTCAAAAAGAATTTTCATAATCGGACTTGCCACGGAGGAATGATCACTGTTCAAAATTTTCTAAATCTGATTCACGATGTCTCACTCAGCTCAACATTGCAAGCAGCGATGCGCCTTGCAGGTCTAGTTTTATTGGTCTAAGAGATTCTCCCCTTGTTACTTACGGAGAGGAATGGTATACTACCATACACATTATTGGAATCAAATATAGCTCACTTAGGACCCATAATATCTGTGTCCGTGGTGTTTAATCTCTTTTATAGGTTGTTTGCCAATTTGTGTGTGATTTTTTTATATTTCTAACTCCTCCGATTTACTTCTGATTAATTTCGATTTGGATTCCAAGACAGTTATAATCTTCTTGGGACTTTCCGAGTGTCATTAATCGGTGGACCGCAGTCTCAAAAATCACAGTTGGAATAGGTATTAATAAAATAAAACACACACATTCCCAGCGAGGACAATTTTTTTTTTTTATTCGAACCTTATAAAGTACTTCCGGAGACTCTTAACACTGCAATTTACAAAATTGACAAATTGAACAACGCCATCTAGTGAGCGACTTAGAACTAAACACTCGGTGTGTTCGTGCTTACTGTTGATCCTGATGTACAGGTGTTAAAGTTGTGGGAATGAGGGTGGGATAAGTCCCAAAAACAAAAACCAACGCTAAGACCTTCAGCACTCTGGCAAGCCGTACGCAGTCTCGGTCCCGGTGGAGGCAATCAATTTGTGATGGAAAGAAATTGTAATTGCCATTCAAGTACCTGAGACAATACCGACGCAATGTATATCTAAGATTGAATCAAGGGATCAACTGAGTTAGATCTATATATATGTTTACATTTATACATCCTTTCGGAAAAAATCATCGCTTCTGATAGTAAAAATGTACATTTACGTAACTTTACAATTTAATATAAGCATCTCATAGTCTATAGTATTTATATAGTCACGCCTCTTTTCAATTGGGGTAGGCAAAGACAACATCTTTCCACTTGCTACGATCTTGGCATACGCCTTTCGCTTCTTCCACTTTCATGATTGTTTTCATACATGCACGCCGGTTACGGGTACTTCTGACCTGGCCATTCTCGATCTGATTGGCATACGTACGCATAGGTCGACCTTTACCGGGTTTCCGAATAGCCCTCGCCTCATAAATCTGTTTCGTTATTCTTCTTTCATCCATCCTTTCTACATGACCGAACCATCTAAGCATCCCTTTCTCTATCTTGGTCTCTATCTTGGTCTATCACGCTGTTCCTCACTCAGTTCATCAGGGTCACTCCAGCTATACTTATCAGACTTCTCATTTCATCTCATTTAGCGAATAATAAAAAATGCTAACTTCCAACATGTGAAATGCTTTTGAAATTCCAGCTGAGCTATAAATAGGAAAACAAAGTTAGAAATTTATTTAATCAAATTTCATTTCGAATATTAAGCTCGAGGCAAACAATACAGTTACCAACCTCAATGGCTATCGAAGTAATTCATTTATTGCTACGAGTAGATGTTTCAAACGTATTAGGCCGGTCGGTATATCTTCAATAAATTATGAAATAATAATAAATGTGGGAGCGTAGTTAAATATTCGTTCAATTTTTTCTTCATAATTGATCCATATTATATGCCTGCCTCAATTATCTTTGCGCATAATTTCTGTTAATACATCAGGTTGGGAATGTTAGTAATTGTTTCTCTTCTGAATGAGTTTGCAATGCATTTGTAATGTTAGAATAATGGTTGCAAAATAAACTGTAGGAATTCAGTGCAGGGTGCGACTGAAATAAATTGAGCTAACCGAACAGAACTCTTACTTGAAAATAAAATATCTTACTACGGTCGCGCGCTTAGACAGGGCCGCGCGCTCGTGAAACTGTTCCTCGGTGATTATTCCTCAATGGGTACATCGGACATGAATCATCTCGCTTCAAAACACACTTCAGTGTCCACACTATTACCGTGGTAAATTTGGTCAAGATCGCGCGAGTAGTTGCCGGGTATAAGACTATCACTTACTTTAAGACTTTACTATACCCATAATGTGTTGATTTAATAGGTTAATGCCTCTTTTTTTTTCGTTCGAAAATCCCCTCGGATAACCCCCGCCGTTTCAGGTCTACAGACGCCGGAGTGTAAGGTTCCCCATAGAGCATATCCCTCGCACCCCGACTGACCCTGGGCCATCTCTGGTTTCGAGGTGGCCCCCTCAGGTTTGGGAACCACGGTGTCCCCGTCTTGCCCCGGTTTGGGGGAGGGGTGCTAGTCTCCCCACCGTCCCGGCCTGCTGCTGCTGGGGTGACAGGCGGCTCCACCTGTCACCCCCAGGCCTGCGCTCATGGAGGACGGAGGTCGTTGAGTGACCTCCAACGTCTGAGTCACCTCCGCATCTCACGGGCTCTGCGGATCGGGACAGCCCTGAGTCTCTCCCGCACCCGCTCGGCCGCCTCCTTCTCGAGCATTACTTGCTCGCAGAAGGAGGCAGCGACAGCCCACGCACACGCGCTCCGCTGTGAGCAGGTAGCCAAGCGAGAGGACTCCCACTCCGAGGGCTGCAAAGAGGGCCCGCCTCGGCACCTCCCACGCCGGGCACTCCATCAGCGTGTGCAGTCCTGAGTCCTCGCCTGCATCACAGTGATGGCACTCAGACGCTGGCTCCTTCCTGATCCGACACAGGTGGTCCCCGAAACACTCCTTCCCAGAGATCACCTGCGTCAGCCGGTACGAGAGGCTCCCGTGTCGCCTCTCTAGCCAGTCCTCCATGACGGGTCTTACCGCCGCTACTACGGCGTGCCCTGCGCTCGGTTGCCCAAGTCGTTCTTTCCACTCTATGGCAGTCACTGATAAATGCGGGACGTGATTTCTATAATCAAATTGAATTGTATAAATAAGAATGTTATAATTTAGTTCATCACCGTGATGCCCCGGCGGAGCTGGGACTGCACGGCCTCGATTTCTCTATGCTCAGGGTCCGTCCCTGCTCGCGCGCCTCCTTTCGCCACCGATATAGTTGCGAGAGGGCTCTCGCCTCTAGATCTCATGGGGGAATTCCGGCAAGGACACTCGCCGCCTTGAAGGAGATCGTGCGGTAACCTCTGATGACCCTGTTGACCATCCCCCGCTGCGGAGCACGCAGCATCCGCCCATATCTGGCCTTCAGGGTCTCTGCCCAGATTGGGGCACCCATATAGGGCCATGGACCGCTCGATCCCCCCGTAGAGTCTCCTGCAGGAGTCATCGGGCCGCCTCAAGTTGGGCAGCAGCCGCGCCAGAGCGTTTGCTGTGCCCTTCAATTTGGAGGCCAGGCTTCGGAGATGTTCTCCGAAGTTCCATCGGCCGACGAGTACGAGCCCCAAATGTTTCATTTGAGGCTTGATGCCGATAGGAGTGCCTCCTACTATGAGACTGGATCCCTCAGGTGGCTTGCTCCGAGGCCCATGAAAGAACAGGGCCTCAGTTTTATGCAGAGCCACCTCGAGACTCAGCCGCCGGATCCACTCAACGACTTGGGCAACTGCGGTCTTGGCCTTCAGGGTTGCCCCGCGGTATGTTGCACCGGACGCCGTCACGAGCGTGTCGTCCGCGTAACACGTGACAGCGGCACCATCTGCAAGCTCACCGCGAAGCACCCAGTCGTACCCGATATTCCACAGGAGCGGCCCCAGGACCGATCCCTGTGGAACACCGCATGACATCTCACGCCGACCGAGTCCGGTCACGGTTGGGTAGATGACGGCTCTCTCCGACAAATACACCCCGACTATGCGGCGAAGGTAGAGAGGCTCTTCGTGATACACGAGCGCCTCCCTAATGCAACTCCAGGGCAAGGTGTCGAACGCATTTGCGATGTCCAGAGACACCGCCAACATCACCTCACCCCGAAAAACTGCATCCTTCGCCAGAGCCCTCACGCGCATGATGGCATCTACGGTTGAGTGCCTCTGACGGACGCCATATTGGCCATCCGTCAGGTCCGGCCCCACTCTAGAGAGGTGCTCGACGAGTCGCTTTGCGATGACTCTTTTAAAGAGTTTGCACACCTCTTCGAGCAACACTATGGGTGAGGATCAGTTTCCCCGTCTTCCTCAATTTCGGAAACTGGCCCCGCTCCAAGCATGCGCTGAGAAGCCCTCTCAGTCAGGGCTCGAGAGCATCGTCAACTAGAGCTAGGACCCACGCTCGGCCTGGAATGCCGTCGGGTCCCGGGGCGGTGCGTTTGGCTCTTAGCCTTCGCACCGCCAGCTCCAGTTCTACCCAAGTGACCTCGGGCACATCGTCGTCAACCACGCCGGGCGCCATAGGCGACAGAGGCGGAGTCATCAGCGGTGGAACATGTTCCACCGCCCGAGCAGGGAACAGGGAGCCAACAAACTCCTCCTAGGAAATAAAAAAAAATAAAAGAAAAAAAGAAATAAAAAATAATGCCTAATCACAAAATTAGCATTCAACCTGGGGTAGGTGCTGGTATTGATAGCTACTAGGATAAATTACATGAAAAGAAACAGGAGTACATTAGATAATTATATGCTCGAGAAGAGGTGGCAGAGCGAGACCGGGGGAGATTCAGAACTCTCCCTGCCCGCCGAGCCCGCAACATGCTCGCCGTGCATCGTAGCGACTGAGACGCCGGAGGTCGCTCAACGACCTCCGTCCTCGATGAGCACAGGTCTGGGGGTAACAGCTGAGGCCGTTCGTTACCCCAACAGAAGCAGGCCGAGGCGCCTGGGCGACTAGTGCCCCCCACCCACTTTCCGGGGCAAGATGGGGACACCGTGATTCCCAAACCCGAGGGGGCCATCTTGAAACTGGAGATGGCCCAGGGTCAGTCGGGGTGCGAGGGAAATGCCTTAACGGGTACCTTACACCCCGGCGTCTGAAGATCCGAGACGGTGTGCGACTTTAGTCGGTTCAAGCCCGACATAACCACCCCCAGTGGCCGCCGAGGTGGTATCCGAGGGGATTTCCGCACGGAAAAAAAAGGATACTAGGCACTGGAAAGCTTTAAACGTTTTCCAGTCTTCATGTGCTAACCGAATATGTTAACACATTAGAAAAGTTAAGTAATCCGAGCCAGGTCAGTCTTAGGATGGGTGATCATTCTTATTATATTGAGACCCCTCCTTGCCTCGGAGAACATTTTAAGCCGTCGGTCCCGGTTGCCAAGCGAACATCTATGGCAGTCGTTACGGGTAGTTGGATATACATACAAGTACATATATAACTTGGATATCGCCAATGGGTTATGGAGGTCGCCTCAAGGAAAATATCGAAGTTCAGCTGCTTCGTAGTTAGATTGAAAAACCGAACCCAACTCAGTTATGAAACAAGTAGAATTTCTGAGACGAGCTCAGCCGAATACAAGGGATTTTCGATTTTGCGTTTTTTTTTGCGATTTTTTCTTTATCTTGCAATGGTTCACCACAGCACGAATCTATTATCGAAAACAGCAACTCGATAGCTCATCTCCTTCATACCCAAAACCGTGACAGAAAATTGGCAACGACGACGTCGACGACAACTCGATAGCAATAGGGCTTTTCTAAAGAAAATCCCTAAAAAACTCGGAGGATGAAGTCTCTTCATGGGCGTAGGTTTGGAGGCGAAAAGTTAGGGCTAACCGTCGCGAGACAGTGATCGTGTTCCGTGAGCTCCTGTCTAAACGCAAGTTTTTTAGGGATTTTCTTTAGAAAAGCCCTATTGCTATCGAGTTGTCGTCGTCGACGTCGTCGTTGCCAATTTTCTGTCACGGTTTTGGGTATGAAGGAGATGAGCTATCGAGTTGCTGTTTTCAGTAATAGATTCGTGCTGGGGTGAACCATGGCAAGATAAAAAAAAATCCCTTGTATTCGGCGGAGCTCGTCTCAGGAATTCAACTTGTTTTAACATAACTAACACAAAAAACATAACTTCAGGCCTGTATCCCCGAAGGGGTAGGCAGAGGTGTATTACATACCCACGATTCGCCAGTTATGTTTTTTTTTTTTAAATAAAGAAATATTCTTTTTAAGTAACCGAAATTACTAATATTCCCCCTAACCCCTCCAGCTAAGCTAAATTGCTTGTGTTAGGAGTGGGTTCACGTCGGTACTGTAATGGCCAGGATTCGAACCCGGGACCTCTCGATCGTAGGTTCGACTCCTTAACCACTAAGCTACCGATGTGAAAAGGTGTGCAAACAATTCTCCGTACTATGAGAAGCAACTAAATGTCTATCAAACATGGTGTGGTTCTAATGTGTTCAATTCTAACATAGCCATATCTCCATTATATTTCGAGTGCTATTCTGATTTCAGTTAACAGAGGTGCTCAATGTATTCTTGGTCCTGCATTTTTTACAACTACAAGGTATCCGTTACCCTCAATCCATGGCTCAAAGAGGTCTGGAGGTTCTGCTTAACTCTCCACTACCCAATAGTCGTCTCCTGTATTACAGCTTATTCACTGGTGCGACTAAGTAGGTATGATCCGAATAATGTTTTATGCACTGTGGTTTATCTATCTCATCTAAACATGTGCCAGGGTGTCCAGCCAAGTTCAAAGAAAAAGGAACTGGTACGCAGCAGCCATGTGTATATTACTCAAACCATTTCGAGCCACTTCTGACCCCTTCATAACCCGAAAACTATTTAATCTACATAATATATTAAATTTCGTACGTTTAATAAAACCCATTATCTTTTTTAGAATCCAGAATTTCATAAATGTTACTGAAATATTATTGATATATTAACGTTTAAAAACCGGCATTTTATGACTGACTCACTCACTGACTAACAGATGATCCAGAAATTTGATATTTGGTATCAAGATAGACTTCATGAGGCATACAAAGGAAAAATCTGAATACAGAAAATTATCGATAACTAGCTGTTACCTGAGGCTCCGCCCGTGTGAAATTTTGATCCCGTTCCAGTAATCTATGGCAACCAATTCTAACTTTAATTGAGCTGAGTGAGACGAAGTCGAGCGAAAGCTCCTCATACCAGACTTCAGGATTTTCTTTGTCACAGGTCTCCTCCTAAACTACTAATCCAATCAGAACCAAATTTGGCATGATTAAAGAGGTCAATCAGAGGAAGGTTTATGGATATATTTTGAAAAAATTAATGCTACTACAGAGGAATGATCACCGTAAAAATAATTCCAGACGGAATTACATAATAACCGCTCGAGACACTGTCCAGAGTTATGACTTTCAAAAAGAATTTTCAAAATCGGACTTGCCACGGAGGAATGATCACTGTTCAACATTTTCAAAATCTGATTCACGATGTCTCCCTCAGCTCAACATTGCAAGCAGCGATTCGCCTTGCAGACCTAGTAAATGTTGCTCAAATAGTTATTGATGTATTAACGTTTAAAAGTTGGCATTTTTATGATGATCAACAACCTAAACCACTTCCAGATGACCTAGAAACTTGATATTTGCCATTTAAGTACATTATAAAGCTGAAGTTTATTAACTTTGACCTCTGGGGCTTATAAAACTACTTAATATAAAGAACTTCACCAATTTGGCCTTCTCACTTCATAATTTGATAAGTTAAGAATCCAAATCTAATGATAATGTATCGAGTTGTAAGCTTTTTGATTTGGTATAATTGTACGCGATTATAAAACAATCTTTTATCGCTATGGGACATAAAATAAATAACAAGTGTATTGACGCCTCGTATTTTTTCGACTCTACACCTACGCCCGAGTATTTTGTGAGTTAATTTACGTTTTGGGTAATCTTCGGAACCACTGAACTTATTTGAAAATTCGTCCACCATTTGAAAGGTACATTATCCGATAGACATAGGACACCACATCAGAACCATTATTATTTTCCATAGCATATAGATGTCGTGGAAGATAATAATGGTTCCGAAAAGCAAATTAATTTCCAACGATCTTTAGACGACTATTATTCTAATTAACCAGCCTTATAATGAATCACCGACAAAAAATCCCAAAACAAACGAAAAAAACATCCAATTTAACAAACAAATAAGAGCATGTTGAAATTACATTTTTCTCCTAAAAATGGATTTTCGAATAATAAAACTAAACTTCCGAATAGAAAACTGAAAGTCCGACAAAATTACTAAGTTACCGACAACACAAGTTTTGTCAAAATAATCATATTTTTACAACTTGCTACTGTTTTAATTTCTACGCCGCGGGAGCGAGCCAAGCGAGCTCGTGGACACCGCACTCCCCGACACGAATAAATAATATAGGTTAGAAGGGTTAACCACCAAAAACCCTTCGTGTTAGGTCACTTGTAATAATGCATTTAGAAATAGGAGCCCCGCTAGGCGGGGCTCCGTCGTAATCAGATAATATTTTCAGTATAATGTTACAGTTAAAATAGCACCACAATCTATGAAATATGAAAGGTAATTTATGTATTAATAGTAGGCAAGTAAAGGTAAAAATTACAAACAGTTTTCAGTAGGACGTAATTTATGCTGGTAGAAAAGTATTATAGCAATAAACAGTCATATTTATATTTTTCGAAAATTTCAGTATCTTATTCGGACTTTTTGTCATTTTTATTCGGACAAAAGTAGTCGGAAAGTTAGTATTTTAGGCAGTAGATTTAATATTTTGAGTAGGACAATTCTTCTTTTTTTTTCGAAGCTTTTATTTCTACCCATATGTTATGTGTAAATTATAATTGCTTGAATGTTAAACCACGAAACGATGGTGAGTTTCTAGTACTTAATAATAAGGTTAATTATTAATGGACATGATCAGAAATCAACAAACGAAATAATATTCTCCGATCTGTATTACTCAAATACATATTAATTAGCAGGAATGCATATTAGGTCTTTACTTATGAAATTGGCGTTATGTATTTTTAATGCATCTTTCCCAACGCAGCGGCAGTTTATTGAGGCCACCCGTCCAGCTGATTTCGTTAAGAAGGGCTTAACGAAATCAGCTGGACGGGAGGCCTCTCGGGTATTGAATTTCTTTCCCGCCAAGAACTTATCCAAATTCTGGAAAAAGTAGTAGTCTGTAGGCGCAAGGTCTGGTGAGTATGGTGGTTGACGTAGAGCTTCCAACCCCTATAGTTCTTGCAACTTGAAGACCGTTTGCTGTGCAGTATGAAGTCGCGCATTGTCGTGCAGGAGCAGCGGAGACGAGCGATTAACCAATGCTGGTTGGAGATGTGCCAGCTTCTCCAGCATTGTGTTCAGTTCTTCACAGTACACATCTGCAGTAATGCTCACCCCGTTTGGTAAGAAGCTGTGATGAATCACACCGTCGCTAGACCACCAAACAGTGATCATCACTTTTGTAGGGGTAAGCATTCGTTTAAGACATTGTTTAGGTGCTGAACCAGGATCCAACCAACTTGCTGAGCGCTTGCGGTTATCAAACAGAATCCATTTTTTATCGCAAGTAACAATGCGTTTCAAAATTCCTTCATTTGTGTGTCTGTTAAGCAATGCAAGGCATGTCTCGACGCGTACTTCGCGCTGGCGATCATTGAGTTCGTGGGGCACCCATTTGTCAAGCTTTTTACCTTGCCAATACTACGCAAATGGACCAATATTGTTTTGACGCTAACGTCGAAAGCTGCTGCTAATTAAGCCGTAGATTGTGTATCATCGGCTTCCACAATCGCCTTTAATTAGTCATTGTCAACCAAACTCTTCGGACGACCGCGACGTTCATTTTTCAGGTCGAAATTTCCAGAACGGAAGCGAGCAAACCAATAACAGGCGGTGCGTTGGCTTGTAGTGTTAGCTCCGTAAACGTCGTTGATGTTGCGTGCCGCTTGTGCCGCGTTGCTGCCACGATGATACTCATATTCCATAATTACTAGAATTTTTAACGTATCCATGACGAAAAATATTGAAATGCGATGAAAACGTAATAAACAAATGACTAGTTTTGGAAAATGAATTCCATGTTTTTAAAATAAAATTAATTTGAAATTAGAATTCTTAGCCAAACAAAAATTATTTTGATTTGAAATGGCCAGTACTGCAGAACGGCAATTACATAGGTAAAGACCTATTATTTAGAATGCCGGTAATGTCCCTAAAGAGGCAAAGAAACTAGGGTAAGAGTATTTTTGCGTCAGAGGTAATTTGTAATTTACTTACAAATTACTTACTTAATATACTTTAATATTGTAAAAATTTGTAAACATTTTAATGTTAAACTACTTTTGTCGTTCACCTGGATTTTGTGAAAACGATGTCGCTGTAGCGAATTACGTCACTCATTAATTTTGACAGACTCCGAAGCAAATAATAAAACCAGTTAAACACTCTCAAATAAAACATAATATACTGAACCCACACAACGACCTGTGCGCAAATATTAAAATAATTTGAACGGTTAATAGAGAAAATTTATTATATAATAAGAACAGTCAAACAGAAGTACTATAATAATACAAGGTTTCTTACTTTGTTCAGTTAATGAGATCTGATTCTTTATAACAATTTGAATATATGAATCTATAATGTTGTTCAAATTATCCTAAAGGAATGATAAATTTTGAAGGTAACATCTAGTGATTATTATTACAATGATTTATTTATTAGAATAAATGATGTGTGTGCTGTTGGGTGAGGTTTTCACAGGGTTGGCAGCACTAGTGTGACGCCCCTGGTGTTGCACACGTCCATAGGCCGCGGTAACCGCTTCATATCAGGTGGGCCGTGAGGTTGTCTGCAACCTGAGCGGCATAAAAAGAAAAAAAATCGATTGCCCCACCAAGATCTTTGGAGCACAAGCCAACCTCACATGCACTGATTAACAGACTAGGCTCTGGGGAAGTCCTTCCTCTCGGGGTTAAAGAGGACAGTCGCTCCGATAAAAGCCAATAAGCCAAATCAAGAGAAATAGTAGGTGAACGGATACCAGGGTCTAAGATGCAAGCTTGGGAATAATCTTGAATGCAAGGTTATTCACCTCGACCGTTGGCGTGACTGTAACTATACTACTAAGTAGGTACTTTTCTCGAACGCTCTAGTTAGATACCTAACGTGCCTAATCTCTAGATGATTCCGGAACATTCTACCCTCCGAATTAAGAGCTATAAAAGCGCCCGGCTATCAACACGCAGTCAGTTTATTTTCGAAAGCGAAAGCGAACACATCTTACCGAAGCGATTGAAGAGGGTTATACTTTTTTTTTTTTTTATCGTGCGGAAATCCCTTCGGATACCCCCCCGCCGGCCAGCGGGGGTGGTTATGTCGGGCTTGCACCGACTAAAACCGCACGCCGTCTCGGGTCTTCAGACGCCGGGGTGTAAGGTTACCCATAGAGCATATCCCTCGCACCCCGGCTGACCCTGGGCCATCTTACCACTAACAGCATCGCTCATCCTGTCTCCTCTGAAAGCAGAGGAGTACGGAGAGCGATGTGTTCCCGCCACGTTGGGTATTGGCCGACGATCAATGCCAACCCTATGAAGGGGTGAAGGGAAAGCCATTGACCGCCGCCCAGGGTGTACCGGCCGCTCCGATTCCGTTCCCCCCGGACTGCAGCGGGATCGGAATCGGAGCGACACTCGAGGAGGTTACCCAACACACACCCCTAAGAGGGTTATACCTGCGACTTAAGCAACGACTGTGGACTACTGTGAACTGCTGAGCGACATGAACTGTTGAAGAGTACTGTGTGTGCTAGTTATTTAGTTGTCTAGTTTGTGGTGAGCGAATAAAGCTCTTTTTTGTACCCCGCGCACGTATCAATACTGTGATGTATATGCTATGTGTAATGATGATGTGTATGCTGTTATTAGTTTTAATAAATCTACAGAAGGAGAAATAAAAGATAAGTAATTTCAGTCAACTGAAACAATTGAATACGATTCGGACATTTCCGAAGATATTTGTGTCCGAATCGTCGGCTAGTACAAACAATTGGTAACTTGAGCCATAATTTACTAGTACTCGTCAATCACTCCAGCTAAGTTAAATGCTTGTTTTAGGAATGGATTCACGTCGATGGTGTTCGGAATGAAATTCCAACCCGCAACATTAGAATTCAAATTCAAATTCTTTATTTTTTTTTTTTTTTTTATATTTAGTCCATCCAATTGACTCCAATTTGCGGAAATGTGGTAGTACCTACAAGATGTCACATTATTTTCTTTCATTATATTAAACCATCAGAAAAAGAAAAAGCAGTCAAGTGCGAGTCGGACTCGCCCATGAAGGGTCCGTAGCAGCAAGTAACAATAATGTTTTTTTTTTTTAATATTTGAGTTGATTGAATGAATGGTAAATTGCTGTTTATGATTTATGCCGTATTAAAAAAAAACTACTTACTACATCTCGTTCAAACCAATTTGCGGTGGAAGTTTACATGGTAATGTACATCATATATTTACAGGGGGGGGGACACATTTATTATAGTTTCGGAAAAAAAGTGGCTGTGACATACGACGAACAGATAGACAGACATGACGAATCTTTAAGGGTTCCGTTTTTTGCCATTCGGCAAACTCTAAAAATGTTTTAAAATTGACCCATATGAATTGAACATAAATCATTATATTTTGAAATTATTATATAATGTAATTTTTTGGATTAATTAGAAATAGAAATAAGAATTAAATTACTGAATCGTTAATAAATTAGCCATCAATTGCAAGTCCCATGCCTTACCAATAAATACAAACGCCTTTAATTCCATTTTAACTACATCAGCAGCATTGAGTAGTCAAGCTCCTGCCCTATTTTTCCATTCATCTCTGCTAGCAATCATCTCAATATTTTCTTTTTTCCCAGTCATATCCTCTTTCAGACAGTCCATTCATCTCCTCTTAGGTCTTCCTCGCCTCTTGTAACCGTCCGCTTCTATACTTAATATCTTCCTTACGATATTACTTTCGTCCCTATGCATCACAGTGAAATGTGAAAATTCAGCTAGGAGCATTGAGCTATTGTTACTTTTCTTTTATTAGACACGTCAATATGACTTCAACTCGCCTGATGGTAAGCTAAAGGTAAAGCCACAGGAATGGAGTTCACCATTACAGACACCGACTATACTACAAATGTGGCCCTCAGCTTGACAACCTCATCATACTGTAGGAAGAAGGAAACACGTGTGCTGGTGAAGAATTCCAAATTTTGATGGCGCGGTAATAAAAAGAGTCGCCAAACCGCGGTTCTTGATGAAATAGTTTGCACTGTGTAAGGCTGATACCTTTTTTTTTTTTTTCTCGTGCGGAAATCCCTTCGGATACCCCCCGCCGGCCAGCGGGGGCGGTTATGTCGGGCTTGAACCGACTAAAACCGCACGCCGTCTCAGGTCTTAAGACACCGGAGTGTAAGGTTACCCATAGAGCATATCCCTCGCACCCCGACTGACCCTGGGCCATCTCTGGTTTCGAGATGGCCCCCTTACTTGCTCTCCACTGTGCCATCTGCTAATCAGAGGGACACGTGGAAAGCTTCCGAACAGCCCTCAATAGGGCCGTCCTCGCCTCGGTCGGAGTTGGCCGTAGGCGGCAGCGTCTCTCCCACCCTAGGAGAGAGGCGCTGCCGTCTCCGTTGCCCAGGGTGCACCGCGTGGAGGTCCCCAACCAAGCACCCCTGTAAGGCTGATACCTCAGCCTTGTATGTGTTCTCCAACACAAAATCTCATCGCCATGGTAGAGACGGTAAAATACTGCCAAAGAGGCAATATCTCTATGTAACTGCATGGGCTCTATGGTGTTAGTGACATCTGGACTCCCAATAATGCGTACTGTACGTCACTGTCGAGATCATCTAGTAAGTACTGTGCAGAGTCATCCCAGAGATGAGAGCAGTATTTCACGTCAGAACGGATTTCTGTCTTTTATTGAAGACACTGCTGTTTGGGCGTGAATTAATATTAATAATTATTATTATTAGTGATAATAGCTTAATATTTAGGAGTTAATTATTTTAGGATTTACTCTGATGAAATGACACCAGAGTTATTTCGAAGTTAAAAACCCTTTCAGGATTAACTCAAGTGAATTTAAGATTTCAAACCTGAGTGTTTTCAGTGATTTTGACAAACACACACAGTTACACACACAGTTACACACAAAGTTACACACACAGTTACACACACAGTTACACACACAGTTACACACACAGTTACACACACAGTTACACACACAATTACACACACAACGAAACGTATTGTTTAGTTGTGTCAACTAAATTCAGTATCAAAATTCTGAGTACAGGTCAAAACTTCAA
This sequence comes from Cybosia mesomella, assembly GCA_946251805.1. Taxonomy (NCBI): domain Eukaryota; kingdom Metazoa; phylum Arthropoda; class Insecta; order Lepidoptera; family Erebidae; genus Cybosia; species Cybosia mesomella. The sequence goes on along the minus strand of OX276392.1, from coordinate 35,496,868 downwards.
GTTGGCACTAACTGTAAAAGTTAAAACACATTTCTGTGAGCCAAATGCTTAAACTCATATATTTGGTTAGGTTTAAATTATTCCAGTTTGTCTAATAATTACGTTGTATGACCAAGCTCTGAACTTTGTTGTGATAAAGTTAGTTTTGCTAGTTCAGCAGCGTACCGGCTGGTAAGTTTACTTATTTATTTTCATGATTAATATAAATCTTAGTTGCGTTTCACAAAAGTTTTCTAGAATAATGTAAACATCATTATTATTTTATATTATGATATTGTCGGAAGTTTACGCGAATGTCACAAATTGAAATAAAACTATTTATAACGTATTCTTTCGCGATTTATTTATAATTTACATTGAACACTACGTTTCGGTTGATTTTCAGCAGCCGTGGTCACGGGGAGACTGATTACAAATTATGTTACAATAATGAACCATTATTTTATTCAACCTTTTTAACTTCTAATCACGATATATTTTGGCATAATTTGTTGAATACGAGATAAAATTTAATTTTCAATTTCATCAGCTAATTGTTATGAAATACTTTTTTTTTCGTGAAATCCCTTTGAATCCCCCCCCCCCCGCTGGCCAGTGGGGGCGGTTATGTCGGGCTTGAACCGATTAAAACCACACGCCGTCTCGGGTCTACAGACGCCGGTTGCCCAAAGAGCATATCCCTCGCACCCCGACTGACCCTGGGCCATCTCTGGTTTCGAGATGGCCCCCTCGGGTTTGGGAACCACGGTGTCCTCGTCTTGCCCCGGTTTGGGGGAGGGGCGCTAGTCGCCCCACCGTCCCGGCCTGCTTCTGATGGGGTGACAGGCGGCCTCTCCTGCTACCCCCAGGCCTGCGTTCATGGAGGACGGAGGTCGTTAAGCGACCTCCAGCGCCTGAGTTGCCTGCTCCTGGACAAAAATAAAAATTGTAATTTTTAATATGTACGTAAACTAGATTTTAAATTACTTATCTCCAAATACTTATCAAAACTCAAGCTTAATAAACATCTAAACGATGAACCAACTGCAGTACGTTTCAGCGTGATATGTGCGTATAAATAACCCCGGAAGCAACTTAAATCCTTAATGATCCCTCCGCGCTAACTTTAATAGACACTTCGCTACATTCAACCATCACGCGATATTGCAAATTGCTGAAACTGTTAGAAAACCATTTTAATTTCCTCTTGATGACAAACAACCATTGCAAAGCAACAAGTTATTTGGGACCGTCATAAATTCTGTTGAAATTATCGACAAGTTATTTGGTGAAAAGTTTGTAAGAGGAGCAAAGATATTTTTAATTCAAAATGAATTAAAAATTTCTTTGCTCTTTGAAAAGGTTTTCGTAATGATTTAAATAATTGCTAGTTTGAATGTATTGTAAAACACCATATTGTTTAATTAGGGTTTCTAATGTTGTTCCAAACGCCGCTGTGGCGACACTCGCTGTTGCGAATTATTTTTCCACTTCTTCTTCTTCGTTTCAACGGCCACGAAATTTTAAGTAGATAGAATAGATTACATAAATATAAAATTATACGTAATAGATAAATATAATATATTGTGTACTATTAAATTTTACTGGTCCAAAGTGCGACTGATGAAAGGGCAGCATCTGTGACCTCCATTAGGTCTTCCCTAGTGCAATTTGAGGGCCACAGAGGAAAGGACAATTGATGGGCCATGACCTGTGTTGGAGCACCGCAGCCACACTCCGACTCCGTGGAGTAGCCCCACTTGACCAGGTTCGACCTGCAGCGACCCACACCTGTCCGAAGACGATTCAGTATAAGTCAGGTAGCCCACTGCAATTTGTGCATTTGTTTGATTTGGTTTTTCGGTGATTATTCCTCGAATAATCACCGAAAAACCAAATCAATGGAAAAAGTCGACCGGTCACGTTGACCTATTGTTGGATAGGCAAATCTCGCTACGCTTAAGTTTGGGTTGATTGCCAAGCTGGCAACAGTCCTAGTTATAATTTAATTTTGCACGTGGGTTGAAAAGGGTTACTTATCGTCTAGATTTACTTTGTAATCCAAATGTAAAAAACAAAGTCGTGTTAGTGATGACCGGGATAAACTCAAGAACGGGGGGCCGATTTTCTTGATTTTTGATTTTTAGGGTTCCGTTGCCAAATGGCAAAAAACGGAACCCTTATAGATTCGTCATGTCTGTCTGTCTGTCCGTCCGTATGTCACAGCCAGTTTTTTCCGAAACTATAAGAACTATGCTGTTGAAACTTGGTAAGTAGATGTATTCTGTGAAACGCATTAAGATTTTCATACAAAAATAGAAAAAAAAACAATAAATTTTGGGGGTCCCCATACTTAGAACTGAAACTCAATTTTTTTTTCATCTAACCCATACGTGTGTGGTATCTATGGATAGGTCTTCAAAAATGATATTGAGGTTTCTAATATCATTTTTTTCTTAACTGTATAGTTTGCGCGAGAGACACTTCCAAAGCGGTAAAATGTGAGCCCCCCCCCCCCCCCCCGTAACTTCTAAAATAAGAGAATGATAAAGCAAAAAAACATATATATGATGTACATTACCAAGTAATCTGCCAACAAAAATTGGTTTGAGCGAGATCTAGTAAGTAGTTTTTTTTCATACGTCATAAATCGTAAACCGCAATTTACCTTTCATTCAATCAACTCAAATATAAAAAAAAAAACAAAAAAAACCCTCATACTTGCTGCTACGGAACCCTTAATAGGCGAGTCCGACTCGCACTTGGCCGCTTTTTTATATTTGTCTCCTCCCACTATTTTGTGCGGTAATCGCTGTGGTTACCGCCTTCCCCCTGTTGGCCAGCGAGATGTTGAACTCGAACCGACTAAAACCTCATGTTAGCTTAGGTTTTTAATGACGGGGTACAAGGAGACATTAAGGAAATCAGTTCAGCTTATAAGGTAATCAACATAACTAGATTCTAAGGCGGATTACATCTTGGAGAAGAAGCTATTGCGTTTTTAGTGTTCATGTCCCACCTTTTGTTTAGGTACCGATTCGAGGTCTACACTTCAGGAATCGCTTGGGGCCATCGGTAGGGGATATAGGAACCTGACCAGATTTCCGGAGCCAAATCAACCTCACTTGCTAACCAGTATGCCTACTGATTGACGGATGAAGCTACAACTGACGGCAGTCGATCCCGGAAAAGCCAAGATAATCGAAACCAATAAGAAAAGAAGGTGTTAGAGCGGACCCTGGGCTCCAAAGTGCAAGCTTTGGATGTAACCAAGATTGGCGCTCGAATAATGTTGATGACTTAAATTCATCTCCCACTGTGTGCTTATCGATAAAAGTTTAAAATTTAAATTTAAAACACAACTGGATATTAATATAAATTGTATTGACGTCAGTATCCTACTATCCTACTATCCTACTATCCTACTATCCTACTATCCTACTATCCTATTATCCTACTATCCTACTATCCTACTATCCTACCTACTATCCTACTATCCTACTATCCTACCTACTATCCTACTATCCTACTATCCTACTGTCCTACTGTCCTACTGTCCTACTGTCCTACTGTCCTACTGTCCTACTGTCCTACTGTCCTACTGTCCTACTGTCCTACTGTCCTACTGTCCTACTGTCCTACTGTCCTACTGTCCTACTGTCCTACTGCCCTACTGTCCTACTGTCCTACTGTCCTACTGTCCTACTGTCCTACTGTCCTACTGTCCTACTGTCCTACTGTCCTACTGTCCTACTGTCCTACTGTCCTACTGTCCTACTGTCCTACTGTCCTACTGTCCTACTGTCCTACTGTCCTACTGTCCTACTGTCCTACTGTCCTACTGTCCTACTGTCCTACTGTCCTACTGTCCTACTGTCCTACTGTCCTACTGTCCTACTGTCCTACTGTCCTACTGTCCTACTGTCCTACTGTCCTACTGTCCTACTTTCCTACTGTCCTACTATCCTACTATCCTACTATCCTTTTATCCTACTATCCTACTATCCTACTATCCTACTATCCTTTTATCCTACTCTCCCACTATCCTACGATCTTACTATTCGAGTATACCACTATACCAGTATCCCAGTATCCCATTATCCCACTATCCTACTATCCCAGTATCCCAGTATCCCACTATCCCACTATCTCACTATCCCACTCTCCCACTATCCAATTATCCCACTATCCCACTATCCCACTATCTCACTATCCCACTCTCCCACTATCCCACTATACAATTATCCCACTATCCTACTTCCTATCATACTATCCTACTTCCTTATATAATTATTATAAATATGAAAGTTTTTTAAAATGTTTGTCTGTTTCGATGTTCGATGTTTGTTACTCAATCACGCTGAAGGGATTTGACTGAAATTTGGTACAAGAATAGATTATAGCCTGGAATAACACATAGGTTAGAATAAATTCCCATAGAAAGCGGGAATGGAAAACACAGAACAGAATAATCTTTATAGACGCTTTTTATGTACGTTTTATCACTTTGAACTATCCGAGTATAAATGCACCGAACAATATGTAAAAGTCAAAGAGCATTACCGTTTTGTTTTACTCACTACCAATTGCATACAATTTGTACATTCTTAACAAAAGCTTCAAAGTACTGTGCTGTTTCTTTTTTCTAATTCATTAGCACGTTTGGACGACAAAGATTAACGACATGGCTGTAGAATGCAGAGGTAGTAATTAAACAATTCCAATTTATCTGGCTCGAATACCAGCTAGCTGGCTGAGGTAGCAAAGCAGCTAATTGTTCAACTTTTCTAATTAAATTTTATTTACAGAAGAAGCTGATCTTTATGTGAATCTTCGATGTTGTTCAAGAGTGTTTTAAAAGTTCCTTAATTTATCAATGTAATAATGATTAATGTTTGTGTAATCACGTTTGTATATCCACAAAACAGGTTAGATAGAAAAATAGATTACTTATTATTGTACACCAAAAATAAATTACAGTAAAGATATATACTAGGAATTCAGTGCAGGTTGCGACTGGAATCAATTGAGCTGAGCGAGCAGGACGCAGCTAAGGCCGCGCGCTCGTGAAACTGTTTTTCGATGATTATGCCTCAATGGTATATCGGACATGAACCATCTCGCTTCAAAACACTCCTCAGGGTCTACACACCGTGGTAAATTTGGTCAAGATCGCGCGAGTGGTTACGGAGGAGTTCAGCCCCCAACAAACGGCTATGCCGGGTATAAGAGTACAAAAACAGTTGAATGTACAATGGGCGGCCTAACGTCATAATATGTATTGTTTTTCATCACCTAAATATGCACAAAACAGAGTATGCCTACAATTATTTTGAAAACTGGGTAGTATTTACAATATTAACACAAATTCAGTCTCCTGGGATATATGGGGTGCTACCTAGATTTGCGAGGGATATGCTCTAGGGCAAACTTACACCCCGGCGTCTGTAGACCCGAGACGGCGTACGGTATTAGTAGGTTCAAGCCCGAAATAACCGCCCCCGCTGGCCGGCGGCGGGCCGGCGGGAGGGAACCGAGGGGATTACCGCACGAAAAAAAAAGCGACCAAGTGCGAGTCGGAGTCGCCCATGAAGGGTTCCATAACAGCAAGCAACATAGTAATGCTTTTTTAAATTTTACATTTGAGTTGATTGAATGAAAGATAAATTGCTGTGACAGACAGACAGACAGACATGACGAATCTATATGGTTTCCGTTTTTTGCCATTTGGCAACGGAACCCTAAAAAGGGTACTACCAAGATCTGCGAAGCCCAAAACACAAATCACCTGCCACCTGGTACTGCTCATTGACATCGCGGACAAATTGCAGGAGTGCGGCCATGTTCTGCGGTGACCGCCAGGCTACGTGGGTCCGGCTATGCTACCTCTACGGGGCCCTGGTAGGAGGGGCAGACCCAAGAAGTACTGGCTTGAGGTCGTGGCAGATGACATGCGTGCCAATGGACTCACTACAATGGATGCCTAAGACCGTGCGAAGTGGAAAAGTGAAGTCGGGAAGCGGACCCCGGACTCTGAAGTAACAGCCCTCGGATGCAATAGGGACCAATGCTAGTATGATGATGATGATTTTTGTTACCTTAAATGAACGTAACTGAACACAATTTAATTTTTTTGTTGTAATTATTCTTGTCTGTTGTTCGCGGTGCATGCAAAAAGCACTAAATGGATTTTGATGAAGTTTTTTTTTTATTAGAAAAGTATTAGTCAGACTTAAAATCTGCCGTATGTTTGATTACAATTGGTTATGAATACCGAAAATATGAAAAAATAAACAATAACCAACCTCCGCACGAGCGGAGCCACGAGCATCAGCTAGTTTACAATAATATCATGATCTTCACGTTAGTCCCGGTCATGTCAGAGCCCCCATTGTCTCAGCTTTTATATCCTTTTATCTAAACAATAGGTAAATTTCTTACTAGCTGATGCCCGCGGCTCCGCCCGCGCGGAGGTTAGTTATCGTTTTTTGGTCATATCTGCGGTTCTTCTTAACTAATTGCAATCAAACATACGGCAGATTTCAAGTCTGATCAAGACCTTTTGTGACGTCACTACGGCCGCCTACTCCTGCGCAGGCTTGACACTCTGCCCTGCCCCCTCCTCAGTCTCAGCGGGGCCATTTATAAGCGCATATGGTGACTCACCACTTTCTCTCGCCGTAACTCCAGCCCGCCAAGGTGAAGTACTCATATCTACTCATCGTGGCAAGCCTCATGTCTGATCATAATATGATAGTGTCTGTAAATAACATACATCTGCTCTTTACCGAACCTATACGTGTTTCAGTTGTATATGTCACCTAAGTATCACACTAATCACTCTAAGGTACGGGCACCTTTCTGCGAGCAAGTAATGCTCGAGAAAGAGACGGCGAAGCGAGCCCGGGAGAAATTCAGAACTCTCTCAGCCCGCCGAGCACGCAACATGCTCGCCGCGCGTCGCAGGTGATTCAGGCACCGAAGGTCTCTTAACGACCTCCGTCCTTCATAGGATCCGTCCTTCAGGCCTGGGGTGGCAGGTGAGGGCACCTGTCGCCCCAGCAGAAGCAGGCCGGGACGGCAGAGCGACTAGCGCCCCCCACCCCCCTTTCTGGGGCAAGATGGTGACACCGTTCCCAAACCCGAGGGGGCCATGACGAAACCTGAGATGACCCAGGGTCAGCCGGGGTGCGAGGGAAATGTTTTATCCGAGACGGCGTGCGATTTAGTCGGTTCAAGCCCGACATAACCTCCCCCGCTGGCTGGCGTGATTTCCGCACGAAAAAAAAAGGTATGGCTCCTAAGCCGCTACGTGACACTTTCTAATTGAAAAAACACCAACAAATTATTCCATTCACTAGTTTTGCGTCCACCGCTTACAAACAGACAAGAAAATAAAAAAAAATGTTGTATTTTCGTTCGTTTTTTAAGGTTCCGTACCTCAAAAGGAAAAAACGGAACCCTTATAGAATCACTTCGTTGTCCGTTCGTCCGTCGGTCCGTCTGTCAAGACCGTTTTTCTCAGGAACGCGTAGAGGTTTCAAACTGAAATTTATATCTAATACTCAGGTCTACTGTCCCTTGGAGCTGTGAAAAAACCAAACTTCTAAGCCAAAGCAATCAAAAGATACAGCCGTTTATGCTGCAAATTTTCGAAACTCGCACGGGAATCAAAACCTACAGGCTACTTGCCGTGAACTTAGAATCTTGAAATTTGGTACGAAGTAACGTCTTATAGTACAGATAAAGGAAATATTGCGAAAACCGTTACTACTTCTCTTCTCATGAACGCGTAGAGGTATTAAATTGAAATTCATATCAAATACTCTTATATACCTACAGGTTTGTACGGAACCCTCGATGTGCGAGTCCGACTGGTACTTGGCCGGTTTTTTTATATATTCAACGTACAGACACAACTAACAACATTTTTCTAATAGTACAGATAGATGTTTTCAACAAGAAACCGATCCGAGTTATAATCTGGTTTTAACGAAGACGCTTCACTGGGGGGGCATCAATTATGAAATGCTTAATAGACACTCGAGAACAATAGTATGAAGCGATCCACTGAGATGGAAGGGAGCAAACATTAATTATGAGTAAATTAAAGGAGTTTTGTTTCTATGATAATGAAGAATGACAATATTAGAAAATTATTAATAATATTCTTGCTGTATTAAGCTATGGCAATAAATCCTACTATTCCAATTATACCAATATTATAAACGTGAAAGTTTGTGAGTATGTATGTATGTATTGTAGTGTTCGGACCTCGTCCCACACACTATGGTTCGTCTCCTGGCCAACATGTGTCAGAGTTTAAATAAAACTATTGTATCAATTTAAAATTTGAATGAGGAACGATATAAAACAATCGCGGCCTGAACTTTCGGGATCTGAACGGGCCTAGTGGAGCCGTTCCGATTGAAGCTGAGAAAAGTATCCTGGGAAGAAACCCCGCTTTAAGCCCTATCCTTGGGCCGAGTCCGCGATATACGTCCCAGTTCGCTAATTAAAGTTAAAACAACCGCGTAAAGTCCCTAATAATATAAGTAGGAAGTGCAAGTGGTTTAACTAATAAATAATATATTATCTTATTTGATCGTTGTAATTTCATCACTTCATACACGCGTGGTACTCAACCCCCTGGGTACCACAGCTTTTGGTGGAGGCGCCGGTTTCCATAGAATTTGGTGGAGGAACGCCGGTTTCCACAGGAGGTGGAAACACCAACGTTCTGCAGTTGGCAGTGGATTGATCGACCCCGTACCTTGAGAAGGAAGTCGTCGTGCAATATTGGATTGACGCCTTAAACAGATAACAAATTTGAATTCATTATATATATTGTATTATTACCATTAAGATGGCCGAATCAAAGAAATTTGGTGGCACTGACGGTGTCTCATTCCAAAGTTTTTTGAGAGACTTCAATGTCGTATTCGCCATAAATAAATTTATGTTGGCTGACAAAGCCACAATATTAGCTGCCTACCTCGAGGGCGCAGCGTTACACTTTTACAAGTCGATTTTTAACGAAGAGTTAACTTTCGAACAAGTGTGCTCACTGTTAGAAGAAGAGTTTCCTTCCCATGGCGATGATTTAGAGTTGTTCTATTCAGCGTATCAAGCCAAAGAGGAGAACTTGGTTACCTATTGGTACAGATTGTGTAACTTGGCTACTAAAGCGAAGGTTACCGATGATAAAAAGATAATAAGTAGATATCTGAAGTCAATGTCGCCAAGATTTCGAAATATTTTAGCGGCAAGGGTGTACAGCGATAAAAAAGAACTCCGCGACGCGCTGTTGCAATTATCGGAAGTACAACCCGACGTGCAGGGGGATAGAATACAGAATTTACCTACGAACCCTCCACAAGGATATAACCGTCAAGTCGGATTCCATAACCGCTACGGGAATAGAGGAGACACGACATCTTACGATGCACGTCAAGCTCCGTCATCGTCGAGTCCACGGGATGAAGGGGACAATTTCCGCACTCCGAGATACAACTTAAGACCTCGGAACATTGCTAACACTAATATTTTCCCCAGTAACCCGAATTCTTCGGGATCTAACAGAAGAGATACTCCAACTTCGAGCCGACAGTTTTTCCGGCCTCGAGAGAGAAATGTGATGAGCATGGAGCATATCGAGTCTGCGAGTGCAGATCAGCTTCACAACGAAAGCAATTTATCTGGTCAGTTGTCGCCATTTATTAAAGTTACAATTAATAATTCTGACATCGAAGCATTACTGGATACTGGAGCTACGGTAAATGCTATGAGCAAAGCTTTAGCTAGAAGCTTGAACCTACAAATAAAACCGTCAACGTCGTTGACGCACATCAGAAGCATAACTGGTTCTTCGGCAACTATCTGCGGTGAAGTCAACGTGAACATGATTTTAGCGAACATTTTAGTTAGAGTGAATTTCATTGTATTAAATAACATTGAATTAGATTTAGTCTTAGGTCAATCGTTCATGTTTGCTAATGCTGTATCAATTGATTTCAGAAAGAACTGTTTATGGATTAAGGGCTTCAAAGTAAATTGGACACGCAGATATGACGATAAAACCGTGAGTAAGGCTTCAAGGTGCACATCGTTAAATATTATAAACACAAATAATATGTTATTTAATTATAAAGCAATAAATGAAACCATTGATTATTACCCTAATCGTAGTTTTAATAATGAAATATTTAAGTCTGAAGAATCCAAGCAATTAGTCGATGGGGGCATCCCAGCGAACAAAAGGAGTCGTTTGGTGCAAGCAGTACAAGACTGCGAGAATGGAGTCACGTCCGACAACGGTAGCACGGGCGGATGCGGATTGTCAGATGATATTCCTGTACATACAGCTCCGTACAGGTCAGCTACGGAACGATCAGACTTGGTGAAGGATCCAATACAAGATGTGGATTTCGACGTCGTACATCGTTCCGGCAAGAGCAATATTGTTGCTGATTACCCAAGTTGTTATCCTTTAAAGATAGAGGATGACGACATAAACACACCAGTATCGGATGATATAGAGATGTATAACATCAGCGCCGATACAGTGGTAGTAAAACAGTGCGCAGATCTTTTCTGTAGATCACTAAGGAATGGCTTAACAAATAATGATGCAACAAACTACAAAGGATTTTTATTAAAGAAAAATGTTGTGCTGCCGAGAGAACTACTGAAGACAACTCTCGAGGAACTACATGATCATCCATGGTCCGGAGGTCACTTCGGAATCGCGAAGACGTTGTCGAGGTTCCGCAATGGGTTTTTCGTGCCCAAAGCTGTAAACATGGTGTCATTTGCATATAATGCCACGAAGCATACAGGTATGTCTCCACACATGTTGTTGTTCGCACGAGAGCCGATTCTGCAATCAAACTTCGAAGTAAATCAAGAGTCTACGAACGAGTCATATGCGTCCAGACATGCACGTGCAAATTATCTCGTGCAACGAGCAAAGGTGAATATAAGAAACGCACAAAGGAGGCAGAAAGCTTACTACGACAAGAAGGTGAAATTCGTGGTATACCGACCAGGTCAGCTGGTTCTGATATGCAGTCCAAGACGTATTTCGGGAAGGAGTAAGAAACTTTGTAAGCCGTACAAAGGGCCGTTTATTATTATCAGGAGAATTTCAAACACCAACTATGTCGTGGGGAAAATGAATAACTCATCATGGCAAGATATTATACATACCAATTTTCTAAAACCATTTATCAACAGAAGATGCGTTATTTAAGTAAAATATGTGTAAATGTCATTATATTTATTTGACGTTGAATGTCGTGTGGACATGATTATTTTTTTTGTATTTTATGTGTGATACTAATAAAGAGGCTAGATAAATAAAGGTTGAATATTTTATGAATTGTTGTGTGCAATTATAGTTCAAAGGTAATTATCGATGGTTTCGTATAACTTTATTGACGTTTTAAAGTTCAATTTCAAACAGATCTATGTGCAAGTTGGATCCTATGATTGTTTTCTTTTACAGATGCCTATCTGCGTGACCATAACTCTTATTTAAGATATGTTGTATAATAGGAGATAATGTGTTGTGTGTAACATCTTATTCATAATATGCGTTCTCTGTTTATTTCATATTGCTGCGCTGCTGAAGATAAATAGATTTGTTTTGTTATAGTCGGGATGTTATAGCGTAGGAGTTAGGCAATTATTTTTTTGTCTGATATCAAGAGGTGTGATCTGAACTTTGTAAGAGAGTCAAATCGTTTTGGACTTGAGCACCGACGATGGTTGAAAGTTAGTTTTCAATCAGACTCTTCTTTATAGAGAGTTCTTTCTCTTTGATGTGGATATAAAAAATAATTTAGTAATGTGTAGGCGACATAAATAAGTTTATGTCATCTTTCTTTTTAGTTAGGTAGGTCTTAAAAGTACTGTGTTACTAAGTCCTTTCAGGGCAAACCTTAAAATGTATCGGCAAGTGATACCAATAACTTTTCTTTGATGAGGCTGATTGTGGCCAGGTTTCTTTTAACCTGGGTTTTTGCCTGGCCAAGAATGAAGCAATTTTTCTTTGTTCGTGTTTTTCAGTATTTATTACAGTTTAATTGCTATAATTTGAAATTCTACTATCGTTTACTAATTATTACAAAGATTGCTTCGTTATTCCCATTGTAAGGGACAATTCGCATAATTTTTTTTTTCTGTCCCAGATTTAGTTTATCTAGGATTCGATGTAACTGTCACATGGCCTTGGGCGTAGCTGATGTAGTGTTCGGACCTCGTCCCACACACTATGGTTCGTCTCCTGGCCAACATGTGTCAGAGTTTAAATAAAACTATTGTATCAATTTAAAATTTGAATGAGGAACGATATAAAACAATCGCGGCCTGAACTTTCGGGATCTGAACGGGCCTAGTGGAGCCGTTCCGATTGAAGCTGAGAAAAGTATCCTGGGAAGAAACCCCGCTTTAAGCCCTATCCTTGGGCCGAGTCCGCGATATACGTCCCAGTTCGCTAATTAAAGTTAAAACAACCGCGTAAAGTCCCTAATAATATAAGTAGGAAGTGCAAGTGGTTTAACTAATAAATAATATATTATCTTATTTGATCGTTGTAATTTCATCACTTCATACACGCGTGGTACTCAACCCCCTGGGTACCACAGTATGTATGTATATATTATGTTTTTTTTCATTATTATTAAAAACAAACATTACATTATTTACACATGACAATAGCAACATAAAATCATGAAGGTTTATACCTGTGCTATCATGAGTTATCAAGCACTTAACAATCTTTATATATAAAAATGAATTGCTGTTCGTTAGTCTCGCTAAAACTCGGGAACGGCTGGACCGATTTGGCTAATTTTGGTCTTGAATTATTTGTGGAGGTCCAGAGAAGGTTTAAAAGGTGCTATCGATTGAGGCAGTACGAAGTCTGCCGGGTCAGCTAGTTTAAAATAAAGTTAGTTTATAAAACAAACAAGTTGAATTCCTGAGACGAGCTCAGCCGAATACAAGGGATTTTCGATTTTGCGTTTTTTTATTTTTTTGTGATTTTTTTTTCTTGCAATGGTTCACCCCAGCACGAATCTATTACCGAAAACAGCAACTCGATAGCTCATCTCCTTCATACCCAAAACCGTGACAGAAAATTGGCAACGACGACGACGTCGACGACAACTCCATAGCAATAGGGCTTTTCTAAAGAAAATCCCTAAAAATCTTCAAATCGCCAACCACCTACAGTAAATCTAAAAAATATAGTTTGAGTTTATACTTTATACCCGATACCGTGTTACATTTTCGTATATGAGAAGGTAGACTATTAAGAAGCCGTGGGACAATATAGCCAGTAGTGCGCTCGCCATACAGCCGATTCTTGGAAACAGCCCGAGTGCGTACAGGCCCGAGTATGTATGTATGTACTATGTATCTTTGCTGCGCTTTCACGCAAAAACGGCTGACCGGATCGAGCTAAAATTTGGTAAAGAGATCGATTATAGTCTGAAATAACACATGGCTACTTTTAATCCTTGAAATAGGTTCCCATGGGAAGCGGGAACGGGATCAGAATTCCACCCGGGTGGAGCCGCGGGCATCAGCTAGTAATATCATAAATGTGAAGGTTTTTAAAGGAGTTTGTATGTTTGGATGATTGTTACTTAATCACGCTATAACTGCTGACCGGATCTGGCTGACATTCGACACAGGGATCGATAATAGTCTGGAATAACACATAAGCTTTTATCCCTGAAATAGGTTGCACGGAATCAGAATTCCACGCGGGCGAAGCCTCGGGCAACAGCTAGTATGTGAATAAATTATTGACTAAGTAACAATCTATGGATACGAAGAATCGCGATTCATATTTTTTTAGGGATTTTCTTTAGAAAAGCCCTATTGCTATCGAGTTGTCGTCGACGTCGTCGTTGCCAATTTTCTGTCACGGTTTTGGGTATGAAGGAGATGAGCTATCGAGTTGCTGTTTTCGGTAATAGATTCGTGCTGGGGTGAACCATTGCAAGATAAAGAAAAAATCGCAAAAAAATAAAAACGCAAAATCAAAAATCCCTTGTATTCGGCTGAGCTCGTCTCAGGAATTCAACTTGTTTTTACTTGAAATGAATATTAATTACCGAATTCAATAGTTTTCCTCCTATCCCCAGAAGGTAAATTACTTGTGTTAGGAGTGGGTTCACGTCGGAAGTGTAATGGCCAGGATGTGAACCCGAGATCACTCCAATTGGAAAGAGATAAATTAAAAAATAATCTGTGGCAAGCTAATTAATCGATGTAACATTTATGCTGAGATGGCGGCCATATTCGAGATCGCACAGTGTGCCTAAATATCCTTAGATTGTAAGATATTTATTTAATAGGTCTTTACCTATGAAATTTCCAAAATTTTCTTACAAATTCATGAGTTCGTTATTCCTGTAATTCAATAGCTATTTCCATTATTAAGCGTAGCGAGCCGAAGCAAAGCGTCTTTGGTTTCAAAGTTGCATTTCAAACAAATGATACTCCTCCGACACCGTTTGACCGATCTCGACCAAATTTGCCACGGTGATCAAGTAGACATTACTGAGTGTCGTAAGTGGTCGAATGTCCCGATCGGTCTTACCATCGAGGAATAATCACGAAAAACAAAATCAATGGAAAAAGTCGACCCGTGACGTTGACCTATTGTTGGATAGGCAAATCTCGCTACGCTTAAGTTTGGGTTGATTGCCAAGCTGGCAACCGTCCTAGATTATATTTTGTTTGAAAGTTGATTTCAAGATTTTACAATTCTGTATTAAATTTTGTTTTTATTGACCGCTTGATAAATTAATTTGATCTTCAAAAACAGTATTCCTAAATGCTATCCATTTTGATGATAAATTTCGTATTACTTAACAGCTGTCACTTTTTAAAAATGTAATAAAGGTTACTGTTTGTTAGCTTAATGTTGTCTCATTCATACACAAAAAAAAACATAAAATTTGGATTTGTCATTCCTAAAAAAAATGCAAAAATTTTAGTACTGAAAATTGGGTTTCCTCCAATTTTTTCAAGAAAAACGGCAATTTCATATGTAACGACCTAATATTATGTTAATATGTTAATTTTATTGTGCGTTTGCTGAATTAAATGTTTTTCTTTCTTTCTTTCTATGTGGCATCTTAAATAAAAGTGTTATTCGTGTTAATAGCAAGAAGAGGGTACTTGCTAACATTTCACTCACTCTCTCGAACCTGAACGCTGGGGGGGTTACATGCTCATATAACAGAAGACTAAAATCATGTTTTCATTGTCCTGGTGCAATATACCATCAATGCATATTGTGTTTAAAATGGCGGACGCCACAATTGTAGTGGCTGGATTCAACATTAATGACAATTTGACTTAAATAACGCAATCTCTTGCACTCGGACCTAATATTGGCATAAACTTATCACCTGCTACCGAAAGAAACTTGCCATAATTCTAAACAATGAAATTAATTCCTTTGTACTTAACGCCATGCATTTTCCCCGACGATATTATACGATCAAACCAACAATGAGAAACGTTCCAGCGATATTAATTTATTTATTTTTTATTTTATTTATTTATTTCTTACATTACATTTAAAGCCATACATCAAAACAATATGTTCAAGCTTTTGCTTTGGCCGTTGAACATATCCATTACTGTACAGTCAATGACAAAAGTAGATTAACACTAAAATATTTATAAACCTTTTTTACATTGAAATATAGGTACAAACGATTGGGGATGCGACTGGTTGGATCACCTCCAAGTTTGGTGCACCCTGGGCAACGTGGGCGATGACGCATCATTGATTGCTCCTCTGGAGTAGCTGGCGTCAACGTCAACGGCCAAGACTCTGACCAACCGGCCCTTTTCAGGGCCAACTGACCCCATTGCACGAGGGAGTCGGGGTATGGCGGGCCTGCAAGGCCTGCGGGGCGGGTGGTCGCTCCAGGTACCCCTCTGCTCTTATCAGAGGGGACACTGCGAATGGCCCAGGGTCAGTCGGAGTGCGAGGGATATGCTCTATGGGTAACTTTACACCCCGGCGTCTGTAGACCCGAGACGGCGTGCGGTTTTAGTCGGTTCAAGCCCGACATAACCACCCCGCTAGCCGGCGGGGGGGTATCCGAAAGGATCTCCGCACAAAAAAAAGGTACAAACGATTGATGTATAAGTAGTTTTATTATTCGCAGAAGACAAAGTTCATATATTTCATTTTTTTTTATTATTATTTTTTGAGTATTGAGCAAGAAGTTAATGTTCTTGTATGGACCTGAGATCAAAACGTCCGCTTTATTATTATACACTTTTACTTAGCTTCACCTTTGCTGATGTTTATCATCAAATGCTGCAAATTAAATTTGATCCATTTCCTGGTTACCAATTAAGCTGAAATTTTGCATACATGTGTGCAAAACATTGCATGCAATTTTATGATGACATGGAGCTGGAAGGTGGCAATAGGAACTTCGCAATGAAACGACACAAGCTTATCGAGTTTGGGCTCGTTTGAATCGTCTTGACGAGTAGGTTGTCTTTCTATGTTAATCAGGGTCTGATGATGGAGCTGGAAAGTGGTCTTAGGAACTCTGCAATAAAACGACGACATCACATCAAGTTTCACCTCATTTGTTTTTTTTTTTTAATAGTTCTTTTTAGTAACAAGAACATAATAAAAACTTATTTTTTAAAAGTTTTTTTTTATTCCACTTGTTTAGTCTAGAAAGTTAAAAATCACTTAGCTAAACTAACCGCAGCACGAGAAAGCCTTGAAATGATTTACTTTAAGGCTTTTTTTTTTTTTTAAGAATATTAGTAACTGAAATTACTAATATTCCCCAGCTAAGCTGAGTTAGTATTAAATATGCTAGGATATTCTACATAACGCTATCTAGACACGAAGTAAGCATGATTTAACTAGCTGGTGTTTGGGTTCTAGAATGCTGATAATCGGATATAAATATATATGCATACAAATATTTGCACTGAGCGGGAATCTAACTCACGACCTCTAATGCTCTACCACTACGCCACAGAGGCCGTCAATTGCTTGTGTTAGGAGTGGGTTCACGTCGGTAGTGTAATAGCCAGGATTCGAACAGGGCTTTCTTTGTTTCTGTCCACTAGCGATTTTTTTTAAAATTTTGCGAAATATCTTGCAAATGATAATCTCTTATTAGGCTGCGGGGTACTAGTTGTACCCCGCGGCTTCGCCCGTGGAACACTTCGTACCCATTTGTCCCATACATGTCCGTAATTTATTAGTTCCACTACAATAGTTTATGGGACTGCGACAAATTTCATCAAGATTTGTTAGGTCGTTAACTAGGTGATGCCTGCAGCTTCGCCCGCGCGGAGTTCGAATGTTGTTTTTGGTCAGGTTCTACTAACCAATTGAAATCAAACATACGGAAGGTTTTTAATTTGACCAAGAGTTTTCTAATTGGAAAATCCGCATCAAAATCCGGCCAGCAGTTTTTGCGTCCATCGTGAACAAACAGACAAACAGATAAACAGAAAAAAAACCAAACAACAAAAAAAAATTGTGTTCAGAATCGTTCATTTAACATAACCCAATTTTTTTTCATAAATATCTCCAACGTACAGACATAATTAATTTATAACCGCGGGGCATAGTTGGTGTGTTTATAAAACGAGAAAATGCTTTACTTACCCTACCAAGTAAGCGTAGGAAGGCCTCCCGCAAGGTGAACAGATGACCTGGTAAAGAGCGCAGGGACTCGGCGGATGCAGGCCGCTACAGACCGGTAAAAATGAAAGTCAAGGACTTCCTACGGCTGATATGATCACCCTACCAAGATCTGCGGGTCCAACCAAACCTCACCAGCTAGCTGGTATACCTTTTTTTTTTTTTTTTGATCGTGCGGAAATCCCTTCGGATACCCCCCCGCGTGCCAGCGGGGGCGATTATGTCGGGCTTGAACCGACTAAAAAGCTGGTATACCTACTGATTAACGGACGAGGGTCTGGCACAAGCTTTCCTCTGAGAGTTGAGGGATCAGACGCCACTTGCTCCCACAAAATCCAAATGAATTAAGAGTACGAAAGCGGACCCCAAACTTCATAGTCCAGATTCATAAATTCAAAAGTCTAATTAAAACTAAACTTTGCCAAAAAGGCTATTATGAAATTTAAGAATATTTAGACGACAAACAAGCAGAACAATATGAACCGTTTGCTCTCTAACAATGCTACTTAAACAAAGTATTGTAATTAGATTAAATAATAAATAAACAGGTTTGTAAATGGATCAAAAAAACAACCCGCTGATTTCCTGACAGTCTTCTCAGGACAGGGCCTTGTTTTAAACCGATGGTTCATTTGCTAAACATTAGGAATTTTGTTTTATGAGATGATGAATATGTATCCATTAATTGAACCAATACATCGTCACCGCAGAAATTCGGTCCAGCGTCAAAACGGGTTCAGTCTTATATGGGACACTATAGACACATTACAGACAATAATTCAATGCCTTATGTTTACCGGTAAACCGTTTATTGTAACATTAGATGCTTAATGTGCTTACAGCACTAGGGGTGTATTCACGTATTGGTATTTACCGGTTTCTATAATGTGAAATTTTGCGTACCCAACTGCTAAGCCGTGTGAAATTCTGAACACTTCATTTAGTCGTTTCTTAGTTATAAATAAATAATAAATGAATAAATATTCTACGACATTCTACACAGCGCTTTCTAGTCCCAAAGTAAGCATAGTTTAACTAGCTTGTGTTATGGGATTAAGAATGTGGATAAATATACTTATATACTTTTTTTTTGTAAATACATACATTTTGTACTTTAGAGCTCGGGGTCCACTTATTCTTCTTGATTAGCATGCCTGTTTATCAGGAGCGACTGTCTGCGACTGCCAACAGTGAAAGGAAAGCCTGCTTCAGAGTCTGCATCGACTTGCAGGGGATGTTGACTTAGGCCTCAGTGTTGGTAGAGCCCTGTCACCTAAAGTCAATATTAAGTTAGAATGTGATACTTCCCAGCTCTCTGGCTATATACCAAGAAAAATTATAACTAGGAAGTCATTCTGGTAAATTTGTTCTTGTATGCTAAAAGGTTTAAAATGTCTCTAGAGAGACGTTGAAAATGAGATAAAACATTTCAGCAAGAATGAAAATATGGTCTAATCTAAATGCACTCACGGAAAGTATATTGTCTTGTTTTACTGGTACAGAGTTTACAGTCGAGTCCTACATTACCGTAAATTCTAATTCGTATATTCCCCGATGACAACTACATTAGAGTTATTTTAGTAAACGAATGTGTTTATACAGAGAAATAACGTCTAAGGGGTGTTAATTTATTTTGATGTAGAGAAAAGGTTACTCAACTTTTAAAGTGAAACTTTTATTACTTCGTCTCAAACTTTTTCGTCTGTGTGTTGCATGTCGCGTGACGGTCGGCCGAGGAGTAGGGATAAAGTGCAAGGCGCTCGTCATAGCATTCAAGGCCAATATGGCGGCGCCTATAGTTCGCAGCAGCTGACCGTGTAGTGCTCCGCTATTACACATTTGTGCCAGTGCTCCACGCCATTTTGTTGGTTTTTGTCAGAGTTTAATGTAAATGTTGTTTGTCAGTGTTTAATGTAAATGTTGTTATTTAATTAAATGTCTATAATGTGAAAAGAGTTGCACTTTTACCGTGGTTTCATAAAACCACACAATCCTTTTTATTTTTATATAACTTAGAAAATAGTTTCACGGCCCAGGTGTCCGTTAGCGGTTTTGATGTTAATGAACGCTTACAACACTAGAAGTGTCACTTGTACATCCTCATCTATTAGAGGGGAACCAGTTTATGAGAAGATCGGGAAAAGGAGGAGATTGTGATGTATCTGGTACTCTAATAATGTCAACGCAGCATACGCCTCTTTATAGTGTATATCCAAGAGAGTCATAAATACTTATATCTATTATTTTATACAAGCTGTTTCTGATTCCATTCCCGTAACCCATGGGAACCTATTCCAGGGATAAAAAGTACTCAATGAGTTATTGTAGACTATAGTCTATCGCCAAAATCCGTTCAATACATAACTTTCAGCCAAATCCGTTCATGCGTTTGACCGTGATTGAGTTATAATCTTCCAAACATACAAACATCTTCACACACTTTCACGTTTATAATATTAGTAGGATTGGTAAAGTAACTAAAAGTAGTCCCTCTAAGTATCGCACCACTCTTATTTTACTTTTCATAAGTGACTGTACGTTCTTTCTCTGCGAATGGTAATTTAGCCATTTCTTGATTCAAAGTATCTCAGAAGTATTCAAAGTATCTTATAAAGTCAAAAACTGGAAATAACAAAATAATCTATTCGAGTCTTTCGAATCGAATCAGTCAAAACTAGTTTCAACCAGCTCCTTTAGACAAAACTACTTTTGACTGATTGTGATAGTTGACACATACCTACATATACTTTAATATCACCAGCTTAAAATTATAACACTTCAAGTTTCTTACGAAATATTTAATATGTACGACGAATAAAAATACAATCTTCCACTGTTCGGTTACAACTATTCTCGGTGCAACATCTACGCTCTTCATTCCTTTTGAAGTTTCCAAATACACGACTTTCTTTTCAAATTGAACCAATTTGGTATTGCATGCCACTTTGGTATTCTTACTGATATTTCAAATGTATTCTGTACAATACAACAGTGCTAGAAATGTTTTAAAATTGGTCTCCACTTTTCTTTAAGAAAGAAGGTTTCAGGTTTTCCTTTTCAAGGTTGAAGTCAAGTGAAGTAAAAATAACAAATTTTGTATTTCAGGCTTTTCAATTAGATAATGTTATTAAATTATGGTCGCATTAAAATCATGGGCGAGTCCGACTCGCACTTGGCCGGTTTTTTGCTATAAATTAATTTCAAACATTTACGCAGTACAACTTTACAAAATAGATAAATTCTAAATACTACTATTACTTAAGTAGACCGTAAAATGAAGTGTTAAAAAATTTAATCATTTTCCATTGCATACGAATTCATGGCTTTCGCTTCGTTGAATCGTGAACTTTGTATGAAGCTTACATCGAAGAGGTCAAAGAAATACTTGACTTGTAAAATGCAACTGTTTTTAGGGTTCCGTTGCCAAACGGCATAAAACGGAACCCTTATAGATTCGTCATGTCTGTCTGTCTGTCCGTCCGTATGTCACAGCCTGTTTTTTCCTAAACTATAAGATCTATGCTGTTAAAACTTATTGTGTAGATGTATTCTGTTAACCGCATTAAGATTTTCATACAAAAATTAGAAAAAAAAAACAATAAATTTAAGGGGTCCGCATACTTAGAACTGAAACTCAGTTTTTTTTTTTCATGGAACCCATACGTGTGTGGTATCTTTGGATAGGTCTTCAAAAATGATATTGAGGTTCCTAATTGCATTTTTTCCTAAACTGAATAGTTTGCGCGAGAGACACTTCCAAATTGGTAAAATGTGTGTCCGCCCCCCCCCCTCTAACTTCTAAAATAGAGAATGATAAAACTAAAAAAAATATATGATGTACATTTCCATGTAAACTTCCAACGATAATTGGTTTCAACGAGATCTAGTAAGTAGTTTTTTTTTAATACGTCATAAATCGTGAACTGCAATTTACCTTTCATTCAATCAACTCAAATATAAAAATTAAAAAAATATATTATTATGTTACTTGCTGCTACTTAATGGGCGAGTCCGACTCGCACTTGGCCGCATTTTTTCAATTTCTCATTACTACAGTTTCTTTAGTAAAATTTTCTTACTGCTGTGTTATTTTTTGGTTCGATTATATTTATCTAAATACACGCGGCCCGGGACCCGGCTTCACACTCGAATAAATTCATTAAAAAAATCCTTAGCCCGATTGCACCACCACCTACCGGGTGCGATACTAAATGTAAACAAAAATAAGCTATAATATTGACTTTCATGCTTCTTATTTAAAAAGTAAACCATTTTTTATATAACGGGCTTATTTGCCCCCTTAGGGGTGAAATTTAGAAAAACGCCGATACACGTGTACGTATGCAGGATACTCTTACTTCGAAAATGATGGACTTTTTATGCAACGATTCATCGCCTGTTTTACTACCTTAGTAGCAAAATTTTTAAAACGCTGATACACTTATTTAATTGTTTCTGAAAAGACGTACGTGTATGAAATTTGGGACTTCTATCTTCAAAAGTGACGAACTTCACATGTAACGTTTCAACCCCTATTTCACCCTCTCCCCCTGAGACCCCCTTTTAGACGAAAAACGCTTATTTACATTTATTTCTAACCAGATATAAGAAAATGACGGGGTTCCATACAAACGTTTATCGATTTTGCACGCTTAGAAGAGTAATTTCCATAAATCCTTTCTTAGTGGATACCTTTTTTTTTTTCGTGCGGAAATCCCTTCGGATACCCCCGCCGGCCAGCGGGGGTGGTTATGTCGGGCTTGAACCGACTAAAACTGCACGCCGTCTCGGGTCTACAGACGCCGGGGTGTAAGGTGGCCCATAGAGCATATCCCTCGGACCCCGAGCACTCTTAGTATCTTAGTAACCTACAACATAAAAAGCATCTACTGCTGAAATGTTTGAGGGTCCAGCGGTTTAGGCTCTACATTGATGAATCAAATGGAACAAGTAAGTATATATATATAGATTAATACACAAACGGAAAACTTTAGATCAATTTTTACGTAGATTTGGCATAGTTATAATATATGTGAAGGAGAAGTGCAGAATGCAGGTTTTTAGGGATTTTCTTTAGAAAAGCCCTATTGCTATCGAGTTGTCGTCGACGACGTCGTTGCCAATTTTCTGTCACGGTTTTGGGTATGATGGAGATGAGCTATCGAGTTGCTGTTTTCGGTAATAGATTTGTGCTGGGGTGAACCATTGCAAGATAAAGAAAGAATCGCAAAAAATCGCAAAAAAAAAAAAAAAACGCAAAATAGAAAATCCCTTGTATTCGGCTGAGCTCGTCTCAGGAATTCAACTTGTTTTTAAATTGGGCATAAAAATACATTAAATCGATAAAAAAACTGGAACACATACACCATGTTGCTTACGTAAGTATTACTGCCAATATCATACATATTATGACATATTTTGTATAATCTTCACAAATCACGTATATATTAAATGAAAATAAATTACCGAGTAATGTACTTACCTAACTCATAAATAATGAAATATCATTTATTATTAAAACTAAAAAGAAATGCAACGAACTCTAACTTTCTGTTAACCTCAAAAAAGGTTGAATTTCGACCATCCCAGGGGGTTACTAGTTGGGGGTTACTAGTCGCTCGGCAGCAGGGGATCGTGCGGTCCATGGCCCTGTATGGGTGCCCAATATGGGCGGAGGCCCTGAGGACCAGAACTGTGCAGATGCTGCGCGCTCCGCAGCGAGTTCTGGCATAGATAATTAAAAAAAAAGGGGGTTACTAGTTTTCATTTGAATTTCTTTATTTCTTTCTCTCTAATTGGATAAATTTATATGCTATTTCTAGCTGACGTCTCCCGGTATTGCTCGGCCATCATTATCATGATAGCGTTAGGATCGATTGCATTCAAAGCATGTCCCACACAGACAAACGCACCATGCTTTGGACGGTTATATTTTGATTTAATTAAAATACCCTATAACTCAATTGCAGTGCTATCTATCGGGAATGGTTATCATACTTTAGATATCATTTGTAGGACAATAATAAAGATTGCCATGGTAACCCGAAATTAAAAATTACGAGTACTTTGTACCGTTGCCGTGGGAATTTGTAATGACCTATCAAAACCATATCAATCCATGGACTACTTTTAATATTTTGCAAAATACAGATTTGTATATATGCATAGGTATTATATACTGAAAGCATAGGCATCATACACATTATATACGTACTAGAAGTACTATTATGATAAGCACAGTCGAATTCTAATTCCAAAATATAATGAATAATTTCATGCGTCATTTACATTTAAATATTCAGGTGTAATATACGAGCCAATTAAGCACGATCGAATAATAAACAACATGAACTAATTACAGTGGCACAGTGTGACAAAGTAAATAAGCACTTTGTTACTCTGTAACATGACTGTAATTAGGTTTTCTACCATTTGATATAATGTTTTCGCTCTACTAGATTATCTGATTATGGGATTAAAAAGAACGAAAACTAATATAAGATATATATAAGATAAAGAAGAGAAAACATACAAGTGACATAGAATACGTCTTGTAATTTAATAGTAAAATCAAGTCATTTATTAGTAAACTAAACAGATTGTCAACTTTCATCAACCTTGTAAGTTGATAATTTGATAAGTACAAAATTAGAGTTCGAACTCTAATTTTGTACTTATCAAATTATCAACACTTGGATTTTCAGAAGTCACTAATTTTTTTTTAAATGAAATAATAATAATGTATTTATATAATTATTAGTGACTAAATAATGGCCGAATTAAATTCAATTTGGGTTTAATTTTATTTTAATTATTGTATTTATTTTGTGTTACAAATGTGAGTGGGCAGGCAGGTCTCGCAGAATATACACTGATCAAATTAACGATGTAGAAATGGAAACGAAAAGGCAGGCTGTGTTCTAATTTTCCTTATTACAATTTTTTCTATTTTTTGTAAAAGAACACATTTTAATTGATGACAAAGATAAATAGTGTAAGAAGCATTTATGAAAATTAACTATCATCACCGATGTACTTTTATATATGACGGCCTCTGTGGCGGAGCGGTAGTGCATTCGACTGCCACGCAGAGGGCGCGGGTTCGATTCCAGCTCAGTGCAAATATTTGCATGCATGAGTATATCTATTTGCAGTGGTCTGGGTGTTTCTGTGTATAATATGTATGTATTTACAAACAAAAAAGTATACAAGTATGTTTATCCGCATTCTGGAACGCATAACACAAGCTAGTTAAACTATGCTTACTTTGGGTCTAGAAAGCGCTGTGTAGAATGTCGTAGAATATTTATTTATTTATTTATATACTTTTGATTATCACTATTGAACCATAGATGTTTTGAGAATCGATATTCCTTGGGTACGCGCTAGATATCAAAATTTTCACAAGCCTATGGCCACAATTACCGCGGCCTATGGACGTGTGCAACACCTGTGGCGTCACACTCGCGCTGCCGACCCTGTAAAGGAAAGGGGATGGGAAAGGAGTTTGGGAGGGGATGGGAAAGGAGTTTGGGAGGGGATGGAAAAGGAGTTTGGGAGGGGATGGGAAATGAGTTTGGGAGGGGATGGGAAAGGAGTTTGGGCTCCGGCACTCTCACTCACCAAACGGAACGCAACAGTTCAAATACTGTTACTTGGCGTCGATATTCTGTGAGAGGGTGGTGCTTCCCCGGTCGAGTCGGCCCATTCATGCAACGGCCAAAATGACTGTTGCTTGACTCTACCACCTGCCTGTATGAAACACAAACGAAAAACGGAGCATTTAGTTACCTACCTTGAAGATACTTTGAGTTTCTAGCGGTAGCGGCGTTGGACTAAACAACATGTCACGAGTTCATGGTAGGTACGGATCGGCCAGTTTGGTGCACCCTGGGCAACGTGGGCGATGACGCATCATTGATTGCTCCTCTGGAGTAGCTGGCGTCAACGTCAACAGCCAAGAGTCCGACCGACCGGCCCTTTTCAGGGCCAGCTGACCCCATTGCAAAACTACCTCTCTCAGCAACAGGTCTGATTTCGGAGATATTATTTATTATTAGTCAGTTCGACTGTGTAGAGTATGTAGGCTTTTTTTTTTACGAGCGGAAATCCCTTCGGATACCCCCAGTATCTGGCCAGTAGCTGGCCAGTAGGGGTGGTTATGTCGTGTCTCGACTAAAACCGCACGTGTCCTCCCCAAGTGTCCGTTGCCGGGCACCCCGGGTAAGCCCTCGAAAGGATAACCCCAGGGTTGCCGGCGGACTTTGGCCGCCTCCGCGGCCTCGCCTGGTGGGGTCGGGTTTTATCCCGCTTCGGTGAGTTGGCAGGCGTGTGTAGGGCACACCAGACACGCCTCCGCCACGGCCTGCTTCTGTAAGGACGGCGAGTCGGCCAACTGCCGTCCTCAGGCCCCGATCATGGAGGTCGGTAGGCCCGGGCGTAGATGAGTCTGCGGCGTCCTCGCCGCAGACTGCGAAACTCGGGGGGCAGGGTTTTCTCCCGCTCCCTCTCCGCCGTCTCTTTCGCGCGCATTACCTGCTCGCAGAAAGAGGCGGCGGCGTGCCACTTGCTCCCGTCGGAGACCACGGCCCTCACCATGGTCTCCAACGAGATAACGTCCACGCCCAGAACCGCAACGAGATCCCGGCGTTGACTTGCCCACGCAGGGCACGCTACCAACGTGTGGAGCGCCGTGTCTTCCCCAGGATCCTCGCAGTGCTGGCACTGCGGCGTTATCTCCCGGTGGATGCGCCACAGATACTTACCGAAACACCCGTGTCCGGTAACCATCTGGCACATCCGGTAGGAGAGGTCCCCATGGACCCTCTCCAACCACTCCTTCATGATCGGTCTCACCGCCGCAATGGTGGATTCCCCCCAGCTTGGGTGCTCAAGTCTCACCCTCCATGTCTCCATGAGTTCCCGGTGGAGTTGGGACCGCTGAGTCCTGATTTCTCGGGGCTCCGGCCTATGGCCCCACTCCAGCGCTTCCTTGCGCCACTGGTACAGCAGCACAAGGGCTCTCGCTTCCAGGTCCCATGGAGGGGTCCCGGCTAGGAGACATGCCGCCTCGACGGAGATCGTGCGATACCCCCTGATGACTCTGACGGCCATCGCTTTTAACGGGCTGTTTAATACAGCCACGTTGCGGGCCGCCAGAGTCTCCGCCCATACTGGGGCCCCGTACAGGGCCCTGCTTCGCACGATCCCCAGGTACAGTCTCCTAGTGGGGGCGTTGGGTCCCTTAACGTTGGGCATCAGCCGCGATAGCGCGGCCGCAGCCCCCCTCAGTTAGTATGTAGGCTTGTAGTAGTACTTTACAGATATTTTAGAACCCATTTCATTCGGTAGTCCTATCTAATAAGTTCACCTCGTGATGATTGAAGCTCAAAGAATTAAATTTTGCAAACCGGGAGATAGATCTAGCGTCGGTAGCTTAGCGGTTAAGGAGAAATCACTCCTAACACAATTAATTTAGCTTAACAGGAGGGGTTAGAGTGAATATTAGTAATTTCGATTACGTAGATAGTATCTACTATTTAAAGAAAGAAATATTATGGTGGATAAATTTATCTCTATACTTATTACATTTATGTGCAATTTATACCTGCTAATGTTTAATTAACTTGTTTGGTGAGTTATGTGAACCGAAAAAATGAAAATTCATGCGACAGTGAAATAAGTAGATATTTTATTAATTTAAAAACACACTACAAAAAATAGGTCAACTACTACTACTAGTGCATTTTTAATTTGTGTCATGTGTGTTTTCCCGCGGGTACATACTCACTTTTGTATTTTCTTTCCTTCAACAACATGTCCACATTATTGAAACCAAGCAAGTGGGTCGATTTATACACATAGTGAAATAAAAACAAAGTAAAAAATTGTAAAAGTAGTCAATAAAAGAAATAGTAGCTAACAATCTTGGACGGTTATTTTGTCAAATATTCGAGAGAAGATTGAAAAGAGTGTATAAAATATAAGTGTATAGCCATAAGAGAAAACCTTTCTGCATAAACATATAGTAACAGCAATAAGGAAAAATAAAACTAAGGATGAAAGGATTTAAGTATGAAAAGCAAGGCATGTACAAGAAGAATAATAAGTCCAGGAATGAAAGGGTGATTACAATAATTTACGGTAATTTAATAATAAAATGAAGGAACCCTGAGAGGGTTATTGCTAACGACCGGCTATTGTAAATATTTTTTTGGTTCATAATAGGCTCTGACACTCGTCAAGAGGTGCCAGAATTAAAAAAAAAATAACAAAACTTAATATTGATACCTATATACACCTTCAAGGATCGGACACTAGCTTTGTTATAGACTTTATAATGTCTCACAAATTTATAAAAATAAAACATAACATAACTTCACGCCTGTATCCTGTAAGGGGTAGGCAGAGGTGTATTACACACCCACGATTTGCGATATTCTTTGGAACAGGTCAGGTTTTTCAGTTCTGCATATACACATAGTATATAATAATGGCTTTATCATATAGTACCAAACTGGAACATTCTTAATATCGCTCCAAAAATAAAGTGCGCCCCATAAACGGTCACAAAATTTACCGTCACGTAACACTGTGACCCTCGGGACGTATAACTGGAACTCATTTTGTCGCCTTTTCGCAACACAGGTGTGTTCATGTCATGACCTAAAAACAATTACGTGCCCGAACTTCAAAGATAAATGTCATGTTGACAAAAAGGATTATGTCCATCATAATATCCTACTAATATTATAAACGTGAAAGTTTATGAGTATATATGTATGTATGTATGTATCTTTGTTGATCTTTTACGCAAAAACGGCTGAACGGATCTGGCTGAAAGTTGGCGCAGGGATAGATTATAGTCCGGAATAACACATAGGCTACTGTTTATTCCGGGAATTGGTTGGAACGGGATCAGAATTCTACGTGGGCGGAGTCGTGGGCAACAGCTAGTACCTTTTTTTTTTTCGTGCGGAAATCCCTACGGATACCCCCCCGCCGCCCAGCGGGGGCGGTTACGTCGGGCTTGCACCGACTAAAACCGCACGCCGTCTCGGGTCTTAAGACGCCGGGGTGTAAGGTTACCCATAGAGCATATCCCTCGCACCCCGACTGACCCTGGGCCATCTCCGGTTTCGACATGGCCCCCTTACTTGCTCTCCACTGTGCCATCTGCTAATCAGAGGGACACGTGGAAAGCTTCCGAACAGCCCTCAACAGGGCCGTCCCCGCCACGGTCGGAGTTGGCCGTAGGCAGCAGCGTCTCTGCCACCCTAGGAGAGAGGCGCTGCCGTCTCCGTTGCCCAGGGTGCACCGCGTGGAGGTCCCCAACCAAGCACCCCGGCAACAGCTCGTACCTTATAACATAACATAACATAACATAACATAGCTTTTTAGCTTTATAACATAACATAACATAAACTCACGCCTATATCCCCGAAGGGGTAGGCAGAGGTGCTAGCATCCACATTTCGCCAGTTTATGTTTAGGTCCCAATGTAATAGGTGGCGAGCCTATTGCCATTAACCGGGCACTTATAAACCTGCGATATATACACACATAACTTCGAAAAGCATCGAAAAGTCATTGGTGTGTGCCATGGTAAAACCTGGGATCGAACCCGAGACCTCGTCTCAGCAGTCCATTACCCACATTACTAGATTTAGCTTTATAATCCCACTAATATTATGAATGCGAAAGTTTGTGTGGATGTATGCATAGATGGATGGATGGATGGATGTTTGTTACACTTTCACGCAAAAACGGCTGAACGTATTTGGTTGAAATTTGGTACAGCGATATATTATAGTCTGGAATAATACACAGACAACTTTATCCCTGGAATAGGTTCCCATGGGAAGCAAGAACGGGAAAAGAATTTCACGCGGGTGAAGCTGCGGACAATAGCTAGTTGGTTATAAAGAATTGTGCTGTGTTACTTTAAATTATTTAAAAAATCATACGTCGTTTATTTAGACAGTAACTGTCTCCCGCGGCTTCGCCCGTGACAAAGTTCGATCCTCGTGGCACCTTTTTTTTTGTTACGTATTCACCCCTACCTATATGCCTGTTTTTTTTTAATAAATATTCTACGACAATCTACACAGTGCTTTCTAGACCCAAAGTAAGCATAGTTTAACTAGCTTGTGTTATAGGTTCCAGAATGCGGATAAACATACTTATATACTTTCTTTTTGTAAATACATACATATTACACATAGAATGGGTGTTTCTATGTGTAATATACAACCTATGCAAATAGACATATTCGTGCATACAAATATTTGTACTGAGCGGGCATCGAACCCACGCCCCAGTCTTAGCAGTCGCATGCACTACCGCTACGCCACACAGGCCGTCAAATTTGTTATTTATTAGTTTTAAAATAATGTTTGATCGATTTGTTGACCTATATGATTACTACTCTGCTCCCCTGGATAGCAGCGTGATGACATATATCATATAGCCTTTCTCAATAAATAATAGGCTATCCAGAAATTCGAACAAGTAGTTCCCGAGATTATCGCGTTCAACCAAACAAACAAACAAACAAATAAATGTAGAATATACTGATTCCGGGCTGTTTGGCCGTGGTCCATCGGAAACTTGTATTCCAGACGTTTCGTCGATCACTGCTTCTTCAGTGGTACAGGTCGGGACGCCGTCGAGTGCGGAGAACCTTCCTCGGCGGCGACTTCACTGCGACTGATTTAGAGGCCCGAGTCAACAAATAAACTCTTCAGCTTTATAATATTAGTGTAGATAAATACAAAGTATACTTCAGAAAATTGAAAATATAACATATACTGGGGAAATATAAGGAAACTATTTATATAATCTATCAATTTTAAAGTAACAATACTCACACCTGAATATTCCTGAAGGGGTAGGTAGTGGTATACCTTGTACGCATATTTTCCAGATTCTGTACCGCTACCAACGGCCTTACAAATCTAGTTGTAAATATAGAATTAAATCTGGACGTTCATAGACGTTACTTTGTGATGTAAAAAACACATTGTTAACTGAAATATACAAGTGTATTTATTAACTATAGATCCACATTTAAGAAAATTGTATCATTTATAAGTGACTAGCTGACCCGGCAGACTTCGTACTGCCTCAATCGATGACAAACCTTTTAAACCTTCTCTGGACCTCCACAAATAATTCAAGACCAAAATTAGCCAAATCGGTCCAGCCATTCTCGAGTTTTAGCGAGACTAACGAACAGCAATTCATTTTTATATATAAGAAGAAGAAGAAGAAGACTAGCTAACCCGAGCGCCTTAGAATCAAGTTATGGTGGTTACCTTATCAGCTGAATTTATTTCGTGTATGTCTCGTATAGGTACAGTATACCGAGGGGGCCATCTCAAAGTCGTAGATGGGCCAGGGTCAGCCGGGGTGCGAGGGAGTTGCCTTACACCCCGGCATCCGGTTTTGCTCGGTTCGAGTCCGATATAATTACCCATACTGGGGTGACCATTGAGATGACCGCGAAAGAAAAAAAATACAAAAAAGGCCCACTATAGGCGGAGACAAATGTAAAGAATCAAAAATTATGAAATTCGGTCCACCCGTTCTCTAGTTTTCTGCGGTCATCACCAACACAAAATACGACTTTCTTTTATAACAGATTTAAACAGAGATTCTGCAATTCACTTTTAACCCCCGACGTTAAACAATGGCGTGTTATAAGTTTGACATGTTTGTGTGTACACTTCGAATTATTCTGTCTTAAGACTCTCTTGTCTCTAATCTACTAACTGTTTACATATAATAATTAAATACAACAAACCGAGAACCTCTTCTCTTTAAGTCATTTAAAATGGAGTAATTACCAGCCATTAATTGAATGGCCGCCATAATGTGGTTAAAATTTATTCAACCAGTGCATTGCTAAGCCAAGTTAAGCTGGTATCAAATTCAGGTAAAAATATAGCCTTGAATGCAAACGATTTTATAATCTACGTTAAATAAAAAGCAACATTTTCGATGTGGGTTAAAATCCCTAAATCCTCAGCTCAGCTATTTCTCTTATCGGTGAAGCAGGCTTACTTTCGGGAAATACTGATTATACGCAGGTAGAGCTAAAATTGCCATCCTAAAGAAGAGCTTATATCCTTCTAAAATAGCGCTAGTCCAGTGGCGTTCGTAACGGACTGATGAGACGAAGTCTCGAGTTCGATCCCGAGTCGTCCCTGGCACACACCTCTGACTTTTCGTAGTTATGAGTGCAATAATAAAAATGTTAATTATCGCTCGCGTAATAATGTGCCCGGTAGATGGCAATAGGTTCGTTATTACATTGGGATCTTAACATAACTGGCGAATCGTGGATGTGTAATACATCTCTGCCTACCCCTTCGGGGATACAGGCGTGAAGTTTATAAAGTTATTATGAAAAAATATTGTAACAACACACTACTCGTAGTAAAACACTGACTATGGAACTTCACAATGGTAACACATTTTTCTGGGCTGCTTCTTCAGAAAGTTAAACTGGTTACGGCCACCTAGTTTATTTGCTGTATTCTGCGACACTTATTTACGGTACTTGGGAGTAAGTACACGAATATGACTGTAATATTGTGTGAACATTCTCCGTATTATTGTTGTATATCAGAAAATGTTTCAGTAGAATGTCAGGGATGACAAATTTATTTACTTGTACACAATTTTCAAACGACTATGTAATAACTTATAGATACAGGCATAACCTCGACTGTAATAATAATTAGGTATGTTATTGAGGGGTGTGTGTTGGGTAACCTCCTCGAGTGTCGTTTCGATTCCGATCCCGCTGCAGTCCGGGGGGAATGGAACCGGAGCGGCCGGTACACCCTGGGCGGCGGTCAATGGCTTCCCCTCATGGGGTTGGCATTGATCGTCGGCGAATACCCAACGTGGCGGGAACACATCGCTCTCCGTACTCCTCTGCTTTCAGAGGAGACAGGATGAGCGATGGTGTTTGTGGCTGAGGCCACCATAGGGTCCTGGGGGATCCAGGGGCGGGTTGGCCCACTGCTAACGCAGGGGCCGACGGGCACTTGTGCCGCCGCCGGTGAGAGAGGACTAGCCATCCTCTCGCGTTCCGTAATCGGCAGGTGATCAGCAACGACCTGACTGGTGGCTCCAGAAGGGTACGCTGTGAACTTGCTGACCGGAGGGCTTGCCTTTATTGGCCGGCCCACGACAAGGAAAAGTCTATAACACCCGACAGCCAAGTCGTAAAAACCTATGGATACCAGCCGACCTCCATAGTATATAGGCTTATCCAGGTGCAGGGGGCACCGCCTGGATGGACCACCTTTCCCCCATACTCGTGGGATATACTATGGCTTACATAAATTCACAAAATAATAATACGGATCGATTAATGACAACGACAATGGCAAGGACAAAGGACTTAGAAAATGACGTAGTCTGCGCGGAGATCGCGCAGCAATCAAGCGCGGAGGTGGCGCCAAATACCTCGGCGGTGTCGGAGAGGTTCGACACCGCCAGCGAAAGAAGTAGGGCGGCAAGCCCGTTAGGATTGGGCGTCAAGGCGCAGAAGCGCAAACGGCGCCCAAAGAAGCCAGCCCAGCGACCAGGGGAGGGCGTGTCGGATGAGGATTACACCCTCACCGGGACGGCCTCCTCCAGCGACGAGGCGACAATGTGGGCGCCTAAGGTGGCTGCAGTCCGCCGGGCGCGAGGAGGTTTGAGGGGTGGGCAACCCAGCCGGGCCCCCTCGGCCACTGGGAGGTCCGCGGAAAAATCGCCGCCGAGGCCTTCCACCTCGTCAGTGACGAAACCGAGCGGGAGGACGCGGTCTCTTTTGGAGAGACTGCAGAAGGTGACCGCGTCATTCCAGGGGTCCCCAAACCCTGAGCAGGAGGCGATGTTGCGCATTGTGCTCGACATCGCCTCCGAGAATGAGGGCCTGGCGGCGCAGCTGGCCGAGTCTCGTCGTGAGACTGCTCGACTAGCTGCAGCCGTCGAGGAGCTCCAGAGGGGCATGGCGAGCCCGGCTCAACCGGCGCAGCGGGCGCAACCGGCGCAGCGGGCGCAACCGGCGGAGCCGGCGCGCGTGACTCGCTCGTCGGCGAGGCAGTCGACGCAGCCAGAGCAGCCAGTGCGACCGGTGCAGCAGCCGGCACAGTCGGTGCGGCCGGCGCAGCCGAGGGTACCGCCGGCGGAGTCTTGGCTCCCCTATATGGAGGCGCTGGAAGAGCGGATGATGTGTCGGATGGAGGCCCTAATGGACTCCATCCGCCGTCCGCCTCTGGTGCCACCGGCGGCCGGCTACGCGGCTGTAGCCCGGAGGGGCCTCACCCCCCCGGCTGCGGGAGCGAGTGCTACCCTGCCGGGGCCGGCTCCTCAGCCCCCTCCCGCTCAGGGTAAGGGGAAAGGCAAAGGCAAGGGGAAGGGCAAGGGGAAGACGTCCCCAGCCCTGGCCCCAGCCCCAGCCCCAGCCGTGGTTCCGGCCACCTCCACCCCATTGGAAGGGGGCTGGGAGGTGGCTGGAGCCAACAAGAAGAGGCGGAAGGCCGCCAAGAAGGCCGCCAAAAAGGCCAGGAGGGCCGCGGCCGCCGCGAAAGCAGCGCCGGGGAAGCTCCGTGCCCCCCGCACTACGGCCGTCGTCGTCACCCTGACGGCGGAGGCAGCGGGGAGAGGCATGGGGTATGCCGAGGTGTTGGCCAAGGTGAAGGCCAACGTCGACCTCAGGGCCCTCGAGATCCCGGGCGTCCGGTGCAAGAGCACACGGACAGGAGCCCGACTTCTCGAGGTCCCTGGCGCCGCCAGTGGCCCCAAGGCCGACGCCCTAGCGGCTCGGCTGAGGGAGTCGCTGGACGCAGCCGACGTCCGGGTGTCCAGGCCCATTAAATGCGCAGAAGTGCGCATTACGGGCCTGGACGACTCCGTCACGGCAGAAGAGCTCAGGCTCGCCGTGGCGGAGGCCGGGGACTGCTCCCCGGACACAGTAAAGGCCGGAGCTATACGCTTCGGCCGCGGTGGACAGGGGGCAGCAGTTGTCGGCTGCCCTATCGCGGCGGCCCAAAAGGTCGCAGACGGGCGGAGCCTCCTGGTGGGAGGCTTCCTGAGGGCGCAGGCACGGCTCCTGCAGGCCCGACCGGCCAGGTGCTTCAGGTGCCTGTCGGTGGGCCATGTGGGGGTGCACTGCACGGCGGAAGTGACGGCGGGTGACCGTTGCTTCCGCTGTGGCCAACCCGGTCACAAGGCCGGCACTTGCGATGCCCCGCTGCACTGCTTTAGGTGTGCAGCGGGAGGCAAGCCGGCCGACCACAGGGTTGGCAGCAAGGCCTGCGCCGGAGGGGAGCCGAAGCCGGGAGGCCGGCCTTCCGCCTCCAGTTCACAGCGGGATGCGGAGATGGGGGTTCCGTAATGGATCCTCAACTCCGCATCCTGCAGGTGAACGTTGGCCACGGTGCCCATGCTCAGGATCTTCTGCGCCAGAGCATGGCACAGTGGGCCATAAATGTCGCCGCTGTCGCCGACCCATACACCCACCGGTTCCTCGGGCCTACCTGGGAAACCGCGCTGGATGGGTCGGCGGCACTGGTGCACAACCCTGCCGCCGGCAGCCCTCCTCTTGCCGTCGTTGCAAGGGGACCCGGCTGCGTGGCGGCGGCGGTTGGGGACATAGCGGTCGTGGCCGCTTATATCACGCCGAACCGAGACCAAGCTGCATATGAGCAATGGCTCCGTCAGCTGGCCGTCGTCGTCAATGCCTGCCAGCCCCGTCCGGTCCTTGTGCTCGGGGACTTCAACGCCTGGTCGTATGCCTGGGGTTCCCGACACGAAGGGGGCGCGACGGGGCATAGAGGCAGGGCACTGGTGGACTGGGCCGCACGACTCGGCCTAGTCCTCCTAAATCGGGGAGCCGTGGACACGTTCGTGACCTCGAGGGGTAGCTCCATCGTGGACCTATCGTTCGCGAGCCCCTCGTTGGCGCAACGTGTTCAGGGCTGGCGCGTCGTTTTGGGGGAGGACACAAGTTCGGATCACCGATACATTCGGTTTGACGTGTCCCCCCCTGCGAACGACGCGCCGGCTGCACCGGCTCCACCCGAGCCACGTTGGGCGCTTAAGCGACTTGATCGGGAGCTCCTCCTGGAAGCCGCCATCGTACAGGCCTGGGCCCCTGCGCCGGACAGGCCTGTCTGCATAGACGATGAGGCGGAGTGGTTCCGGGAGGCCATGACCCGTGTCTGTGACGCGGCGATGCCTAGGGCTCCGCCCTATAATCCGAGGGGTCAGGTCTACTGGTGGTCGTCGGAGATCGCGCAGCTCAGACGGGGCTGCGTGATCACGCACCGCCGGTGGGCCCGATTCCGTAGGAGGCGTCGCCGCCCCGCAGATGCGGAGGCCCGAGAGGCGGAGTTGTACGAGGGATACAGGGAGGCCAGACGAGCCCTCCGAGCGGAGATAAGGCGTTCCAAACGGGACGCCTTCCGTGAGCTGCTGGAGACGCTGGAGCGGGACCCTTGGGGGCGGCCCTACCGGATGGTGAGGGGCAAGCTGCGCCCCAAGGCCCCGCCGTTAACCCGGTGTCTCCAGCCGGATCTGCTCGGAGGAGTTGTTGGCTCCCTGTTCCCTGCGCGGGCGGTGGAACATGTTCCACCGCGGATGACTCCGCCTCGGTTGCGCATGGCGCCCGACGTGGAAGACGACGACGTGCCCGAGGTCACTTGGGTAGAACTAGAGCTGGCGGTGAGAAGGCTAAGAGCCAAACACACCGCCCCGGGACCCGACGGCATTCCAGGCCGAGCGTGGGTCCTAGCTCTAGTCGACGACGCTCTCGAGCCCCGACTGAGAGGGCTTCTCAGCGCATGTTTGGAGCGGGGCCAGTTTCCGAAATTGTGGAAGACGGGGAAACTGGTCCTCATCCGAAAGGAGGGGCGCCCGGCGGACTCGCCGTCCGCCTACCGGCCCATAGTGTTGCTCGACGAGGTGTGCAAGCTCTTTGAAAGAGTAATTGCGAAGCGCCTCGTCGAGCACCTCTCAAGAGTGGGGCCGGACCTGGCGGATGGCCAATATGGCTTCCGCCAGAGGCGCTCCACCGTGGATGCCATCATGCGCGTGAGGGCTCTGGCGGAGGATGCAGTAGCCCGGGGTGAGGTGATGTTGGCGGTGTCCCTGGACATCGCCAACGCGTTCAACACCTTGCCCTGGAGTTGCATTAGGGAGGCGCTCGTGTATCACGAAGTGCCTCTCTACCTCCGCCGCATAGTCGGGGCGTATTTGACGGAGAGAGCCGTCATCTACCCAACCGTGACCGGTCTCGGTCGGCGTGAAATGTCGTGCGGTGTTCCACAGGGATCGGTCCTGGGGCCGCTCCTGTGGAACATCGGATACGACTGGGTGCTTCGCGGTGAGCTCGTAGGCGGTGCCGCCGTCACGTGCTACGCGGACGACACGCTCGTGACGGCGTGCGGGGCGACGTACCGCGAAGCGACCCGAAAGGCCACGACCGCGGTTGCCCAAGTCGTTAGGCGGATCCGGCGGCTGGGTCTCGAGGTGGCCCTGCATAAAA
Organism: Cybosia mesomella; assembly: GCA_946251805.1. NCBI lineage: Eukaryota > Metazoa > Arthropoda > Insecta > Lepidoptera > Erebidae > Cybosia > Cybosia mesomella. Next base: position 35,459,621 of record OX276392.1, on the reverse strand, counting down.
CCGAGGCCGCGAAAGCAGCGCCGGGGAAGCTCCGTGCCCCCCGCACTACGGCCGTCGTCGTCACCCTGACGGCGGAGGCAGCGGGGAGAGGCATGGGGTATGCCGAGGTGTTGGCCAAGGTGAAGGCCAACGTCGACCTCAGGGCCCTCGAGATCCCGGGCGTCCGGTGCAAGAGCACACGGACAGGAGCCCGACTTCTCGAGGTCCCTGGCGCCGCCAGTGGCCCCAAGGCCGACGCCCTAGCGGCTCGGCTGAGGGAGTCGCTGGACGCAGCCGACGTCCGGGTGTCCAGGCCCATTAAATGCGCAGAAGTGCGCATTACGGGCCTGGACGACTCCGTCACGGCAGAAGAGCTCAGGCTCGCCGTGGCGGAGGCCGGGGACTGCTCCCCGGACACAGTAAAGGCCGGAGCTATACGCTTCGGCCGCGGTGGACAGGGGGCAGCAGTTGTCGGCTGCCCTATCGCGGCGGCCCAAAAGGTCGCAGACGGGCGGAGCCTCCTGGTGGGAGGCTTCCTGAGGGCGCAGGCACGGCTCCTGCAGGCCCGACCGGCCAGGTGCTTCAGGTGCCTGTCGGTGGGCCATGTGGGGGTGCACTGCACGGCGGAAGTGACGGCGGGTGACCGTTGCTTCCGCTGTGGCCAACCCGGTCACAAGGCCGGCACTTGCGATGCCCCGCTGCACTGCTTTAGGTGTGCAGCGGGAGGCAAGCCGGCCGACCACAGGGTTGGCAGCAAGGCCTGCGCCGGAGGGGAGCCGAAGCCGGGAGGCCGGCCTTCCGCCTCCAGTTCACAGCGGGATGCGGAGATGGGGGTTCCGTAATGGATCCTCAACTCCGCATCCTGCAGGTGAACGTTGGCCACGGTGCCCATGCTCAGGATCTTCTGCGCCAGAGCATGGCACAGTGGGCCATAAATGTCGCCGCTGTCGCCGACCCATACACCCACCGGTTCCTCGGGCCTACCTGGGAAACCGCGCTGGATGGGTCGGCGGCACTGGTGCACAACCCTGCCGCCGGCAGCCCTCCTCTTGCCGTCGTTGCAAGGGGACCCGGCTGCGTGGCGGCGGCGGTTGGGGACATAGCGGTCGTGGCCGCTTATATCACGCCGAACCGAGACCAAGCTGCATATGAGCAATGGCTCCGTCAGCTGGCCGTCGTCGTCAATGCCTGCCAGCCCCGTCCGGTCCTTGTGCTCGGGGACTTCAACGCCTGGTCGTATGCCTGGGGTTCCCGACACGAAGGGGGCGCGACGGGGCATAGAGGCAGGGCACTGGTGGACTGGGCCGCACGACTCGGCCTAGTCCTCCTAAATCGGGGAGCCGTGGACACGTTCGTGACCTCGAGGGGTAGCTCCATCGTGGACCTATCGTTCGCGAGCCCCTCGTTGGCGCAACGTGTTCAGGGCTGGCGCGTCGTTTTGGGGGAGGACACAAGTTCGGATCACCGATACATTCGGTTTGACGTGTCCCCCCCTGCGAACGACGCGCCGGCTGCACCGGCTCCACCCGAGCCACGTTGGGCGCTTAAGCGACTTGATCGGGAGCTCCTCCTGGAAGCCGCCATCGTACAGGCCTGGGCCCCTGCGCCGGACAGGCCTGTCTGCATAGACGATGAGGCGGAGTGGTTCCGGGAGGCCATGACCCGTGTCTGTGACGCGGCGATGCCTAGGGCTCCGCCCTATAATCCGAGGGGTCAGGTCTACTGGTGGTCGTCGGAGATCGCGCAGCTCAGACGGGGCTGCGTGATCACGCACCGCCGGTGGGCCCGATTCCGTAGGAGGCGTCGCCGCCCCGCAGATGCGGAGGCCCGAGAGGCGGAGTTGTACGAGGGATACAGGGAGGCCAGACGAGCCCTCCGAGCGGAGATAAGGCGTTCCAAACGGGACGCCTTCCGTGAGCTGCTGGAGACGCTGGAGCGGGACCCTTGGGGGCGGCCCTACCGGATGGTGAGGGGCAAGCTGCGCCCCAAGGCCCCGCCGTTAACCCGGTGTCTCCAGCCGGATCTGCTCGGAGGAGTTGTTGGCTCCCTGTTCCCTGCGCGGGCGGTGGAACATGTTCCACCGCGGATGACTCCGCCTCGGTTGCGCATGGCGCCCGACGTGGAAGACGACGACGTGCCCGAGGTCACTTGGGTAGAACTAGAGCTGGCGGTGAGAAGGCTAAGAGCCAAACACACCGCCCCGGGACCCGACGGCATTCCAGGCCGAGCGTGGGTCCTAGCTCTAGTCGACGACGCTCTCGAGCCCCGACTGAGAGGGCTTCTCAGCGCATGTTTGGAGCGGGGCCAGTTTCCGAAATTGTGGAAGACGGGGAAACTGGTCCTCATCCGAAAGGAGGGGCGCCCGGCGGACTCGCCGTCCGCCTACCGGCCCATAGTGTTGCTCGACGAGGTGTGCAAGCTCTTTGAAAGAGTAATTGCGAAGCGCCTCGTCGAGCACCTCTCAAGAGTGGGGCCGGACCTGGCGGATGGCCAATATGGCTTCCGCCAGAGGCGCTCCACCGTGGATGCCATCATGCGCGTGAGGGCTCTGGCGGAGGATGCAGTAGCCCGGGGTGAGGTGATGTTGGCGGTGTCCCTGGACATCGCCAACGCGTTCAACACCTTGCCCTGGAGTTGCATTAGGGAGGCGCTCGTGTATCACGAAGTGCCTCTCTACCTCCGCCGCATAGTCGGGGCGTATTTGACGGAGAGAGCCGTCATCTACCCAACCGTGACCGGTCTCGGTCGGCGTGAAATGTCGTGCGGTGTTCCACAGGGATCGGTCCTGGGGCCGCTCCTGTGGAACATCGGATACGACTGGGTGCTTCGCGGTGAGCTCGTAGGCGGTGCCGCCGTCACGTGCTACGCGGACGACACGCTCGTGACGGCGTGCGGGGCGACGTACCGCGAAGCGACCCGAAAGGCCACGACCGCGGTTGCCCAAGTCGTTAGGCGGATCCGGCGGCTGGGTCTCGAGGTGGCCCTGCATAAAACCGAGGCCCTGTTCTTCCATGGGCCTCGGAGCAAGCCACCCGAGGGATCCAGTCTCATCGTGGGAGGAAATCGCATCGGCATCAAGCCCCAAATGAAATATTTGGGGCTCGTGCTCGACGGCCGATGGGACTTCGGAGAGCACATCCGAAGTCTGGCCCCCAAATTGAAGGGCACAGCTCTTGCTCTGGCTCGGCTGTTGCCCAACATGAGGGGGCCCGATGACTCCTGCAGGAGACTCTACGCGGGGATCGTGCGGTCCATGGCCCTGTATGGGTGCCCAATATGGGCGGAGGCCCTGAGGACCAGAACTGTGCAGATGCTGCGCGCTCCGCAGCGAGTTCTGGCCATCAGGGTCATCCGAGGGTACCGCACGATCTCCTTCGAGGCGGCGAGTCTCCTTGCCGGAACTCCGCCATGGGACCTGGAAGCGAGAGCCCTTTCGCAACTGTACCAGTGGCGAAAGGAGGCGCGGGAGCAGGGATGGAACCCCGAGCCTCGAGAAATCGAGGCCGTGCAGTCCCAGCTCCGCCAGGCCATCGTGGTGGAGTGGAAGGAACGACTTGGGCAACCAAGCGCAGGGCACGCCGCAATAGCGGCGGTAAGGCCCATCATGGAGGATTGGCTGGAGAGGCGACACGGAAGCCTCTCCTACCGACTGACGCAGGTGATCTCAGGGAAGGGGTGCTTCGGGGACCACCTGCATCGGATCAGGAGGGAGCCAACGCCTGAGTGTCATCACTGCGACGCGAGCGAGGACTCAGGGCTGCACACGCTGGCGGACTGCCCGGCGTGGGAGGCGCCGAGGCGTGACCTCGTGGCAGCCATCGGGGTGGGAGTCCTCTCGCTCGGCAGCATGATTGCGGCAATGGTGCGGAGCGCGAGCGCGTGGGCCGCCGCCGCCTCCTTCTGCGAGCATGTAATGCTCGCGAAGGAGGTGGCGGAGCGCGCCCGGGAGAGACTTAGAACTCTCCCGGTCCGCCGAGCCCGCAACTTGCTCGCCGCGCGTCGCAGGCAACTCAGGCGCCGGAGGTCGCTTAACGACCTCCGTCCTCCATGAGCGCAGGCCTGGGGGTGGCGGGTGAGGCCACCTGTCACCCCAGCAGAAGCAGGCCGGGACAGTGGGGCGACTAGCGCCCCTCCCCCAAACCGGGGCAAGACGGGGACACCGTGGTTCCCAAACCCGAGGGGGCCATCTCGAAACCGGAGATGGCCCAGGGTCAGTCGGGGTGCGAGGGATATGCTCTATGGGCAACCTTACACCCCGGCGTCTGTAGACCCGAGACGGCGTGCGGTTTTAGTCGGTTCAAGCCCGACATAACCGCCCCCGCTGGCACGCGGGGGGGTATCCGAAGGGATTTCCGCACGAAAAAAAAAAAAAAAAAAAAAAAAGGTATGTTATTGAAGTGAAAAATTCTTTAGGCGCGTCGAGCACTTTCCGTATGAGCACTTTTTTGGTGAACAAAAATCATGAAACTCTTTTATTTAGCGTTCCGTAGACAAGTGGCTAAAAACGGAACCCTTATAGATTCATCATTCGGACGGACAGACAGACAGAACTTTTTATTTTTTTTACGTGTGGAAACCCCCACGGGCTTCACCCCATCGGTGCTAACGATGGGATGAGCGTGTCGGAATCGGACCGACTAAAACCACACGGTGTTCTCCTCAAGTGTCCATTGCCGGGCACCCCTGGTAAGCCCTCGAAAGGTTGACTTCAGGGTTACCGGCGGACTTTGACCGCCATCGCGGCCTCGTCTATGGGGTCGGGTTTTATCCCGCGTCGGTGAGTTGGCCGGTGTGTGTAGGACACGACACGCCTCCGTCTTGGCCTGCTTCTGTAAGGACGGCGAGTTGGCCGACTACCATACCTCAGGCCCCGATCATGGAGGTCGGTAGTCCCTGGCTTAAAAACGTCTACGACGTCCTCACCGCAGACTGCACCCTCGCTTCACTTCGGTTTATGAGGTTTTTAGGTAGATTTCGATGAAATCGATCTACCTATTGGTTTCTTGACTACTTTCGAATTTAAAAAAAAAATCTTCATAGGAGGTCTAGTTATGACCCCCTGAGTCCGAAATGACCACTGGTCAAAAAGTTTATATATATGCATATGTATGTATGGTTCGCGGCACTCTCACGGTCGCATTTTTGCCCCGATCGCTTTCAAACTGCGGTCAAAAATTGCTTGGGTGTAAACTTAGTTTAAGTTCGTGAATGGGTGGAATCCAGCCTAAGGGGACGGTAGGGCCTCACTTTTTGTGAAATCAGTTTTTCCTCAAAATTTCACGTTCCATGAAAGAAATTCGAACCGTTCTAATTTTATCCCATAGAATACATGAATACCAACAACTTTTAATTATAAACCTATAAGATTAAAACTTTAACTAAAACTGGAGGGGGGAAAAACCAAAATTTTTTGGGAAAAAAATCATAACTTCTAACCGGTGAACATTCTTGCCGTCGGAAACATTTTTAATCGATAGGCCATTTTTAAGTCTAAAATAAATGTTTGAAAAGTTTTTCGCTAAAAGTTACCGTTTTCGAGAAAAAAAATTAAATATGTTAAAATGCGCTCGGCGTGGGTCATAGAAGAAGCATAGGTCATAGAGGGGCAAAAAAATAAATATTAATTGCTTCACGAAATCTACCTGTGCGTTCCCCCTGCGGGAACGGATTTTTTTAACTCAAACCATCGTTATTTACACATAATATTGTAGCCTATGTCCATTGGCAATAATGTACCTTTCAAACGGTGAAAGATTTTTATCAATAAGCGCAATGATCTTAAGATTACCCCAAATATATAAACAAAGTGACAAAATTCGGCTTCTCTTTATAATATCACTATAGTTATAGATTTCGCAAGCTGTACGTCCCTATCAGTCAAATTCTCTAACTAAGATTTTCGCTCGAGTAGACGCATTAGGGTTTGGTCGCGTTCTTGGCACGTTTCGTACGACACCCCTACGTGACGAAGAGCTCCCTAGCGAATAGCTGTCGGAAATAAAAACCCTTTTTCCTTCAGAGAATCTCGTATGGCCTGCATATGAAGACATTTCTAATAATGTTTGAAAAGGGATCCCTTTCAGTAGGTATGTCTGTGGTTTTCCTTAATTGACTGTTTGCCGCGGAATTTATCTCGTCTTTGATATTTTCACATGAGATTTTTGCTACAATATGTGGCAGGCAATTGAAAGGTATGTATATACCTATAATATGATCGTATTAATTCCCGTTAACATTATTGTGTATCACGGAACGCAAAAGTTTTAAATTTATATACATAATATGTATGTATGTATTGTATATGTTATATACGTGATGTGTTTATGTTAATTTTCATTTACTTTATTTTACTATATTGTTATTAAACTTATTGCCCGGGTGTCAGCTGTACCCATTAATAAAAATTAAGTAAAAATTCCTACAACCCGATTGCAGCGCCATCCGCCGGTTCATTTTGTAAATGTAAAAGTAAAGAAGCTTTTATATGACGTTCATGCTTGTTATTTCAGAACTAAAACAATTTATAAGTATTTTAGTTTTGAAATAACTAATTATACTCTATTTGCCCACTTATGGAGGGAAATTTAAAATAAGGTCAATACATGTGTATCACAGCAGGGAGATCATTCCACAGCCTGAGGGTGCGCGGAATAAAGTGCTTTTCAAACCTAACTGTACGCACCGTTTTCGATCGCAACGTGTGAGGATGAATACCCTGTCTGTGGCGAGGGGTGCGATGATTAAATGTGGCCGTGGGCATCATATACAACAATTCTTCTGAACACACCCCATTATAAAGGTGGTAGAAAACGCACAGGGAAGCGAAATTTCTCCTAAGGTTAAGAGTTTCTACACTGACTGTAAGTATGGGATTGTTGACAATCCTCAGCGCCCGTCTTTGCACCGAGTCGAACGGGTTAAGATGGTATGTAGGTGCTCTGGCAAAAAGGTGAAAGCAGTACTCCATCTGGGGCCGGACATGCGACTTATAAAGAAGAAGTCTTTGCTCCGCAGTGAAGTACTGCTTCGCCCTGTTGAGCACTCAAGTTTCTTAGATGCCAACTTGGCCTTGTCTTCCAGGTGACTGCAGTACTGGATCTCACTGGAGATGTCGACACCGAGGATCCCGATACTTTTGGAGATTTTAAGTGGTGTGTCCAGGGATTATGGCGCTACAATAAATGAGGATTACTTAGCGGTGAATGCACATACTTATGTCTTAGTGAGGTTGAATTGGACCAGGTTTAGTCCACCTCAATCGGACTTTCTTGTGAGAGTAGTCTCGATTTTAGGAACAAGTTGTTCGCGACTTTCTTCCACTGCGGACGAGGGATGTTAGCCCAGCCCGTGTAAAATATGTCCCCGGTACTATCATCCGCATAGCAATGAATGGAGTCATCAGCACGGAGCCTGGTTTTTTGTCCAGCCCAGCGGTTTTGGCTCTGCGTTGATGAATCAGTCAGTCAGTCAGGGCAAGTAATGTATGTATAGATTATAATGATTATATTATCGTCATCTTACCAGTTTGGAGTGATAATTTTCGTAATATATAATTATGTAGTCAGGGGTGTGTGCCCGGGGCGACTGGGGATCGAACTCGAGACCTTGTCTCAGCAGTCTGTTACGTAAATCACAAATCCCAATAAAAAAATTAAACTTATTAGGTACCTTATTTATTTTTTTCGTGTGGAAATCCGTTCGGATACCCCCCCGCCGGCCAGCGGGGGCGGTTATGTCGGGCTTGAACCGAATTTTCAAACTAAGAGACTAAAATTTCTATACTATTATAAAACTGTAAATAAGTTGTATCTGTACATTAAAGGCTTTAAAAAAATGGTTGTGTTGAATTAACGATTCTGTACAAAAAAAATTTTTTGGAATTGTCTCTTTGTCTGATAGCTCGCGATGGATGCAAAAACTACTGAATAGATATTGATGCGGTTTTTTCTATTAAAAAGGTCTTGATCAGACTTAGTATATGCCGTATGTTTGATTGTAATTGGTTAAGTAGAACTGGAGATATGACCAAAATGTTTTTTCTACTTAACCAACCTCGACGCGGGCGAAGCCGCGGCTATCAGCTAGTTGTATTATAACTGAACAAGGTCACACACACATATATTATATTATTCAGTGCCGCTACACTTACCTAAAGTCTCTGATATAGTTCTAAAGATGCTCTTAGGAGCACTCACATAGCGTAACTAACGCGCACGTCACTTGCAACTCATTTTGCATTTCCCTGCCTCAGTTGCAATATGTACATACCTTGACGTTTAAGAAAACTGGATGAGACATTAAGATAAAGGATTAAAACTTCACATAACATAACTTCATATCTGTATTCCCAAAGGGGTAGACAGAGGTGTATTAAACACTCACGATTCGCCAGATATGTTAAGGTCCCACTGTAATAGCGAGCCTATTGCCATCTACCGGGAGCGATAATTAACATTTATTAATGCACACATAACATCCTATGTTCAAAAGTGGACTTCCTACGGCTGATATGATGAATGCACACATAACTACGAAAAGTCAGAGGTGTGTGCCCGGGGCGACTGAAGATCGAACTCGAGACCTCGTCTCGCAGTCCGTTACGTACGCCACTGGACTATCGCCACCACTTATATTACCATTTTATATTATTCTATGTGTATAATTCTTAAATTCAAAATTTATACTTTACTGACATTTTATTGGGTACATACTTGTGAATAAATTACCTACGATTTTTATTATACTAGCTGTTGTTCGTGGTTCCACCCGCGTGAATTTGTGATTCCGTTCACCTAGGGGTGTAAAAAAGAGCTTACGAACTATTTTCAGGAATACCTACCTAAAAAAATCATAGGAATCGGTCAAGGCGGCGGAGTTTGATAGCAAACACTATGACACGAGATTTTTGAGACATTTTTTGATTAGAAGATAAATTATTTTTTCAGACGTTTTTCTTGTAAATCCAAAATGAAAATGTAAGCATCCGGGACGGAACTTGAATGCGCTGCAGTCCCATGCTAGGGTCATACTCTTCCGACTGAGTTACGACGACCTCGGTGTCGTAGTGACAGAGCATTTGACTGCTAAGTCAGAGGTCGCGGGTTCGATTCCTGTTCAGTGCAAATATTTGTATGCATGAATATGAATTATTGCATTGCTCTGGGTATTTCTACGTATAAATTATGTGTATTTACAACCAAAAAAAAGTATCTAAGTAGATTTATCCGCATTCTAGAATCCACCATCTTTAAAATACAATATGGAATTCATCATTAAAAAAATGATGGGTGTACAACAGACAAAATATAATGCCACTCATTATGAGACAGGACATATATTTGTTTACTTCTTTAATTTATATTACTAGTGGCATTAATAAAACAAACGTAATATGTACATACAAAATACGTAAAGCGATTATATTTGATCCAACAAAATAAATGAAAAATAATAACTATAATAATACTGACATTTGACTAAATGAAAGATGCATTTAATCTAACGGCGGAATCACACTTCGCTATGTGTTAACGATTTCTATAACATCGGCGATGATGATAGATATGGCGGAAATAAGCCATTCATTCATTAAGTTCTCGTTAATAATACTCCGACAGAAGATACATTGAGAGTCGCCTTTTCAATAGAGTATAATACTGATATTTAATACTCACTGATAGTAATCTTCCAAATGTATTAATAACATAGTCCTAATATTAATTTCTTTACCATTATATTTTAGTAAAATGATCGATCGTATTGACACTAAACTTCCGCTGTAATCAATCACCGGTAATATTATATCTCCTTCGACTGATAGGGGAGAAACTGTATTGCGTATTTTGGGTAGAATTGCTTATTGAAAGATAGATTATGTAGGTAGGAGTAATAGCCAGTGCAGGATATTACGGCAACTCATTGCAGAATTATAATAATTATATAAAATTATGTTTTGAATTATGTTTAGATATATTTTATTTCTTTTTTTAATACTAGCGCCAACACGAGGTTGCGCCCATGTAAGTCCTGATACTGTGCGAGTATCGGGATAAAAAATAGCCTATGTTTAGCCTCAGGGATAATGTGGCATTCTAATGATGAACATTTTTTTTTGGAATTTTGGAACAAAGTAATCTTTCCTATAAAGTTTTATTTTCTTCTTATATACTATTAAACTCTAAGTCCTGACTAATTGACTGACATACAGACAACGTACAGCCTAAACCGCTGTTCAAAGGGATATGAAATTTGATACGTAAACGGGGTAAAACGTACTGAACGGCTGAACAAATTTTTATGAGCTTTGATTAGTCTCCACAAAGTCTACGTATTGCTGTCCATACTACCCCCAGATATTCATAAAATAACCCACGATCTGTGCTCTCCGGACATACCCAGTGGCAAGACTTTGAAGAACTGTCAGATATTTTGGAAAATATCATGGACACGAAACGAAGCATATATAATATGGGTATCACAGCATACGTTCGTATCACACCTACAAAACAAGAAAACTCAACCGTATCCGAATCTTTACATAAATCATAGATAGATTATAGAACAATGAATCACGTCACTCTCACTTCAAGAAGATTATCAATAACGATCAGAGATTTTAAAGGAAAATGTTATCGTTGTGGAAAAGACGACCACAAGGCAAATGATTGCAGCACTATAAAAAGTACATGCCGCAAATGTCAAAAGGAATGGTACCTAGCACGAGGACGCAGAGTCAATATAAACTTACTAGACAACTCAACCAGCAGCCTCAGTATCGACAGTAATGTGGAGATAAACCTCATAAAGAGCGATATTTCAGACAAATATATAATAACAAATTGACATTGAAGGCAAAAATGTTAATATGGAATTTGGTACTGGTACTACACTTTCGACAGTTTTAGGTGAAGATTACAAAAAAAAAACATAAATAAGAAAGTTTTCAATACCAACATGAAACTGGCGCTAGGTAGATGAAGTGATTCTTTTGGTTAAGATTACTAGAACCTTAACGTCCCTCGCTACGCATCCTCACACATCTCTGGTGAAAACGCATCTTAAAGCTTTTTCAATTCTGTTTGCATTAATGAAGACCCCTTTGCCTGTCTGTCAGGTAATAGGAAATTGCATTTGCCAACAATATTTTAATTTGATACCCAGAACTTACCTCTTTTTGGTCTGAGAGGTCCTCTTTTGTTACTGTGAGTTGATGGTGCTGGTGAGTTTTTCAAAACATGAAATGTACAGCCGCATTTGATATTTTGAAAAACTTATCTCTACGTTGGTGAAATAGGACTTGAAAGTTTATATGGGAAGTCCGTAAGTTTAAAAAAAGATATTGTGGCGACCACTAACATCCACGTCAGTCTTACACTTACAGTTACACATGCTTACAATTTCTTTATGAAGAGTGTTGTATAATTTATATGCTATAGAAATTTAAGTTGTAAGTTACCATCAAAGGCGACGGATGAAAGACGACCGCATGCAGCCGAGATACGAATGCTGAGAAGGATGTGTGGTGTGACAGAATGGATAAGATTAGGAATGAGTACATTCAAGGAAGTTTAAAAGTAGCGCCAAAAACAGAAAAGTTGCGAGGAAATCGCTTGCCCTGGTTCGGACATGTAATGCGTAGGGATGAAAGTAATATCGTCAGGAAGGCATTAAGTATGGAAGTGGATGATTACAAGGGGAGAGGAAGGCTTAAGAGGAGATGGATGGACTGTGTGAAAGAGGATATTTTTAGGAAGTAAGTGAATGTTGAAATAACCCAGAGATGAATGGAAATAAACAAACAGATAAACGGATAAATAAACAAAAAGACTAGAATTCCAAAAATTCAAATTGTCTTCAGAATCGTACATATAACATAACCCAAATATATCCAATGTACATGAATAACTAATTTACAACTTTATAATAGTATAAATGCAGTTCGTCAATTAACTGCACCTCGCTTGATGGTATGAAACCAAGGTGAAGTCCATAAGGTACAGCCCACTATTTTAAATGTATGTATGTAGATCTTAAGATGTATACCTATCATAATCTTACTAAGCATGTTACTCATGAGTACTTTATACAGCACACATTAACTGTTGTATTTCCTTTAGTAGACTACGCTGTATAAAATACATACACAGAAACACAAGGAAACAATCGCAATATAATTCAAATAAATTTTACCTTAAAGCACTTAAAATAAAACCAAAAACAATGCCCACAAGTCCGTATGCCAACAATCCGTTTCCATTAATTCCCACACCGCACTCCTATCCATTAGTTCCACATCTAGGTGGCATAGAAACGCCGACACATCCCCGTTTCTAACTCTTTTCGAATGCAGCTCGCTGCAGAACCGTTCTGAATGTGACGTTTGAACAGAACACTCGAATGGCAATTAAAAGCGCGCTTTGCTATACACACATGACGTTTTCAAACGGACTTTATGTCGGCGTAAATTAAATCTGATTGAAATACATAGTAACTTCGTAATTACCGTACAACGCGATAGTCGAAAGCAGGTGTTTCTTTTGCAAATCTTTTGATCTTTACTTGTTTTAAAGTTGACTTTAATAAATTATATCATTATGGTATTCAAAAGCTTGCTCCCAAAATTCTGTCAGCAAGAATTACAAATGCAAATTTCGAAATGAATGCATCTACTGTGCTTGATATCCCGGCTTTGATATCTCATCTGACAATTTATATTGAGTTTTGTGGGCAAAGTTCTGTTTAAAAATTCTCAGCACAGAATTATGTATATGCAAATTAAGTGTAGCGTTAACATGCAAAATAATGGCAGAACGGCCTTTTGCTTGGTTTAAGACCAGTGAAGATAAAATATATAAATAGCTAAAATAACAGTTAAAATACTTTAATCAGATAATTTAAGATAAAAAAGAACAATCTTAATTCACGAAGGTTCTTTCCGTTTGTTAATTGAAAATAAAACAGGCCAAGATTAATTGACGTGAAATTAAAACAGTCAGAATTTAATCTAAAAGTCGTGTTTAACGCCGAGAAAATCTCGTCTCTTCAACAAATTAGTTGAATTTACTTCTTAACTAACAAAAGTTGAATCTCATAAAATGTTTTCGCATAACGTGAAATAATTTGTTTTTAAACAACAACGCTTTGCCCTGTATTAACTTTGAAATTTTGTAACTGATGGATTAAATTTTATAATTAACCATTTATGGTATCTAAAATACAGGGTATAAATTTACGTTGTGAACTGCTAATTAATTGACTATATAATTATAATTAAGTATATGGTGTAGTCATAATTAGGTTCTGACCTAATTATGGCTAAACGAAGCACAGGTCAATTATTACCATACAGTTAAATTGCTAGTATCACTACAATGAGTGCCGTGATCATTTTACTTAAATTAAATTAGTTTGTTTTACGATAGAAAGCTACTGCAACTTACAAATCATCTTTTCTAATGTTACTTAATCATTAATAACTAGCTGCTAATCTCGTTCGCCGTTCTCATGGGACCCTATTCCAGACTATAGTCTAGCTGTGTAATAAATTTCAGCCAGATCCGTTCAACCATTTTAGCATGAAAGAGTAACAACCTGCTTACAAACTTTCACGTTTATAATATTAGCAGCATATTATTTTCGATACATTCAATGCAATATATTCTGTAATCCTTTTATTTTTAATCTCGTCTATATCTACCTTCGACGGACCGTGTGTGATTAAGTATGTTTCATTTTTAGTCTTTAATTTTATACTGTGTGACATAGCGTCTAATACCACGCAGAACCGAAGCGGACTGAAGATGGATCCATGTACCCCGACGGTAATGAGAAAGGGTTTTGTGTCGCCAACAGAGCGGTCCGAATCACGGAATCGTGGTACATGTCTCGAATGATGTCAATATAAGAATTTGGAACCCCTTTGGAACGCAGTGCCCATCAGTTCTACGCGCGAGGAACACAGTCTCCGCCACCGTCTCGCCTCTGCATTGCATGTCTAGAAACAAGCAATGCAGAGGTGTATTCTTCGCCCTATATTTCTACCTTAATATTTAAATATTTTAGCAAAATATTACTGCTGATGTATCGAGAATTCTAGCGCCTCTCTCCTAGGGTGGGAGAGATGCTGCCGCCTACGGCCAACTCCGACCGAGGCGAGGACGGCCCTGTTGAGGGCTGTTCGGAAGCTTTCCACGTGTCCCTCTGACTAGCAGATGGCACAGTGGAGAGCAAGTAAGGGGGCCATCTCGAAACCGGAGATGGCCCAGGGTCAGTCGGGGTGCGAGGGATATGCTCTATGGGTAACCTTACACCCCGGCGTCTTAAGACCCGAGTTAAAACAAAAAATTTAAAAAAAAAAAAAAAAAAAACAAAAAAAAAAAAAAAGGTATCTAGGCTACTTACGCTTATTGAGTTGACGTACCACAGGATATTGTATGTTTTATAGTTGCACGGAATAGGTAGTAATAAGTCGCAAGAAATATTTTTGTAAGGAACGAACTGATGGTAGATTTTTTTTTCATACCACTCAGGTGGCAGACAAGCTCACGGCCCACCTGATGGGAAGCGGTTACCGTGGCCTATGGACGTGTGCAACACCAGGGGCGTCACACTCGCTCTATAATTAGTCATAATTTGCTGTTTTGTTTGTTGAAATACATAAAGATTAGTAAATTCAACTAATTATAGATCATTATCAATTCTATAAAATAAATACACTATAAGCTATAATTGAATCAATTAATTATCAGAGACACATTGTTTTGACATAATTCCAGTTCATATAATAATCAAATTAAATTCTATCATTTAACTAAAATAATAATAAAGTTATTACTTGTATTGTCGGAAGTTTATGCGAATATCACACATTAAAATTAAACTATGTTTAACGATTTCTATCTTGGTTTATATGATGTTATTTTATTATCTACAATTATTATTCATGTATGATTCCTGTAGTCGAGGTGGCCCCGACATGGGGCGCAACTGTGACCTGGTTACAGGCCGCAGAGCGGTAGGCATTTTGAGAATTAAACACAATTATAATGAGAAATGGCCACTTTCCCTCCAACCTCTGATTGACGACCTCTGTGGCGTAGCGGTAGTGCGTTCGACTGCTAAGCCAGAGGTCGCGGGTTTGATTCCCGCTCAGTGCAAATATGTATATTATGCATTGGTCTGGGTGTTTCTATGTATAATATGCATTTCTTTACAAAAAAAAGTATTTAAGTATGTTTATTCGCATTCGATAACCCATATGACAAGCTCTGCTTAGATAGTCTAGATGGCGTTGTGTACTTTGTCAAAAAGAAATAGACCTCGACTACAGAAAGCATACGACTAGTAAGGGCACTGGCCTTAACAAGGATGAAGACGGTGGTGATGCCATGAGCGTCTGCAAGTGCCGAGTACTCCTTATCTCAGTCGTGCCAATTCCGTAGAGGACAGCAGATAAGAATATGATCGGCTGCGGTTAGGTCGAGGTAGGACGATCACCGATCGGTAGTCTTCTAGGTAAGTGGTGGGTAGTGAAAGCATTACGGAGGCTCACATGAACGTTGAGTGGCCCTACTTTAGTGCCCTAGCCCTTTCCGAATAAATAGAGAACGCAGCTGATGTTCAATATAATTAAGAAAACATCTGACCCTAGCGGGAATACATAAAAGGTCACTACACAATTCACTCCCGTCCTTCAGTTCTTTACCTATGCCCACATAAGTCATTTGAATTCACTACTTTCAAATATAGCGATAAACATGTTTATCCATTCAATTTTGTAAGATAACAGTCACTTAGTAAAATTAATAAAAAATTATACCCCGTTGTCAAGGAAATCGGGGTCGGAAAATTAAGGCTAGGTAAAAAAAATATGTTTTAATCTTTATTGACACATAGATAAATTTAACATGTGTGAATATCCTTGGCTCCCGAGCTAGTTTCGAAAAACTGTATTACAGGAGCTAGTGTTTCCCCTTATTATATAGGGATAAAGTTAATGTCAACAACTATTTAAAATTATAGTCAAATAAAAAAAGAAATAAAACAGAAAATTTAAACTAATTACGTAGTAAGAATTACAATAATAATTCAAATAATAATTTTAAAGCATGCAAAATAATTGTGTTAAAAGGTATTTGTGCGTCAGCGTCTGTGTATGTTTGAGTGTGTGTGCGTGTGTGAGAGGGTGTGTGTGTTTGTGTGTGAGTGCGTGTGTACCTGCGCTTGTTGTTTATGTTGGTACCCATGTTAGTAGGTATAAGGGTAGGTGTGTGCATGTGCGTGTGATTACTTGTTGATTGCCCTTACGTGGTTAGCTCATCAGAGTTTGGCAGTGTGCTATATGCTTTTTTTTGTTTTATACGCAAAATGAAATGAAAAATGTATCAATAATAACATTATTTTCTCATGAAACATCCTAAGATAATATAAATTTTACATAATCAAAACCTACTAAAACAATCTTATTTCTGGCGTCCGAACATTTGGTCTCGACAAAATGCGAATAAAACAACAACAGAATTTGAATACAGCCATTCACATGCTCTCAACATATTTGCCCTGGAAAGATGGCATAAAATGATACGTACGAAAGAGCAAGGGTTCCGTATCGGTTGATTTCCATAAGCGGTGTTTACAACAACGTAACTTAGGATCAAGGAGTTGAAATCTCTGCCCGGATACCATATCTTAAAGGTTCCGACGTGATCAGATTTACATAATAGGGGACCACTCGGCTTTCTTCTATGTAAATGTTGAGTTTTTCGTTCTACGTCCCGAACGGTATTAAGTGTAAAGGCTGCGGAATGATTGATACGAAACGGATGTGTTCTCAGATGATTTATGCGCGTACAGGACATGTATAAATGTTTTGAGGATTTCCAAATCTGATTGTAGCGGCTGCCTACGGACTTGGATGTTATAAATTCAGTTACGTAATTGTCAAACTCTTTGAGTAATGATCAGGGTATATGGTAAACTTACTGTTGCCCGCGGCTTCGTCCGCTTGGAATTCTGATGCCGTTCCCGCTTTCCATGGGAATCTAATTCAAGGGATAAAAAGTTCAGACATAAGTGCCTGATTGAGTAACAAATATCTCACAAGCTTTTATATTTATAATATTACTAGTTGATGCCAGAGGCTCCGCACGCGCGGTGGTGTGTTTTCGGTTTTTTGCAACCAATTGCAATCGAACATACAGCAGATTTAAGTGCGACCAAATCTTTCCAATAGAAAGCACCGCATCAAAATGCGATACAAACAGACAAACAGAGAAGAATTAAAAAAAGATTTTTTTCAGAATCGTTCATTTAACATTACCCAAGTATTTTTTAAATATCTCCAATGTACAGATACAACTAATTTACAATTTTATAATAGTATAGAAGCAGGAAGTAGTAAAGTAGGAATAGGATAAATAACATATTTATTAACTTTTTGCGTCAGCAGGGTATCACCGTTAAAAAAAATCCAGACGGAATTACATAATAACCGCTCGAGACACTGTGACCAAACTTTACACGCTCAGAAAGCATGTCCAGAGTTGTGACTTTCAAAAAGAATTTTCAAAATCGGACTTGCCACGGAGGAATGATCACTGTTCAAAATTTTCAAAATCTGATTCTCTCATTGGCTCTGATTGTCTCACTCAGCTCAACATTGCAAGCAGCGATTCGCCTTGCAGACCTAGTAGTCTATGAAAACACTCCACATCATCATCATCATCATCAACCTATTCTAGTCCAGTGCTGGACATAGATCTCCCCTAATGAGCGCCATACTATTTATTTATTTGTGTATGTATCTATATATTTGTATACTATATCATTATTATTTATGTGACGAATTATATTAAATGTTTATAAAACTACACCAACAATCACTTATATTATGTACTCTTCATTCCTGTCCATCCTAAGGTTGCCTGGAAGTGATCACTTTGAGTGATAAGGCCGCCCATTGTGCATTTAACTGTAAATGTTCCAAATTTGTGTCCATAATGTTTTTGGTGTAAAATAAAGAATTATCTATCTATCTATCTATCTAACATATTTTTAAGCTTTCGCGTTCCATGATATACAATAATTTACCGGGAATTAACGCGATCATGTGGACATTTGACCTGGTCGAAACGTCAGGCAATCCAAAGGTATACCTATACATGATAGCGTTAATTTCCGTTAAATTAGAGTAGGTATACATATCATATGTTATGTCAATTTATATTATCAATAATCTCATTAATTGAATAGTACACTCTACTAATTAAAACTTCCCGCAGTCTACATTAGAAAAATATTTCAGGATTATCTAATTAAAACTTTTCGGAGTATGTTTTTTAAAATATTTCAGGGTTCTCTAATTAAAACTTCCCGAAGTCGGTTTTTTTTAAATATTGTAGGATTCTAAGGTTTTAACTGAATTTGCCAATCCTACAAAAATATTATAAATGTGAAGATGTTTGCATGTTTGAGTCGTTTCCGTTAGAGTGATTGAGTTACAAACAGTAACTCAATCACTCTAACGGCCTAAGGGATCTCGCTGCAATTTGGCACAGGAATAGATTATAGTTTGGAATAACACATAGATTACTTTTATCCCTGTAATAGGTTTTCTTGGGTTACGGGAATGGGATCAGAAATCCATGCAGGCAAAGCCGCGGGCAACAACTAGTTTATTATAAACCTTTACTTTTCCTTCTTTTTTTATACCACTAAGGTGGCAGACAAGCACACGTCCCACCTGATTACCGCGGCCTATGGACGTGTGCAACACCAGTGGCATCACACTCGCGCTGCCGACCCTGTAAAGGAAAGGGGATGGGAAAGGAGTTTGGGAGGGGATGGGAAAGGAGTTTGGGCTCCGGCACTCTCTCTCACCAAACGGAACGCAACAGTTCAAATACTGTTACTTGGCATCGATATTCTGGAGAGGGTGGTGCTTCCCCGGTCGAGCCCATTCATGCAACGACGGCCTAAATGACTGTTGCTTGACTCTACCACTCACATACCCTTCTTTTGAAGATCAATAGCCGTAATTCAAAGTGGAAATAGAAATCGCTCATGCGTTTCTACTAAATAATATGAAGCCTCTCAATCGATGTCTGTTTGTATGAACAAGAATATTGAAATCTGTACAGTCAACGACATAAGTGGATTAACAAATTCTAATTTATTGATCAATTTAGCTCTTAAACCTTTCCTAAAACAATAACAACAACATAAAATATATTAACATTCTCCTCTGAAGATTATAAAACTAATTTTAAATTCATTATTAGGTACCTATATATATTGCGCGAGCGCGTGGGCCGCCGCCACCTCCTTCTGCGAGCATGTAATGCTCGCGAAGGAGATGGCGGAGCGCGCCCGGGAGAGATTTAGAACTCTCCCGGCCCGCCGAGCCCGCAACTTGCAATATTGCTTGCAATATTTATTTATTTATATTTATATATTATTAAGTAATGATTTAGTTTATTGAATGTATGATCATTCAATCAATTAAGGCAGTAATAAATTAGTTTATATTATAATTATAGCAAAGATGCACTGCATGTTCGGCTTAATAGTCATATTCCTTTTTAGGGTTCCGTAGCCTAATAGCATTAAACGGAACCCTTATAGATTCGTGATGTCTGTCTGTCCGTCCGTATGTCACAGCCACTTTTTTCCGAAACTATAAGAACTATGCTGTTGAAACTTGGTAAGTAGATGTATTCTGTGAACCGCATTAAGATTTACACACATCCCCTGTAACTTCTAAAATAAGCGAATGATAAAGGTAAAACAATTATATGATGTACATTCCCATGTAAACTTCCACCGAGCGAGATTTTGAGCGAGATCTAGTTAGTAGTTATTTTTAACACATCATAAATCGTAAACTTAAACTTACCTTTCATTCAATCAACTCAAATATAAAAATTAAGGATAACATTATTATGTTACTTGCTGCTATTAAGCATTTATTATTTGCATTTTGTGTAAGTATAAGAATTTATAACATTTGTATATAAAACAAATTTCATATTGCGCAGGCATAATTTAATTGGGGTGTGTGTTGGGTAACCTCCTCGAGTGTCGCTCCGATTCCGATCCCGCTGCAGTCCGGGGGGAACGGAATCGGAGCGGCCGGTACACCCTGGGCGGCGGTCAATGGCTTCCCCTTCACCCCTTCATAGGGTTAGCATTGATCGTCGGCCAATACCCAACGTGGCGGGAACACATCGCTCTCCGTACTCCTCTGCTTTCAGAGGAGACAGGATGAGCGATGCTGTTAGTGGTGAGATGGTCCAGGGTCAGCCGGGATGCGAGGGATATGCTCTATGGGTAACCTTACACCCCGGCGTCTGAAGACCCGAGACGGCGTGCGGTTTTAGTCGGTGCAAGCCCGACATAACCGCCCCCGCTGGCCGGCGGGGGGGTATCCGAAGGGATTTCCGCACGATAAAAAAAAAAAAAAAAAGGCATAATTTAATTATGAAAACACCGGACATTATAAAGAAACTTTCTTTATCAATATATGTAATTAATACATTAATACTTATAAATAGTTCAGACAAACGGACCCCACTAAATAATTCGAGTACCTAAAACATTAACTGAAATTCTTCGAACAATAAATTTAATAGATACTATAAAATTACAGTGAAACACGATCGTATTTCGTAATTATGATGAATTAGGTCTGAAAATCACCCACCTCCCTCCCTCCTCCCTGCACCGATAACGTCAAGTAATTAATCAACTTCATTAAACTTCCATTTGCTTTCAAGTGTCGGTTATATTTTATCTTGGATACTAAAAATATTCTAAGTCGACTGACTGTATTTCTACTTCACTTTATAAAAATACTGGCTGTTGGCCGCGACTCTGCCCGCGTAGAAGCCTGAATGTTATTCCAGGCTATAACCTATTCCTGTACCAAATTTCAGCATCTGGCTGAAATTGCAGCAGCCTTTTGAGCGTCATTGAGTCTTAAACATCGAAACATCTTCATAAACTTTCATATTTATAATATTAAAGTAGGATACAGCGAAATAAGAATACATTTCCAACCAAGAATTCTCAAATATTTTAACAGGATTTAAAAATAAAGTAAGTATTCTATTTTTGCACACACACAACACAGGTCAGGATTTTTGTGAACCACAGAAACAAAATTCCCTCCATAAAGAATTGTAATTGCCTACACTGCGTCGAGTATATGCACGCCTGTTTCGTGTAAATAATATACAGAGAAAGAATAATAATATAAGAGCTAATTACATGCAGATAATGTGCACAAAATCGTGCAAAAGAATCAATACGATTTGCACAACGCGATGGCTCCGGCGGCGGCGGCGCCGTGGCGGTGCAGGGAAGCGATGTACTAGCCTAGCGTACCAATCTTGCTATGCCCATGCGTCTGGTTTGCGTAGGAATATACATCTTCTTTTGTGTCTTTTCCGACACCTCCAATAAGTATCATTATATTTTAACAAATGTATACAAATATTTGACAAATAATATACTGAAACCTTCCCGAGAACCACTCTATCCACTGATGAAAACAGCATGCAAATCAGTGCAGTAGTTTTTGAGTTTATCGCGAGCAGACAGAGAGAAATATAGACAGACACGGAGGAGAACTTTTGTTTTATAATATGTAGTGATTATAGTAATATTATAGTATATCGAATTACGTATTTTGTCTGTACCATGGCATTTTTTTTGGGTGTGGAAATCCCCCCCCTGGCTTCACTTTATCGGTGCCAACGATGAGATGGGTGTATCGAAACGACTAAATTCACATGGTGTCCTCCCCAAGAGTCCATTACCGGGCACTCCAGATGTGCCTTCGAAATGATAACCCAAGGGTTACGAACTTTGGCCGCCATCATGCCGGGATCAGGTTGTATCCAGCTCCCGGCCTGCTTCTGTGGGGACGGTGGGTCGGCCGACTGCCATCCTTAGGCCCCCATCAGGGAGGTCGGTAGTCCTGGGGCGTAGACAAGCTCTCACGCTCCTTCTCCGCCTTATCTTTCACGCGCAGTACCTACCTTTTTTTTTTTTTTTTTCGTGCGGAAATCCCTTCGGATACCCCCCCGCCGGCCAGCGGGGCCGGTTATGTCGGGCATGAACCGACTAATACCGCACGCCGTCTCGGGTCTTCAGACGCCGGGTGTAAGGTTACCTATAGAGCATATTCCTCGCACCCCGACTGACCCTGGGCCATCTCCGGTTTCGAGATGGCCCCCTCGGGTCACGCGCAGTACCTGCTCGCAGAACAAGGCGACGGCGTGCCACTTACTCCCGTCGCAGACCACGGCTCTCACCATGGTCTTCACCGGGAGAACGCCCAAAACCGCAATAAGATCTCGGCGTTGACTGTCAACGCTGGGTAATCCACCAATGTGTGGAGCGTCGAGTCTTCGTCAGGATCCTCGCAGTGCTGGCACTATGTCACAATTAAGTCTGACAATTTTTTAGTGCAGAATTTATTAGGTTATACATAACAGCAGGGACTTTGAAAACGTGTCCTATAGAATAAAATGGGCTGACCCCCTGATACGTGGGATTAAAGAATGCATAATATATGCATATCATATCCACAGACTAGAAATACTCCTAAAACGATTTCTTTATCATTTATCTTATGATAACAAAACTAACGTAGCCATCTCCGTTATAGGGAAATTTTCAGTGTTACCCTCTGCTATACTAATCTATCATGGTTGCTGTATCGCAAAATATCTTCACATAACAAGATTTGTAATGATGATGATGGTTTTAATATAAAAAGAATAATGTTTTTATTAATATTCGCGATAACTATGGATTATATCACAGACGGGCAAACCGCACCCGCTTCGCTTCGGTTTACGAGTTTTTTATTAACCCAAGCTATCCTAATTTTCACATAATAAATATCCTATGTCCATCGGGGATAATGTATCTTTCAAATGGTGAAAGAAATTTGCCAGGAAGTGCAGTGGTTCCGTAGATTACCCCAAACTTAAACTTATAAACCAACTCACAAAATTCGGCCTGTCTCTTTATATATAAGTGCAGACTTCAACTTAATACCACAAGAACACTGCAGGAATACTTTGACGCAGATCGCTGCTGAAAAGCTTTGTGTTTTGTTTTAGACAATAAAGCTGCGTTCCCACCAGAGATATGCG
Source organism: Cybosia mesomella (assembly GCA_946251805.1). Classification (NCBI taxonomy): domain Eukaryota; kingdom Metazoa; phylum Arthropoda; class Insecta; order Lepidoptera; family Erebidae; genus Cybosia; species Cybosia mesomella. Next base: position 35,436,480 of record OX276392.1, on the reverse strand, counting down.
AGGATGCGTAGCGAGGGATGTGTTTGTTGAAACCCAATAATGTTACTTTATTTACCTAACCTCGCCAACGCAGCAGGCTGTCGTAGAAACGGTTCAACGGAGCAAGGTTTTTGTACGTGCAAAACAAGTGAAGAATGTTCACTACGGATTTGTTGCGAAGGATGTGTGTGAGGGTTGTGCTGCGACGGCGCGCGCACACTTCGCTCCCAATACAGCTCACCCCACTCGCATCAGAAAAGAGCCCGGTACACATCCGCACACCGTTTCAGTCTCGCGTCACTATGTATCTTCGCACCGCTCAGTGACTTCGCACCTCTCTGGTAGAAACGCAGCCTTAGCCCGACCCCCGGAGTCTTTCGAGGCGTTTATTTACACTGTTGTAGCAAACCTTTCTATACTTTTTATTTTTGCAACGACGCTGTTGAGAGAAGGTGTTTTAAAACTTATTAGGCGTGGGAAGGCGTATTTGGCTACCAACTTAAAAAGGCTGAGAAATAGTTTTACACTACTAAGGTAGCAAACAAGTATACCGTCTTAATGACGGCCGCTGTGGCGTAGCGGTAGTGTATTCGACTGCTACGGCAGGGGGCGCGGGTTCGATTCCCGCTCTGTGCAAATATTTGTATGCATGAATATATCTATTTGCATTGGTCTATTTACAAGTTTTTTTTTTGTACGCGTAAGCTTCACCTTTATGGATTGAATGGAAGGAAAAGTAGAGTGAAGTAAAGCAAAGATGGGCAGACGTATGACATTCTCAAAGAGCATACTGCTACTTAACTTTTGATATGAAGTAAAAAAAAGCGGCCAAGTGCGAGTCGGACTCGCCCATTAAGGGTTCCGTAGCAGCAAGTAACATAATAATGTTTTTTTTTTTAAATTTTATTTGAGTTGATTGAATAAAAGATAAATTGCATTTTACGATTTATGACGATTTAAAAAAAACGTAACTACTTACTAGATCTCGTTCAAACCAATTATTGTTGGAAGTTTACATGGTAACGTACATTATATATTTTTTTTAGTTTTATCATTCTCTTATTTTAGAAGTTACAGGGTCAACGCCCTGTAACTTCTAAAATAAGAGAAATGCCCCCTGTAACACACTTTATCACTTTGGGGGACACATTTTATCACTTTGGAAGTGTCTCTCGCGCAAACTATTCAGTTTAGAAAAAAAAAATATTAGAAACCTCAATATCATTTTTGAAGACCTATCTATAGATACCACACATGTATGGGTTTTTTAGAAACATTTTTGAGTTTCAGTTCTAAGTAGGGGGACCCACAAAAATTATTGTTTTTTTTTTCTATTTTTGTATGAATATCTTGATGCGGTTCACAGAATACATCTACTTACCAAGTTTCAACAGCATAGATCTAATAGTTTAGTAAAAAAGTGACTGTGACATACGGATGGACAGGCGAATCTATAAGGGTTCCGTTTTTTGCCATTTGGCAACGGAACCCTAAAAAGGTGTTAAAAAGTACAAGTGTACCTTCAAAAGCGATATATTCTGTTTCTTTGTACAGCATTCATGGATAGTATACTCACAATATCCTATTATGCATCCTACCGATATAATTAATGTGAAAGTTTGTGAAGATGTTTGTTACTCAATCACGCTCAAACGGCTGAACGGATCTGGGTGAATTTAGTACAGGAATAGATTAAAGTCATAGTCGTGGTAATAGTAGTAGTTATTATCCTTGTAATAGGTTACCATGGATTGCGAGAACGGGATTCAATTCTCGTAACTAGGTCTGCAAGGCGAATCGCTGCTTGCAATGTTGAGCTGAGTGAGACATCGTGATTTGAATTATTAAGAGCGAAATCAGATTTTGAAAATTTTGAACAGTGATCATTCCTCCGTGGCAAGTCCGATTTTGAAAATTCCTTTTGAAAGTCACAACTCTGGACATGCTTTCTGAGCGTGTAAAGTTTGGTCACAGTGTCTCGAGCAGTTATTATGTAATTCCATCTGGAATTTTTTTAACGGTGATCATTCCTCTGTGGTAGCATTAATTTTTTCAAAATATATCCATAAACCTACCTCTGATTGGCCTCTTTAATCATGCCAAATTTGGTTCTGATTGGATTAGTAGTTTAGGAGGAGACCTGTGACAAAGAAAATCCTGAAGTCTGGTATGAGGAGCTTTCGCTCGACTTCGTCTCACTCAGCTCAATACAAAGATATTCAAAATTTAGTCTCAATCTAATCTCGATCTCATGTCGATCTCCCAATTCCATGTGGGCGAAACCGTGGGCAACAGCTACTTTTATATAACATTAAATTAAATAATCATAATAATGATCATTAAATTTAAAATTATTTCTTGCTTATGTAAAATCCGTTGGAGGATTAAATCTTGTTCTAAGAATATGAGTACAAGAGTATTAGTGGTATATTATATATCTTCATAAGAACTAACATTTATTAATAAATGTAAGACTAATGAACCTTCTTATGTTTGTAAAATTTGCTTTGACATATTACCCTTAGTCTTGTCAGTAATTAAAAACCAGCCAAGTGCGAGGCGGACTCTCGTATGAAGGGCTCCGTACAATCTTTTATCTTCTTCTTCTTCTTCTTATATATAAAAATGAATTTTGGTTCGTTAGTCTCGCTAAAACTCGGGAACGGCTGGACCGATTTGGCTAATTTTGGTCTTGAATTATTTGTGGAGGTCCAGAGAAGGTTTAAAAGGTTTGTCATCGATTGAGGCAGTACGAAGTCTACCGAGTCAGCTAGTTATCTATAAAAACGGTCAAAAAAACTTCTTCTGTTGTATGGGAGCCTCCTTAAATATTTATTTTATTCTAATTTTAGAACTTTTGATATAGAGGCAACAAGGAATTCATCATCTGTGAAAATTCCAATTGTCTAACTATCCCGGTTCATAAAATACAGCCTGGTGACAGATGGACGGACGGATAGCGGAGTCTTAGTAATAGGGTCGCGTTTTATCCTTTGGGTACGGAACCTCTTATTAGAGATAATTGTTAGTAATTTAAAATAACTAACTAATTATTCAGAAGCTATTTAAACTATAACAAAAATATACAAACTTGTTTCACTTTTGACAAACAAACTAGTTTTTTTTTTAAATATTTGTAAAAATTCTAGCCTGTTTACTAAATTTTAGCTTTCTAGGACTTCAAGAAGCTTCTTAGAGGCTTTGTATTTTATGTGCTAATGAAATCGAAACTAAAAACTAGACAAATGAGACTTGTTACGTTTTATAAGTCTACCACAAACATCTTATCAGGTGAATTCGTTTTCTCTGATATATTATAATTAATATTGAAGTTATGAAGGATCGTAAATAGTACGAAATGCTTCGAGTACGTATTGCTCTGCTTCTAGTGTTTACCTGAAAGGGGAAGAGCATCAGCAAAGGATCACAGGTCTTGGACTCTAAGGCCCTTTTTTATTTTCTTACAGAAATCCCCTCGTATACCCCCCCGTCGTCTCGGGTCTTAAGACGCCGGGTTGTAAGGTTGCCCATAGAGCATATCCCTCGCACCCCGACTAGAACTCTAAGGCCCGATGCTGCGTTATACGAGTCACACATGCGGGCACTGCACGGAGTGAAAATTAAACACAATTTTGTTCAAAATATCTGCACAAACTTAGCTCAGTACTATTTACACGAAACAGGCGCCCGCATGAGTGCGTTTTCATCTAATTTTATGAACAAGAAATAAAATTCAAACTCATATTATTATTATAAGTTGAATTTTTTTAAAATTTCAGCCCTGTTTTGACACATCTGTACAACAATATCCCGCTTAGTCCACGGATTTCATGCTCGACAAAATTTATGCCACGTCACAGAATAAACTCTTGCATATTCATAATATTCATATCATGACGTACTTGCTGCGTAGGCGGGAATTATAACAACATGTGAGTATGCATAGGTATTTATTTATAAAGTCGTATGGAACTTTGACAAGATTTAACTTGATGAAAAAGGAATTGGCAAATTTATAAACAGAGTTTGAATTTTCGTTAGACTCCAAAGCAAATGCGTTTTGGTAATTATAAATTACAACACGCTTCGCTTCGGTTAGTATGAGATTTTTTTTTTCAAGTCAAGCAATCGTAATTTACACATAGTATACAGCCTATGATCTTCGGAGATAATGTATCTTTCAAATCGTGAAAGATTTTTTCCAATAAGTGTACTAATTCCGAAGATTACCCAAAAAAATTTTTTTCGAAATTTGTCCTCCCTATTATAAATAATATAGATTCGGCCTCTCTTTAATAAATTATTTTAGATTCAGCCTTTTTTACATTATTATTATAGATTCGGCCTCTTTTTTATAATATTAGTATAGATAAAGTATCAGAAAATCGATTCCTACCTAGGATGCTCCGCGAAGCTTTTGAAATTAAAAAAAAGCATCCTAATTTTAATAGAGAAGATGGTTGGAATGTACCACCAGCTTGGGACCCAGTCATTCACTTAATTAATTCCAAGGAAAATCAAAATACAACAAGACTTCATGACACTGTGAGCTCATTCTGCGTAAATAGTAACACCAACAACTCAACATACTTCGGGTACTTTGAGATAACTTACACTTCAAACTACAAGACAACAACCATCTTAAGTCTCCCCGTGACGATGGCTACTGAAAAGTAACCGAAACGTCGGGATTAATGTAAAATATACAATAACGTCAAATAAATCGCGATAGAATCCGTTGTAAATAGTTTTATTACAATATCAGTGAGTGCCAAAGTAAAGAAAAAATCTAGGTTATGGCTGTCGTCATATTATAGTACGCACTATTTTGGTTTACGTCTTAGTTTTAGATGCTTTGAAGATGTATTATTATACTCCTTACAACAAAGCTTGATGTCTGTGACAGATAGCTACGAAACCGACGGAGTAACTTTGAATAGGCGTCATGATTACAATAATTTTATTGTGTATCCAATTTTTTTTATTTTTTTTTATCGCAACTGCAATACATAATAATATGTAAATTCACACCTAAAATGTACCTGTTAACTTCTAAAATATCTAGTAATCATTTTATAGAAATATATTGCTTACGCACGTACAAGGTATTACTGGACTTTTTTTTTTTTACGTGCGGAAATCCCTTCGGATACCCCCCCGCTGGCCAGCGGGGGTGGTTATGTCGTGTCTCGACTAAAACCGCACGGTGTCCTCCCCAAGTGTCCGTTGCCGGGCACCCCGGGTAAGCCCTCGAAAGTATAACCCTAGGGTTGCCGGCGGACTTTGGCCGCCACCGAGGCCTCGCCTGGTGGGGTCGGGTTTTATCCCGCTTCGGTGAGTTGGCAGGCGTGTGTAGGGCACACACGACACGCCTCCGCCACGGCCTGCTTCTGTAAGGACGGCGAGTCGGCCAACTGCCGTCTTCAGGCCCCGATCATGGAGGTCGGTAGTCTCGGGCGTAGACGCCCCCCGAGTTCTGCCCCCCGAGTTTCGCAGTCTGCGGCGAGGACGCCGCAGACTGCGAAATTCGGGGGGCAGGGTTCTCTCCCGCTCCCTCTCCGCCGTCTCTTTCGCGCGCATTACCTGCTCGCAGAAAGAGGCGGCGGCGTGCCACTTGCTCCCGTCGGAGACCACGGCCCTCACCATGGTCTCCAACGAGAGAACGTCCACGCCCAGGACCGCAACGAGATCCCGGCGTTGACTCGCCCACGCAGGGCACTCCACCAACGTGTGGAGCGCCGTGTCTTCGCCAGGATCCTCGCAGTGCTGGCACTGCGGCGTTGTCTCCCGGTGGATGCGCCACAGATACTTACCGAAACACCCGTGTCCGGTAACCATCTGGCACATCCGGTAGGAGAGGTCCCCATGGTCCCTCTCCAACCACTCCTTCATGAGGTATTACTGGACTGAGAGTAAAATAGAGATCTGATAATTGCTAAACATAAATCGATAACCAATCCTTATTAAATTATTTATAAAAGAAATAAAACTAATACAGTACCCGTATAAAACTTTCAATATTTTTTCATTGCAACTCTCAATTATAACATTCAGTTAGGTTATGAAACACATACATTGAGGGTAATTTACTATTAAAAACCACTTATAATATTTATTTTCCAGAGTAAATAATAATACGATAGACTCATTATTGTTAATAAAATAAACTCGTTCATTCATAAACAATTGATTACACTCTAAAATCAGTATTAAACTTGGAATTCAGTGCAGGGTGCGACTGAAATAAAAAAAAACTGAGCGAGCAGGACTCTTACTTGAAAAATAAGGCATCTTACTACGGTCGCCCGCTCGTGAAACTGTTTTTTCGATGATTATTCCTCAATGGTACATTGTATTTGAACAGTTGACCCGTCTAAACACTCAGCGGTGTCTACACTATCACCATGGCACATTTGGTGGTTGGTAAGATCGGTATTGTGGTTCCGGAGGAGTACAGTCTCGACCAAACGGCTTAGCCACGTATGAAAGCTTCGCTTCTCTCAGCTCAAAAAAATAAAGACTTTTATCAACAAAAACTACGCACTACGTCATTTCATAGCACTAGTGACAACTGTCACAGAGATCAAGTTATATTGTAAGGAGAGTAGCATAGTATATTTGGTATATTCTTTTTGAGTAAAATAAATTATATTTTTATTATAAATCTTTAGACTTTCACGGCCGGCTTTGCATGTAGAATAATTACTGCTTCCGCGCTGTTGGCCGTGGTCCATAGGGAACTTGTGTTATGTTGTGTGTGGAACACAAGTTTCCTATATAACACGGTCAAACAGCCCGGAAGCAGTATATTCTACATATATATTTTTATTATTGCTCTGTTATGGTCCCCGTGACAATGGCGGCACACTTCGTTGGAAATTAGTGTAGATACAAAAATAACATAAAATAAATCACGATAACATCCGTTAAATAATTTAGATACATATATACTGAGTTACAACAATTTACAGACTAAATATATTTGGCATTGCATTTCAGAATTGCCACGAGATCCGTGTAGCGTAGTTTAACGAAAACTTGAACTGTATTGTTTTACCGCAGTATCTTACCAGCTCCTTTCATATCTCAGTATCATTTCACGAGGCTTGCAAAATTCTAGTGATATTATCAAATTAATATATTAACTAGTAGAATTATTGCTATGATACTAAAGTATCTGGCAGTTGCATCCGAGGCTTTCGTTTATTTTTACTTGATTTTTGGAGTTACTGCCATTTGATGAGCCCTCAGCCTCGAGAGACACGTCTGTGCAACAATATCCTGTTGGAATTCGGCGGAAAGCTTGCGACAGAAACATGTCCGTTGATCGACAGTAGTAACTTGGGCCCCGCAGACCGTGGTCGGGCCCCAAAATCACAAAAATCCTAATAAGAAGATAAAAAAGTAATAATAAAAATTGAAACACAATCTACGGTTCAATTTATTTTACCGAGTTTTTTTTTTATATTTAGCACACGTCAATTTGACTTCACCTCGTCTGATGGTAAGCTGAAGGTAAAGTCTCAGGACAGAGGGTCACCATTACATATACGTACCATGTTAACAAGCCCTCAGCTTGACGGCCTCAACAAAAGAGGATTGTCGTCGCAGCACCGCATGACACCCACCGGTCCCACTAGTGCTGCGACCACAATCCCCCTGCACGGCTATGCACTTGCTGACCCCTGAACGCAATCAAACCGAAATTGGATTACTATGGAGGGTTTCTCGCAATCGTGCACGGTGGTATCCCCCCGGCCGAATTTTGTGACAAATTTGAGTCATCAAATTTCTGCCACCAGTAATGGAAGGAGATGGAACAAACACTACAGTTCTGACAAAATATACCCAGATACTATATTATGCTGATTTTCAACCTGTTCATTATATTATCGGCTAATATGAAATTATTCCTATAACATAACTTATTCATACAACCTTTTTCGGTACTTCAATTGCTTATTGCAATATACATTTTCATTCAAAGAAGGCAGGCAGGAATCGCATTAAGTGATAAAGTCTCCTTTACATAAAAATAATTTTATAATAAACCTTTGTCGTCAAAGGTTTATTGTGCCAAAATGGTGTTTTGGTAACAAAAAAATGTACAAAAGGTGAAGGAACTCTTTCAGCTTCACAGCTTTAAGAGGTTGTCGATCTGAGCACTTTATATTAATTTCAACTTGATACTTACATGCATTCCTGTCCTGAGGAAAAGGTCTTGACAGACAAACAAACAGACGAAAAATACATTGCTGCAATAAGGATTTCGTTTTAAAAACGAACTAAATCATTTTAAACTACATACTCGATAAGTATGTATTGGTAATATAGTTGGAAGTTTAGATGAATATCACACATTGAAATGATATTTTTTCTTTTGATAGATTCAGTTTTCATCTTTTAAAGTTCCTACAGGAATAAAAATACAATTTTTCTGAGATAAACCGGTTTTACACATTATAATGTAAATTACTGGTACATTTACCTTAATTAAATAAAGTATTTATCTGACGTGCTAATAAGTGGCTACGTTCATAAAAATATTGGATAAGAACCAAAATGATTTCCAGAAAGATCATTCACTGAATGAGAACAAATAAAAATATGATTCAAAATCTATGGTCAAAATCGAAATGGATACCGCATCTGTTTTAATCAAAACTTAAACAAAGCAAAAAAAAAAAGAACTTGGTCCGATTCTGATACTTCTCAGCAAGTAGGCCATGGGATACACTTACTGTCATTTAAAAGTATCCAGTCATAAATATTCATTCAGTAAACTTTATTCAAATAACTATTATTGTTTAATAGTAACAATTATTTTTAATCCTAATAACAAGCTCTTTGAATAATGTCTTGAAAATTTAATTTCTATGAAAGTGCCAATCATGTCTGAGCATTAAATGAATGCCAGTTTACAACGTTTCTGTGCGTAGAAGTTAATTAATTCGTAGAATTTGATATGTATTAACATCATGGCTGTTTTGTCTAAATTTAATAGTAATTCACTATTCTTTAATACTTTATGAAAAGCTATCTGTTGCCCATGGCTCCGCCCGCGTGAAATTCTGATCGCATGCCCGCGATACTCAGGAACCTGTCCCCGGTATAAAAAGTAGCCTAGGAGTTAGGTTTCCAGAACATAATCTACCTTTTTTTTTTTTTTTTCGTGCGGAAATCCCTTCGAATACCGCCCCCGCTGGAGAGCGGGGGGTCTCCAGCGGGGGCGGTTATGTCGGGCTTACACCGACTAAAACCGCACGCCGTCTCGGGTCTTAAGACGCCGGGGTGTAAGGTTACCCATAGAGCATATCCCTCGCACCCCGACTGAGCCTGAGCCATCTCCGGTTTCGAGATGGCCCCCTTACTTGCTCTCCACTGTGCCATCTGCTAGTCAGAGGGACACGTGGAAAGCTTCCGAACAGCTCTCAACAGGGCCGTCCTCGCCTCGGTCGGAGTTGGCCGTAGGCGGCAGCGTCTCTCCCGCCCAAGGAGAAAGGCGCTGCCGTCTCCGTTGCCCAGGGTGCACCACGTGGAGGTCCCCAACCAAGCACCCCAGAACATAATCTACCTCTGTACTAAATTTCATTCAGCCGCGTTCTGCCATTTTCGCGTGAAAGCGTAACAAACATCCATACATTCACACATTCATACAAACTTCATTATAGGATTTATTACGAAGATTGCATTATTAGCAGTAACATAATAAAAGATAACTTTTAAAATAATTTAATAAAGAGCATTGTTGGAAGTTTAGATAACATAACATAAACTAACGCCTATATCCCCGAAGGGGTAGGCAGAGGTGCTAGCACCCACATTTCGCCAGTTTATGTTTAGGTCCCAATGTAATAGGTGGCGAGCCTATTGCCATTAACCGGGCACTTATAAACCTGCGATAAATACACACATAACTTCGAAAAGCATCGAAAAGTCATTGGTGTGTGACATGGTAAAACCTGGGATCGAACCCGAGACCTCGTCTCAGCAGTCCATTACTCATACCACTAGGCTACCGCTTAGCTAAGTTTACGCGAATGTCACACATTGAAATAAAACTATTTTTAACGGATTCTATCGCGATTTATTTGATGTTATTTTAATTGATCCCGACGTGCCGCTTGCTTTTCAGCAGCCATGGTCACGGGGAGACTAAAGATGGTTGTTGTCTTGTAGTTTGAAGTGTAAGTTATCTCAAAGTACCCGAACTATGTTGAATTATTGGTGTTACTATTTACCCAGAATGAGCTCACAGAGTCATGAATGAAAATACAACAAGACTTCATGACGCTGTGAGCTCATTCTGCGTAAATAGTAACACCAACAATTACAGCTTGAAATAAACACTTATTCTAAACCCAAAATATACATTCATTTCAAATAAAAAGCCTACTTAAAAAAGCAATAATAGTGCTGGCATAAGTTTTTTGTCTAAAAGTGTACACAGCTTTGTTCATTGCAGCGAAAGCATTATGAAAGACGTACAATACAAAGCATTGCTGAATAAAAACAAAAGAAATACGATTCCTATTATGAGCATGTATTATGATTGACATCATTGTGAAATCTCGCATTTAGTGATATTGCTCAGAAGGCCTGTAGTCCATTGAACAATTACATTTGGGGTTATCAAAGTCAGAGAACGCAATTTTATTTTTTGGATGTCTTGAAGGGGTTAGTGTAAAATTAAATCCAAGTTTGTGGGGTCACAATCCTTGTCCTACGGCTGCCATGTTGAAAAAGGGGTGCGAAGTGTTTTAACGCTATATTGGGCAAATTATTCGTCGCACAGAAAATTTGTAAAAGCAGATTTGTTGTAAGTTAAAATATCTACAACTTTGATTCCGTAACTTTTAGTCGTAGAAACAAAATAACAAACTAAAAATTGAAAATAGATAAAAAATTAGGAACAAATTTTCGTTCAACCAAATCGAATCATATTTTTAAATTTTATTCATTTGTTAGGGTTTTCTATGGTGTATGGAATCCTATCAAGATAATCAGGGCCCAAGCAAACCTCACCCGCTGCTTGATGGACTAGGTTCTGGCGCAAGTTTCCCACATGAGGCTGGGAGTCAAACGGCAGTCACACGCGTAAAAACCAAAATAAATCAAACCCGATTATTAATTTGAGTGCAAATCATGATTGCAATTTGGAAAGATCCGCCTACGGATACCCCCTCGCCGGCCAGCGGGGGCGGTTATGTCGGGCTTGAATCGACTAATACCGCACGCCGTCTCGGGTCTACAGACGCCGGTGTATAAGGTTGCCCATAGAGCATATCCCTAACACCCCGACCGACCCTGGGCCATCTCTGGTTTCGAGATGGCCCCCTCGGGTTTGGGAACCACTGTGTCCCCGTCTTGCACCCGTTTGGGGGAGGGGCGCTAGTCGCCCCACCGTCCCGGACTGCTTCTGCTGGGGTGACAGGCGGCCTCACCTGCCACCCCCAGGCCTGCGTTCATGGAGGACGGAGGTCGTTAAGCGACCTCCGGTGCCTGAGTCGTCTGCGGCGGCTCAGCGGGCCGGGAGAGTTCTAAACCTCTCCCGGGCGCTGGCCCAGGCGTTGGCTCCTTCCTGATCCGATGCAGGTGGTCCCCGAAGCACCCCTTCCCAGAGATTACCTTCGTCAGTCGGTACGAGAGGCTTCCGTGTCGCCTCTCTAGCCAAACCTCCATGAATTATGATACATAATTACACAAATTTTACATATTAATGTTATATAATTAAACACATTAATTTTTCAGGCCTCATAATAAAGTTTTATTATGTATGTTGTGTTCTCTTTTTTTTTCTTGTAAATATATAATTATGTGTATCTTGTAGGCTAAGATTTGCCGAAATTCTTTCTTTATATATTATAGTTTTCTTAAGTTCTTAGGTATATTGAATCAGGGGTGTGTGTTGGGTAACCTCCTCGAGTCTCGCTCCGATTCCGATCCCGCTGCAGTCCGGGGGGAACGGAATCGGAGCGGCCGGTACACCCTGGGCGGCGGTCAATGGCTTCCCCTTCACCCCTTCATAGGGTTGGCATTGATCGTCGGCCAATACCCAACGTGGCGGGAACACATCGCTCTCCGTACTCCTCTGCTTTCAGAGGAGACAGGATGAGCGATGCTGTTAGTGGTGAGATAGCCCAGGGTCAGCCGGGGTGCGAGGGATATGCTCTATGGGTAACCTTACACCCCGGCGTCTGAAGACCCGAGACGGCGTGCGGTTTTAGTCGGTGCAAGCCCGACATAACCGCCCCCGCTGGCCGGCGGGGGGGTATCCGAAGGGATTTCCGCACGATAAAAAAAAAAAAAAAAGATATATTGAATCAAACAGCGCTGCTTTTTCTAGCACGCCTATATTATTTTGAATTTGCTCATGCTTTTTTTAGGGATTTTCTTTAGAAAAGCCCTATTGCTATCGAGTTGTCGTCGTCGACGTCGTCGTTGCCAATTTTCTGTCACGGTTTTGGGTATGAAGGAGATGAGCTATCGAGTTGCTGTTTTCGGTAATAAATTCGTGCTGGGGTGAACCATTGCAAGATAAAGAAAAAATCGCAAAAAATCGCAAAAAATCAAAAACGCAATATCGAAAATCCCTTGTATTCGGCTGAGCTCGTCTCAGGAATTCAACTTGTTTAATAATAGCGTAGCCCAATGCAAATTGATATAAATAGAAAATCTTACGCACACATTTGTATTTTGTATTAAATCTGTAAATTGAGTTTTATTTTTTACTTTCTGTTACTTGAACTCGATTTAATTTTTTTGTTAGATTTTTTTTTAACAGAAGATCTATGATTACTATATGGCTACGTAAACGAATCAAACAATGAGGTGGAAAAAAACCTTCTTGGAAAAAAATATTGTTACGTATTTTATACATTAATGTTATTTTATTGAAACTCTAAAATACGTCAAAGGTAAAATTCCTAAACCAGCATTTTACCCGCTTAATACTTAAATTTTTTTAATATTCACAGAATTGTACACTGATACAAAGTCTATACTATAGTGCCAGTCTATATTTCACACAAAATTGGTACTATTATTCTAGAGTGACTATAAAAGTTTTATTTCTATTACTGTAATGTCGAACGTACTTATAAAATTGGCACTTTGCCGTTAAAGTGGTAGTTATGAGTTTAATAGCTGGAGAAAATATCAGTTTTCAGAAACATTCAATTTTTTTTTTTTTTTAAGGACACGTCAATTTGACTTCACCTCGCCTGATGGTAAGCTGAAGGTAAAGTCTCAGGAAAGAAGGTCACCATTACATACACGTACCATGTTAACAATGGTGGCACTCAGCTTGACGGCCTCATCAGAAGAGGATTGTCGTCGCAGCACTGTGTGTCACCCACCGGTCCCACTAGTGCTGCGACCACAATCCCCCTGCCCGGCTATGCACTTGCTGACCCCTGAACGCAATCAAACCGAAATTGGATTACTATGGAGGGTTTTTCGCAATCGTGCACGGTGGAACCTACCCGGCCGAATTTTGTGACAAATTTGTGTCATCAGATTTCTACCACCAGTTAAGTCAATATTAAGTACATGTATGTACCTATCAACGGTTAAAGTACATACACAGCGCCTAGTTGTAACCAATGTATCATGTAAGATATCTTTTTTTCATAGTCAGAGCATGATGAGTTAAATAACCAAGTCGTTGGATCCACATTTGGGACAATAACATACGTTATATTAAGGTTTTTTTTTTTTTAAGAATGATAGGCTCACGTTTTAACCTCTATCTCACCTGGTCGTAAGTGACGATGTGGCCTACGATGGAACACGTTTGCCTAGAAGGAACCTATTCACTCGAGACTTGAAGATTCCGAGGTTTATACGAATAAGAACCTATGGGAGTCTGAATTACGGCTTTATACTATCATGGTTAGTAACACCGTGAAAGGTATATTTATATGTACCCTTTTTTTTTTTTCGTTCGAATATCCCTTCGGATATCCCACCGCCGGGCAGCGGGGGCGGTTATGTCGGGCTTGAACCGACTAAAACCATTCGCCGTTTCGGGTCTACAGACGCCCATAGAGGTTGCCCATAGAGCATATCCCTCGCACCCCGACTGACCCTGGGCTATCTCCGGTTTCGAGATGGCCCCCTCGGGTTTGGAAACCACGGTGTCCCGTTCTTGCCCCGGTTTGGGGGAGGGGTGCTAGTCGCCCCACCGCACCGTCCCGACCTGCTTCTGTTGGGGTGACAGGCGGCCTCACCTGCCACCCCCAGGCCTGCGCTCATGGAGGACGGAGGTCGTTAAGCGACCTCCGGCGCCTGAGTCACCTGCGACGCGCGGCGAGAAAGTTGCGGGCTCGGCGGGCCGGGAGAGTTCTAAATCTCTCCCGGGCGCGCTCTGCCATCTCCTTCGCGAGCATTATATGCTCGCAGAAGGAGGTGGCGATATGTACCTATTATGTAAATTAGCTGAGTCTGTACATCGGAGATATTAAAAACAAATACTTGGGTTATTTTAAATGATTCTGAACACAAAAATATTTATTGGAATTCAAGTCTATCTGTTTGTTCGCGATGGACGCAAAAACTACTGAATGGATTCTGCTGCGGTTTTTTTTTTAAATTAGACCACCTCTGACTTTTCATAGTTATGTGTGCATTAATAAATGTTAAGTATCGCTCGCTTAATAATGTGCCCGGTAGATGGCAATAGGCTCGCCCCCTATTACTTTGGTACCTTAACATAACTGGCGAATCATGGGTACACACCCATGATTCGCCATACACCTCTGCCTACCCCTTCGGGGATACAGGCCTGAAGTTATGTTATGTTTATCGTGATAGGTATCAGTAGGTGGGGTGCGACTGGTTGGATCACCTCCAAGTTTGGTGCACCCTGAGCAACGTGGGCGATGACGCATCATTGATTGCTCCTCTGGAGTAGCTGGCGTCAACGTCAACGGCCAAGAGTCTGACCAACCGGCCCTTTTCAGAGTCAGCTGACCCCATTGTACGCGGGGGTCGGGGTATGGCGGGCCTGCAAGGCCCGTGGGGGGGTGGTCACTCCAGGTACCCCTCTGCTCTTATCAGAGGGGACACTGCGAATAGCCCAGGGTCAGTCGGAGTGCGAGGGATATGCTCTATGGGCAACCTTAAACCCCGGCGTCTGAAGACCCGAGACGGCGTGCGGTTTTAGTCGGTTCAAGCCCGACATAACCGCCCCCGCTGGCCGGCAGGGGGGGGGGGGTATCCGAAGAGATTTCCGCACGAAAAAAAAAAGAAAAGGTATCAGTAATTAACACAATTATCTATTACAGCTCAAAGAAGAAAAACATATCATAATGTGGTACGTTGGCACCTGTACTAATATATTTAAACATTGTATCACAGGTGCCAGCGCCTTCCGTGATAGAGGATCAATTTCAAATTATTATGATCTAAACTTGTAGGTATAAATTGGAAATGTAGTAGCATATTTATATATATATGTATATATATATATATATATACATATATTTTTAATTTATAATTATCAGTACGCCCCCGCTGGCCGCGGGGGGGTATCCGAAGGGATTTCCGCACGATACAAAAAAAAAAAAAAAAAGGTATGTTGTTGAATGGGGTGTGTGTTGGGTGGGGTGTGTGTTGGGTAACCTCCTCGAGTGTCGCTCCGATTCCGATCCCGCTGCAGTCCGGGGGGAACGGAATCGGAGCGGCCGGTACACCCTGGGCGGCGGTCAATGGCTTCCCCTTCACCCCTTCATAGGGTTGGCATTGATCGTCGGCCAATACCCAACGTGGTGGGAACACATCGCTCTCCGTACTCCTCTGCTTTCAGAGGAGACAGGATGAGCGATGCTGTTAGTGGTGAGATGGCCCAGGGTCAGCCGGGGTGCGAGGGATATGCTCTATGGGTAACCTTGCACCCCGGCGTCTGGAGGCCCGAGACGGCGTGCGGTTTTAGTCGGTGCAAGCCCGACATAACCGCCCCCGCTGGCCGGCGGGGGGTTATCCGAAGGGATTTCCGCACGATAAAAAAAAAAAAGGTATGTTGTTGAAAATTCCGATGTTTAAGTCAGCCTCATACCAATGTTGTTTATCTGAAAACTTTTGATTACGGTACTGGCCGTTATGAAAACAAACCAGACCGATATGTCGTCATCAAACACAGTGAGAGCACCCCTAATAATATATTGCAAACCCCTTTTTATTGGAAATCAAAACTTTTCACATCAAGGCGTGTTGATGTGAAAAATTTCGACAATTACAAACAAATTCTAACCTAATATTGTAAAGCTGAAGAGTTTATTTGGTTGGTTGAATCTCAGGAACTACTGGCTCGAATTGAAAATTATTTTCTATTAGATATCCCATTTATCTCGGGGTGCGAGGGATATGCTCTATGGGCAACCTTACACCCCAGCGTCTTAAGACCCAAGACGGCGTGTGGTTTTAGTTAGTTCAAGCCCGACATAACCACCCCCGCTGGCGGGCGGGGGGTATCTGAAGGAATTTCCGCACGAAAAAATAAAAAATTAAATTGATATCCCATTTATCAAGGCAGGTTATAGGCTATATATCATCACGCTACTAACCAGGAGAGCGGAGCAGTGGTAACTGCTAAATGTCAACAAATCGGGAAAATTTCCAACCATTATTGTAGAACTTTTAATTCGTATTGTAAGACATAATTTCGATATATTGCGAATAGGTCTTACTAGTTAGGGTTCCGTTGCCAAATGGCAAAAAACGGAACCCTTATAGATTCGTCATGTCTGTCTGTCTAAGTCCGAAACTATAAGAACTATGCTGTTGAAACTTGGTAAGTAGATGTATTCTATGAACCGCATTAAGATTTTCACACAGAAATAAAAAAAAAAACAATA
This sequence comes from Cybosia mesomella, assembly GCA_946251805.1. NCBI lineage: Eukaryota > Metazoa > Arthropoda > Insecta > Lepidoptera > Erebidae > Cybosia > Cybosia mesomella. The sequence continues at coordinate 35,419,645 of OX276392.1, read as the reverse complement.
CATTTTGGCGGTCCCCATACTTAGAACAGGAAGTCAAAAAAATTTTTTTCATCGAAGCCATATGTGTGAGGTATCTATGGATAGCTCTTCAAAAATGATATTGTGGTTTCTAATATCATTTTTTTCTAAACTGAATAGTTTACGCGGGAGACAATCCCAAAGTGGTAAAATGTGTGCCCCCCCCCCCTGTAACTTCTAAAATAAGACAATGATAAAACTAAAAAAAATATATGATGTACATTACCATGTAAACTTCCAACGATAATTGGTTTGAACGAGATCTAGTAAGTAGTTTTTTTTAATGCGTGTTAAATCGTAAACCGCAAATTACCTTTCATTCAATCAACTCAAATATAACCATTAAAAAAAACATTATTATGTTACTTGCTGCTACGGAACCCTTAATGGGCGAGTCCGACTCGCACTTGGCCACTTTTTTTCTCATTCACCCTCAAATCAACAATAATTTATCTCTGAGAGTAAAGTTTCCTAGCGATAGTCGTAATACCCGCCGTCGTTTCGGTTTATATGTGTATTTAGCTCAAGCCGTCATAATGTACATATATTACTATTATATAGCCTGTGTCCATCGGGGATAATGTACCTTTCAAATGGTGAAAGATTTTTTCCAAAAAGTACAGTAGTTCCGAAGATTATCCCGAACATATAAACAAACTCACAAAATTTGACCTCTCTCTTCATAATATTAGTCTAGATATACGTCATAACGTAATACGTTTACTTATTTATTTATTCGTAAAGACTATAACGTTCATCTAGCTATTATATAGTCTGTGTAAATTAAATTAAAGAAAAGATGGCGATAGCCCAGTGGTGTACGTAACGGACTGCCGAGACGAAATCTCGAGTTCGATCCCCAGTCGCCCCGGGCACACACCTCTGATTTTTCGTAGTTATGTGTGTATTAAAAATGTTGATTTATCGCTCGCTTAGTCATAATATATATGACTAAGCGAGCGATAATCAATGAAATAATAAAAAATGAAATTTCGTGCTTTTACTTTGAAAATGACAAACTTACCAAATAACCGTTAATCGCCTATTTTACCCCCTCAGTACTAAAATTTTGAAAAACGCTTAAGTACGTATTATTTTTTCAACTTCATCTTGTTTAAATTTCATGCTTCTATCTTCAAAAGTGACCAACTTCCCATATAAACTTTCGACCCCTATTTCACCCTCTTATGGATAAAATTGTGCGATGATACACATATTCATTCATTTATAACCAGAAATGAAATTTCGAAATTTCCAGCTTCTATCTTTGAAAATGACGTACTTCCATACAAACCTTCATCCCTTATTAATAATTAGTAAATTAATATTTTACATACGAGTAATATGCACTTAAACGCAGCCTGTACACATCATCGGACGTTTAATATAAATGAAAATAAGAAACTATTGGTTTGTGTTACTTCACAATAAAACTTGAATGAGTATTTTAAAATAAACTAAGGAATTTTCTAATTATTAAAACCGCGATATCTCACGAACGGTGAGTCGTAAGAGAAAAAGTGACGGACCATTTTTGTGGAGAATTGTATGAACTATAACTTTGTCTGACCTATTTTCACGATAAAACTTACCGTTCTCGAGAAAAATGGAAAACACTTTAATTTATACGTTTGACCTTGAATATTTTTTTTTGCAGAAGTAGGATCGAAGGGGATTTTTGACATTTCATTTATAATAATGTATTTAACGTCTCTGCCAATTTTCAGCTCTATGCGAATTATTCCTTAGTCAAATGTCTATTTTGACTGGACTATAAATATAACATAGTTATAAGAAGCTTCAAAATTGAATGTCGTGTTTCTTTCTTTGAAAATATCAAACTTTCATACACCCATTCATCCCTCATTTTACCCCTTCAGTAGCAATATTCTGACAAAAGGCTGATACCGAAGCAGCTATATGAAATTTCGTGCTTCTTACTTCGAAAATGACAAACTTCCCAAATAACCGTTCATCGCCTATTTTACCCCCTCAGTTGTAAAATTTTGAAAAACGTTTAAGTACTGTAGTGTTCGGACTCCTTCGAACACTATAGTTACTTGCCTGGCCATCATGCGTCAGCGATATTAAAATAAAATATATAAATCAATTTGAATTTAGAGCATAGAGAAAAAACAAAAGGTTGGCTGTCAGATCCTGTCAGGGGTTGATCAAGGATCCGTCCTTGATCCTGGAGAAGAAAATATCAAGAAGTACAAAGTGTATTGGGCTCAATCACTGAGCAGGTTTCGCGACCCTCTTGTTCGTATCAGTAAATTTAAAGAACCTCGCGTAAATCCTATAAAAACACGTTCAGTAGAATAAATATATTAATCATATAAAATCCTAGTCTTATAATTTCAATATCACAAGTTATCGACAAGAAGCTGTGAAGTCAAATCCCAGACTTCACAGAATGTATTAATTTTTCAAATTCATCTTGTATAAAATTTCATGCTTTTATTTTCAAAAGTGACCAACTTCCCATATAAACTTTCAACCCCTATTTCACCCTCTTATGGATAAAATTGTGCGATAATACACTTATTCATTCATTTATAACCAGAAATGAAATTTCGAAATTTGGAGCTTCTATCTTTGAAAATGACGTACTTCCATACAAACCTTTATCCCTTATGTTATGTTTCTATGTATAATATGTATTTATTTACAACAAAAAAAAGTATTTAAGTATGTTTATCCGCATTCTAGAACCCATATGACAAGCTCGTTGTGTACTTTGTCCTACAATATTTATTTTACTACAACATAAAAAGCATCTACTGCCGAAATTTCAAGTTTGTAGGTCTAGCGGTTTAAGCTCTGCGTTGTTTATTCAGTCAGTCTGTCAGTAAGTCGAGACAAGTAATTATATATGTATAGATTATTTGGCTCGTGAATTTGTAAAACTTCGCAAATTTGGAAATTTTCGTGGCTGTCAAATCAATGTCGACTATATTATTTTATCGCAAAGCTAATGACACCAATTATTTTCTAATTATATCTGAAAGTGAATGAATGAATTATTAATTAAGTAAATTTATTACTAATTATTTTTCTAATAATAGTGAATAAATTGATGTTATAAACTTTAATTATTAACATTTACTATGTTCATTAGAGAGATTTGATAAAGTACAGTATGTTATTTATTCGGGTTTTAGACGGTTCGATTACCGAGTATTCAATCGGGTATTCAAAAACCGATGATTGTATTTGAAATAAAAAGGAAGTCTTCTTTGAATAGAATTGTCTATCTATATTATTTAAGATACCATCCTCCATGTGACATCGCTGTGGGAATGAAATACATTTTATTTAGTAGGAAGTCATACAATTGCTCCCAATCTCTTCTCAAACAAATGTATTATAGCAAAGAATACACGGGAATACATAAGAATTCACCTTTATCTGTCTTCAAAAGATCTACAAATTGCGTATCTACACATTGAAAGCTATATAATTGCACGTTTTCTGTGGACATTTTTCAAAAGCTTATTGTCTTACCAACCAAGTTTATTAGGCTTAAGGCGTGTCGTCCCATTTGTTGAGGTCTCTGGACTGTGGAAGCGACGTCGACCAATATTTAAAATGTCTTAGCATCTGGCTGGTAAACTGGGGAAGGATAAATGCTTAGTTTTTGTGCCAGTTTAATAGAGTTTATTTATTTAAATACCTACGAGATCTGGGTCAAACAAACTCAAATGTATTCTTGTGTATTTGTCATGTAGAGTTAAATCATATTTGGGATTAAAAGTTAGTTTTAAATCAAACAAGCTGCAAGATGGTTTATATATGAAACAAATAATCTCATAGATGTATTGTTTATTTGAATTATTTACAGGACAACGCTGTTTTATTTTATTAGGTCATGACTTTGTCTTCTAGATAACGTTATATTAAATTTAATGTGACGTCACATAACCAGTACTGTAACCAGCGGACAAACAAGACACTTTCAACGATGGCTTAGCTTCATGATATAGTATAGAATGTCTTACTATTACTTTTTTTATTTTTTTGGATAAACTCACACCTATATCCCCGAAGGGGTAGGCAGAGGTGCTAGCACCCACATTTCGCCAGTTTATGTGTAGGTCCCAATGTAATAGGTGGCGAGCCTATTGCCATTAACCGGGCACTTATAAGCCTGCGATAAATACAAACATAACTTCGAAAAGCATCGAAAAGTCATTGGTGTGTGCCATGGTAAAACCTGGGATCGAACCCGAGACCTCGTCTCAGCAGTCCATTACCCATACCACTAGGCTACTTCCTACTCCTACTAATATTTAAATATGAAAGTTTTTGAAGATGTTTGTATGTTTGGATATTTGTTACTCAATGACGCTCTAACGGCTTAACGGATCTGGCTGAGTATAGGTGAATTTGGTAAAGGAAAATAGATTATAGTCAGGGTCACATAAGCTGCCGGAGCAATACGCTTCGGCCGCGGTGGACAGGGGGCAGCAGTTGTCGGCTGCCCTATCGCGGCGGCCCAAAAGGTCGCAGACGGGCGGAGCCTCCAGGTGGGAGGCTTCCTGAGGGCGCAGGCACGGCTCCTGCAGGCCCGACCGGCCAGGTGCTTCAGGTGCCTGTCGGTGGGCCATGTGGGGGTGCACTGCACGGCGGAAGTGACGGCGGGTGACCGTTGCTTCCGCTGTGGCCAACCCGGTCACAAGGCCGGCACGTGCGATGCCCCGCTGCACTGCTTTAGGTGTGCAGTGGGAGGCAAGCCGGCCGAACACAGGGTTGGAAGCAAGGCCTGCGCCGGAGGGGAGCCGAAGCCGGGAGGCCGGCCTTCCGCCTCCAGTTCACAGCGGGATGCGGAGATGGGGGTTCCATAATGGATCCTCAACTCCGCATCCTGCAGGTGAACGTTGGCCACGGTGCCCATGCTCAGGACCTTCTGCGCCAGAGCATGGCACAGTGGGCCATAAATGTCGCCGCTGTCGCCGACCCATACACCCACCGGTTCCTCGGGCCTACCTGGGAAACCGCGCTGGATGGGTCGGCGGCACTGGTGCACAACCCTGCCGCCGGCAGCCCCCCTCTTGCCGACGTTGCAAGGGGACCCGGCTGCGTGGCGGCAGCGGTTGGTGACATAGCGGTCGTGGCCGCTTATATCACGCCGAACCGAGACCAAGCTGCATATGAGCAATGGCTCCGTCAGCTGGCCGTCGTCGTCAATGCCTGCCAGCCCCGTCCGGTCCTTGTGCTCGGGGACTTCAACGCCTGGTCGTATGCCTGGGGTTCCCGACACGAAAGGGGCGCGACGGGGCATAGAGGCAGGGCACTGGTGGACTGGGCCGCACGACTCGGCGTAGTCCTCCGAAATCGGGGAGCCGTGGACACGTTCGTGACCTCGAGGGGTAGCTCCATCGTGGACCTATCGTTCGCGAGCCCCTCGTTGGCGCGACGTGTTCAGGGCTGGCGCGTCGTTTTGGGGGAGGACACAAGCTCGGATCACCGATACATTCGGTTTGACGTGTCCCCCCCTGCGAGCGACGCGCCGGCTGCACTGGCTCCACCCGAGCCACGTTGGGCGCTTAAGCGACTTGATCGGGAGCTCCTCCTGGAAGCCGCCATCGTACAGGCCTGGGCCCCTGCGCCGGACAGGCCTGTCTGCATAGACGATGAGGCGGAGTGGTTCCGGGAGGCCATGACCCGTGTCTGTGACGCGGCGATGCCTAGGGCTCCGCCCTATAATCCGAGGGGTCAGGTCTACTGGTGGTCGTCGGAAATCGCGCAGCTCAGACGGGGCTGCGTGATCACGCACCGCCGGTGGACCCGATTCCGTAGGAGGCGTCGCCGCCCCGCAGATGCGGAGGCCCGAGAGGCGGAGTTGTACGAGGGATACAGGGAGGCCAGACGAGCCCTCCGAGCGGAGATAAGGCGTTCCAAACGGGACGCCTTCCGCGAGCTGCTGGAGACGCTGGAGCGGGACCCTTGGGGGCGGCCCTACCGGATGGTGAGGGGCAAGCGGCGCCCCAAGGCCCCGCCGTTAACCCGGTGTCTCCAGCCGGATCTGCTCGGAGGAGTTGTTGGCTCCCTGTTCCCAGCGCGGGCGGTGGAACATGTTCCACCGCAGATGACTCCGCCTCGGTTGCGCATGGCACCCGACGTGGAAGACGACGACGTGCCCGAGGTCACTTGGGTAGAACTAGAGCTGGCGGTGAGAAGGCTAAGAGCCAAACACACCGCCCCGGGACCCGACGGCATTCCAGGCCGAGCGTGGGTCCTAGCTCTAGTAGACGACGCTCTCGAGCCCCGACTGAGAGGGCTTCTCAGCGCATGTTTGGAGCGGGGTCAGTTTCCGAAATTGTGGAAGACGGGGAAACTGGTCCTCATCCGAAAGGAGGGGCGCCCGGCGGACTCGCCGTCCGCCTACCGGCCCATAGTGTTGCTCGACGAGGTGTGCAAGCTCTTTGAAAGAGTAATTGCGAAGCGCCTCGTCGAGCACCTCTCAAGAGTGGGGCCGGACCTGGCGGATGGCCAATATGGCTTCCGCCAGAGGCGCTCCACCGTGGATGCCATCATGCGCGTGAGGGCTCTGGCGGAGGATGCAGTAGCCCGGGGTGAGGTGATGTTGGCGGTGTCCCTGGACATCGCCAACGCGTTCAACACCTTGCCCTGGATTTGCATTAGGGAGGCGCTCGTGTATCACGAAGTGCCTCTCTACCTCCGCCGCATAGTCGGGGCGTATTTGACGGAGAGAGCCGTCATCTACCCAACCGTGACCGGTCTCGGTCGGCGTGAAATGTCGTGCGGTGTTCCACAGGGATCGGTCCTGGGGCCGCTCCTGTGGAACATCGGATACGACTGGGTGCTTCGCGGTGAGCTCGTAGGCTGTGCCGCCGTCACGTGCTACGCGGACGACACGCTCGTGACGGCGTGCGGGGCGACGTACCGCGAAGCGACCCGAAAGGCCACGACCGCGGTTGCCCAAGTCGTTAGGCGGATCCGGCGGCTGGGTCTCGAGGTGGCCCTGCATAAAACCGAGGCCCTGTTCTTCCATGGGCCTCAGAGCAAGCCACCCGAGGGATCCAGTCTCATCGTGGGAGGAAATCGCATCGGCATCAAGCCCCAAATGAAATATTTGGGGCTCGTGCTCGACGGCCGATGGGACTTCGGAGAGCACATCCGAAGTCTGGCCCCCAAATTGAAGGGCACAGCTCTTGCTCTGGCTCGGCTGTTGCCCAACATGAGGGGGCCCGATGACTCCTGCAGGAGACTTTACGCGGGGATCGTGCGGTCCATGGCCCTGTATGGGTGCCCAATATGGGCGGAGGCCCTGAGGACCAGAACTGTGCGGATGCTGCGCGCTCCGCAGCGAGTTCTGGCCATCAGGGTCATCCGAGGGTACCGCACGATCTCCTTCGAGGCGGCGAGTCTCCTTGCCGGAACTCCGCCATGGGACCTGGAAGCGAGAGCCCTTTCGCAACTGTACCAGTGGCGAAAGGAGGCGCGGGAGCAGGGATGGAACCCCGAGCCTCGAGAAATCGAGGCCGTGCAGTCCCAGCTCCGCCAGGCCATCGTGGTGGAGTGGAAGGAACGACTTGGGCAACCAAGCGCAGGGCACGCCGCAATAGCGGCGGTAAGGCCCATCATGGAGGATTGGCTGGAGAGGCGACACGGAAGCCTCTCCTACCGACTGACGCAGGTGATCTCAGGGAAGGGGTGCTTCGGGGACCACCTGCATCGGATCAGGAAGGAGCCAACGCCTGAGTGTCATCACTGCGACGCGAGCGAGGACTCAGGGCTGCACACGCTGGCGGACTGCCCGGCGTGGGAGGCGCCGAGGCGTGACCTCGTGGCAGCCATCGGGGTGGGAGTCCTCTCGCTCGGCAGCATGATTGCGGCAATGGTGCGGAGCGCGAGCGCGTGGGCCGCCGCCGCCTCCTTCTGCGAGCATGTAATGCTCGCGAAGGAGGTGGCGGAGCGCGCCCGGGAGAGACTTAGAACTCTCCCGGTCCGCCGAGCCCGCAACTTGCTCGCCGCGCGTCGCAGGCAACTCAGGCGCCGGAGGTCGCTTAACGACCTCCGTCCTCCATGAGCGCAGGCCTGGGGGTGGCGGGTGAGGCCACCTGTCACCCCAGCAGAAGCAGGCCGGGACGGTGGGGCGACTAGCGCCCCTCCCCCAAACCGGGGCAAGACGGGGACACCGTGGTTCCCAAACCCGAGGGGGCCATCTCGAAACCGGAGATGGCCCAGGGTCAGTCGGGGTGCGAGGGATATGCTCTATGGGCAACCTTACACCCCGGCGTCTGTAGACCCGAGACGGCGTGCGGTTTTAGTCGGTTCAAGCCCGACATAACCGCCCCCGCTGGCACGCGGGGGGGTATCCGAAGGGATTACCGCACGATAAAAAAAAAAAAAAAGGGTCACATAAGCTACTTTTTAACCCTTGAATAGTTTCCCATGGGAAGCGGGAACGCATAAGAATTTCATGCAGGCGAAACTTCGGACACAGCTAGTATATTATAAATACTCCTTGATTTTACAATCTCGACTATTTTCTCTAAAATCAAAAGAAAAACACGAAGAGATTGTGTTAAACAAACATCCACTTACACGCTACGAGCATTACATAGTTCTACACACTTCAGTTTGTGTTTAATGGATGGAAAATGGATATCGCAAGTATCGCCGGCCCCATCACGCGACCTCAAAAGTATCGTTAAGCCTTCATAACTTTAGTACATGAACGACCTGTATATACAGTAGTATACATAACATTCACCATTCAAACACTTAGCTACACTACCAGTTCACGTGAGAAGTTGCCTATTTAAATTAATATTACTTACATAATACACCAGGGAAAATTTCACTCAAGCAAGTTTTCATAACAGATTTCGTTCAAAGCGCACATTAAAACCTAAAGTAAGAATTTAAAATTTTAATCCCTTTCATATTTAGCATAGAACAATTTTGTTAGGATCGAGTATTCCGCAATGCTATTAAGGTGATAAATGTACATGGGTGTGGTAACCCTTATCTTCCTTTGTGAAGGTACTATATATACATCTACCCAAGGTTAAACTGAAACGGTCCTTTGAAAGGAATTTTATGAAATTTTAAATTTTCTCTGTACTTTTTTTTTCTGAATGCAAATGAAGGATGTTCAACATACTTTTCGCTCTGAGTGAGCGCTTGATAATTAGAGGCGCAGATTTTCTTTCTAAAATTATATACATTTTCATATTTTTCTGTTAGGGTTTCCCAGTTTAATTACGAAGCCTTTGAACTACAATACATCATGACCATCTGTCGGTTATGTTTAATAATTCTATTATAATAATCTATTAAATAATATCAGCAAGAGTTATAGCTACTTATTTTAACAGTACTGTTATAATCCCCGCATCAACCAACTAAATCAATGTTAAAGAAAATCAATAAGTTAAGACATTAATAACAAGTGCATGTCGAACTCGCGCACGGAAGGTTCCGTACAAAACTGGGTTGAGGGGCGCACTTAACTTTGCTGTATAGGTTCTAGTCATGACAGACAGAAATACAGATATTTTCTTAAGACTTTCACGGCCGGCGTTGCATGTAGAATATATTCCTTCCGGGTTATTTGGCCGTGGTCCATCGGAAACTTGTATTCCAGACGTTTCGTCGATCACTGCGCTCCACATCATCAGTGGTACAGAGCCAGACGTCGTCGAGTGCGGAGAACCTTCCTCGGTGACGACTTCTCTGCGACTGATGTAGAGGCCCCAGTCAGTCAGTCAGGATCTTCTGAGAGTTCACCTTCAAGTCACCCACGAGCTTTCACCTAATGATTGGGACCGCCTGGAAAAACTGAGTTTCAACACCATGATCGGGAAAGTGAGTTGGCTTATACACGACAGAACAGGAAATTTGACAAGCTCCCAAGAAAACAAGAGTCTGGTCTAAGTCTGGATAAACGCCTTGTAGTAGTGAACCTGTCAAACCACCAACTGTCTGAAGAGGAGAGGTCAGTCTTGAGCAAAGGGGAGAATTTTGCCATTACCCCAAGATCAGTTCCTGTGGAAGATATCATCGCCAACGTTGAAGCAAGCCTGCGCAAGCTTCCCGAGGAACTGGCTGAGAGGGTCCGCCACGAGTCCTCCAGAATTCTACAGCAGGTGAAGTCACCGAGGAGTAATATCACGGAGAAAGAGCGGAAAGCCTTAAAGAACCGCAGTGATCGAAGAAACGTCTTGAATAAAAGTTTCCGATGGACCACGGCCAAACAGCCCGGAAGCAGTATATTCTACACAGATATTTTGTTTTTGGGATGCGGGTAACTACATATTTACGGTTTTCTAATTTTTCCCTTGATTTATGCTATAAGACTTTCTGCAATATCATGATTCTAGCTCAATGGGAAGTAATCTTATAGTGCGATATATATATATATAAAACGGTGATAGTCTAGTGGCATACGTAACGGACTGCTGAGACGAGCTCTCGAGTTCGATCCCCAGTCACCCTGGACACACACCTCTGACTTTTCGTAGTTATGTGTGCATTAATAAATGTTAATTATCGCACGCTTAATAATATACCCGGTAGATGGCAATAGGCTCGTCCCCTATTACATTTGGACCTGAACATAACTGGCGAATCGTGGGTGTGTAATACACCTCTGCCTACCCCTTCGGGGATACAGGCGTGAAGTTATGTATGTATGTATGTATATGCGATTGTCTAAATATCTTTACATAATATAAAACGAAGTCGCTTCCCGGTGTCTGTTCGCTGAGAACTTCTAAACTAGCCAACGGATTTTGATGTGGTTGTCATTAACAGATATAATGATTCAAGCGGAAGGAAGGAATTAATATTAATAGTTACATTATTTCAACAAACTATCATAAAATAGTATATTTAGTGATATCTTGTTGAAATGTGACGATAATTGTTCAAAATGCTATTTCGACGCACACACACACTAAATATGTTAGTCACTTTAAGCATTTTACACCACACAATCTTCTGAAATAACGTATTATTAAAAAAAATCACGCATAGGATTTCTTGCTGCGTAATTATAATCTTTTGATTGCGGTGACGTAGAAGTTTTGAGTTTTTTACAGTTTCAAGACGTTACAGACCTGAGTTCATATTAATTTCAAGTTGATATTTTTACGCGCTCCTAATGAACAGGTCTGGTCTTGCAAGACATACATACATATACCTTGCTTCTTGCCAATTTTCATGATTCTAGCTCAACGTGTAGTACCTACCCTATAACTCAACGGGCCCTTTAGGTTTTGATACCAAGGGCAATTTGGTAAAATCTGCTATATAAACGGTTGTACCTTTTGATTGCATTGACCTTGAAATTTGATTTTTTTCACAGCTTCAAGGAGTTACAGATTTGAGTATTTGGTATGAATTTCCACTTGATATCTTTACACGTTCCCGAGAAAAAGGGCTTGACCTTAGTCTTGGCACTCAAGGGGAATTTAATGATACCTTTCGATTACATTGACCTAGAAGTTTGATTTTGTCAAGACTTCAAGGCATTACAAACCTGAATATTTGGAATGTTTTTAAACTTGATCCCACTACGCGTTTCTGAGGAAAAAGTCTTGACAGACAGACAGAAAACAAAGTTATCTTATAAGGGATCTGTTTTATTCCTTTTGATATACGAAGCCCTAGAAAAATAAATTTAAAGATTTACTAATTCAAAAAGAAACTAAAACCGAATCTAAAGTACTATTTCAGGACAAAAATCGTTCAACTAAGTTATTTTTATTTTTTGAAAACAACTTACACTTCTATTCATCAATAATCGTTTGAAAATAAAATAGGTTTCAGCTATCAGTACCGCAGAACTCAACACTGTCACTATCTGCAAAATACTTTTTTTTTTTCTTTTATTGTCACTTAAAAACAAACAGTACACAAATTAGTTCTAAATAACACATAAACCCCTAAGGTTTGCATAGTGCTACACATTCAGTCAGTACAATTTATAATTTAATAATAAGTAGGTAGGTGGGTACATAAAATAATTTGCTCAATAATAATTGCATGCAAGAATCTTATAACAAACAAGCTACCTAGTGCTGTTCGCCTATATTTTGCCGAAAGATTAAAAAAATATTACGTTGTGTTCATAACCATCTTTATTTAAAATTTTACTTAATTATTAAGCAATTTATTAATAGTAGCTTTATTTTTAAATCAAAAATAATTTCTTTGGTTCTTCAATTTTTCAAGCAGGAAAATGTTCCCTTCTTCAAAACTAATTTTACCGGATTATATCGAGATTATGTTATTATTTTTATATTTACACAATTTCCTTACGGTTGCTTTTTAACTGGATTAAAAAAGGAGGTTCTCAGTTTTTGTTGTAACTCATCTATCTTTGATTTTTACCCGAGTGCGCAATGAGAAGGGTTATGTTTTTCAAGAGTATGTATACATACGTATAATTGTGTATTATCAAACTTGTTTCGGTCTTTTTAGTGCAGTCGGGTTTTGAATTCTTTATTTAGATTTCTATAGAAGCAAAAATTCTAAATTTGGAGAAAGAAATTCAGTATAAGCCTCCAAAAATCTATGGTGCAGGCTTTCCTCTCACGGTTGGGAGGCCGGATGGCGAAGTCCTGAAGGTCAGAAGTGTGCGGATGCTGCGCGCTTTGAAGCGGGTTATGGCCGACAGGGTCATCAGGGGGTACCGCATGATTTGCTTCGAGGTGGCGAGTCTCCTTGCCAGAACTCCACCATGGGACCTGGAGGCGAGAGCCCATTCGCAACTTTACCAGTGGTGAAAGGAGGCGCGGCAGCAGGGACGAGACCCTGAACTTCAAGATATCGAGGCCGTGCAGTCCCAACTTTGCCAAGACATTGTGGTAGAGTGGAAGGAATGACTTGGGCAACAAAGGGCAGGGTACGCCGTAATAGCAGTGGTAAGGCCTTCATGGAGGACTGACTACAGTGCGGTACGGGATCCTCTCGTTCTGGCTGACTCAGGTTTCACCGCAGAGCCCGCGAGACGCGGAGGCTACTCAGGCTTCGGAGATCGCTGAAAAACCTCCATTCTCTATAAGCGCAGGCCTGGGGATGACAGGTGAAGCCGCCCACGGCGGTGGCGCGTTGCCAGTGGTTCCCCAACCCGAGGGAGGCATCTCGAAACCAAAGATAGCCCTGGGTCAGCCGGGATGCGAGGGAAATGCAATTTTTAACCTTACGCCCCGACATCTAAATACCCGAGACGGCGTGCGGTTTTTGTCGTTCGAAGCCAACATAACCACCCCCGCTTATCGGCTTTCTACACGGAGAAATTTTGCACGAAAAAAAAGACAGCTCCTCCCAGAAAAGCTAACATACCAATCAAAAACAATAAGCGGACCCTGGGCTCTGAGTATGATGAGGATGATGATGACTTCTATATAGGTATTAAAAAAATTGTTTGTCATAGCGGTGATAGCCCAGTGGCTTACGTAACGGACTGCCGAGACGAGGTCTCGAGTTCGATCCTCAGTCGCCCCGCGTGGGACACCGCTGACTTTTCGTAGTTATGTGTGTATTAAAAATGTTAATTATCGTTCGCTTAGTAATGTGTAGATGGCTCGCCCCCTGTCACATTGGGACCTAAACCATAACTGGCAAATCGTGGGTGTGTAATACACCTCTCCCTTCGGGGATACAGGCGTGAAGTTATGTTTATGTTATGTTTGTCACGTATGTAGCTATAATGTACGTATAGTAAAGGTACGTGATACTCATCTCATTATCAAGATGCATCACCATATGCCAATATTAGTCAGACAATATGTGAAAATGAAAGCCCGCATATTATACCGTAAGGGATCCAATAACGGCCCACCGGAAACATCTGGGGAAAAGAAATTTATCATATACAATATTCCGCATCGTGGCATGGCTCGTTTTATTTTATGGGATATTTACTTATAACCATGCATTTTGAAACATTCAGTGTACTAATATTTTTGTATTATGTGTAAACTGGAACAAGTTGACATCTAGGAGGCCAATTTCGCTTGGGACTAATGTAGAGAATAATTTCAATTCTAGGACATTCTAAGACATATTACACAACTAGAGTCAAAGTCAAAGTCAAAAGTCAAAGTCAAAAACCATTTATTCTGCATAGACCATTAATACGGCACTTACAAAACGTCAGACCCAAAACTAAGCAGAGCTTGTCATAATGGGTTCTAGAATACGAATAAGCATACTTAGATACTTTTTAGGGTTCCGTTGCCAAATGGCAAAAAACGGAACCCTTATAGATTCGTCATGTCTGTCTGTCTGTCCGTCCGTATGTCACAGCCACTTTTTACCGAAACTATAAGAACTATGCTGTTGAAACTTGGTAAGTAGATATATTCTGTGAACCGCATTAAGATTTTCACACAAAAATAAAAAAAAAACAAAAAATTTTGGCGGTCCCCGTACTTACAACTGAAGCCCAAAAAAATTTTTTCATCATACCCATACGTGTGAGGTATCTATGGATAGGTTTTCAAAAATGATATTGAGGTTTCAAAAATCATTTTTCTCTAAAGTGAGAGACACTTCCAAAGTGGTAAAATGTGTGTCCCCCCCCCTGTAACTTCTAAAATAAGAGAATGATAGAAGTAAAAAAAATATATGATGTACATTACCATGTAAACTTCCAACGAAAATTGGTTTGAACGAGATCTAGTAAGTAGTTTTTTTTAATAAGTCATAAATCGTAAACCGCACTTTACCTTTCATTCAATCAACTCAAATATAAAAATTAAAAAAAAAAACATTATTATGTTACTTGCTGCTACGGAACCCTTCATGGGCAAGTCCGACTCTAATTTTTTGTAAATAAATAAGTATACATATATACATATTTGCAATGAGCTGGAATCGAACCCGCGACCTATGACTTAGCAGTCGAATGCTCTACCGCTACGCCACAGAGGTCGTCAAGTGAGAGTGGATCCAAAGTCCCCGATTCAAATCCAGTCCTGGATATATGATGAAACGTCTTGGTTAGACTTAAATTCTGCAGTATGTTTCATTGCAGTTGGTTAAGTATTAGGGTGATATGACTGTAGGCGATGGGTGGCGCTGGATCCAGGAAATCCGTCAAAGAAAAACTAGAAGAAGATTTTTGTTGCTTTCGGGGTCGCAAACGTATATGTGGTCGCGTTGGCTAGTATCGGTCAACTACCCGCCGCGCCGCTTAATCCATATGCAAGGTGCGAGCACACATACGCGCTGCCCCTACAGCGCATTTATTCACGCACACAGGTACATTAATTAGGGGTGTGTGTTGAGTAACCTCCTCGAGTGTCGCTCCGATTCCGATCCCGCTGCAGTCCGGGAGGAACGGAATCGGAGCGGCCGGTACACCCTGGGCGGCGGTCAATGGCTTCCCCTTCACCCCTTCATAGGGTTGGCATTGATCGTCGGCCAATACCCAACGTGGCGGGAACACATCGCTCTCCGTACTCCTCTGCTTTCAGAGGAGACAGGATGAGCGATGCTGTTAGTGGTGAGATGGCCCAGGGTCAGTCGAGGTGCGAGGGATATGCTCTATGGGTAACCTTACTCCCCGGCGTCTGAAGACCCGAGACGGCGTGCGGTTTTAGTCGGTGCAAGCCCGACATAACCGCCCCCGCTGGCTGGCGGGGGGGTATCCGAAGGGATTTCCGAACGATAAAAAAAAAAAAAAAAGGTACATTAATTATGCAAACATGTACAAAGGGTATATTGTATATGTAAGGTGTATTTTATATATGTACATTGTAAAAGGAAGTTATGAACAGAATATAGTTTTCAGTTTGGTGTTACTAAAATAGCAAACAATAATACACGGCTTCACCTGATGGTATGTGATCGCCGTAGCCCATCGCCACAGACACAAGTCCCTACAATACAACAAAAGTCGTCTACAATGACCAAATGATAACCGACCGGCTCGAGGGCGGAGCCGCGGGCATCTAGCTCATTATAAAAGCCTTGTTTAAGATTGATCAGTGTCACACATTACTAATGTTGATTCATTATCAATATTAACCAAGCTGAAATGCCATATTATTTACGCGGCATAGCCGTTTGTTGGTGGCTGAACTCCTCCGTAACCACTCTCGCGATCTTGACCAAATATTGCTCTTATACGCGGCATAGCCGTTTGTTGGTGGCTGAACTCCTCCGTAACCACTCTCGCGATCTTGACCAAATATTGCTCTTATACGCGGCATAGCCGTTTGTTGGTGGCTGAACTCCTCCGTAACCACTCTCGCGATCTTGACCAAATATTGCTCTTATACGCGGCATAGCCGTTTGTTGGTGGCTGATCTCCTCCGTAACCACTCTCGCGATCTTGACCAAATATTGCTCTTATACGCGGCATAGCCGTTTGTTGGTGGCTGAACTCCTCCGTAACCACTCTCGCGATCCTGACCAAATTTACCAGGGTCATAGGGTGGACATTGAGGAGTGTTTTGAAGCGAGATGGTTCATGTCCGATGTACCAGTGAGGAATAATCACCGAAAAACAGTTTCAGGAGCGCGCGGCTTTAGCTAAGCGCGCGACCGTAGTAAGATGTCTTATTTTCAATTAAGAGTCCTGCTCGCTCAGCTCAATTTATATCAGTCGCACCCAGCACTGAATTACTAGTGTATAACATTATAAGTCATCAGGATGACAATCAAAGATCAACATTCATGTATACCTAACCTGCCTGTATCGTTCTTTTCATTTTCAGGAAGAAAGATTTTTAATATAAAAAATAATATTAAATTTTCATCAATCTGCAAACTGCCCCAAGATGCCTCACAATTTATT
The DNA here is from genome assembly GCA_946251805.1 of Cybosia mesomella. Lineage (NCBI taxonomy): Eukaryota > Metazoa > Arthropoda > Insecta > Lepidoptera > Erebidae > Cybosia > Cybosia mesomella. Next base: position 35,402,841 of record OX276392.1, on the reverse strand, counting down.
CCCTATTACCAACCCGTGAGTTTTTACAATTTAATGTTTTGTTTTAAATTTCTTTTTTTGACTTTAAATATTATTTTTATTTGACGTAATAATCATGTACTTAGTCCATACTATGTTATGTTACGAACCTATATATCAATATATATATGTATATGAAACAAACACATTTTAGTAATGACCGGGATAAACTCAAGAACGGGTGGACCGATTTTCATGATTTTTGATATTTCAGATTTGTCTCTGCCTATACTGTACCTATTTGTTTTTTTTTTTTGCGGAAACCACCACGGTTAAACCCCTTAATACAGCCAGCCAGAGTGCTTATGTCGGACTAGAAGCGACTAAAACCTCACGCCGTTTCGGGTATTTAATACTGGGGTGCAAGAAGACATTCACGAAATGAATTCAGCTGTTAAGGTAACCAAAATATTTGATTCTACGGAAGAACGGAGGTTGCCGGGTCAGCAAGTAATTATATAATTACCATTCTGGAGAGTAATCGAGTCTCCAAATTGACTGGGCCGATTTCGATGTGATTTTCACTGGCAGATAGCTTATGTTTTAAGGTGTAACTTAAGCTACTTTATTTCAGAAAAAGTGTTAGGCCTTTGCTTAAAAATAACCCAGACCAAAGTCCGCGCGGACGATATAGCGAGTACAGTCAAAACTAAATTTAAGATTCCTTATAACGTGAGAACTCAAATAGCGGGATCTAGATCACAGAGCTAAAATAGTTCGTAGCTCGATGAATATTTCGTTATGACTCCTATAGATGTAATCATATATTTCAAAGTACGTTGTTTCCTATTAGTTTTAATTGACCCGTAGATTTTAAAATGAATGGTTAAGAGAATATCACTAGCGGCGCGCTTTAAGTAAAGTGCAGATACAATTCTTTGGGTCTAACCCTCTTACCGGACCTACAACTGACCTTTAAAAACATGGAATTCATTTTCCAAAAGTAGTCATTTGTTTAATGATTAGTGTTACGTTTTCATCGCATTTCAATCTTTTTCGTCATCATGGATACGTTAAAAATTCGAGTAATTATGGAATATGAGTATCGTCGTGGCAGGAACGCGGCACGCAACATCAACGACGTTTACGGAGCTAACACTACGAACCAACGCACCGCCTGTTATTGGTTTGCTCGCTTCCGTTCTGGAAATTTCGATCTGAAAAATGAACCTGGCGGTCGTCCGAAGACTTTTAATACCAATTAAAACACATGATAAAAGTTTTTAATTTTTTTTCATACATAAGGGCAATTTCATAGATAAAGACCTAATATCTGAATCGGGTGAAAAATCTGGGGTTGAAAATGCTAAAGTACATATTTATAAAAAAAAGTTTTAAAACGTATACCCAAATTCACATTCGTAACGTGAATAGTTCAGTAAATTTCACGTTCACGTTATGGTATGACAATTCGAATAAGGGCTTATGACTGTTTGACAAAGGCTGTCATTAGGCCCATTTCTTTCCAAAAGGTTGTAACAAATTATGTAAAAGCAAGAAGATGCGCAATGAAAGTCTTTTAATTTGGACATAAACATCATATTCATAAAATTCATCAAAGAAAATAATTCTTTAATATAAAATTGTAAATTAGTTGTGTCTGTATACAATGATGTCCTACATTGGTACATGTGCCAACGTTACATAGCTTTGTTAACGTTACGTACATAGCCATCCATAAAACAACACAATGTAATAATTGAGCTATGTAAATTAAAATAAATGAAATAAATAAATAAATGAATATTCTAGAACATATTACACATCGCCTTCTAGACCCAAACTAAGCAGAGCTTGTCATATGGGTTCTAGAATGCGGATAAACATACTTAGTTACTTTTTTGTTTTTGTAAATAAATACATATTATACATAGAAACACCCGGACCAATGCAAATATACATATTTGCAGTGAGCGGAAATCGAACCCGCGACCTCTGACTTAGCAGTCGAATGCTCTACCGCTACGCCACAGAGGTCGTCAAAATAAATGAAATAAAATGAAAATGATATGAAACATTTAAAAAAATATACTTTGGCTATGTAAATTCAACGATACTGAACTCAATTTTTTTTTGGAATTTATACTATTACAAAATCGTAAATAAGTTGTGCCTGTACAATAAAGATATAAAAAAGTAGTTGGGATATATTAAATTAACGATTCTGAACAAAAAAAATGTTTTTTGGAATTCTTTTCTGTTTGTCTTGTTGTTCGCGGTGGATGCAAAAACTACTGAACGGATTTTGAAGCCACTTTGTCTTTCTATTTTACTAATAGAAAAAAAAATACAGCTTCGTTAGACTTAAAATCTGCCGTAGGTTTGATTACAATAGGTTGAATAGAACCAGATATATGACCAAAAAATTATAACCGACCTCCACGCGAGCGGAGTCATCTAGTTAATTTACATAATTCCTTTGTCAATACCTTACTTAGAATATGCTGATACTGCAAAAAAAAAACAACGGTTTATGTAACAAATGTGAGTTTAGAACTCTTTTAATAAAGTGAGGTACATAGAGTATTTATCCTTGTCAGCTTAGATGGAACGTTTTTAATTAGCCCAACAAGATCTGTGGCACACATTCACTAGTATTGAATGTGTGCCTGTAATCCCTTAAAAGGCTGTTAAAAAGATTAATAGAAGGGTCGATGAGGTCATTGGTTCGTATTTAGTGCTCTCAAGGGTTGAATTTACAAGATTCCTTTGTCTGCGTATCCTAGAGTTAACAGTTACGCACGATTAGATATTGTGTACGGCATCTAATGGTTATCAGTGATGGAGGTTAAGTCCCTTCTGGGTTTGGATTAACATAAACTTCGGTACAGCAATCACCAATTTTATACACAGTTTCACAGAGTTAACCCTTATTAACGAATTTTCAAAGAAAAGTATTTCAACGGATTACATTGTATTAAATGGTTCAATCTACCTCAGTAACTTAATCCCTACTAATAGTATAGTTTAAAAAAATAAAAGTTCAAATATGTTTGAAAAATCTGACTACGATTTTCACTCAAGGATGATTTCAGCCGAGTACACACCAAGTAAATAAAGGCAAACGAAGAAACTTGAAATAACCAAACTGTACGTCGTGACAAAAGTGGGCGTGGGAGTACGCACAGAAAGCAATTGTCAATTTTAGGTGTGTTTTGTTTTCTTTAGTTATTTTGATATTATCCTGTATATTAAAAATGTGTTAAATTATTTGATTTTGTTTCCTATTCCTTTTTTAGGGTTCCGTTGCCAAATGGCACAAAACGGAACCCTTATAGATTCGTCATGTCTGCCTGTCTGTCCGTCCGTATGTCACAGCCGCTTTTTTCCGAAACTATAAGAACTATGCTGTCGAAACTTCGTAAATAGATGTATTCTGTGAACCGCATTAAGATTTTCACACAAATATAAAAAAAAAACATTAAATTTTGGGGGTTCCCCATACATAGAACTGAAACTCAAAAATTTTTTTTTTTCATCAAACCCGTTCGTGTGTGGTATCTACGGATAGGTCTTCAAAAATGATATTGAGGTTTTTTTCTAAACTGAATAGTTTGCGCGAAAGACACTTCCAAAGTGGTAACTTCTAAAATAAGAGAACGATAAAATTAAAAAAAATATATGATGTACATTACCATGTAAACTTCCAACGAAAATTGGTTTGAACGAGATCTAGTAAGTAGTTTTTTTTTAATACGTCATAAATCGTAAACCGCAATTTATCTTTGATTCATTCAACTCAAATGTAAAAATTATAAATAAAAACATTATTATGTTACTTGCTGCCACGGAACCCTTAATGGGCGAGTCCGACTCGCACTTGGCAGTTTTTTTATTATTATGTGTGTAATAAATAATAGTAAATATGTGTAGTAAAAATAAGTAAATAATGTTATAAATGTGAATCCTTATGTACTTATGCACACGTGCGGGGCGTGGCGTCGTTACAAAGGCGCCATCAGAATATTAGCGCTGCTCATCATATGTTAAGCATGTGATGGGCAGCATTTATGCTGAGATGGCGACCTTTTGAGGATCGCACACCTATCATCTATTTGATCATATATATACTTAATAAACATATTTTCTTTCTTTCTGTCTTTCTTTCTTCTTTATTTCTTTCTTTCTTTCTTTATAGAGATTACGGTAATAACAACTTCCACTTATTCACAATCATTCGGTTTTGGCCAGTTGGTATGTGCCCAGAATAAGCTGTTATACTCGCCAAACTACTATATACGCCCTGCTAGATACCTTTTTTTTTTGTGCGGAAATCCCTTCGGATACCCCCCCCCCCCACCGGCCAGCGGGGGCGGTTATGTCGGGTTTGAACCGACTAAAACCGCACGCCGTCTCGGGTCTACAGACGTCGGGGTGTAAGGTTACCCATAGAGCATATCCCTCGCACTCCGACTGACCCTGGGCCATTCGCAGTGTCCCCTCTGATAACAGCAGAGGGGTGCCTGGAACGACCACGCCTCCCCGCGGGCCTTGCAGGCCCGCTATACCCCGGCCCCCTCGAGCAATGGGGTCAGCTGGCCCTGAAAAGGGCCGGTTGGTCAGACTCTTGGTCGTTGACGTTGACGCCAGCTACTCCAGAGGAGCAATCAATGATGCGTCATCGCCCACGTTGCCCAGGGTGCACCAAACTTGGAGGTGATCCAATCAGTCGCACCCCTAACCAGTCGCACCCCAACCAGTCGCACCTCTACCAGTCGCATCCCACCCTGCTAGATACCTATGTTAATTTTTGCATAGTACAGCTATTAAGTAAAAAACATGACAGAGCTAATTTAATTATGTTAGAAAAAAGTTATAAAAAACTGAGCTCCATGTTGGGTTTTGCCAATTAATTAAAGTAAATATTTATTAAAATAATATACTGACATTTATAACTGTTTTCCTCTGTAACTCGAATGTTTGCTGGCGGAATTTTTTTATATTGCTTTAAGCTCGCCATTTTTCTATATGAATATTTTATCATGTATTTGTTTTTGTGTAATAAAGAATTAAGATATAAGAAAACCAAAAAGTTAAATAAACATATTTTCTTTCTTTCTGTCTTTCTTTTTTCTTTATTTCTTTCTTTCTTTCTTTATAGTACACGCGAAGATTACGGTAATAACGACTTCCACTTATTCACAATCATTCGGTTTTGGTCAGTTGGTATGTGCCCAGAATATACTCGCCAAACTACTATATACGCCCTGCTAGATACCTTTTTTTTGTGTAGAATGTCGTAGAATATTTCCTATAGATTTTTCGATGCAAGTTATACCCTAAATGTAGTGTTACCTCGTAATCTACAACAATAAATATAACTTTTTTAACAAAATCCCTGTAGATGTAAATAAAATACAATACGTAACAAGATGCTGGATGCGGCAAGCTGAAGACAGGGCGCTATAGCGCTCATTAGGGGAGACCCTTGTAAGCAGTGAATACAAGAGGTTGAGCACTAGAATAGGTTAATGATGATGATGATGACGGAACAAAATAAAATTACTACTTGAAATGTTTGCATGTAATTGGTTGGTATGATCAAAATACTTACATTTCTCTAGCTGTAGTGCTCTTTGATGAACTGTAACTTGATATGAATGAGGAGTCATTGTGTCTTCCAGCAATAGAATTTAGCACTTAAAACAACTGAATAACAACCAAATTTGTTAGTAGTGTCAAACTGGTTAAAGCACGCATATTCCGCTCTCTCAATCTGGGAATCTACTACAGTGAAATCACGATTCATTTTATACAAACGCACAAAAATAATCCACTGCACCTTGGACATTTAACACACAAAACATTCGTTAGGAATATTATAATAAAACCAAATATTTAAGCGAAATGATCTTGACTCGCTACTCGCCAACAATATGTCCATAAGTCGCACTAATTGTTTAAATTGGTTGATCAAAGATGTGACACAGAGTGTAGATGCGACAAGTAGATACTAATTCGTAAACTGCATTCAGTAACCTGCAATGAGTAAAGCCAAAGCTATTTCTAATGAACAACAAAATAACACAGTGTTCAGGTGGCTTTTTATCATAGAAATCTGTTAGGCCTTGTACGGACTTAGCATTCCAATGTACGCGTAATCAAGGTATGTTGAATACGCGTACAGGTGTAGTTGAATACGCGTACAGGTATATTCGCGAACAGCGCAAAATGAATTGCTGGATTTCGAACGCGTAGTTGAGAGTCGACCAGCCAGTATCTACAATAGAGCCGAGCTGACTGGCGATGACCCGGCGCGAAGTATACGCATACTGTAGATATGAACTATCCTTACTGTGTACGCGTTACCGACTACGCGAACATTGCAGCGCTTAGTCCGTACAATGCTTTAGGTTTGTACGAAAACGAACGAAAACCAAAAAATTAAAAACTTCCACGGAGCAAGCTACACATAAAATTATTATTAATCTTGAATTGATTAAGGTGAAAGAAAAACTGTTCTTCGAAATCAGCTACTTGGATGAAATCCAAGTAGCAGAAATTCAACTAGGTATTCCAAACGCAGTCGGGGTGCGAGGTCTCTATGGGCAACCTTACAGCCCCGCGTCTTTAGACCCGAGACGGCGTGCGGTTTTAGTCGGTTCAAGCCCGACATAACCGTCGGTAGCTTAGTGGTTAAGGAGTCGACCCTACGATCGAGAGGTCCCGGGTTCGAATCCTGGCCATTACACTACCGACGTGAACCCACTCCTAACACAAGCAATTTAGCTTAGCTGGAGGGGTTAGGGGGAATATTAGTAATTTCGGTTACTAATATTCTTTAAAAAAAAAAAAAAAAAATCGCGGGGATTTCTGCACGAAAAAAAAATTCCAAACGACTTTGATTTTTTGGGGTAAATTTGCCAAAGTCATCATCATCCTCATAGCGATTTCCCAGATCGTCTAAAGCTACAATTCATAGCGTGGGGGCCGTTTAATTTTATGATTAGTAAGTCGACTATTCTGGTAGTGGCTTTCTGAACTCCCAAATTTTCCAATGGCCTCCCAAGTCAGCTTATAATTACAACCACTATTGTGCCCACAATTTTGTGACAATATCCATATAGATAAACTGTAAGCTGGATGTCTGTCTGTCTATGCCATATATTTGTCAAAGTGCCACAAATTGGTACAAGTGGGATACATACGTAGTTTCGAATGCCGTCCTTGAACCTCGAACGCACGCTGCTGCGAATTATTTTTCCACTGCCTCACAGGTTCGAAAGCTCATGGACTCGAATGAAATAGTCGCGAAAGACGCTGTTTTGAGCGTCGATAGCCCAGTGGTGTACATAACGGACTGCCGAGACGAGGTCTCGATTTCGATCCCCAGTCGCCCCGGGCACACACCTCTGACTTTTCGTAGTTATGTGTGTATTAAAAATTTTGATTATCGCTCGCTTAGTAATGTGCCCGCAACATGGCAATAGCTCGCCCCCTATTACATTGGGACCTAAACATAAGTGGCGAATCGTGGGTGTACAATACACCTCTGCCTACCCCTTCGGGGATACAGGCGTGAAGTTATGTATGTATGTATGTATAAATTATTTAGGACAATGAATTGTATCGACTAGAAAATGAATTCCAAAATACCAAAAAAATCCGTGGTGCAACGGTAATGAAGCCACTGCTGTGAATGAGATCCCAGTTTGGATTCGGGTAAAGACAAGTTTTTCTATACGGAAATTCTCACTAGCATTTCAAGGTCTGAAAAAAGTCCTCTTTGACCTCAATAGGCTTGCTATTTATTATGTTGGACTAACAATCTTGTTAAAGAAAAGTGGGTGAAAAATATGCCCCCATAATTTTAGAGTTATGATGTAAGTTATCAACATCATGCATAACTAGTCAGTAAATTATAGAATTAGTAATAAGTTTCCACCAACATATGGGCCTAATAGTTCCACATTTAAAAAATCCGTTCCCGCAGGGGGAACGCACAGGTAGATTTCGTGAAGCACATGTTTAATTTTCTGGTCGCCGGTAGCCCTGGGGTTATGCTTTCGAGGGCTTACCCGGGGTGCCCGGCAATGGACATTTGGGCAGAACACCGTGCGGTTTTAGTCGGTTCATGCCCGACATAGCCACGCCTGCTAACCGGCGGGGGGGTATCCGAAGGGATTTCCGCACGTAAAAAAAAAACGATAGCTATCTGACTCCCCAACTCTAATAGGAAAGTCTGCGCTGGCGCCTCTTCGAACGGGTGTGGCTCTGAAACTCAGCTCATCAAGTGTGCTGGCTAGCAGGTGATTTAGACTTGGACCCCGAAGGTTCTCACGGGGCTCCATACACCCAATGATAGTAAAAATATATCCAATCTTGGAAACCCTACTTGGTAGAACTAACATGTTTGACTTCCTAAATATTGACAAATAAATATAAACAAACTAGCTGTTGCCCGCGGCTTCACCCGCGTGGAATTCTGATCCCGTTCCCGCTACCCATAGGACCTTATTACACGACCACAACCTATATACTTGTAAGATACACAATTCCATACATAATTTTTTTAGCTCCCAGAAGTATTATTTTTGTCCGACACCTCCAACAAATATCATTATATTTCAGCCAATGTTTACAAAAACTTGACAAATTGTATACTAAAACCGGCCTAGAGGACCACTATATCCATTTATGAAAACAGCATGAAAATTGATGCAGTAATTTTTGAGTTTATCGGGAACATACAGACAGACGGGCAGATAGATAGACTTTGTTTTATAATATGTAGTGATACAGATATTATCAATAAAGTAAAGGACATAAACTATGCAGTCAAACATAAAAATGGATGACTCGTGAGTGAAGGTTATCTGAAAAAAACCTATTTCCAACTGTCATCACTTTTTCCGCTTTACGACGATACAACGGGTCCTTTACAAAAGTGCCTATAATAGCAGAATCCAAAACAGCTTAAAGTAATTACTTTTCCTGTATCTCTCAAAGTACTTTCTTTCCCTTGACAAGTTTTAGATTCGCATATTACACACTTCAATCAGTCCTATTTGAGGAATATTCAATAGAAAAAGACAAAATCTCTTCAAGGGCTTCATATAGATACGCTTATTTGCAACGACAAATTATGAACATGCCTACTCTAATTTTTAGGGTTCCCTTCCCAAAGGGTAGAAACGGGGAGACGATACAAGTCAAAAGGACTTTACTACCAATATATTCTTAATTTTTTCATCTTTTTAGGGTTCCGTTGCCAAATGGCAAAAAACGGAACCCTTATAGATTCGTCATGTCTGTCTGTCTGTCCGTCCGTATGTCACAGCCACTTTTTTCCGAAAATATAAGACCTATGCTGTTGAAACTTGGTAAGTAGATGTATTCTGTGAACCGCATTAAGATTTTCACACAAAAATAGAAAAAAAAAACAATAAATTTTGGGGGTCCCCATACATAAAACTGAAACTCAAAATTTTTGTTTGCGTCAAACCCATACGTGTGTGGTATCTATAGATAGGCCTCTAGTTCTACCTTTATTTTCTGACCATATTAGACGGGTAAAGGAAGAGTGTAGGATGTGTTGGCAGGAATATTTTGACGAGAGATCGAGGGTGAAAGGTATTTGGTACCGTACTATACAGCCGCAAATATTAGAATATCCATGGATAGAGAAGATTGGATTAAGTAGAGGATCGTTGGTGACAGCCCTTAGGCTACGAACAGGTCATATAGCCTCAAATAAATTTGCATGTTTAATGGGCAACGTCTTATCTCCTAACTGCGAGGACTGTGGCGTCCTTGAAGACGTTTTACACATTCTTTGCGAGTGTGTACGCAACAGAGCTTACCGAGTTATGCATTTTGGAGTCGCGAGAGATAGAATATTGGCATTTGTAATAGTCTCCTGGCCAACCCTGCGTCGGTTGAAGCCCAGAAATTGTATAAATTAGCAGAATTAGGTTTGGACTAGATTTTATTATTTAAGCTGATTTGTATACCATGATTGTATTGACATACAATTGCGCTTTGCGACCACATCGCCATATCTGCCGAAGGACCGATGGCCGATGGAGCAAACGAGTCCTAGAGTGGACACCACGAACCGGTAAACGGAAGGTAGGACGTCCCCCAGCAAGATGGACGGACGACCTGAAAAAGGTAGCTGGGATAGACTGGATGCGCAAGGCAGAGGATCGAGTGCTATGGCGTAAAATGGGAGAGGCCTATGTCGAGCAGTGGACTGCAATAGGCTAATTGATTGATTTGATTACCAGTGTGCAAAATTATAACTTTAGTACAATATAGTTATACTACCTAGATGAACTATAGTGTTATTATTCACATTTTGATAGCAATGCATTTACGTTGCACTTGCAAATTGAGGCTCCTGTAGGTTCAACTGAGATACAACAATAGGACAATGGAACTGCAGAACATTGATCAGACAAAGTAACAATTCAATTGAAATCACGTGCTTGTTTGAATTCGGATCTAGCCACAGAATACAAGATACGTTAGCGTTTGAGTTTCAATACCAAAGATTTTAGTGATAGTGAACAAATTACATTAATTTTCTGCCAAAAGTTATTACTTGTCAAAATTAGTGCAATTTCCGTTTAACACGTAAGCCATATTTCAGAATACAGGTATTAAAAACTTATGCTTTTACTTCATAGAGGAATTAATGGGACCAATCTCGTTCAAAGTCGAAGAGGATTATAACTTCGTGGATGTCATAAATGAAAATTCTTTTGCGGAATTCTTGTCGCGCATTGATAAAAATTTCACTTTATGCGTATTTTTGTAACCTTAGTTACAGAAATACGCATAAAGTGATATTTATATAGTTACAGAAACCGAAAGGTATCCGAAGGGATTGTTCCGCACGTTAAAAAAAAAACCTTAGTTACAGAAAAACTTGAACAATCGGTCATTTGCCGGCAATCTAGTAATGTATTGATGATTTTCTTGTAGTAAACTTTCGTTCTCGCAGGAGTGATATTGATATTAGGCTATTGAGGTCAGATTTTAATCAACAAAATTATTTTAATATACTAAATATATACTACAACAAGTACATGCATACAAATAATAACGCCTCTTGACATCAAAAATGCCACAAAATAGTAGGCTCCTCGTGCAACTGTGAATTTTTTTTTATCCACTTCATACTGCTTTGTCTATCTTCAATCAACTACCGTATTGCAGTATTTTATCCTTCAAAGTAACCAACTGCACGATTTTTAGGAAGTGGATTACCCTTACTGTCAGTGTTCATTGTCAATTTTATCTGATAAACTATTCAGAAATTTCCACACGAAAAAAAGGACGAACTAAATCACTGAGAACTTTTTTGGCTACAATTGCATAGTCAGGCCAAATACTGACCTCTAAATAAATATACGAGCTTTTTTTCTCAATGTGTATTGACGTGGAAATGGGACAAAAGACCTTCGGTTCAATTCAAAGGATAATCAAATAGTTTACGGTTGGAAAACATTTGCGTTTTGTACTTTGGGGGAGCAAGTTTATTTATGTTCAAAATAGCTTTCGGTGGGCACCCTCCTTTGACAGATCATTTTGAGGTTAATGAAATGAACCAGAAATAAATAAAATATTACTGCTAGAACAACGCAGTTGATGTCCAAGAATTTATTAACTGGAATGTATAAATGAAATACGTCTACCTCTGACTTTATCCATATAAATAAAAAACCGTCCAAGTGCGAGTTGGACTCGCCCATGAGGGATTAATATCAGGACAAGGATCTTATGAAAGAAAAAATTTAGGATGGTCCACGTGTAAGGTGCTATTATTGCAGCGGGACGAAGCCAGGACGCAGATAATTTTAATAAAAAGACTTGATATAACTTCAAAAATAAGTTACTTTTGTTATTTTGTTAAGGTCAAACCTTGCAAGCTGAATTATTATCACTTCCTCTTATTCTAAGGAGCTTTTTCAAGTGTGAATTGAAATTCAAGATTAGGTTCAGATAAAGAAACTCTTTAACATTAAAACAAAAATACTTTTAAACGATTCTATTAGCGCGAATGGAACTTATATTTTTTTCCTGAATATGATCTGAATCAGGTAAACCCCTTGAAATTTACATAATTGCATAATACCTATAAAAGTTTCCATAATAGTGTTTTCTGCTATAACACGTTCAAATATAATTTTATGATGATTTATTTAAAACTTTTAAGTATCTTTTTCTTAAACGCCAACTATCTTGCGATAGAGTAAACATAGGTATCTGCTTTATATTTGATAATTTAGACGATATCATAAACATATTTGTTAAGGACCGTTGTTCATGTCAGACTATGACCTAATAAGGTTCCGAATAGACTGCCACTTCGCGGTCGCCTTCAGTGGACTGTATTTTGAGGATGTTGAGTCGAAGAATGAAACACTTGGATGGGTGGACTTGATTGACGTCAGTGAGGCATTGGATGTACTTGGCCCAGCACTACCCTTGATGTACTACTTCCTGTTGAGCTTCCTTGTTCCTTGAGAGACTCTTGTTGTCTACTTGTTGCCCACAATTTCCTATCAAATGGTCCCTGCTTTTATAGTCTTTTGTAGTGCTGGCCCGCGATCCAAATTACCTCACCTCCGCATTTCCATTTATTTATAAATCTCATGTTATACATATTAATCACATAGCATATATGTATATTGGTAGCAATAAGAGTTGCACGACGATAGGTACCTACACCTGTACCGTGCGACGTCGGGCTACTGAATGACGGGCGGATTGACCCCTCAGACTTATATATGGGCCCTGCCTCCCGCGAGCTACTATATAATAAAATGACACCACCCGGGGGAGCGCATATTCGCTTCTTACGGCGTACTAGTATACAAAGTCGTATTTCCTATTTATACGAAGTTATGTTAGATTCTGAGTAATGCATTTTCGTAATTATATTTGCAATTATGCTTTTCAGGGAGTGTACTTTCTTTATTAATTTTGGCTCTAACATACTTAACTACTCAGAAAACTAACTCCTACCAGTAGTAAGCTTAATATCAAAGTAATTACATAATTACGTTTTTAATTTACGTAAACCTAACATTTTCACAATTCATTTATTATATTCACGCTTACTAATCTACATGTCACTGGCACATGTGTCTATAGTCTATTTGTGTCGTGCACATTCTCCCGCCGTCGCTGACCCTTGTTCGTCTGCGAGCTCCGTTGGTAGCACGACGATCTTCTTCGTAGGCCTCCTCAGCACGTGTCCGCTGCTGGTGGTGACGTCCACGACTCGCACCTCGCCGTCGGCTCCTGGGAACACCCGGCTGACGCGTCCTCGCGGCCAGGTGTTGCGCGGCAGATTGGAATCGCAGGATGACGACGTCCCCGACCTTCGGGGCGACGCCGGTGCTGGTGGGCTCCCGCCGGTGTTGCAATAGGGGAAGGTACTCCTTCACCCACCTCCTCCAGAAGATGTCAGCCAGGGCTTGAGCTCGCTTCCATTATTGGCGAGCAGTCACGTCGTCCGCAGAGAAGTGCCCTGGTGGTGGCACATGGCAGTTGGGCCCGATGAGGATGTGGTTCGGCGTGAGGGCCTCGGGATCGTTAGGATCAACCGAAACATGTGTGAGGGGTCGCGAGTTGACGATGTTCTCGACCTCTGCTAATAGGGTTAACAGGATCTCGTCGCTGGGATGCTTTTCCATCATGGTGACACGAAGCACTTCTTTGACTGCTTTCACCATTCGCTCCCATGCCCCCCCCATGAAGGGTGCGGAAGGGGGTATGTACTTCCACACGATGTGTTGACTCGTAGTTTCTTCTTTGAGCGCGTCGAGTGCGGCCTCTGCTAGCTCCTTTTCCGCTGCCTTGAAGCACGTAGCGTTGTCACTCCATATTTCTTTGGGACAACAACGTCTGGCGATGAATCTTCTCAGGGCGGAAACGGCTGAGTCGGCGCTTAAGGAGTGAACGACTTCTACATGTATAGCTCGAGAGGTCATACACGTAAATAAGGCTCCATATCTCTTCTCTCGATGGCGTGCGACTGTAACTTCTATGGGTCCGAAGTAGTCTAGACCGGTGAACGTGAAGGGACGTGTGTTGTGAGCTAACCGGGCGGCTGGTAAGTTGCCTGTGACCGGTGACGCTGGTTTCGCCTTTCTTATGCGACACAATACACACTTCTTTATCTCATTTTTCACTGCGGGACGTATCTTGGTAATCCATAACCGCTGCCGGAGTTCATTGACCGTGATCTCGGTGCCACCATGCCGTAGCTTCTCATGTACATGTTTGATGTAGAGGCGTGTGTACGGGTGTTTGCCGTCGAGCACCACAGGGTCTGATGCGTCTTCTCCCAGCTCCTTCGCAGCTGATATGCGTCCTCTCACGCGCATAGTGCCGTGTGAGTCTAGGTACACGCTTACATTGTTCAGTCGGTTGTCGCGAGGAGTTGATTGACCTTTTGTCATACGTGCTATCTCACTCGCGAAACTATCTCGTTGACTGGCGTTTACACACAGGTGTTCGGCGCGGTTCAAGTACTCACCTGGTATGTTTATGTAGCACTGTTTATCGCGTATCACTGTGTTATTCTTATTATGCACTGGTATGGCTTTCTTCGCACGCCAATCGGGATTAGCTTTCTCTATCTTACGAGTTCGCTTTCGAGCAGCTGACGTTTTACACTTATTCGGCCGGCACAAATTGATGAACTGGAGTACTCGTGCAGTCGTTCGTATGAGTCGCATCCATTTTGAGTACTTCTCTATACGCAGTAGTTGACTTGTGCTGGGCTGCTCGACATCTTGCGATGTGTGACACGCTTGTCTTTCTTCGCCCGTGTCGTGACGAATGACCTTTTCTTCTGTGGGCCACTCGGTTGCTGGCAGGCGCAGGAAATCGGGGCCGTTATACCATCTGTGTTCGGCCCGGAAGTTGTCGGGGGTTGCCCGAGTTGCGTCGTCTGCCACGTTGAGTCGAGTAGGCACCCAACGCCATTCATTTTTCTTCGTGGTGTCTTCTATCTCGGCGAGGCGGTGTGCAACGAATGACTTATATGCACGCGGCTCCGACCTTATCCATGTGAGTGCGGTTCGCGAGTCGCTCCAATAGGTCTTCTCTGTTGATTCGTAGTCGTGTTCTTCCAGGGTGGTTTGAGCCAGGCGCGCTCCCAGTAGTGCAGCTTGAAGCTCGAGTCTCGGCATGGAGATGGGCTTCAGCGGGGTCACTCTGCTCTTTGCGGCTGCTAATGACACGGTTACTGACCCGTCGGTGTGTTGCATACGCCAGTACACAGCTGCAGCGTAGGCTTCTTCACTCGCGTCGACGAAAGTGTGCAGTTGGCGTGAGGCGACTGATGTCGTCAGGTGATCGTAGCAGCGGGGTATTCTCAGCAGGTGTATGTTGTTGAGCTGGGCGAACCATTTGTTCCATCGTTCCCGTAGCTCTGCTGGGAGTGGGTCGTCCCATTGCGCCTTATAGCGCCATGTGTCCTGAAAAATACGTTTACCGGGAGTTATTATTGGTGCAATAAGGCCGAGCGGATCGAATAAGGCCATTATCACACTCAAGGCCTCTCGCTTCGTTGGAGGTCGCGTGTTTGTTTCCACTTCGCGCGGGATCTTCAAGTTGCTCGCGTTAAAGCCAAGATGATCTTCGTTGACGTGCCATGTTAGACCCAATGTTTTTTCTGTCTCTTGGCCGCCGAGTTCCACTGTAGCACTGCTGTCTTGGGGCAGTGATAAGTCTTCTATAATTGTTTTTTCGTTCGAAGTCCAACCGTTCAACACGAAGCCTGCTTTTTTGTGTATCATGTCGACTGTTCGCGTGGTCTCTCGTGCCGCTGTGACCGTAGGGAAGCTCTGCAAGTAGTCATCCATGTAGTGATTTTCTTGTATGGCTTTTACGGCATCCGGGTAAGTGTCGACGAAGTCTCTTGCGTTCCTGTTCTTGATGTACAGCGCTGTACACGGCGACGAGGTGGCTCCGAAGATTACTGACGTTATACGATATTCTTCGGGTTGACCTTCACGGCGTCGTCCTCTCCACACTCCACAGAAAGCGCAGCGCATCTCGATCTTCTGTCCTTATCTTCACTTGCATGAACATTTCTTTTATGTCGGCACTTACAGCGTACGGGTATTAGCGGAATCTCATGATCACACCTGGCAGGGACTGCAGCAGATCAGGACCGGAGTGGAGCATATCGTTCAAACACACTCCGGTGCTCTTGGCGGCGGCGTCGTGTACCAGTCGAGGTGGCTTGTGCGGCTTGGCGGGGTTGATGACCGGAAAGTGAGGTAGGTACCACGTCCTTCCCTTCTGCGGTGGCATAGGAGCTGGTTCTGCATAGCCTGACTTGAATAGGTTTTCCATTCTTTCTTCATATTTCTGTTTCAAATCTTCATCCCTATCAAGTCTTCGTTCGAGCGTAAGCAGACGCTTCTCAGCTTCCTTGTAATTATTCGGTATGTCCGCATTTTCTTCTTTCCACAGCAGTCCGGTCTCATATCTTCCATCTGGTAGCCGCCGGCTTTTTTCTTCGAGAATCTGCATGGCTCGTAGTTCGGGATCTTCTCGCGGGCGTCGGGGTTCGATGCCCAGTGATTCCAACTTGAAGTAATTCTTCACTGCATCTTCAATGGAGTCCTTTTCGCGCTGTTGTAACTTACCGCAGAATGACACTGTTGCAGTCACTGAACTGCTGCATCCGTGGAGCACCCATCCCAGCTGAGTGAGCGACGCCACAGGCTGGTTACGGCTTCCGGTGCGCAGCTGACGGGTTACGATGAGATGCCAGTTGTCTTGTCCTAGTAACACTTTGGGTGAAGCCTTCTCGTACGTTATCTTGTCACGTATATCCTCTAGATGTTCGCAGCCGTTGAGATGCTCTTCATACACTGTATCGGGTGAGAAGCGGAGTCGGTTCATGGTGCGGGCGGTTAAGTTGTACTCTTCATCGGCGTACTTCCCTTTGATGAGTAAACTCACTGTCTTGCTCTCGTGCTTCATTTCACTGTTTACACCTTGGATGCAGATCTCCTTGGTTGGTCCGTCTGCCCCGATGACGTCGGCTATGGTCTCATCTATTAGCGCGATCGTGCTTCCCTCGTCCAATAAGGCGTAGGTATTGACGCTACCGCTTGGTCCTCTTAGTGTCACTGGTGCCATCTTGAGGTAGGCCTTGCGCTGACTGCGGGGAACTGCTGCTGTGGCTACTTCTGCCGTTGAGGTCGTGATGTCTTCTTTCTGTTCTTCACGGTCTCCCGGCGGCCCATCGCGATGCAGTAGTTGGTGATGCCTTATCTGGCACCCGTTCTTCCCACAGGCCGGTGCTCTGCATGTGACGCGTCGGTGGTTACCTCGAAGACAGCGAAAACAGACTCTATTCTTCTTGGCTGTTTCCCATCTCGCGGTGATGTCTAGGGCGATGAACTGCTTGCAGTCAGGTAGCTTATGATCCCTGCTACACTGTGGACATCTCTCTTCTGATGTCTTCTTGTTGATCGTGAGCGTCTGTTCAACTCTTCTGCTTCTTTGAGGACGATAACCGGTTCTTCTGTTGTCTTCTGTGTGGTTCACCTCTGGGAGCGCGTAGGAGCTGCACTTGTCTGCCTCTTCTGACAGGAACACAGATATCTTCTTCAGTTCTGGTATGTCTTCTTTCTTCTTTGCAGCAAAGTCGTACCACTTGTTTCTGAGTATAGGTGTGAGTTTCTCGATGATACTTCTGCACATCTCTGGACTGTGTAGGTAGTGCGGCTTCCTCAAGGCTTCTATGGTTCCCACGATGTTTGCTATCTTCCCAGCGAAGATTCAGATGTCCTTGGCGTTATCGGTCACTTTGTTGAGAGTCTTGAGCTTCTCCATCTCGACGTGGATGAGTGCTTCTGGTCTACCAAATCTTCTCTCGAGGGCCCTTATGATCACCTCGGGGTCAGGTTCACTCAGCATTAGACACTCGACTGCTTCTTGTGCGAGTCCACGTAAACTTTTCCTTATTCTTGCGATATTTTCGTTCTTCGTGAAGTATATACCCGATTTTTCATACGTTGTTTTGAAGGCGAGCCATTCTGTACTGCTGCCGCTGAAGATCGGTAGTTCCCGTATATACTTGGGCGGCTCCCTGTTGCTTCTCATAGCCTGGGATAGGGCCGCGGTGAGCGTAGCTACGTCGATCACGGAGTTCTTCACTGGGGCACTTCCTTCTGATTTTTCTTGGGTTTGACACTTCTCCACTAGTTGACCCCTATCTAGGCAGGTCTGTGTGTTTTCCTCGATGTCTTGCCCCTTTTCCTTCAGGTCGGGTGCCGCAGCGTCATCCTTCTGTAGCCACGTGTTTATACGTACCGATGCCAGATCTTCCTCAGACCCGTCGTCGCTGCTCTCGTCCTGCAGTAGCCGCTGTAGACGGATCTGCTCTATCTCTGCTTCGGCTTGTATTTGCTTGAGCTTCAGTTCTGCCAAGCGTTGTTTGACCTCCAGTTCCTTCTTCTTTCTTGAACTAGTGGAGCGGCGTGACCTCGTGTCCAAAGGCCGCATGGTGCGTTGTGAGCTAGGCTCTCCATATACAACAGCGCTGGTGTGGGGCGATACCTCTTCCGTCGTCCCTGACTCTTCAGTGGTCACAGTTGTGCTGGACGTGGTCTGCTCGGTGCTGGCTGTGGCTTCCGACGCACCACTGTCCGCATAGCTTCTGGCCTCTTCAGTGGCCGCAGGGTGTAGTACTGATCTTGGTACTGGTGCTGATGCTGATGCCGGTTCCTCTTCCTGACGACGCTTCCCTCCATCCCTGGTGAGAACCATTCTTCTTTCTTCAAGTTTATACTTACCTGGATCTTCGACGGATCGTGGACTTTATTCCTATCCCTTGACCCGATTCCAATGGACCATAGATGTTCATGACAGACTATGACCTAATACGGTTCCGAATAGACTGTCACTTCTCCCTTAGTTGAAGAACGATGAAACGTCTATGGCTGGCAGTTTGACTTGAAGTTGACCTGGATCTTCGAAGGACCGTGTACTTTATTCGGCTCCGAAGGACCAATGTTAATGGCTGTTCTTCATGACAGACTATGACCTAATACGGTTCCGAATAGTCTGTCACTTCGTCACTTCTTCGACGAATGATGAACACATTGGATGGGTGGACTTGATTGACGTCAGTGAGGCATTGGATGTACTTGGCCCAGCACTACCCTTGATGTACTACTTCCTGTTGAGCTTCCTTGTTCCTTGAGAGACTCTTGTTGTCTACTTGTTGCCCACAATTTCCTATCAAATGGTCCCTGCTTTTATAGTCTTTTGTAGTGCTGGCCCGCGATCCAAATTACCTCACCTCCGCATTTCCATTTATTTATAAATCTCATGTTATACATATTAATCACATATCATATATGTATATTGGTAGCAATAAGAGTTGCACGACGATAGGTACTTACACGTGTACCGTGCGACGTCGGGCTACTGAATGACGGGCGGATTGACCCCTCAGACTTATATATGGGCCCAGCCTCCCGCGAGCTACTATATAATAAAATGGCACCAGCCGGGGGAGCGCATATTCGCTTCTTACGGCGTGGGAGGCAGTCGCGGGGTGTAATTAAACTTACATACTAGTATACAAAGTCGTATTTCCTATTTATACGAAGTTATGTTAGATTCTGAGTAATGCATTTTCGTAATTATATTTGCAATTATGCTTTTCAGGGAGTGTACTTTCTTTATTAATTTTGGCTCTAACATACTTAACTACTCAGAAAACTAACTCCTACCAGTAGTAAGCTTAATATCAAAGTAATTACATAATTACGTTTTTAATTTACGTAAACCTAACATTTTCACAATTCATTTATTATATTCACGCTTACTAATCTACATGTCACTGGCACATGTGTCTATAGTCTATTTGAGTCGTGCACAATATTATTCTCGGAAGACACCAACAACTTCCAATCAATAATAAAAAAGATAAGATTTGTTTCAAAAAAATTTGCCATTTAGCACTTCACAAGATTTTCCTTTCCACCGTCGATATTTTTTTTCTTCTTTGTGGTTAAACCTCTGAAAGTGCAGGTTTATCCAACGACAAGGTATATCTACTTGAATAGTTGTTTACTCGCTCTAGTTAGAATACTAGGTTCCACACAAGCCTTTTTTTCTAACAAAATGCAATTTCTAAACACATTTCCATTGCACTAGATTTCTAGTGTAATTCAGCCACAAATATGCATGAACAGTGCAACAACGGCCAGTAACTACAAATTGTTTGGCTCCGTATTACCATCTTTATTAGTACGAGATTCTGTGTAATTTGTCCGGAGCTCTCATATTTCCCCGTACGGCTTTATTTAGGCACTCGCTATTAGCATAATACTGCATTACGGTCCCGCAGTACAGGCCTGTCCAGCAATGAATATAGTAAAGTGTACAAGTATTTAGATGTTATGTAATACCTAACTTCCTATTCATTCATGCTAAGTCGGTAGTTAAGGTGTTGGCTTTAAGATCGAGAGGTTCCAGGTTCGAATCCTGGCCATTACAGTACCGACGTAGACCCACTTCTAACATAAGTAATTAAGCCTAACTGAACAGTTTAACGTTCAGCTAACGGGGCTAGTAATTACGTTCAGTAGTCCTCTTTACGAAAAATATAAATTACTTGTATGGTATAGTGATAAAACATTCGACTGCTAAGTCAGATGTCGCGAGTTTCATACCCGCTCTATGCAAATAATTGTTACCTAGGTGTTTAGTTTTAATCGTTAAGTATTTATATTTTGATATTTTCACCGCGTATTAACATACGATATTATTTTTTCTCTACGTACCCGCTCATTATTCGTAGTACGGGATCAACGACGCCTGTACCGGACGAAGTGGGCGTAGTATGCTGGCAGTACATCGCGAGTTGTGCGCGAGTTGACTTTGTTTTAAGTGATCGAGCAGGTTGGCTCGTTGTGGATCACTTGGTCGCGCGTTTTTGGTCGGCCTAGCCACGCGCTTTGATGGAGAAATGATTCGCGCTGTGTTATACGAACTCGCGCAGTTTTGTTTTGTGAAGAATTTGATTTGGAACTTTAACGGTTTCATTGTGGGCGTCTGGAGATTGGACCGCCGTTACCGATTTAAAGGGAAGTGAAATCTTTTATAATTTTTGTAATCTATTGTATAATACATCCTCAACATACATTAGACTAGGATCAGATTAGGTACATTATCACTGGGTCATTTGTTCCTAATAATTCATTAATAAGGTTAGTTAGAACCCACTTATATATTTCATTTTCTTGAAATTGTATTTATTAGTTTGTTTGTGTAATCATCGTATTTTGTTTGAAATCAATCGATCTTTTGTTTCGATTGAATACCACGCGGATTTCGGTCGTAATAATTGTACAAGTTGTGACGTAGCGGGTCGTCCATTTTTGAGTACCCTCTTTGTAAAATAAATTACTATTTCATATTAAATACTTGATTAATCTTGCCTAAAAGTCGAATGTTGCCTAATCGCTTGCGATCGGAATTTATCCTTTGAATTTGCATGATTGTTTTGATTTGAGTGCCTATTTTAATTGTTTTTGGGACTTTGATAATATTTCCGTCCAAATATTGTTGCTTGAGATCTATATAATTGACCTAATATTTTCCCATACTGTGATTTTTTGGTCAAGAGCGAGTCACACTGGAGAACGGTTGGGTTACTCAAATTAATTAATAAAATAATATTTGGAAATTTATGTTAATACCTTGGGGAGCTCTCAACAAACGTTTAGAAGCCTAACCTGAACATTTTTATTGATTTTTGCAAGTGGGGTCCGGTAGACCCCCAAACTAAAATGGTCCAAATTTTGCATTCTTGTTTCTGATTTGTGTCCGGTCGGCTCCCAGAACTTATTTGAACTGATTTTTATATTTTTCCTTATTTATTCTATACGGGAAATTCGGGTTTTTCATAAACTTATAATTTGGTTGTATCACTTTTGCCTAACGTAGTAATATTTGTTTGTGCCGATTTTGCGGGCCTAGTTTCGCATCGGATTTTACTATAGACACGGTTGATAAATTAATGATTAAGTTTTACGGACGTTTCCACTGCGCGATTTTTTAGACTTACGTTAATATCGTTGACTTACGACGATATCGGTGCCTCGTAACGCGGTTTCCGAGCGCGAAAGTGACTAGTGGGGCTATGGTTTGAAAACTAGCTACTCGTAGTTGCATTTTTCGCCTTTGCTTCCTCCTGAGTGAGGGAGCTGGTAGCAGAGCTGCTTCGGAATCATTGCTCTGGCTACGTTCGCTCACACTAGGTTTTATTCCTAGAAATAGAACCTAGATTAGGAAAATGACTAATTAAAAGTAGATTATTGAATTCGTATTTTTTAGTAACAGCATGGAATACAATAGATGGTATAACCGTTTTTCGAACATATTATTATACTTTATACTCATCACTCGCCTCAAATAACATAACATAACTTCACGCCTGTATCCCCGAAGGGGTAGGCAGAGGTGTATTACACACCCACGATTCGCCAGTTATGTTAAGGTCCCAATGTAATAGGGGGCTAGCCTATTGCCATCTACCAGGCACATTACTAAGCGAGCGATAATCAAAATTTTTAATACACACATAACTACGAAAAGTCAGAGGTGTGTGCCCGGGGCGAATGGGGATCGAACTCGAGGCCTCGTCTCGGCAGTCCGACACCACTGGGCTATCGCCGCTCAAATAATAAGTAAATTACTTTTTAAAATTGTATTATTTACCGCGATAGCCTAGTGGTATGGGTAATGGACTGCTGAGACGAGGTCTCGGGTTCGATCCCAGGTTTTACCATGGCACACACCAATGACTTTTCGATGCTTTTCGAAGTTATGTGTGTATTTATCGCAGGTTTATAAGTGCCCGGTTAATGGCAATAGGCTCGCCACCTATTACATTGGGACCTACACATAAACTGGCGAAATGTGGGTGCTAGCACCTCTGCCTAGGGGATATAGGCGTGAATTTATGTTATGTTATATCGCCAATTAATAGTACTTCACATCCTATCAAGATTTCAAATATCTAACTATATAATAACGAGTTCTTGGTACGGTCGACCTCAGAAGTTGTTGCGCACTAGCTAATTTACAAACGATCTTTAAATTGAAAGGAATCAATAAAATAATTGGTGTATAATTATTTTTTTACTCTTCAGAGGATAATTGTGACATGTTTTAGCTATTTAGCTAATACCGATGGCGACTGTATTAGAGTCCATTGGTTACCCTTCGAATACGGATCCCTAAGAATCTAAAAAAACCGCCCAAGTGCGAGTCTGACTCGCACATGAAGGGTTCCGTAGCAGCAAGTAACATAGTAAGTTTAAAAAAAAAAATTTGAGTTGAGTTTCAGTTTTGAGTATGGGGAAACACCCAAAATTAAATGTTTTTTTAAATTTTTTGTATGAAAATCTTACCTTATCTAATACTTACCAAGGTTCAACAGCATAGTTCTTATAGTTTCAGAAAATAGTGGCTGTGACATACGGACAGAAAGACAGACATGACGAATCTATAAGGGTTTCATTTTTTTGCCATTTGGCAACGGAACCCTAAAAAGTACTGTCGATACGTTTTTCTATTATTAACATGTCGTGTTTCGGGTTGAAAATAGCGCTCTGTGCGGTGAGGGATAGTCTGAAGCGCCGAACCAACATCTACAGTAATTTTAGAACTTTTAAATATTACAACATGAAAGGATTTTCAGGAAATAATGTCACGGTTTTTTTATTACATATTAACAAAAACGATGTTCGTAATTTATAATTTACTAAATATGAATGAGTTTGGGCAACTAAAAAAAACCGTGGTCATGACTACTGAAAAGCAACCGAAACGTCGGGACCAGTATATATAATAAAATAACACCAAATAAATCGCGATGGAATCTGTTAAAAATTATATTATTCAACGAATGCTATTTGGGAAAGGAAAATCGTTTCTCTTCCTCCAAATTACATCGGTCGCTTAGTGGTTAAGAAGTCGACCCTACGTGACCCTAAGCCCCGGGTTCGAATCCTGGCCATTACACTCCTAACACAAGCAATTAAGCTCAGCTGGAGGAGTTATTTCGGTTACTAATATTCTTTAAAAAAATACACAATTGAATAAACATTCAGAGAATAAATATTTTCCAGATATTTTTTACATACATTAAGGAGCTTAAGGAAAGAAACTAAGAAGTCTTTACTTAAGTTATCGGAATTACCTTGGTGTAGTTACCTATCTGACTGCTAACATATTGAGAATTAACGGCAACCTTCGTAGAGATTCTCAGGAAGGATATAACTAAACATAAAGAGACACAGGCTTTGACAACTTTAATAACCAGTCCAAGAGAAATTCCCATGGCAACCTCCAAACTTCTACCTTATTACGTCCCAAATCCTTCGACGTATTAGATTCCTGAGATAAAACTGAAAGGTTTCTAATGATAAGAACCTTACATCAGTTGGAATATAGACTTTTAGTAAAGTATCACAAACTAGTTTATTCCGTATTTTATATTTTCTACTCAATTTTCAACTGAATAACATTTTCAAGTAGGTGCTCTGCCAGCGAGTGTTATTTATATTTTTAAATGATCATATGGTTAATTTTTTTGCAACTAGAATTTATTTGTAACAAGGTATTTTGGATGAATAAATGAATAAAAAATCCAAATTTTGTGTAAATTTAAAGAGAGTTTAGTGATGTTATTGTATTTTAAGAAGAATATTATTAATTTAACACACATATCTAATATTATAAAACAAAGTCGTGTTAGTGATGACCGGAATAAACTCAAGAACGGGTAGACCGATTTTCATGATCTTTAATTTTTTTGATTTGTCTCCGCCTGTACTATGCCTTTCTGGGTTGTTTTTGCGGAAATCGCCCCGCTTTCCACCCTCCGGCCAGCGGGTGTGGTTATGTTGGACTCGAACCGGCCTCCCGCCATCTCGGGTCTTTAATGCCGGGGTGTAAATATGAGACATTCACTGTGGCATTTTTTAGTTGGTTTTAATCACACTGGTAAAGTCCGCCGTATTATAATATTAGCGCCTTATGCAAGGGTAAATTCATAGAGTTAATTATAAAAGAATAGGATGTTCGAAGGGTATGAAATATGGCACCTTTAATAACCCTCGCTAGGCCCTTGGCTTAAATATAAACACCCCACTTGACCCCTTGAATAAAAATAAACTTTGTATACATATACAGAAGACTCATATCTATAGCCTCGGCTAAAGCCTTTTTGTTATATGATACAGTTTTCTGCTATTTTTATTGGTCGAAGGAACTATTCACACATTATTTGAGGTTTTTAATATACAGGCCCCTACCAACATCCTTGAGGTCGGTGCATCTGCTCAACAACGGACGAGACTCTGGTGATGGGTCCTTCATCCATGGATCCTTTCAGGGTAACTGTATACGCTTCTACAACAAGCTTCCTAGTGAAATGAAGAATCTACCTCTTCATAAATTTAAAAGCCAAATTAAAAGTAAACTCTGCCAAAAAGGCTACTATAAAATTCAAGACTATTTAGACGATAAACAAGCTTGGATATGAACTGTTTGCTCTCTCTCTATGCTACTCAAATGGAATATTGTACTTAGGTTAAGTAAATATGTTTGTAAATAGACCAAAAAAAAAACAGCTCGCTGAGTTTCTTGCCGGAGTCTTCTCAGGACAGGGCCGCGTTTCGAACCGGTGGTCCATTTGCCAAACATTAGATTATTTATTTTTTTATGACGTTTTGTAAGTGCCGTATTAATGGTCTATGCAGAATAAATGGTTTTTGACTTTGACTTTGACTATGGTTTTCCCCTCAGGGTTGGATAGTCAGATGACAGTCGCTCTCGGAAAAGTCAACATACCAATCAAAAACAATATACGGACCATGGACTCCAAAGTGCAAACTTCGGACGCTGATAATGTCATGCATTTGCTTGTATTAAATTTAGTAGTAATTTTTAGTTAGGTAGTAATTTTGTATTAATTCACTATTAAAGTAAAATAACTTCTTGAAAACTAAAACTGAGAAACAACTATTGTGGAAGAGGGGAATTCCCAAACTCAAGCATTATGTTTGCTTACATGGGAATTTCTACCGAAACTATTTTTGATTGAACATTGTGATTTCAATAAAGTTATTTATTATTATTTATCTTAGTATAGGTTTATATATGAATAATGTCCCTAGATAAAATTCAATTAGGTTAAAGGCAGACAGATGTTGACATTACATGTAACTTAGATATGATATGCCTTGACTTTGATGTTCGGTTCGTGAATAATTTGCTGTATTTGTAATTTGTAAATGTAATTTGTATTAAAATGAATAATCAATAAAAAAAAAATAAAAAAAAATTTGCTTGTTCTAGAATTAAGAATCGCGCGATTAAAAATCTAAACAAGAAACTTTATCCGTGAAAATTTTAGACAGACGTGTAGATTTTGTATTGTATAGAAAAGTATATTTAGATACTACTAGCTGACGTCCGCGGCTCCGCCTGCGTGGAGGTTGGTAATCGTTTTTGGTCATATCTCCGGTTCTACTTAACCAAATGCAATCAAACACAGGTGTGTCAGATTTTAAATCTGGCTAAGACATTTCTAATAAAAAAAAAACCGAACCAATATACATTCAGTAATTTTTACATCCATTACAACACATAAACAGCCAAACAGACAAGATTACCAAATATTTTTGTGTTCGAAATCCTTCGTTTAGCATAACCCAAGTAATTTTTTAAATATCTCCAATGTACAGACACATCTAATTTACAATTTTGAGCTGAGCGAAGCGAAGCTCTTCTACGTGGCTAAGCCGTTTGGTCGAGACTGTACTCCTCCGGAACCACAATAGTAGACACCGCTGAGTGTTTAGATGGGTCAACTGTTCAAATACAATGTACCATTGAGGAATAATCATCGAAAAACAGTTTCACTAGCGCGCGGTCTTAGCTAAGCGCGCGACCGTAGTAAGATGCCTTATTTTTCAAGTAACAGTCCTGCTCGCTCAGCTCGATTTATTTCAGTCGCACCCTGCACTGAATTCCTAGTACCTATATATCACACGATTATCAAATGAAGGATACCTTCCGATTCAATTAGAGTTTGAATGGTTAGATCAGTGACATCATTGAATAAAAATATCTCAGATTATCCATATACATAAGAAAGAAAATATGTCGGTGTGTTACATATGTATCTTTATAATACACTTATCCTGTCATTATACGGTAACTAAGGAAGTCTGCAAATAATTTAAGTTATTTTCCCGTGTAGTATTTTCCCTATTAGGATAGAAGCAGAGACAGGCTTTAGCCACATCAAAGAAAATGCTCTGTACTTTGTGATTTTAGTGAGAAAGCTGGATCCAAAGTATAAGGTTAGATACTTATGCCACAAATCCGATGAAAATATAAAATTATTTAATTATGTAGAATATACTGCTTCCGGGCTGTTTGGCCGTGGTCCATATGTGTGTTCCAAACGTTTCGTCGATCACTGCGGTTGATACCTTCAGTGGTATAGGCCCGGGCGGCGACGAGTGTGTAGAACTCTCCTCGGTGACGACTTTTTGAGAGTCTTGAGTCACTGGCATATTTATAGACGCGGTTGGAGGGGGGAAACGACGTGCTCGATCCTGATTGGTCGAAAGCGGGGAACCGACCAGCTCGATCCTTGTTGGTCTAGGCTAATCAGGGGGGCGTGGCCTCTTAACATCGGAGATGGTGTTGGCTCCGTCATGTTTGAACTGTGACGACAAGCGGCTCTCAGTGCTGGGTACCATGGAGATAAAATCCTTAGTTTTTTCTGTTAAATTTGTTAGGATGCTTGAATATTTCGAGGGCTTCTCGAAGTAGACGTGGATATAAAAGTGATATGGCGGTTAGAACCTTCGTGTTCTTAATTTAATGGTATGATTACCATCCTCCTGGGTGAGTTCTGCAACCGCTGACTTATCGAAGTGACTGAGGCGGTAATTTCAGTATATCAGTTGCAGAGAAGTCGCCACCGAGGAGACGCACTCGTCACCGCCCGGACCTGACCACTAAATATCTCGACCGCAGTGATCGACGAAATGTTTGGAACACAAGTTTCATATGGACCACGGCCAAACTGTTCGGAAGCAGTATATTCTACATTCAGCCTACCATCGCTATGTGTTACTCGTTATTCGCCTTATTCGGCCGCATACGACGAAGTGAGGAGGGCTCATTCGTAATTATTTGCTCTATTCGCATGCACAACTCATAAGTGTGAATAGCAAATACGCGTATACGACACTTGTCCACCGTTAAATTATTTTTTGACACTCATCAAGGAATACAAATAAGCCGTTAGTATCAAGGCAACAGCAGTAACACTTATATTTGTTTTTTTCAATGTATATGTATATAATTATGTAATATGTAATGAATGCCAGTGTCAAGTTATTTGATAATACAAGTAATTTCCATATGAATTCCATGTAATGCAGCAGTTTAGTCATTTATTCAAAGTCAAGTAAAATCGCACAGTCACAATTACAGTCATAGTCAAGTCAAAGTCCCGCTCTAGGCTTCTTTGGAGTTTTGGAAACAACACGGAAAATTGCAATTCACGGTAAATATGCCACTCTTCGGCACATGTTGTCGAAGACGTTATCTTCTTCTTCTTCTTCTTCTTCTTCTTATCTTATATATAAAAATGAATAGCTGTTCGTTAGTCTCGCTAAAACTCGAGAACGGCTGGACCGATTTGGCTAATTTTGGTCTTGAATTATTTGTGGAGGTCCAGAGAAGGTTTACAAGGTGCTATCGATTGAGGCAGTACGAAGTCTGCCGGGTCAGCTAGTGTTTAATTATTCACCATTTTTACACATAAAAACTCGAAATTACACAGTTTAGAAAATGAAACACTGCTTCGATTTGTCTTTTCCCGCGTTGGCTCCGAAACTCTCGGTATATTTGTTATATAGACGAATATTCGCGCGAATACGGCAACAAATAACACAGTGAAGTGTGGTGCCGCCATAAGGCTTTGCTTCTTATAACATCTACCCGTTCGAGGTCTTTTGTTTACAAAGAAGGATTCCGTAAAGGACCATTTGGCAGTCCGTCTGTCAAACTTCATTCTCTCATTAGATCCGTACTTCTAGAAATCATAAAAAACCACAAACTATTCATTAGGTATTCTTAGTCCTCATGGTGCGAGGGAAATGCTTTATGGGCAACCTTACACACTGGCGTCTGAAGACCCGAGATGGCGTTTGGTTTTAGTCGGTTCAAGCGCGACATAACCGCCCCCGCTGGCCGGCGGCGTTTACGAAAGAAAAATTTTTTTTTTGTTTTATGAATATAACATAACATAACATAACTTCACTCCTGTATCCCCGAAGGGGTAAGCAGAGGTGTATTACACACCCACGATTCGCCAGTTATGTTTAGGTCCCAATGTAATAGGGGGCGAGCCTATTGCCATCTACCGGGCACATTACTAAGCGAGCGATAATCAACATTTTTAATACACACATAACTACGAAAAGTCAGAGGTGTGTGCCCGGGGCGACTGGGGATCGAACTCGAGACCTCGTCTCGGCAGTCCGATACGTACACCACTAGGCTATCGCCGCTTTTTTCATGAAACCAACAGTAAATTTTCTTCTGCTTTGACAAACTAATGTTATTCACGTGCTCTTCGTTAATAATGTAGTAGTGTGTAGTTTTTATATTGCAAGCAATTCCATAAAGAACCGAGTGGTTCGGCACCTCTTTTTCTGCCGCACCATCAAGACTTGGCATTTTTTACCAGCGCACGTGTTTCCTTCCCGGGACCTTCAAGTGGGCATGAAAAAGCATCTGATGAGGCCGAGCTGAGGGTCACTAACACTATCGGTTGTAACAATGCACATTGTACTTTTAAGGATATTAGTGGAATATGTAGTCGATTCCTTAGTTGATATCGATTCATAGTCTACTAATATTATCTGTATTCTTTCATCGACTCTGTCTATGGTTAGCCGTGGTCAACTCTATCGGCTGTGGCATATTATCTATGAACTCCCACCAAGCCGCTTCTTTCAGCCGACGTTATAAATTACAGTGCAGCGGTTTTGCGAGCCCTAATTTTCTGCATCGCTTCCACAAGTGCATAGCTCTGGTACTGAGCCGTTGGTCCGCCGAGCGAGTCACGCAGCGGTAGGTGCCAGCGCGACACGCCGGGCAGGGGACCTGAGCTAAATGCAGACTCCTGGCTGCTGCGGGCCGTCTTTCACGTCTTCACATCTCATCTTTTAATCCTTAACTTCAATCTTAATTGAACTATGTGTACTCACCCTTGAGATCACTGACAATTGATAATATTTAATATATGAAAGGTAAAACTAGTCTCATGTTTAATTTGCTATAACCTTAATCAAACCAACAAATAACTTCTAATAACTTGTAACTTATAATCTACCTTAAATTTAACTACCCCTGTTACACGGTGTCTATAATGGTGACATTTATTCCTGAGACTTTACCTTCAGCTTACCATCAGTCATCATATTGACGTGTCCATTATTTTATGATACAAAAAAGAAGTTTAGAGGACTCCGAGGCGAGGCCGCGGTGTCGGCCAAAGTCCGCCAGTAACCCTGCGGTAATCTTTTCGAGGGCTTACCCGGGGTACCCGGCAATGGACACTTGGGGAGGACACCGTGTGGTTTTAATCGGTCCGATTCCGACTCACCCAACCCATCGTGGGCACCGAAGGGGTGAAGCCCGTGGGGGTTCCAAACGTTAAAAAAAGAGAAAAGGATTCCGAAAAATACAAATAGATTTTATATTAAGAAAAGTATTTCTGTATAATTCCAAATGCTTTTCATTCGATAAATAAAAGTGCCTATAATTTATAAGCATTACTTCCAACTAAGCATGAGGGGATGGCAGGTAATATACGGTTACCAATGGACCATATTTAATAAGGATGGATTGTAGATGTTGTATTGAGCATATCAAAATTGCTCCATTTGTTTAATAACAGCAGGCTGGCCTACCATGAAATGTACATATGCAATTGTGATGAAATGACCTGAAACCGCAAAACTCGGAACTTTGATAGCCCGGCAAAAAATCAAATGAAAACACGATACTATACGACTTATTTAAAACGGTCGAAAGCCTATCATAATGCAATACAAATGGCACGCAATGGCTTCCGAACATCTCGCTAATCGCCCCTAACGGGTGTCAGTCTGTTAGGGTTTTTTTTTTAATATAGAAGTGTTAGACTATGTACGTGTGGGTAAAAATACGCGTCCGTCTCTTTTAAATATAGTTGTAATTCCGTGGACAATGGTGATGGTTTTGCGTTTTTAATGTTATGCGGTATGCCTAGTTTTTAAGGCCCTGTCTGGACGCAAGCTACCATAATTATGCTTATTTTTTATTTCTAAGATTATTTCTCTCTCTCTCTAAGATTACTGATGCTAGACAGTTGATTTTTTTAATATATACAACTAATTATCTACTGTTCACGCACATCCAAAAACATTTTGGATAAATAGAGCAGTTTCTTGTTAAAAAATGATTTATTTATCTGTTTGATTTGTTTGATTTGTTTGGCGGCAAACGGATAAATAAATCATTAAAAAAATATGACGGATTTGAGGATGTTAATTTGTAGATATTCCACTAGTTGATTAAATTTTCTTTATATTTGTAATAAAAAATATATATGTCATCGCTAAAAATATTGAGATAATTGAAACGAAAAATTTATTTCATAGAGTGTTTCTTTGCAATTTTTTTAACAAGAAACTGCTCTATTTATCCAAAATGTTTTTGGATATGCGTGAACAGTAGATAATTAGCTGTATATATAAAAAAAATCAACTGTCTAGCATCAGTAATCTTAGAGAGAGAGAGAGAAATAATCGTAGAAACAAAAAATAAGCATAATTATGGTAGCTTGCGTCCAGACAGGGCCTAAAGAATTTACTGTAACGCATAACTGTTTTTTGGTCCCTAATTAATGAAATAAACTAAAATACAACTTTTAATATCTGTCATATTTCCGAATTTTGCGGTTTTTAGGACATTTCGTGGTAGGGTTTAGGCCGAATGAACTGTCATGTGCTGTCTTCGGACCCGATTGCGGGATAAGCGCGTTTCATGGTACTTACCGATTATCCGAAATTTCAGTCCGCAATATCGGATGTACGTTTTATGGTAGGCCTGCTGAACGCCTAATAATCACTATTATTTTAATTTATTTTCTTAATTATTAAATATTCTACGAAATTCTACAAAACGCTTTCTAGACCCAAAGAAACCATAGTTTCACTAGCGTGGCATAACACAATTATGAGTTCCAGAATGCTTATATCCTTTTTTTTATATATTATATATATATTTTTTATACCATAAACACCCAGACCAATGCAAATAGACATATTCAGGCATAACTCGAACCCGCACCCCTGTCGTAGCAGTTGCATGCACTACCGCTACGCCACAGAGGCAAATACTGACATCAGTATCTAATAAGCAACCGTAATTAAATGCAAAATAGCAACTAACTTCTAACCAATTAGCCTGGTACACTGCCTTACACAGGCCTCTCCCGAATTGCAACATAGCACCAGTCATACGCCTTGCTTCATTTTTTTTTTTACCTGTGGAATCCCACTCGGGCTTCACCACATCGGTGCGAACGATGGGGTGTCGGAATCGGACCGACTAAACCACACGGTGTCCTCCCCAAGTGTCCATTGCCGGGCACCCCGGGTAAGCCCTGGAAAGGATAATCATTTCTATAAGTATATACTCATCATCCTAAGAGCCTTAATCCAACTTTTTTTTTAATTTTTATAATATTAGTAACCGAAATTACTAATATACCCCCTAACCCCTCCAGCTAAGCTTAATAGCTTGTGTTAGGAGTGAGTTCACGTAGGTAGTGTAGTTGCCAGGATTTGAACTCGGGACCTCTCGATCATAGTGTCGACTCCTTAACCACTAAGCTACCGACGCTAAACTTAATTGGGAGGGCTTTTCAGTCTACGTAACTATAAAGCAGCCGAATTTCGATAATATCCGTGACGCGATAGCCATGTAACCTGCATAACCCACTGGCGATATTGAAGTTAAGACCAGTTGTCGGAGTTCATACGGCTTCAATTACACATAAAGATGGCCTCTGTGGCGTAGCGGTAGTGCTTTCGACTGCTACGACAGGGGCGCGGGTTCGATTACCACTCAGTTCAGTGCAAATATTTGTATGAATGAATATGTCTATTTGCATTGTTCTGGGTGTTGCTATGTATAACATGTATGTATTTACAAAAAGTATAAAAGTATTAAGGTATAGAAGTATGTTTATCCGCATTCTGGAACCCATAACACAAGCTAGTTGAACTATGCTAACTTACTGAATATATGTTATTAACAAACTCGTAAGTCTTATTCAAATATATTCAAACGATCTATTGGATATAACTCATTAAGGGTTGTTCAATTACAGTCTGTAGTATTAGGGTCAACTCTGCAACGTATCATTTCACATGAAGTGTTTGAAGAAGATCAAACAGTACCAAAATAAAACAATGTTCACTACGTAAAATTATAAAATATTTATTGTATTTCATACAAGCTGTTGCCCACTTGAAATGCTTGTCTAATTCCCGCGACCTATGAGGAACTATATTGCCCATATAAAAAGTCTAGACAAACCTATAAGCTACTACCGGCTATTTCTGTGCTGCAGATTCATCATTTTGGCATGAAAGAGTCACAAAAACATTCATACATCCATCCATACATTTCATAAATCCATACATTTATCCATATGAACAATGAAAGAGTAACAAACACTCATACACCCATCTATACATGCATTCATACACGCATCCATCCATCCAAATTTTCGCATCTATATTATTAGTAAGATACATTATTTCAACAACCTCACAACAACAGACTATTCGCAGTAAGAAAATTGTATATTACATTACACATAGTCATAGACATTTCCGAATAGCATTTTCCTCTTGTATGCACAGTCTATTAGCATTCAGATCGTCAGGCGGCAATGTAATCAAAATCGTCGCGCGTCGCAATGTTGCATTATGGTAATTAGGCCCGCCAGCTAAATAGAGGTATGAAACGTTAGATGTGCTCTCTGAAACGAGAAATTTCCAGGATTTTTGGTCGACATTTAGCCTCTGTGTTCAAACTTATCGATATGGTAATGAGAATGCGATATCATTAGGTTCTACTGTCCTGATTTTCTGGTGTAATGATTCTGTACTCAGATGTACGTTTTACTTTTAAATTCTTCCAGAAGTTCGTATAGATTGTTTGTACCTACAAATGTGAAAGAAATTTCTCGAAGAGTGTAAATTAGAAGGTGAACCTTTTGAAATTCATCATATTCGAAGTAAAATGTACAAAATTTTATATAGTTAGCTGCTATAGATTAGAAGTCTAGTATATAATTGGCATATTCCAAAATTTTCACCATAGAGGGTGAATTAGAGTTTGAAAGTTTATATGGGAAGTTCAATATCAATAAATAAACTAATGATATATTATCTGTGTATTTGAGTGGGTCCTTGGATTAGTTATAGTTTTTTTTACGAATATATCTCGTGCGGCCGTGTATTCATGTAATTAACAGAACTTAGAAAACGATACGGAAAATACATTTCACTAATCCAGTAAATTATTCAGTTATAAAGAATGGCGAATTCACATTAGCCCCCGCTGGCTGGCGGCGGGGTATCCGAGGGATTTCCGCACGAAATAAAAAAAAAAAAAAAAAAGGTATACGTTATGAATGAACTGCGTATCATTTAATTATCGACCCATCGACCCTTATAGGATGCTTCACTGATGAATAAAGGTTCATGTCGTCAAGAAAAGCCCGCGTAAGTAATTGCCCCCTGGCAATTACTAGCTGAAGCCCGCGGCTCCGCCCGCGAGGAGATCGGTTATCGACGTTTGGTCATATTGCCGGTTGCAATTTGCCAATTGCAATTAAACATACGGCAGATTTTAAGTCTGAACAAGACCTTTCTAATACAAAAAAGCGGCCAAGTGCGAGTCGGACTTGCCCATGAAGGGTTCCGTAGCAGCAAGTAACATAATAACGTTTTTTTTTTCAATTTTATATTTGAGCGGTAGCCTAGTGGTATGGGTAATGGACTGCTGAGACGAGGTCTCGGGTTCGATCCCAGGTTTTACCATGGCACACACCAATGACTTTTCGATGCTTTTCGAAGTTATGTGTGTATTTATCGCAGGCTTATAAGTGCCCGGTTAATGGCAATAGGCTCGCCACCTATTACATTGGGACCTAAACATAAACTGGCGATATGTGGGTGCTAGCACCTCTGCCTACCCCTTCGGGGATATAGGCGTGAGTTTATGTTATGTTATATTTGAGTAGATGGAATGAAAGGTAAATTCCGTTTTAAGATTTATGACGTATTAAAAAAACAACTTACTAGATCTCACCAATTTTCGGTGGAAGTTTACATGGTAATGTACATCATTTTTTTTTTTTTTGTTTTAGCATTCTCTTATTTTAGAAATTATAGGGGGGGGGGGACATTTTACCACTTTGCAAGTGTCTCTCGCGCAAACTATTCAGTTTAGAGAAAAATTATACCTGTGGGGTACACCCACAGGTATAATGAATAGGTATGATGAAAAAAAAAAGTTGTGTTTCAGTTCTAAGTAGGTATGGGGAGCCCACAAAATTTAATGTTTTCTTTTCTATTTTTGTGTGAAAATCTTAATGCGGTTAACAGAATAGATGTATTCTGTTAACCGCATTAAGATTTTCATAGGAACTATGCTGTTGAAACTTGGTAAGTAGATGTACTTACCAAGTTTCAACAGCATAGTTCTTATAGTTTCCGAAAAAAGTGGCTGTGACATGCAGATGGACAGACAGACAGACATGACGAATCTATAAGGGTTCCGTTTTTTGCCATTTGGCAACGGAACCCTAAAAACGCATCTAAATCCATTCCGTAGTTTTTGAGTCCATCGCGAACAAACAAGACGAACGGAGAACAGTTCATAAAAAAAATTGTAATCACAATGGTTCAACCAACATAATCCTAGTTCTATTTTAAATATCTCCAATGTCCAGACACAGTTAATTTATAATTTTAGAAAAGTATGGAACAGCATGGCCCGCGGATTCACCCGGGTAAGTTCTGATCCTGAGGGAATATCAAGATAAAAAATAATCTATGTTACTATCTAATAAAATAGAGTTCTAATGATGAAAGATTAATTACAATTGGTTCATTAGTTTTAGATTCGATTACAAAAACAAACGAATCTATATAATATTTTAAGTTTATTTTTCCCTGATAAAGTACATACTCTAAACAGTACTTTATTTATATTACAATCTAGCCTTGTTGACTAATAAGTAACTAAATTTCACCTAATTTACTATGTAAACATAATTCTAAGAATGCGTCCATTAACACTTACTTAGTTTTTATTAAGGCGAAGACACTTCGTTCATGTGTTCTTTGTACGCAGCACTTATTACAACATTTATTTACTTGTCACTAAAACACTACACTAACTCAAACGGTTTCGTCCGTTTCAGTCTTAATTCACATGGTGATAAAGCCTGTTTTCATGAGTATCTGCATATTTTTGTATAAGACGATCTACGTCGTCCATGTTAAGGTCCCAGTGTAAATCACAGTTCCGGACGTACCAGGGCGCATTGACTATATCCCTGAGCACTTTGTTTTGAAATCGTTGGCTTAGCGTATAGTATATAGGTAGAGTATACGAGTATAGATAACAAAATCATGTTTTCTAAAACCTTAAATCAGACATTGTGTTATAACAAACAAACTTTACACAATATAACTCAGCCTACATTTAAGCTCCATGAAAAACCAATAGACGGTATATTTACCCGCTTCTAACTTTAGCAATATCGACTCTTATGGGATTAATTCATATCCCGATATCATAAGTTACTTGTTCGTATGGAAGTTTTATCCGCTGCGACGTTAACGAGTGTAGTTTGCCTTGATTTGGTATTCTGCAAGACGTGTGGTATTAATTTGCTGAACATGAATTATTTGTGAGTGGAAAGTACTGGATATTCTTTAATAAATAATAATAATGAATAAATATATTTTCTGCGACATTCTACACAGCGCTTTCTAGACCCAAAGTTAGCATAGTTTAACTAGCTTGTGTTATGGGTTCCAGAATGCGGATAAACATACTTCTATACTTTTTTTGTTGTTTAGAATGTCCATTACATGTGAAAGGTTTATATACAGACGTTTTTATTACTTTTGCAATAAATTACGAGTAAACTATGAACAGCCGAAGTTCAGGTGAAATCTGTGCAAATAAGCAGAGTTTTGGATGCTTATACTGCATTTGTATCTCAAAATTTTGATTTTTACGTCTATAGAAACCTGAATATAATGCAAAATATATCTTTTACTTAAGAAAATTCATGGATAGATATGTCAGTAACGAGGGGCGTATATGTAGTCGAATGCCGTCCTCGCGACGCACGCTGCTGCGAATTATTTTTCCACTGCCTCACAGGTTCGAAAGCTCATTGACTCGAATGAAAACTCGTAGTCGCGAAAGATGCTGTTTCGAAAAAAAAATTCACTGCCTCATACGCTCGAATATAGTCACGTTATCGAAATTCAACTTGCCGGATTAGTGGTTCCGGCGCTTCTGGGTTAGGTTAGGTTAGAACTGTGACCCCAACAGAGCGCGAGCCGAGCGAGTGTAGAGAGCGTGCCGCGGCAGCCGCCGGCGAAGCGCTGGAACCACTAGTCTGGAAGCTTGGATTTCGATACCGTGACTATATTCGA
Source organism: Cybosia mesomella (assembly GCA_946251805.1). Lineage (NCBI taxonomy): Eukaryota > Metazoa > Arthropoda > Insecta > Lepidoptera > Erebidae > Cybosia > Cybosia mesomella. The sequence goes on along the minus strand of OX276392.1, from coordinate 35,364,979 downwards.
GCGTATGAGGCACTGAAAATGTTTTAAGAAACAACGTCTTTCGCGACTATTTCATTCGAGTCCATAAGCTTTCGAACCTGTGAGGCAGTGGAAAAATAATTCGCAGGAGCGTGCGTCGCAAGGACTGCATTCGAAACTCCGTATGTATCCCTGTCAGTAACACCTTAATCACGTACGTGGTACGAGCGTTTGTATGAAAATTACAAAGAGTTGGCCGCTCTTCATATTGTAAACATAACTGCACGAATTGTGTACCTATATCTCTAGACAAAAATCTTGAACAAATATCAAAAAGTGCGCGCATGTGCACTAATTGGCCATCCAAAAAGCCAATAACAGGATTGATTAACCAATGACATGAGGTCTATGAGCCCGTGATTACTTTATATACCTTTTTTTTATCGTGCGGAAATCCCTTCGGATACCCCCCCCGCCGGCCAGCAGAGGCGGTTATGTCGGGCTTGAACCGACTAAAACCGCACGCCGTCTCGGGTCTAAAGACGCCAGGGTGTAAGGTTGCCCCTTGAGCATATCCCGCGCACCCCGACTGACCCTGGGCCAGGTTATAGTTTTATATACCTATATACGAAGATTGATTGAAAAGTTCACGGCCTCACATTGAAATACATAGTATATTTTTATTACACTACCCTCAATTGATTCACATTCTCTATAGTTATTCACCGTTAAAATTCTGTTTATGTTAGTAGTCGTAACAGTTTTTAAGTTACAGTGACTTAAACTAGGTCTGCAAGGCGAATCGCTGCTTGTAATGTTGAGCTGAGTGAGACATCGTGAATCAGATTTTGAAAATTTTGAACAGTGATCATTCCTCCGTGGCAAATCCGATTTTGAAAATTCTTTTTGAAAGTCACAACTCTGGACATGCTTTCTGAGCGTGTAAAGTTTGGTCAGTGTCTCGAGCGGTTATTATGTAATTCTATCTGGATTTTTTTTAACGTTGATCATTCCTCTGTGGTAGCATTAATTTTTCAAAATATATCCTTAAACCTTCCTCTGATTGACCTCTTTAATCATGCCAAATTTGCTTCTGATTGGATTAGTAGTTTAGGAGGAGACCTGTGACAAAGAAAATCCTGAAGTCTGGTATGAGGAGCTTTCGCTCGACTACGTCTCACTCAGCTCAATGATATCAAGTGCAGCGTCTTCAGAAGATGGAAAAATTAAACTACGTGCGGTTATCAAGTATTTGTTTGTTTTTTTTTTAAATTAACATTGAAATAGATCAATGTAGACATGAAAACAATATTAACGGAACCTGCTCAATCGGATACTACTGTAAAAAGAACGATTACGGAATTCAAACGAGATGATATTCGCTCTGTGTGGCTCACGACGTCTACAACTGAAGAAAATATTCACAAAGTATGTGATCTTTTAATGAGACACCGTAGATTCCCTATCAGGAAGATCGAAGATACAATAGGCATCACGTATAAATGGACACAAAATATTATTACCAATGAATTTGGATTATCGTGAGTGTCGGCCAGGTGGGCCCCCAGACTGCATTCAGTTGAACGAATGCGCCTCACATTTTCTCGGGAGTGTTTGTAAATGTTCGAGGCTAATCAGCTATATTCTTTTGTCAGGTTTCTGACTATGAATGAAATATGGGCTCGTCTTCATACTCCTGTGTCGAAACCACTGTTATGTTCTTAAAAACAAGGGAAAAAATCTGGTGAACGGACTCCAATGAAAGCCAAAGGAAATTTTGTCTGTTAGTTAGGTAGTGGCATCAGTTTTTTGGGATTCAAGGTGGAATACACTTTGCATAAGATGAAACAACAAACTTGGCGTACGTTTATTACAAGAAGAAATTAAAGAGAAATAGCCATGATCACTCAGCAAAAATACTGTTGTTTCATCAGGGTAATGCGCGTGGTCACATGTCTGTTGAATCAATGGCTCAAATTCGTGATTGTGTTTTCGAACTAGCCTCTCCTGGTTGATTAACTGGATTTGATACCGTCGGACTTTCATCTGCTTGTAAAATGGATATAACATGAAACAACACATGAGTAGAAATTTTCATTGAATAAAGAGGTCCGAACCACAGTGAATCAGTATTTTTGAGACCTTCAAGAATCCTTTTTAAAAAACGGTATAGGTGCTTTGTAAGGCAGGTAGAAGAAATTCACAGAGCTAGATGGAGATTACGTCGAAAAAGTTAAATGTTTTTGAACGTATTATATTTTGTTTTGTAGTCGAGGCCGCGAACTTTTCGATCCACCTGGTATGATTGGTCGATTGGCGTGCCTCCTTCGTCGCGATTGCGTTTACCTTCAAAGAGACCTTTGATTAATTTTAATTATTTAATTAATTTGATTAATTTCCACCACTCGCCACAGACAGGGAATTGATCCTCACATGTAGCGACCGGAAAAGGTGCGTACAGTTAGGTATGAAAGGCACTTTATTCCGCGCACCCTCAGGCTATGGAATGACATCCCTGCTGTGGTTATCCCAAGCGACTACAATATGGGGTTCTTCAAGAAGGGTATTAGAAGGTTTTTCCAGGGTCGGCAGCACGAGTGTTACGCTTCTGATGTTGCACACGTCCATAGACCACGGTAACCGCTTCCTATTAGGTGGGCCGTGAGCTTGTCTGCCACCTGAGTGGTATAAAAAAAAAGTACTATGTGAAGATTTTTGCCCCTATCTGCTTAATATTCTGATTCAGATATATACTTATTAGACCCACAAAATAAATGACTTTTGTGTAGCTGAGTGCTTTTTATTCGCTTGCAAAAAAGGCCCAAAGATATAAGTTTCATTTGGCTTCTCAATAATACAAGCAAATGAGGCATCTACACAAATAGGTTGCTTAAAGTATAATCTATCTACATATTCTCTCCGTTTCTACCAGTTGTAATTACTGTAAAACCAAGTTTAAATGAAATTGAGAAAGCTTTATTACATTAATTTCACCTAGTGCAGTATTCAGGTGTGAAAACGAGAGTGTGAATGAGGTCAAAAGTTACTGGGCCTGTAGACAAAGTCACATTCTACTAGTGGAATCGCTTCGAAGCGAAACTTCAAATGTTCAATATGTATGGGACTGACATTATTTGTTACACGTGACCTGTCGACAAATGTTGTCTCTCCTATACATTTCGGTCTTTTGAAGGTTCGCTTCGTTGCGATTCCATTAGTAGAATGTGACTTTGTCTACAGGCCCTGGTAACACTACGTCCACAATAAAGTGGGGTCCTCCACTGTTATGAGCACGGACATAGAGAAATGGATATGACACACGTTTAAAACAGTTTTCGTTAAAAAAAAAATAGTAGATAATGTAAGCAATTTATATATTTTACAGAATTTAGTCTCGAAATCCTTATCATAATATGAACACTTGGGGAAATTACATAAGATAGTAACTTATTATATACTTTTTTTTTTTTTTTTCGTGCGGAAATCCCTTCGGATACCGCCCCCGCTGGAGACTCCGTCGAGCTTGCACCGACTAAAACCGCACGTCGTCTCGGGTCGTAAGACGCCGGGGTGTAAGGTTACCTATAGAGCATATCCCTCGCACCCCGACTGACCCTGGGCCATCTCCGGTTTCGAGATGGCCCCCTTACTTGCTCTCCACTGTGCCCTCTGCTAATCAGAGGGACACGTGGAAAGCTTCCGAACAGCCCTCAACAGGGCCGTCCTCGCCTCGGTCGGAGTTGGCCGTAGGCGGCAGCGTCTTTCCCACCCTAGGAGAGAGGCGCTGCCGTCTCCGTTGCCCAGGGTGCACCGCGTGGAGGTCCCCGACCAAGCCCCCCTTATTATATACTTACCGGCTAGAACTAGCGGTGAGGTATGTAACATAACTTCACGCTTGTATCCTGATGATGATAATGAGGTATGTTGGACTCAAACCGACTAAAGTCACATAGTGTATGTTCACATCTTCCTGTTTTGCAATTGAACTTTTATATCCTAGGAAGATGTGCCCCGAATCCCCGAAAGGAGATTAATAAAATATATGGTATAATTAGAATTTTAAACATATTAAAATTCAGCACCGCTCGTCGTAAACGTCTATAAATTACGAAGTCTGCTTTTCAATAGGTGATTTTCAAATTTTTATTTACCTCAGCTAAACTCTGTAACACTATTTCCTGCTAGTGTTACTCACCGGCTAGTCCAGGTGAGCAACAGAGTATCCTAATCCCAGGGCGCCTTTCACAGAGGTTCGAGGTGGTGCACAGGTCAGCTGATCTCCAATGAAACAATACTCAGTTGTACATACATATATTTGCACACACAGAAACACAGAGTCACAGAAGGTTACACAGAAGTTTTACACATGAAATATAGACATAGATAGAAATAGAAGAAGTTAGTTTAGAAGATCTACAGTGACATTTACACATACAGTTAACAGTTTTCAACACATGTAACAATCTTCTTCACAAGGCAGCATCACCTACTTATTGGCACAGGTCAACATATGCAATAATAATTATAGGAATTGATACATGACCTTATTCCGTTATAGTTGTCGGTTGACCGTCAGTGGTGGGGTTCCGGCAAAGCTGATTCCGGACCCTCTCTATTGATCAGCTCGCCCAAGGTCTAGGCCTCCACGACAGCACAATCGACACCTCAGAGTATCAGTTCTCGTTTATAGAGTGTATACGGGGTTTCTCCCAAAACTAACGACCCTGTTTAAATATACACAGCATTTATCAATAACACATCTCCATTATGCGACTAGATTAACAGCAATTAAAAGGACAACTTACCAGATCAAATCTGGGACCTCACACACACAAATTATAACCTTCAAATTCAATATGATTTTCGAATCACTGCAAGTACTTCGAACAATAAAATCTCAGAGTAGAGGACTAATTACCTCTTAAACAACAAATAAAAATACTGTCACTGCTATCACTCTTATATACCCAAATATTTCTAGACCTTTGGAGAATAATACCGGTGATGAACTTCGAACTCGAATATTCTATACCAAATCAATAACCTTGAATGAAATTCGACCGCATAACATACGCCCTCTGACGGGGAACCACTACCGACCGCCACATCGATTGCAACCATCGCCACATCGATTGTTGCGCAGCCGGGTCAGAAAGATGGCGCTAACCAAAATTAATTCTAAATAACAATTAATTGTTTATATTTACGATTGTAATCGTTACAACTCACATAAACTAGCCAGGATAAACAAGAGAATCTAAGTATTAACGACATTGACTGATAATATATACATAAAGTCACGTCCTTTTACCATTGGGGTAGGCATAATAACATTTTTTTATAAAGAGTACTTGTAACAGAAACTACTTGTGTTCCCGCTCACAATTCCAGCTAAGCTAAATTACTTGTGTCAGAAGTTTTTATTTCATTTATTCATTAACAATTTGCTACAATTGTGTCTGAAGTACAAAGTATTAATAATATAAAACACAGTAAATTATTGTAGATTAAGAAATTCAAAAATCTGCGTATCTATTCAGATCACAAATTACATTAATATAGTCAAGAAATACTTACAATAAAATTAAAACTAGATAAAAATAATAATCCAATAATATCATACACAACAAGTCAATCAATAATTCATAATCAATTAATCAATAAATTAAAAAAATAAACAAAGAGAAGTCACATTAATAAATTCAATGCCATGTAAAATAATATAATCTGTAATAATTCAATTTCTAATTATGTGAAAGTCAAATATTACTACTATTATTAATATAACCGCTCAGCGGACAAAGCATTCTGTGGAATGCCAGTCCCGTAATTACTCGAAGACAAAGCATTCTGTGGAATGCCAAAATGTCTGCTGCACTGTACATCGTAATAATATGTTTATTTCTTTTTAACACGTGAATTAGTATCGGTTTTCGTCGTTCTAATCGACTAAGTACACATCACTTCGTCCAAAAAAATTAACACACAGCACACCACTAGTCGATTCGATTTAAAAAATACTTAATTTGGCCAATATTATTTAATATAATAATTAATATTTGAATATTATTCGTCTTAGTCATAAGCTTGTAAATAAATATTTTTGTACTATACACATCTTTTTTTAAATTTTATTGTATGTAGTTAGAACCTATAGACTATTTAAAATGATAAAATACACTAGTTTATCAAGTTACATATTGAAATAAACACACCTAAAGTTGGCATATTAATGTTTTTAACTATCGTCTCTGTTTACAGTCGCTTATAATAAAGCAAACGATAATTATAAACAAAGATTCTTATCAGAATTGAAAGAATGACTCGTATCCATTACAAAAAATAACACTTCGCTGTCGCACAGCACTTCAAACGATAACAAAAAAATTGTTTGGCCCCGGCCGGCGACGCGTGCGGGTGCGCTGACGTCATGCGTGAGCCGTTAAGTGTTTTTATGACGCGGGGTGGGAGCGGGAGCGGATAATACTATTAATACTCATATTATTATTACTCATTGCGATAAATTATTCCAGTGAATAAAAACAATTACTGATTAGAAAGGTCTTAATCTTTATTTTGGGTGCCCGGCAACGGACACTTGGGGAGGACACCGTGCGGTTTTAGTCGATACACGACATAACGACCCCCGCTGGCCGGCGGGGGGTATCCGAAGGGATTTCCGCACGTAAAAAAAAAAAACAAGTGCGTCTTATAGATATCGTTTTTAGTTCAGTTGGTAGGCAATTAAACAGTTTAACTGCCTGGTATGATGCACCATGTTTGACAACATGTAATGTGGGAAGCAAAGCAGTCTTCAGTGCATTTCGCCGTGTGCTAATTCTTAATTCTCTTTCATCTGCCGTTTCAAATCTATGAATATTTTTAAACAGAAGGTTCACTTCAGTCGTGTGACGGCCAGGGTTCAAACCCGGGATCTCTTTATTGTAAGGTCTACTCCTTCACCACTAAACCACCACGCTTCGTCATCCTCATCTTTCGTGCTGCAATCCATGCGAATTCAATAACATAATTATCAGATTATTATCATTATCTCACTGTGAAGTATGTTGTTAAATTCTGGTAAATATACAAACACAGTACTAATTACTCAATATTGGCCTTCCAGTAACTGTACATCTTTGTGCCACCTTCCCGTGTGTCGCAGCATGTAATTAAATAGCATGAGCGGACAACTCGTCGCACTTGTTCCTACAGTATGTACTGCTAGCAAATATGAGGCATTGTTGAGTAAATATTGTCAGCAGCTCATAAAAACGGTTTATTAAAAACTAGCGGATGCCTGCGGTTCAGTACGGGTGGAATTTTGATTCATATTCGATCTGAAGTTAAATTTTTTGTTGTGAAAAAACAATTATTTTTAAAAATTCCATTCCCGCTCGCTATGGGAACCTATTCCGGGTATAGAAATATAGCCTATGTGGTATTCCAGACTATAATTTATCCCCGTACCAAAATTCAGCCAGATTCGTTCATCCGTTTGAGCATGATTGAGTAACAAACAACCAAAGGTCTTCACAAACTTTCACATTTATAATATTACTAGCTGTTGCGCGCGGTTCGGCCTGCGTTGAATTCTGTTTTTTTTTTTTTTTTTATATATTTAGGACACGTCAATTTGACTTTACCTCGCCTGATGGGAAGCTGAAGATAGAGTCTCAGAAAGAGGGTCACCATTATATACACGTACCATGTTAACAATGGTGGCACTCAGCTTGACGGCCTCATCAGAAGAGGATTGTCATCGCAGCACCGCGTGACATCCACCGGTCCCACTAGTGCTGCGACCACAATCCCCCAGCCCGGCTATGCACTTGCTGACCCCTGAACGCAATCAAACCGAAATTTGATTGCTATGGAGGGTTTTTCGCAATCGTGCACGGTGGTACCTACCCGGCCGAATTTTGTGACACCTACATTTTTGGTTACCTATTCCAGGTATAAAATGTAGCCTATATGTTATTCCAGACTATACTCTATCCCTGTACCATATTACACCCAGATCCGTTAAGGAGTAAGGAGTAACAAACATCTATTCATCCAAACTTTCACATTTATAATATTATATATAGTGGGATATATAAAATTAATGGGATGGGATAATAAGAAGTAGGATAGGAAGTGGAATAATAAGGAATAGGATAAAAGGTAGGATAAAGAATGCCTTAAATGCGAACGTGTCGAAACTAACGTGTTGGAACCTTTGGTAATAATGAGTAATGGATGACGGTACAATCATTTAAAATTCTTTAGATTACTCCGTCACAATAAATGAACGATATTTGTAGCAATTACGTATGTTAAATTTTCCTATAAATTTAAATTGGAAAAATTCAACATCCACGACAGGACTTGAACTCGAACGTCGCCTATACATGTTGGTATGTATTTACAACAAAATATATGTATCTAATTTAAATATGTTTATCCGTATTCTAGAATCTATAATACAAGTTAAGCTTAGCCCACTTCGGGTCTAGATAGCACTGTGTAGAATGTTCTAGAATTCATAACATAACATAACTTCACGCCTGTATCCCCGAAGAGGTAGGCAGAGGTGTATTACACACCCACGATTTGCCAGTTATGTTTAGGTCCCAATGTAATAGGGGACGAGCCTATATGGCAATAGGCTCGTCCGTCTACCGGGCACATTACTAAGCGAGCGATAATATTTTTTTCTTTTTCCTAGATTTCTCTTTTATTTATTTATCGCCGATAACCCTGGGGTTATCCTTGTCGATGCACGACATAACCGCCCCCGCTGGCCGCTGGAATTTGGCTATCTAGGGTAGGTCGAATTAGCTTAATTTGTCAGAGTATTTCCTCTAGAATTGAACTGTTCATAGGTCCGTCTTGGATTTTAACTTATTTCGATTTAAAATTACAGTATATATACGTATTCAGGTATTTAAAAATATGTTTTTTCAAGTAAGTACTGTGACGTCTGGGGATCTGACTTCACAGCTTTTCGTCGTCAACTAGTGACAATTAAATTACAACACAAATATTTGATATTAATGTGGCATTTATTCACCAATACAACTCTATTCAACGTATTTTAGGGGCTTTACGCGAGATTATTTAGATTTACTGAACAAACTAGGGAGGAACGCGTATTCTGCCCAGTGATTGAGCCTAAGATTTTTTATTTTTTTTAAAGCATACTAGTAACTGAAATTACTAATATTCTCCCTAACCCCTCCTGCTAAGCTAAATTGCTTGTGTTAGGAGTAGGTTCACGTCGGTAGTGTAATGGCCACGTTTCGAACCCGGGACCTCTCGATTGTAAGGTCGACTCCTTAACCATTAAGCTGCCGACGCTTCACACCAACTTTCTTGATATTCTCTTCGTACGGCGGGTCGAGGCCGGAGCCCCTGGTCACCCGCTGACTCGAACTCTCCTACAAGCATTTGTTTTTTCCTATTCTCTAAATTTAAAAATATTTATACAATTTTATTTTAATACCGCTGACGCATGATGGCCAGGCAACTAAATATAGTGTTCGAAGGAGTCCGAACACTACAGTACTAAGTAAGATTGGCAACGCATATCTGAAAGCACACCATAACCCACAGCACGTCGTAAGCGATAATCTAATTCCAAAATAATTAAGTTTTGGCTACGATTTAAATGCTCACCAAAATGGATAAATAATCACCAAAATGGATAGTCACTAAAATGGATAAAAGCTTACCAGCGACGCTTGCTTCGTACTTTTCCACAGTTCTCCCCTTGGGGAGGGTGTAGTCCAGCTCTCTCACAACACCCTGTCAAACCTTCATGTATCCTTAATAAATCTGATCACCTGTTCCACCTTCAGATTACTTATGACTTCCTCGTACAGTCAATCCGATCCCAGGAGTTCCTATCTGATCAATGAGTACATTGGGCATTCTGCCAGGAGGTGCAAACTAGTTTCTTCGCTGTCCATACACTCCGGACATTTGGGATCGATTTTTACTCGTATAAATAAATATTGTGTAACTAAAAATTATAAACTAAATAAACTTGGTCAGATTTGGTTAGAAGGTTAAGGCGGGAGCTCTTTCAGCTTCGTTTCCGCCTTAACCTTCGTGGTTAGTATTTTTATAACCACCCAGTAATAGAAGCCCTGTAATGCAAAAGCTTCAAATACAATTGGCGAGTATTTATCCATTTTGGTGAACATTTATCCATTCTGACAGGTATTGCTAATTTATTAGTAGTAAAATAGGTTTTTTTCTGGTAGCTATGGATTAAAAAAGTTTCGTATAGTTTTAGTGAGAGAGTATCATATCTTGCGAGTCATGCAGCTTACGGTAGCTACATGAGACTATAACTTGCTATATTAAACGATAAATCGTTTCTAACACAACGGAACGTTGGGAATTTCCAACACACGTTGCGGTTTAATAAATGATGGTATATCAATATAGGTGTTTCGACAGCACTTGTAAAAATAATAGAATACATTTTGTTAAGTATGTAAGAGTAGTAGTGAAGTAATTTATATTTGTATAATAATCTATACTAATATTATAAAGAGGTAAAGTTTGTGAGTTTGTAGGGGGTAATCTCTGTATCTACTGAAACGATTTTGAAAATTCTTTTACCAATAGAAAACTTTGTGAGCTTTATAGGTTATATAATCACGTTGCTACCCTAGATAGCTAACTATTCATAAATGCCAAGATATTCCCAATGGCATTCCCAAACATTTTGTGAAAAATAATAAATTACGGGCATATACGGTACAGGTGAAGCCGGGAAGGGCCAGCTATTAATATGATAGGAGAGAAAAGATTTGTTTTTTTTTTGTAATCGATAAATTCTAAAACTTGAATCGATTATAAAAAAATTCTTAACCACTAGAATGCTACATTACCCCTGAGTAGCATAATGCTACGTTTTATTCCGATATCCCCATGGGATCAGGACCTACGTGGGTGAAACATCGTCGCAACACTAATTATAAAAATAACGATCATTTGTTTAATGTTCGTTTCAACATCATCAAAGGTACACACTGGTCAGTTAAATCCTTGGTACCAGTGCGTTAGTACCAAATGTCTCATAATTCAGCGGAAATGGAACTGAAACCTGCTAATCTAAATGACTTAAAAATAAGAAGATTCGTGTATAACGGGATATCCGTAAAAAAGAAAGAAAATTGCAGTTCCACAGCATTTGAATATAGTTTTGTCTATAATGGCGAATTGTTATACCAGAGCCCTCTGGTGAGGGAATTGAGTCGGTATGACAACTTTGGTATTGGGATAGGAGAATACTATCCTTTTTACCCTAGTAGTATTAGATAAAAACTAGCATTAGTATTTTGGGATCCTTATTCCACTAGTGCCTGTGAATGTACAGGACCCTACCAATGCCTTTGGGGCCTAAACCAATCTCACCTGCTAGTTGGTTCGCCTGCTAAACAACAGACGAGACTTTCCTCTCGGGGCTAACAGTCGCTCCCAGCAAAGCCGACATACCAATCAAAAACAATAAGCGGACTCCAGGCTCCAAAATGCAAACTTTGAATGCACCTGGGAATCATTATGAGGATGATGATAATTCCACTAGTGCCAGCATATTGAGGTTGAATGTAGTGCCGTGGTAACAGGAGAATTCTCCAATAAAAAATCTTGTCCCCAGGGGAAAACCCTGTCGCACTTTATCTTCTCTACTGTTTCGAACTCCCCCTCACAGTTCTTCTTACTATGACAATTCCTTTACAGTTTCTGCTGTGAGGCTATGGAATTCTCTTCCTTATTCCATACGCGCCAGCCCTTCTCTAAATATCTTTAAAAAACAAACGAGAGACTACTTTCTCTCTGAACAATAACAGACATAATATGTATCTATATGTATCTATGTATTTGTATGTATGCTTATGTGTTTATAATATATATACATATATATATATATAAATATATATACGTTTATATATTCTTATGTGTATTTTATGTTACACATACATAAAATGTGTATGTATGCATGTAGGTTTATGATGGTAATATACTATGCATGTATTAGTAATGTCTTTTGTCAGGAGTATAATATTTGGTATATCTCCTCATATTAATAAATGTACACAAGACTTAACCTCTCATTGGACTGCAATTCCTCTGTGCACTCCCGGGTTTGCTGGAAGAGAACTCAACCTTGAGTTAAGCTCGCCTTTGTACATATCATCTCTCTTATTTGTTTAAATGCCATGTAAGTGTACAATTAAGAATAAATGCAAATACAAAAATTATATTATTACCACAGAAAAACCAGCTTCAGAATCCATGACCGATGTATGCTGTTCAGTCTACAGAGGACTGTAAATTATTACATTTTTTTAAAATAAATATTGCTTAAAAATTGTGTTTAAAGTGTGCCTTTATTTGTTTTTTGTTACGTATGGAATCCTCGCGGGCTTCACCCCATCGGTGCCAACGATGGGGTGGGCGTGTCGGAATCGGACCGACTAAAACTACACGGTGTCCTCCCCAAGTATCCATTGCCGGGCACCCCGGGTAAGCCCTCGAAAGGATAATCCCAGGGTTACCGGCGGACTTTGGCCGTCACCGCGGCCTCGCCTGGCGGGGCCGGGATTTATCCCGCGTCGGTGAGTTGGCAGGCGTGTATATAATAAATGAAATAATAAATGAAAAAATAAAAAACAAAAAATATTTTCAGTTATATCTTGACAATGTCATAACCAGGTTGGAATAGTCGTTGCAAGCGATCTATATAATGCCAGTAGTAAGGTTCCTCACATGCCTAATTGTATTAATGATTATCAGTTTAGACTGATACCATTACTGTCATTAACGAAACTGAGAACGCTTAGTGATATAGAGTATCGCTCGTAACTGACGCAGTGGAACCGATTTGACCTATAAATGCGGAATTCAATCACCCGTTGGTCACTACTGTAGATGAAATGAAAATAAAGGGTATGATTTATCCAGATGTTATGATAATGTTAAATATGATTTACAACTATCACAAAATCCTAATATCCCTTTTTGGATCGAAATAAAAAATAATATTCTAGCTAATATAACTTGCCATTGCTTCAATAAATGGATAGGATCGGCTCAATGATTCTAGGACAAAATATAGTTGTAAAATTATTGTCTATTGAAAAGTAAATTGGTACTTATTCAGCAGTAAAACAGTTAAGAGATTTATAACCCTCCAGCTGTTGCCCGCGGCTCAGCTCGTATTTAATACTCCCATTTCCACAACCTTCAGGCACCCATTCGCAAATTATATACTGCCTTTGTACTATTTCTGACCACATTCTACATTTGTGCCAAATTTCATCCTGATCCGTTCAGCCGTTCTGAGGACCTACACAAAGTCACATTCTATTGGCTTTGCCTATAACACCAGTAGAAAGTCTGAAATGTATGGGGGTGACATTATTTGTCGGCATGTCACATGTAACAAATAATGTCCACTCCCATACATTTCGGAATTTTGTTTTCGCTTTGAAGCGATTCCACTAGTAGAATGTCACTTTGTCTATAGGCCCAGGGCATGTACACCAGTAGAAAGTCTGAAATGTATGGGGGTGACATTATTTGTCGGCATGTCACATGTAACAAATAATGTCCACTCCCATACATTTCGGAATTTTGTTTTCGCTTCGAAGCGATTCCACTAGTAGAATGTCACTTTGTCTATAGGCCCAGATGTGATTGAGTAACAAAGATTCATCCATCTGATCTTTAAAATTTTTAGTAAGACAAGCATGCTATACTATTTAAAGAGAGAATCCGAATTATGTGAGCGTGTTTATACTCGTATATTGGGAGTAATCTTCGAGACCAATGCACTTATTGAAATAATCCTTTGATGATTTAAAAGGTACATTAACCCCAATACGATGGCTTGAGTTTAAAAAAGTCATATAAACTGACGCAAAACGCGATTACTAACAAAATATAATCAAGTTTAATCCAGAGTTGTTTCTAATTTAAACTAAAAGGTTCACTGTACTCCTTGCAATGCTTGTTATTTAATTATTTATTCAGATTTTAAGCTTTAGCTTTATGCCCTGTTGGCTAGAGGTGAGAACTGAAAGTCAATAGTCTCTGTAGTTTTGGTGTATCTACATAATGAACATAACACATAACATAAGCGTAATATATATGTTATTGGAGACCAACAGGTTCAGGGATTAGCGCAAAACATTATAAAAATGCGAAGGAACAAATGGAATGACACATATGGCGTTACATCCACTATCAAACCAAATGCAACAAGTGCTCAAGTCCTTAGCAGCTGCAACGACTCTTTTAAAAATAATTTGGCGCCAAATGACATTATTGTGTTAGCCATAGGTTCAAACGATAAAAGCCCCTACAGTCTGATATCAGAACTGTGTACTGTATTATATAAATTGCGCTACCAATCAGTTTTTGTAACTAATATATTATGTAATCCGTACTTGAATGAAACTTTGATTAATACTCAAATAGAATTAGTAATGAAAAACTATAAAAATTGTAAATACATAAAAATTCCTATTAATTACTCCTATAATAATTTAAATTATAATCTGAAATATCATTATAATTACATTAAATATCTATGTTATAAATTAAATATTGAAATTGATCACTATTATTATCAAAAAAAAATTATGAATAATATTAAAAACAATTTGGCTAAATCAAACTATTTGCCTAATAAATTAAATTACATGCCCAGTGTACAGCGTAATTCAAATAAATCTGTCCAAACGAAAATTACATCATATTTTCATATTATTAAAAATACTAAAAAGATAGTAAATATGAATCAGGATGAATCTAATTTACCTGATCCTCGTTCACTTTTTCGTCCCTAACAAAGAAATGTACACTCTTTTACATCAAAATATAGCTGGTGTTCTAAAAAAAAGAGATTTATTTGAAATTACGTTAGAGCAATTAAAATGTAATATAGATATAATATGTCTAACTGAAACATTCATTAAAAGAGGTACGGAATCCAATTTAATATTAAAGGGCTATAAGCTAGTAGCATCTTATTCCAGAATAAATAAACCTAGAGGAGGAACGTGTATACTAGTAAAGAAGCATCTGGAATGTAAAATCCCTAATCTCACAATACAACCGATACCTTTCCAATTTGAATATTGTGCGATTGAAATATTGTCACTTAAACTATTTATAATATGTATATATAGGGTACCAAGTGATAATGCCCAAATATTCCTAAAAAACTTGCCAACTTTGTTAAAGCAAGTTTGCAATCGGACAGGAAGGAATATTGTATTGTGTGGAGACTGGAACATTGATATTTTAAAAAATGATAAAAATGCGAAAGAATTGCAATGTATCTTATGCAATTATAATTTAAAAAATCATATTCTGTATCCAACTCGTCAAAAAAAAACATGTATTGACCTTATTGTAAGCAATTTACCTTCGGTAACGCCTAACCTAATTGAGCTGGCGTTATCTGACCACGAAACAGCTCAGACTATCACATTCGAACTTACTCCTTGTGCTAAACCAAAGCAAAGAGAATTTTGGTTTGAAAAAAAAAGAGACTTTGCCAAAGCTAACGTTGATAGATACATTACGTGTCTGTCGGCCCTATCATTCGATGAAGTATACAATTGTACTGATACAGAAGAGGCTTTTAACGCCTTCCATGATTTAGTTACTCTGTTTTACGAGCTTTTTTTTTCACTTTAATGGTAATCGTGGGAAACCACGATTACCATTAAAGTGACAAAAAAGCCTATAAAATGTCGGTGGATCTCTAGAGGAATTAGAAGAGCATGTAAGCAAAAACGTTGCCTTTACATGCGATATAAGTTCTCTAGAAGTAAGGATAATAAACGGATATATGCTAACTATAGCAGGATCCTAAAAAGGTGTATTATTCAGGCTCAAAAAACGGAAAGTTTGCAATATATAAGAAGAGCTAATAATAAATGCAGAGCTGCTTGGAATATTATAAAAAAAAATGTATCTGATAAACAGAATACTAATTACATAGACAATATAAAATTCAATGACATCGAATATTCAAACCCAGACCAAATAGCCCAGCAATTTAATGATTATTTTATAAGTCTGACATCCACTTTTGACTGTATTAAATCTGAAGTAAATACTTTAAATATGACTACCTACCCGACATTAATCCCTAATAATATGGACACAATTTTTTTGACTCCGGTAAATGATTCTGACATTTTAAAAATTATAAATTCTTTAAATAATACTAAATCAACAGGCTATGATCACCTCCGAACTGACATTTTGAAATTATGTGCACCAATGATAATTGCTCCCTTATGTCACATTGTTAATCTATCATTCACGCAAGGATACTTCCCCACTAGATTAAAACAATCAGTCGTCAAACCAATACATAAAAAGGGGGATACTGGGGATATGAATAATTATAGACCGGTTACTCTGGTTCCTATCTTATCGAAAATATTCGAAAAAATAATGCATAACAAACTATATAAGTTTCTAGAGAAAAATAATATTCTCAAACCTGAACAAAATGGTTTCAGAAAAAACCATTCTACTACCTTAGCATGTTTTACACTCACAAAATTAATTACCGACAATCTCAATAAGAAAAACAGCGTAGTATCAATATTTCTAGACATGTCCAAGGCGTTCGATTTTGTGAACCATAAATTATTACTACACAAGCTTGAGAGATATGGAATCCGTGAAATAGCACTAGATTGGCTCAAGAGCTACTTAGAAAATCGCTATCAATGTGTAGAAATACTCAGCATATCTGAAAAATACAATTTATCCGCCAGGTCAGACTTTAAATTATTAAATAGTTCTGGAGTACCGGAAGGGAGTATCCTTGGCCCCTTGTTGTTTATTTTGTACATAAACGACTTACCTGATGTGACTGAACATAACTGCGTACTATACGCTGATGACATTACTTTAATTATAGAAGACAACAATGAAAATGACTTAGAGCATAAGGTGAACAAAGCGTTGGATAATATAGTTAATTGGTTGGATTATAATTACTTAAAAGTTAATTTTAATAAGACACATATGGTACAATTTCAGACTTATAATAGCAAACCTATTAAGCTTAATGTACAATATAAAGAGAAAATAGTCGAAGAAGTAGAAGCAGCTTCATTTTTGGGCATAACAATTGACAAACACTGTAACTGGAAACAGCATATAGAAAATATTTGCCTAAGTTTGGAGAGGTTTGTTTATGCACTATATCGCTTGAGCCAAATATCAAGTATAGAAACTGCTCTCAGTGCATATCACGGGTATGTTTCGTCAAAATTAAGATATGCACTCATAATATGGGGCAATTCTGTAGAGGCCAACAGAGCATTCATTGTTCAGAAAAAATGTATACGAGCAATATTTGGTTTACAGCAAACAGACAGTTGTAAGGAATATTTTAAAAAGTACAATATACTACCACTGCCTAGTCTATATATTTTCGAGATTTGTGTCTTCGTACGCAGTCATTTGCATCTTTTTTGTAAGCACAATGATGCCGTAGTTCGAGCGAGTAGACACATTCATAAGCTTTTAATTCCTAAGCAAAGAGTGAATGTTTTTAGTAAAAATGTATATTGTATGGCAATACATATTTATAATAAGGTACCAAATAGCCTCAAAGAAATTAATACGATCAATGCATTTAAAAGAAAACTGTTTACACTACTAATGGATAAATGTTCTTATACTATTGACGAATTTTTAAATAATGGTAAATTGTGATCATTGTCTTTTTTTTGCATGATAATGTATATGATAATTTTAACTTTCGAATAATTTAATTTTAATTGTAAGACATATTTTTGTACGCCACACAGTGGTAGAGTATGGCTTGCACCTAAAATGCGAACATCTATTTCTGTACCCACTCACCCATATTCTGACAAATAAACTTTCATTTCATTTCATTTCATAACTT
Source organism: Cybosia mesomella (assembly GCA_946251805.1). Classification (NCBI taxonomy): domain Eukaryota; kingdom Metazoa; phylum Arthropoda; class Insecta; order Lepidoptera; family Erebidae; genus Cybosia; species Cybosia mesomella. The sequence continues at coordinate 35,347,071 of OX276392.1, read as the reverse complement.
CACGCCTGTATCTCCAAAGGGGTAGGCAGAGGTGTATTACACACCCACGATTCGCCAGTTATGTTAAGGTCTCAATGTAGGGGGCGAGCCTATCGCCATCTAACGGGCCCATTATTAACCGAGCGATAATTAACATTTACCTGGGTGTGTAAAACACCTCTGCCTACCCCTTCGGGGATACAGGCATGAAGTTATGTAATTTATGTATGTAATTAACATTTATTAATGCACACATAACTACGAAAAGTCAGAGGTGTGTGCCCGGGGCGACTGGGAATCGAACTCGAGACCTCGTCTCAGCAATCCGTTACGTACGCCACTGGGCTATCGCCGCTTCTATTTCCTATCTTTCCATCTACATAATTCTTGTAGTATAAAGGTTTAAATATGTGTGACGTACTAGTTATAGATAAATTTCTAATTGGTAACGGTAAGTTATTAATATTTGAACTTAAAGTAACATTAAACACTTGCATGAAATAGTAGTTTATGCAACTGTCATATAAGAAGGGGTATTAAAACACGAGTCTGTTGACAGACTCGAGTGTTTTAATACCTAAGTTATATGCAGTTTCACCCCCTACTTTATCTTCACTCATAGGAAAAATTGAAATTAAACAAAGTAGGTAGGTTACAAGGGCGCCATTTTTTTCACAGTTCGAACTGCGCATGCGTGCGCCTTTTTTCCATATTCAGCCTAAAACCTTATACTAGTTTAATGAATAAAAAAAGATAGCGATACTATAATGAGTTTTATGATACAGTTGGCGGTACTATAATAAGTTTAATTTTTAATTTTATGTATATGCGTTTATAAAGTGCGAATGTATAGAATCGTCTTTGAATTCGTAATTCGAATTATTCGATTTGAGTGTAGATAAACTCTATTTATACTTTATGCTCTTACTCAAGTTTGGAAATGAACTATTTGTTTTACTAGGCTACTTGGGGTTATCCTTTCGAGCACTTACCCGGGGTGCCCAGCAATGGACACTTTGGGAGAACACCGCGTAGTTCTAGTCGGTCCGATTTCGAAACGCCCATCCCATCGTTGGCACCGATGGGGTGAAGCCTGTGGGCGTTTCCACACGTTAAAAAAGCGGCCAAGTGCGAGTCGGACTCGCCCATTCAGGGTTCCGTAGTAGCAAGTAACATAATAATGTTCTTTTTTTAAATGTTATTATTTGAGTTGATTGAATGAAAGGTAAATTGTGGTTTACGATTTAGGAAGTATTAAAAAAACTACTTACTAGATCTCGTTCAAACCAATTTTTGTTGGAAGTTTACATGGTAATTATACATCATATATTTTTTTTAGCTTTATCATTCTCTTATTTTAGAAGTGACAGGGGGGGGGGAGGGGGGACACGTTTTACCACTTTGAAAGTGTCTCTCGCGCAAACTATTCAGTTTAAAAAACCTTAATATTATTTTTGAAGACCTATCCATAGATACCTCACAAGTATGGGTCTGATGAAAAAAAAATTGAGTTTCAGTTCCAAGTATGGGGACCCCCAAAATTTATTGTTTTTTTTTCTATTTTTGTCTGAAAATGTTAATGCCGTTCACAGAATACATCTACTTACCAAGTTCCAACAGCATAGTTCTTATAGTTTCGGAAAAAGTGGCTGTGACATACGGACGTACAGACAGACATGACGAATCTATAAGGGTTCCGTTTTTTGCCATTTGACAACGGAACCCTAAAAAAAGCCCTTACTCAATGGATTCATCATAGGTAAAATCATACTATTTCTGGCACGTACAGGTTATCTAAACCAGGTAAGTTGAGGTACCACTGAATATCACATTTATGAACCAAATATGTTAACTTTTATACTGTTTGCTGCCTGTAAAGGCCATAAAAACCTCTCTATTATTTTCCTTCTGCAGCAAACACTACGCAAACCGCACTGCCGTATACGGTAACCAGTTTCTAAAAACGGACCGTATTCTAGTTTGCTAACGTGGTAACGTTAAAACAAAACGAGGGAAATGTTACCTGAGATTAATTTTCAACTCAATAACCGTGCGTTGCGTTGGTTGCACAACCCCTAAGCACAATCAAGAATGTTCTCCCCTAAAGAAAATTATCTGTGCAGTCAATGCTCAAAACATAGAAACCTCTTTACGCCTCATTTACATTGAGTTTAATGATCGTTAAGGCGCATGCAAGAGCCTCTGAATGTGGGGAAACGATTAATGAAAACGTTACCTCGTTTTACCAAAGCGATTCAAAAGCATTTCGGCTTTCTCACTACACGGGGTGTTAACTTTACACGATAGCATCAATTTCTAAGTGAGAATAATTATCTTAAGAACAAAGATCTTATCAGGATACCCAATCTTTTATAAGAATACTTGCTTAAAGTTCCATAACTCTTGTTCTACTTTTTTAACTTACTTCATATGTTTCACCTGTTAGTACGAGTATGTGTTCGAACAAATCTTGAGTCGAGGTGAACCAAGTGCTAATATCGACTTGAATTTTTATAGGAATGTGATATCTGTTGGAAATAGCGTACAACATAGAGTTCTTAGACGTATGCACCACTATAAACTTTGTCGGTTATTTTAGATTTCGTTTTTTAGGGTTCCGTTGCCAGATGGCAAAAACGGAACCCTTATAGATTCGTCATGTCTGTCTGTCTGTCCGTCCGTATGTCACAGCCACTTTTTTCCGAAACTATAAGAACTATGATGTTGAAACTTGGTAAGTAGATGTATTCTGTGAACCGCATTAAGATTTTTTATACAAAAATAGAAAAAAAAAACAATAAATTTTGGGGGTCCCCATACTTAGAACTAAAACTCATAATTTCTTTTTTCTTCTAACCCATACGTGTGTGGTATCTATGGATAGGTCTTCAAAAATGATTTTGAGGTTTCTAATGTAATTTTTTTCTAAACTGAATAGTTTGCGCGAGAGACACTTCCAAAGTGGTAAAATGTGTGTCCCCCTCCCCCCTGTAACTTCTAAAATAAGAGAATGATAAAGCTGAAAAAAATATATGATGTACATTGCCATGTAAACTGCCAACGAAAATTGGTTTGAGCGAGATCTAGTAAGTAGTTTTTTTTAATACGTCATAAATCGTAAACCGCAATTTACCTTTCATTCAATCAACTCAAATATAAAATTGAAAAATAAAACATTATCATGTGACTTGCTACTACGGAACCCTTAATGGACGAGTCCGACTCGCACTTGGCTGCTTTTTTTCTAAGACAGATGTCTCTATATTTAAAATGTATGTCATTGACATGGTCGGTACAATGAGCTTCTGTGAATACACATTCAATATTTGAGAACCAAATATGGTGTTTCTTTTGGTTATATCCGTGGAATCTCCAACCATATCCGTGAGATAATTTATTAAGTTGATACTATTAATCTGATTCGATGATGAAACCAGAAGGTAGGTTGCCGTACTTTTCAACTGCTACCTACTAGTAAATCTATTGAATTTTGAAAACAAAAGCTCGGTTGTCGATAATACGAGTCCGCGTCTCATTATGTTGGACTGTTTTATTTTTTGTAGAATACGAGATATATTGGTTCTTCTGGTGATGTAAGAGTTCATGGGTTATGATGACAGCGAATCATTAGTGCAAGTGGAACGACGTGGGATTTACCTATCCAATGGAAAAGTGGCATAATTAAGTATGGTTGAAATGTCGATCGTTTTATTTACATAGAAAGACTAACCTTGGGGTTATCCTTTCGAGGGCTTACCCGGGGTGCCCGGCAACGGACACTTGGGGAGGACACCGTGCGGTTTTAGTCGATACACGACATAACCACCCCCGCTGGCCGGCGAGGAGGTATCCGAAGGGATTTCCGCACGTAAAAACCACGAGTAGCACATCCAAAAGACCGTGCCCGCATGAAACACAAATGAAAGACCATTACCTACCTAGGTACCATGAAGTTGTGAGAGGGAAATGCCTTATGACCCACCTTACACCCTGTAGAAGTCTTCTGAAGACCCGAAACAGCGTGCGGTTTTAGACGTTTCATGCCCGACATAACCGCCCCCACCGGCGGGGGTAGGGGGGGGGGGTATCAGAAGGGGTTTCCGCACGAAAAAAAAGGTACCATAAAGTAACTACGGATTACCTTACGGTAGGGTTTAGACTGAACAAAGCATCACGTACCGTCTTGCGGGCTAAATTCGTTTCATGGTACATGTTACCAACTTCTATGCGTTTCCATGTAAAAGTAAAAGTTTAAATATAAAAGAAAAGCGATCATAATAGAATATAGTTCGAAATTCTTTGATAGCAACGTGCCTTATGATGTGTAAATATACTTGACTACTTCGCTAGATACAGGCACGAGTTTACCGCGTAAACACCGTGAAGTGTGTTCCCAGTAGGTAAACTATGTGTCTAATTAGTGAAGTAGGTTTGGTTAGGTTAGATGGAACGAGATGAATCTTGTATCAGTTTTAAATAGTTGATAAGTTCAATATCAGGTAACTACAATTATTTAGGCATATAATGGTTCATTACTATGATCCAAGAAAATGTTTAATAAACCTATACATATTACAAAATCGTAACGATATGAAAACTGTACATTGAATATTTTTTCAACAAAATAATTGCTGTGTTCTAGAAGTGCTAACGATTTGCTTTTGCAATGTAACTAATTGATAACTTTAGCTAAAATTTGATAATCTAGTTACTGTTATAATGACATGTATAAGAGCAAAAGTAAAAATTTAAGTGTATAACTCCGTTTTTCCTAACAAATATTGTGTTAGTTCAACCAGGGAAGTACAGTCAACGATAAAAGTTGATTAACAGTAAAATATTTACAAACCTTTTGTTATTGCTATGATCCGTACTATGACATTCTTCAACTGAAAGGCGTTCGCGTTTGGTTCGTTTGTTGAAATTTGGAACGTGAAACTGAACGACTTAATTCGACGTCATGGTATGAAACGAAATTATACAGTTTATATCTACAATTGAATTGCTATTAAGCGGTTATGGTTAACCCCTAGCCTTGCTTATCTTCCTATCCTTTTTCAAACCTCTTTATTTACTCTTTCTTTCTTTTTTCTGCGAAAGATAATGCGCTAGTAATATCTGCAATTTTTCTAATATGAAAGACAAGGCAACAGTTTTATCATAACTTTATAACATCACGCCTGTATCCCCTAAGGGGTAGGCAGAGGTGTATTACACCCACGATACGCCAGTTATGTTTTTACCACAGTTTTATTACTCATCAAAATGGATAAAAGCTCACCAAATATTGTTCAACTGATAGAAAGAAAGAAACTTGGATAGATTAAGTCAAAAAGTTAAGGCGGGAGCGTAACGGTGGGTTCATGGCTATTTTTTTTTCATAACCGCTCAAAAGTTGAAGCCCCTCAAAGCAAGAACCTGAAACACAATTTGGCTAAAATTTATTCATTTTGGTGACCATTCATCTATTTTCGGAGGTATATCTAATTTATTGGTATGGAAGGTAGGCGTTTAATCACAAGCCAAAAGAAAATGATACAGGTAAAGAACACTTTATATTTTACTAGCTGTTGCCCGTGACTTCGCTCGCGTGGGAAGTTGTCCCCGTTGCCACACCTACTAGAATCTATTCCAGGTATAAAAACTATGTGTTATTCCAGACTATAATATATATCCCTGTACCAAATTTCAGCCAAATCCGTTCAGCCGTTAGAGCGTGATTGAGTAACAAACAATAAAACTTACAAACATCTTCACAAACTTCCACGTTAATAAATTTAGTAGGATAGGATGACAAAATGGAATACAACATCGATGTCAAATGAGGAATCGAAAATTAATTTATGGCAACAACAAAGATAATAAAGATAATGTTGCTTTCTTTAATATAATATTTTAAGTAAGAAAGGACTTTTTATTAGATCACAATTCGATTTAATTTTGATCAAAAGGCAATTCTTCGAGATGGAAAGCTACTTTTGTTATTGTAGATAACTTTTGTTTCAGCGAATATTTGATTATTAAAATTAGCATGTTGAATATCTTTTGGAGTTACATAACATACATAATAATAAAATGAATAAAAAAATAAATATTCTACGAATAATAATAATAATATTCTAATAATCCGTTAAAAATAGTTTTAATTCAAGACATATTCATGCATACAAATATTTGCACTGAGCAGGAATCGAACCCATGCCCCCTTTTTTTTTACGTGCGGAAATCCCTTCGGATACCCTCCCGCCAGCCAGCTTGGGTGGTTATGTCGTGTATCGACTAAAACCGAACGGTGTCTTCCCCAAGTATCCGTTGCCGGGCACCCCGGGTAAGCCCTCGAAAGGATAACCCCAGGGTTGCCGGCGGACTTTGGCCGCCACCGCGGCCTCGCCTGGTGGGGTCGGGTTTTATCCCGCTTCGGTGAGCTGGCAGCCGTGTGTAGGGCACACACGACACGCCTCCGCCACGGCCTGCTTCTGTAAGGACAGCGAGTCGGCCAACTGCCGTCCTCAAGCCCCGATCATGGAGGCCTGTAGTCCCGGGTGTAGATGACTGACAGACTGCGAAACTCGAGGGGCAGGGTTCTCTCCCGCTCCCTCTCCGCCGTTTCTTTCACGCGCATTACCTGCTCGCAGAAAGAGGCGGTGGCGTGCCACTTGCTCCCGTCGGAGACCACGGTCCTCACCATGGTCTCCTACGAGAGAACGTCCACGCCCAGGACCGCAACGAGATCCCGGCGTTGACTCGCCCACGCAGGGCGCTCCACCAACGTGTGGAGTGTCAGGTCGCTTCCAGGTCCCATGGAGGGGTCCCGGCTAGGAGACATGCCGCCTCGACGGAGATCGTGCGATACCCCCTGTTGACTCTGACGGCCATCGCCTTCAACGGGCTGTTTAGAACAGCCACGTTACAGGTCGCCAGAGTCGAGTACGAGATGGCTGATCCGCCGGCCGCCCCGCCTTCCGGATAAAGACTAGTTTCCCCGTCTTCCACGCCTTTGGAAACTGGCCCCTTTCGAGGTATGCGCTAAAGAGCGCCACCAGTGGAGGCCCTAGTTCCTCAAAGGCCAGGGCCCATGCTCGGCCTGGAATGCCGTCAGGTCCGGGGGCAGTGCATGTCCGGGCTTTAAGCCGGAGCACTGCTACCCCCAGTTCACTCTCCCTGACTTCGGGCACATCGCTCTCGCTATTATCAGCGTCATGCTCCTCGGCTCTCGCTGGGAACAGGGTGCCCAGGATCCCCTCCAGCCGCTCCGGCTGGAGCCTCTGGGTCAATAGGGGCGCCCTAGGGCGGATTTGGCCCCTTACCGCAAGGTAAGGGCGCCCCCATGGGTTCTGCTTCAGAGACTCCAGCAGCTCTTCGTGGGCCCACCGTTTGACCTGCTTAATGGCTTCCTGGAGAGTCCTCTTGGCCCCCTTGTACGCCTCATACAGCTCCGCCTCTCGGGCTGCCGCATCGTCTCGAACCCATGCCCCCTGTCGTAGCAGTCGAATGCACTACCACTACGCCACAGTGGCCGACAATATCTTACATATGCACAAGATAACTTTCGTTTCCTTTACTTCATAATTGTTCTCATACATGCTTTTCAGTTGCTGTTGAACTGGCCTTTTATTTATTCATTAACAATTTCTTACAATTGTATCAGAAGTAGAGATCCGATTCTCAGCACTCCATGGATTCACCGTGCGGTCGCCGGGTCCATAGCGTGGTACAGAGAGGAACACCATGACGGCGACTGGGACTTGCGACCCAGATGTAGGTTTAGGGTGGCCACCTTGTGATGCATCAGCGCTCACCTCCACCGTCAGTAGTGTTCCCCCCCCTACCTATCCAAATTTGGTAAGATCCTAACAATGCCGCTTTTGATATACGTTTTAATAAAGAGCTTACTGAAGCTCTTGGCAATCCGAGGTCTTTAAGTAAGTTGTACAGGGATTTAGCTGGAATTCCCCTTGCTCCTCCTTCTACGGCATAGAGTTTAACCACGTAGCCGTTTTTGGTTAACTCGTTAGTCAAATCAAAGTATTTGTTTGTCTTTATAGCGTGGTCTTTAGGTATATTAGTTTCCCACGGTACTGTGAGTTCTACAAGCACTGCACGCTTATGCGATCGTGACAAAAGGAATATGTCGGGTCTGGATGATGAGGCACAGACATCCTCCGGTATCCTATAGTGCTTCTCATACGTGTCTACGAGTATTGTCCAGTCAACGGCAGCTATCAAAATTGAATAAGGCTTTTGAAGTGATTTCTTTGAGCAGCCTTCCTTTACAAACGCAATGTCATTTCTTTGGTTTGTGGTTAATCCTTTTTTCGCTCTAGCTACCGCCAAACTTACAGCCTCACGTATGATTTCTAATACCTTATCATGACGGCGCGAGTAATGACCCCGGTCTAATAGCGTTTTACAACCCACTAGTAGGTGCCTAGCCGTACCAGTTGCTTCACCACATGAGTTACATGTTTTATCTGTGGCTTTTCCCCATCTGACCAGATTGCTTTGGTCGGGGAGGGTCAACTGGAATGCATTTAGGTAAAATTTAAGTAAGGCCGGTGACCAGTCGTATATTATGGTACGCCATTTTAAGGCTATGGGAATACAAAATTCACCTAGAGTCAACCATTCGTTTTGCATTTCTAGGTTCATTGCGTGCACCTTATAGGTGTTGTTTTCGTCTGCTTGAAGAAAAGATTTTGTTATTTCTTTATCTGTTTGTCTCTGAGTGTCTGTGTGTATCTTGAGACCTACTCTACCAGTCTGCGAGCCTATCATAAACCTTTTATAGAACTGGAGGCGTGATTCGAGCTCCGATGCATTTTTATCTTTTGGAAGGACTTTTACTATTTCGTCTTTAGATTCCGATAAGACGTGCATTTTAGTTACTCTTAGGTGTTTATAGAGTTCTGATGGCTTCTTAATATTAAGAATAAAACACAGTAAATTATTATAGATTAGCAAATTCACAAATATGCGTACCGTTTTTTTTTCGTGCGGATATCCCTTATTTAGAATACAATTGACATCTATATATTAAAAAAATTCAATAAAATTAAAACTAAATAAACTCAATGTGGACAGACGACCTGGCAAAGAGCGCAGGGACTCGGTGGATGCAGGCCGCTACAGACCGGTCAAAATTTAAATCAATGGGGGAGGCCTAAGTTCAGCAGTGGACTTCCAACGGCTGATATGATGATGATGATGAAACTCAATGCAATGTCCAATAATATAATTCATAGCAAGTCAGTTAATAAGTCATAATCAAATAATAATAATTCATAAAATTTGTAAAGTAAAATAAAATCATAAAGAGAAGTCATTTAAATAAATTCAATACGATGTCAAATAATATAATTTGTAATTTTCAATAAGTCAATTACGTCTTCTACATAGCAACTATTTGTTCTCAATCTGATTGACATGCGTTCGTCTAGATCGACCCTTACTGGGTCACTCATTCACCGTCGTTTCATGAATCTGTTTCTTTAATCTTCTTTCGTCCATCCTCTCTTCGCGACCAAACACTCTAAGCACTCTTTTCTATATTTTGGTAACTATATCTTCTACCAATCACAACGTTCCCTTATCACGCTGTTCCTCACTTCGTCTATCAATGTCACTCTATACTATGCTATACTCCTCAGACCTCTCATTTCTAAAGCGTTCAATTTACTTTCATGGTTTTTCTGCCAAACCTAGCATTTACTACCATACAGAAGCGTGGGGACCAGCAATCCTCTATGTACAGCTAGTCGCACCTCACCCCATATGAAAGTTACAAAACGGCTCTTTACTTCGAAACCTTACAGGTTAAAGCCTTACGAAATGACTTATTCGGTAAACGAAGAAGAACTCCTGTTGTCTCAACTAAATTTTCCGTTGAAATAATAGCCTTTCTAAAACTGTAGTATAAAAATATTGAACCACGTATAAAGGTATTAATATTTGTAGACCGTGATGAACATGAAAACATTAACATGAAATTGCTGAATTCAATTTACTTGATTAGTCAACATTCGTCATCTTTTCAATTAAGGTATTATATTTTCGAATGGACATTAGGCTAAATATAGTGTAAAGTTTGAATTTGTTAGATGGTTCACAGGTTAATGTAGATTTTATAGATTCTAACATCTATGGATAGCATTATAGATAGTCAGACGGCAGAATGGAATAAACTATTTCTATTTTCATATTTTGAACATGACAAACAATACCCATTATTATAAATCTTTAGGCTTTCGCGGCCAGCGTTGCATGTAGAATATACTGCTTCCAGGCTATTTGGCCGTGGTCCACATGACACTCGTGTTCCAAAAGTTTTGTCGATCACTGCTTCAGTGGCGACGAGTGCGTAGAACTCTCATCGGCGGCGACTTCTCTGCGACTATTGCTGAAATACTCATTATTATGATGATAAATTCTGCCAATGTTAAACGTGTGCTAGAGATTTATATCAGAATAATTAGGTTTAGTATGCTGAACGTTGACAACCGTACTAAAACTGACTGACAGCTATCAGTTCATTCCGCATTTAACACAATATTATAATAGTCCATTGTAATGTAACATTTATCAGGCATAGCGTGCAAAATTCAAAGAACAATATTGTTTTTTTTGGATGTCTAAAGGGTGTTAGTGTTGTAACAATGCACATTGTACTTTTAAGAATATTAGTGGAATATGTAGTCGATTCCTTAGTTGATATCGATTCATAGTCTACTAATATTATCTGTATACTTTCATCGACTCTGTCTATGTTAGCTGTGGTCAACCCTATCGGCTGTGGTTCATTATCTATGAACTCCCACCAAGTCGCTGCTTTCAGCCGACGTTATAAATTACGGTGCAGTGGTTTTGCGAGCCCCTAATTTTCTGCATCGCTTCCACAATTGCATAGCTCTGGTACTGAGCCGTTGGTGAGAATTTTACAATTTATACATTACGTGTGCTAATCATTTTTATTACAGAGTGCTCATTAGTGTTGGAGGGTGAAGTGGTACCAATGGCCCACCAGGGATATTCCCCGTGGCCTCTTCATCTTCACCAATGGTGCCACGTCAGGTTCCCACTGCTATGCTAAGCTACTCCAGGCATCGCCTCGTTTTTTACGTGAGCGAGGCTTGCCAACATTTATCCATGTATTGGAATTATATAGAATGTTATCATGCCACACTACACCTCTGTAGTCGTGGCAAAGTTTTCTAATTGGGATGCTGCTTTTTACGTGAGCAGTATCTATTTGTTTTAATTGTGAAGCTTATACGCAAGGCATGCTTTCCCTTTTCACGCTTGTCAAAAGGACAATAACTTGTGCGGGCCACGCGGTCAGTGACCGCATGGTGAACAATCCTTCAGTGTCATCTATGTTTCTGTGCATCTGTTCCTGCTGCTTGCAAAGGCTGTGACCTGCCTGCTTTGCAATAATGACCATAAGCATCACGTGCCTGGGGAAGCTTGTCACCTTTCTTACGCCTTCGGTATGCTCGGCCTGCACTAGCAGTATGTATACATACTGAAAGTTTTGCCTTCTCTTTTCAGGTCCGCCGAGCGAGTCACGCAGCGGTTGGAGCCAGCGCGACACGCCGGGCGGATACAGGCAGAGCTAAGTGCCGATTCCTGGCTGCCGCGGGCCGTCCTTCACATCTCTTAACTTCACTTCCTTAATTTCAATGTTATTAAAAATTATGCGTACTCAGCCTTGAGATCACATACAATTTATAACATTTAATACATGAAAGGTAAAACTAGTCTCATGTTTGATTTGCTATAACCTTATAAACCAACTACTAACTTCTAATAACTTGTAACTTATAATCAACACTAAAATTCAACTATCCCTGTTACAGTGTAAAGTTAAATTCAAGTTTGTGGGATCGTAACCCCTGTCCCACGGCTGCCATTTTGAAACAGTGGTGCGAATGGTTTTTACGCTATTTCTTTCAAACTATGCATCGCAGAGAAAATAGCACAAAACAAGAATTATATTTTTTTTTTCTTCCTTTTAAATCTATCTGAGTAAGGATATCTGAAATTGAATTAAAAAATATATGGTACAGCTCACGAGGATATGTTTCAGGATAGTTTAACTAGTTTGTAACACAACAGAGATCCTTGTCATCTGAACCACCAGTCGCGTTAGGTACAGGCATTGCAGAACGTGCTTAGCGTCTTTATTGAAGTTGAACGAATTGTTGCGTACTAACTGTATTGCACTTCGTATTCAGAGCACCATCATATGACGTATAGTTCAGGAAAGGTCTTTTGGGTGGTAGCAGTAGCTGTTAGTTGTTTCTGCAAACTGTAGGTAGTCGAAGCTCCTATGAGTTCCTATTTCGTTTGTTGACGTTCAGCTATAAGAAAAGGTATGTTGCCATCGAGACACGTGATCCACTCTCCTGCAGCGCCCCTTCAACTTTTTATGTAGACATAATTATTTGTCCTGACTGATTGACTGACTAATTCTGAAAAAATTGAAATTTTCAAAGATAGGACCATGACACGAAAATTCGTACTATTATAGGCACTTGATAATAAATAAATATACCATAGAGCGTTTTTGAAATGTTGAACTGTATGGGGATGAAATAGGGGATGATACTATGTTTGGTCGCGATAACCGACATTCACGCAAGTGGAGCCGCGGCCACGAGCTAGTTAACAAATTTTTACTAGCTGACCCAGCGTTGTTTGCCATATAAATTATCAAAGAAATCGAACGTAACTTTAAAATATTGAGTAATTTCGTTAATTAAATGACGACCATATTAAAAGTGAATACATTCATATGACGTGGTCAGCCTACGCCCAAAGTACAGTGGTCGAGCAATCAATAAATGAAATGAACTCGTTACACAATTTGATAATCACTTTGAACCTATCAAATAATTAATGACTTGCGTTTCGGTATGTATTTAATCTATGGGTGTATTTCGAAGATATTTTTAATTTGAATTGAATCAGGTAGGTATCTTTGGTAACCTTAGGGTTATACTTTCGAGGGCTTACCCGGGGTGCCCGGCAATGGACACTTGGGGAGGACACCGTGTGGTTTTAGTCGGTCCGATTCTGACACGCCCACCATATCGTCGGCACCGATGGGGTGAAGCCCGTGGGGGTTTCCACACGCTAAAAATAAAAGAAAAGGGTTAAATCTCACAGTGTGCTACTTTTAGCATCGACTACCGACAATTTAGTCTTTTTGGGAGTTGAAAGTCGCCGCATTCAAATACTCCACCGGATATTATATACAAACCCTAATCGCGACTATCAAATCAATTTTTAGTCTACCGATGAAGTAACTGAATGTTATCACTCCATATGAATTTTTTTTTTCTTTTTTCGTGCGGAAATCCCTTCGGATACCCCCCGCTGGCCAGCGGGGGCGGTTATGTCGGGCTTGAACCGACTAAAACCGCACGCCGTGCCCATAGAGCATATTCCTCGCACCCCGACTGACCCTGGGCCATCTTCGGTTTTGAGATGACCCCCTCGGGTCACTCCATATGAACCCATTAACTAAGATTCCAGTAGTCGCCGAAACCTGTGACAGTCATCCAAACACAATACTGACTCGCTACAAATAATGAAATAATTTCTCAACATGAAACCGCACTAACCGAACTTAACACCTTACTCCATAACGCGCTCACGCAATTAACATCCTAACAAACCACAATCCCTTTAAAGGTCTGCGCACACATAGTAGCTTTAACTGCCATTTTAGGGTTCCGTAGCCAAATGTTCAATGACGAAACGCGTCATTTCTATCTGTCTGTCTGTCCGTCCGTATGTCACAGCCACTTTTTTCCGAAACTATAAGAACTACGCTGTTGAAACTTGGTAAGTAGATGTATTCTCTGAACCGCATTAAGATTTTCACACAAAAATAGAAAAAAAAAACAAGAAATTTTGGGGGTTCCCCTTAGAACTGAAACTCAAATTTTTTTTTTCATGAATCCCATACGTGGTGGTATCTATGTATAGGTCTTCAAAAACTATATTGAAGTTTAACCGCACGGTGTCCTCCCAAGTGTCCGTTGCCGAGCACCCCGGGTAATTAACAAAAACTAAAACTTAAACTAAAAAGAATATACGAGTATGATGTACATTACCATGTAAACTTCCACTAAAAATTAATTTGCACGAGATCTAGTAAGTAGTTTTTTTTTAATACGTCATAAATCGTATACCGCAATTTACCTTCCTTCCTTCAATCAACTCACATATAAAAATTTTACTTGCTGCTACGGAACCCTTCATGGGAGAGTCAGACTTGCACTTGACCGGTTTTTTTTTGTGGTGTTTTTTTGTATGGATGAAAATGACATGTTGCGTCTACCCCAAATAACAGGAACAAGGGCAGGTGAATGATGGATTGTACCTTGTTAAAAAGAGTCGCTATGTAATGCGTATGTAGAGCGTCATAGCACCCGCCACCACCCACGGCCTCTGTGGCGTAACGGTAGTGCATTCGACTACTACGATAGGGGGCGCGGGTTCGATTCCCGCTCAGTGCAAATATTTGTAGGCATGAATTTGTCTATTTGCATTGGCCTGGGTGTTTCCTATGTATTTACAAGAACTATGCTTACTTTAGATAAAAATCTTGTTTTATGCAACCAGTTATCTGGTTGTCATTACATCTGGCTAGGGGGCGTCACTAAATATGAATAATGTAATTTTATTTTATTTTTTCAAAGAATATTAGTAACAGTATCCATATTAATTCATATACAAAAACTTACCGACTATGTTAGTAACATTTTCAAGTAGGTATACTTACTATCAAGTACCTTTTTTTTTCGTGCGGAAATACCTACGGATACCCCCCCGCCAGCCAGCGGGGGCGGCTATGTCTCGGGTCTTCAGACGCCGGGGTGTAAGGTTGCCCATAGAGCATATCCCACGCACCCCGACTGACCCTGAGCCATCTCCGGTTTCGAGATGGCCCCCTCGGGTTTGGGAACCACGGTGTCCCCGTCTTGCCCCGGTTTGGGGGAGGGGCGCTAGTCGCCCCACCGTCCCGGCCTGCTTCTGCTGGGGTGACCGGCGGCCTCACCTGCCACCCCCAGGCCTGCGCTCATGGAGGACGGAGGTCGTTAAGCGAGAGTTCTGAACCTCTCCCGGGACTATAAAGGACCTAAATAATCTTCATTTCAAGTTTGTAACCCTTATATTATAAAGATTTTCCTTTTAAATGATAAAGGGACTACCATTTTTTTTTTCGTGCGGGAACCTTGCTTGAACCGACTAAAACCGCACGCTGTCTCGGGTCTATAGGTCTATTACATATTAAACATACATACAGGAATGGCGTGTTGAATGCGACCACTAAAAATCTAGTCAGTATCTATGGATAGTCTTCAAAAATGATATTGAGGTTTCTAATATCATTTTTTTCTAAACTGAATAGTTTGCGCGAGAGACACTTCCAAAGTGGTAATATGTGCCCCCCCCCCCCTCTAACTTCTAAAATAAGAGAATGATAAAACTAAAAAAAATATAGTTATATCTAAAATATATTATATATAAAAATAAAGTTTACCATGTAAACTTCCACCGGAAATTGTTTTGAACGAGATCTAGTAAGTAGTTTATTTTTAATACGTCATAAATCGTAAACCGCGTTTTCCCTTCATTCCATCAACGCAAATATAGATATTTTACTTGCTGCTACGGAACCCTTCATGGGCGAGTCCGACTCGCACTTGGCCGCTTTGTTTTGTGTAATGAGTGACTACAAATGGAACTCTCAAAAAAATTTCAAGGTTATTTGTTGAAAATGTTTATATTAAATGATATAACTGCAACAGGGGAACATAAAAAATCCAAAGTCATTACTGTATCAGCTCTGAGCACAGTCCTGGCCATCAATAATTCAGTGAGCATCTCACTCCGTATCTCGCGTCGCCCCGCTAACGAGATTATCCGGACATTATAGTTACTTCTTTTTACACGAGGAATGTATGTCTATTTGGTATGTGTTGAGATTTTATTGAATTATCGTTCAGTTGAAAATCAACTAAACGATAATTCAATATTCAATATCAATGATGAGGTATAAAATTAGAGCCGCCGCTGGCCGGCGGGGGGGTATCCGAAGGGATTTCCGCACGATAAAAAAAAAAAAAAAAAAAAAAAAAAAAAAAAGGTATAAAATTAGAGCATTATAATTTATTTTCAGGAATTCAAGTTTCTACAACAACGGGTTTAAAATTATTCTTTGTAGTTAGCTAACGTAAAGTTATTTAAAAAATACGACTCTCTTGCAGTTTAAAGAAATATATATTGAACTTATTTTTGCTAACATAACATAAGACGTATATAATATATCGGAGAATTTCGAATATCTGGGACGTGTTTAGATAGCTCAGCTGGTCAGAGCATTCCCCCTGTAAGGGACTGGTCGCGGGTTAAGTCCCGTTCTAGATGTTCTCTTTTTCCGATCTAAATCTTTAGAAAAAGTAAGCATACAAAATGCTTAAAAATTTAATTGAACATAACATAAATATAAAATACTTATTTATATAACATATAAAAAAATATATATAGAACTTATTTTTACTAACATAACATAAGACGTATATTATCGCAGAATTTCGGATATCTGGGACGTGTCTAGATAGCTCAGCTGGTCAGAGCATTCCCCCTGTAAGGGACTGGTCGCAGGTTCAAGTCCCGTCCTAGATGTTCTCTTTTTCCGATCTAAATCTTTAGAAAAAGTAAGCATACAAAATGCTTAAAAATGTAATTGAACATAACATAACTTCACGCCTGTAACCCCGAATGGGTGGGCAGAGGTGTATTAATTACAAGTTTCAAAAGATTGCCAAAACAAACATAGTAGCTTTGGTCTATAAAGCCTACTAATATTATAAACGTGAAAGTTTGTGTGTATCCATGGATGGATGTTTTTTACTCTTTCAAGCAAAAACGGCTGAACGGATCTAGCTGAAATTTAGTACAGGGATAGAATATAGTCTGGAATAACTAAAAAGCTACTTTTTATTCCTGATATGATTTCCCATGGGAAGCGGGAACGGGAATAAAGCTCCACGGGGAAGCTGCAGCCAAACGGTAGTAAACATGAAGAAAAGGGATAGTAAAATAAGAAACATGAAGAAAAACAAGAGAAGTGCGTTTTCAATCATCTTAAAAGTAAAACACTTGAAATGTAGTTTAAGTACGCCAATTAATATCGATTTTAAGTTACTATCACTGCACTAATATTATTAGATTGACTGTCTATACCCACCCCATATTTTATCCTATAAGGTGATTTTGTTTTTTTTAATCCACTGCTGAGTTTTAAAAGCTCGTCAAAGTTACTTTATATTATCTATCTATATATAAAATTGTAAATTAGTTGTGTTTGTACATCAGAAATATTTAAAAAAAAACTTGGTTGTACGAATACTGCGATACTGAACACAAAAATATTTTTTTTGGAATGATTGTCTATTTATCTGTTTGTACGCGATGGACGCAAAAGATACTAAAAGGATTTTGATACTTAGGACTTTGATACGTCAGATATAAAATCTGCCGTAGGTTTGATTGCAATTGGTCAAGTAGAACCCGACCGAAAACCGACCTTCGCGCAGGCGCAGCCTCACCGGCGGGCATCAGCTAGCTATTAAAAATGAAAATTAGTTGTCTGTACATTGGAGATATAAAAAAAAATACCTTATGATCGAATGATGCCATAAAAGTACAGGATGTTAGTTTTTCGGATTTAGGCAGGGTCGATTACCGATTGCAGCAAGTGGGTTTTAGAAAATCTTTGAATGCAGTTTAAATTGTTTTTTTTTTAATTAAAATGAAGTCTTCTTTAAGTAAAATTGTCTGTCTACATTATTTAAGATATTTTCCTCCATGTGGCATAGCCTAATGACGCTCTGTATAATTTCATAACACATTATTATACATTACTATATATATATCAAAAATTAAGTCATCTCACAAAACTACGACCCAAATCCTTCCATATTGTTACAGATCGTGAAGTTTGAAGAACTTCAGGACCTGCGCTGCGTCATGCGTATCACGCACGTCAGGCAAATCGTATGAATTTATTTTTCGTAGTGTAATTTATATCTGCACGAAATCAGCTAAGTATTATTTGCACAAAATAAAGACTCAGTTAAACTTAGTTAGGTATTCTAGAAAAAGCGAAGACAGAGAATATACTTGGAGTGCAATTCATTCTGCTGTCGCAAAAATTGAGCGAAGCAATTTCACCAGGACTTTTTCTAACGGTGATAATTCCTCAATGGCTAGTCCGATTTTCGTTTTTATTTTTTTGTTTTGCGTATATGAACAATTACTTAATTTAATACCAATCGCGTGAATGAGGCTTTTTAGTTCATTGAGAAAACAGTTTTTTTTCCGGTGATTATTCCTCCGTGGTACACATGAATTTTTAATTACACAGCCTATGGTCCTCCCCATCAGTAACATCTTTGCTTGTGTGGAATTTCATTAGAATTGGTTAAGCCGTTTGGGAGGAGAAGATGGTCTAACGAAATACATGAGTCGTCTAAAAGAGAGTAAAGCTCTGACGAGCTTCGCTCAATTTCATTGCATTATTCAATTTGTATTCTTTTCCATTTTCGCTGGAAGCTATTGAGTGTGTTAGCCATATATGTATATTATTGCCTATTCATTTCCTTCGAAAGCCGTGGCTGACTTAATTGTGTTTCTTGCATCAAAATTTGTTAGTGTCAAGTGAGTTAAAACCAAATACTATAAGTTCTAGCGGTCCGGAAAACTCAATTGTGGTTATTCGCGTGAGTTGGGCATAAACGTATTTATCAGGGAACAGCGGAGATTTAGTGCATAGTTATTGGCTGCTGCATATACAGGAGGAGAAATGCTTAGTTTGTATAGACTGGTTGAAAGTGCGATATGTTGTCTTTTTGTCTGAAGCTGTGAGGTTTGTTAAAACCCGGAATCTAGTGTTATAAGTAATCAGGTTGAGAATTATTTTCAAAATTAACACATCTGCAACGTTGTGTGGAGGAACAGGGTGTGATGTTCCTCCAACACAAAGGGAGGATCCTCCGACCAGGCAAGGTGATCACGCCTGGCGGGCCGCGTCCCAACGGTTGTCGCTGGGATGTTGTGTAAATGTTATACCAGCGCGCGAACTTCACTTACGCGATTCAGGATTGGTAGTGCCATAGTAGCATCGAAGTAGTTCAACTTGTTGTCGCTAGATGGCGCTGGGTATATTTTTCTTATTTATTATTAAAATTACATTTATGCTGTTAAGAATATTTTGTTACTGGTTTTACCGGTTTCATTGTTGTCTGAAACGAAACCGTTTACTGTGACAATGAAAAGAAGATAAAGTTGATAAGGATGATACAGCTACTACTAAAGTACTACTAGTATATAAAATATTTCTTTTGTATTTGAAGCACTTCTATTCTGTTCATCCAATTGCGATTAAAATATATCAACGTATTCCTTTTACTTGGCCGATTATATTTTCTCACACAATACACTATAGTAGCACATTTTCATTGCTATCATTATTCGAAATTCAAGTCTACCAAAGAATTTATACAAATCGTCATTACTATTATGTAGCTTTCTCTGTAAAATAAATGTTTTCGTAGCCAATTCCTAAACGTTCACAAACTGAATTAAAGTTATAATGATATTGTTATCAGCACATGTATTTTCCTTGGTTACATTCAACAAATTCCAACAGTTGAAATCATACCGAAACATAACATGTAAAGTGACACTGTTATTTTAATAAACCTCCTCTTAAAAAAACACTCATAAAAAATCACTCAAAGAAAAAGTGTGTTATAATATTTTTGATACAAGAGCCAGTTTAACAAGGAATAACCACACGTAACATCGACAAAAATGAATATTTAAAGGATCATTTTGTTACCGTAACGGGACCGCGACTCCTTTTTTACACGCCAATGGAAATTCTACACAATAATGCTACTTTGTCGAGAGCATTGTGGAATGAAGCAAATAAAAACGACAGAGAATACGGTTGGGTCCTTGGGGGATCCCTAACCCATCAGCCAGCTGAAAAGCTAGTCAACCTGTGACCACGGCCAATGTTACCGTCGAAATGTCTGACAGTTCAAAGGTTATAAATACATATTTAGGTATACCACACAGCCATACACAATTTTATTTCAAGAACTGAGTATCATGGATGTGATGGTAAAAGTTTAAAAAGCCGAACAACTAAATAATGGTTTTGATCTTGGTTTTTGAAGTTATTTGTAGTCACGTAGTAACTACCTTTTTTTTTTTTTTTTTTTTTTTACGTGCGGAAATCCCTTCGGATACCCCCCCGCTAGCCAGCGGGGGTGGTTATGTCGTGTCTCGACTAAAACCGCACGGTGTCCTCCCCAAGTGTCCGTTGCCGGGCACCCCGGGTAAGCCCTCGAAAGGATAACCCCAGGGTTGCCGGCGGACTTTGGCCGCCACCGCGGCCTCGCCTGGTGGGGTCGGGTTTTATCCCGCTTCGGTGAGTTGGCAGGCGTGTGTAGGGCACACACGACACGCCTCCGCCACGGCCTGCTTCTGTAAGGACGGCGAGTCGGCCAACTGCCGTCCTCAGGCCCCGATCATGGAGGTCGGTAGTCCCGGGCGTAGATGAGTCTGCGGCGTCCTCGCCGCAGACTGCGAAACTCGGGGGGCAGGGTTCTTTCCCGCTCCCTCTCCGCCGTCTCTTTCGCGCGCATTATCTGCTCGCAGAAAGAGGCGGCGGCGTGCCACTTGCTCCCGTCGGAGACCACGGCCCTCACCATGGTCTCCAACGAGAGAACGTCCACGCCCAGGACCGCAACGAGATCCCGGCGTTGACTCGCCCACGCAGGGCACTCCACCAACGTGTGGAGCGCCGTGTCTTCGCCAGGATCCTCGCAGTGCTGGCACTGCGGCGTTGTCTCCCGGTGGATGCGCCACAGATACTTACCGAAACACCCGTGTCCGGTAACCATCTGGCACATCCGGTAGGAGAGGTCCCCATGGTCCCTCTCCAGCCATTCCTTCATGATCGGTCTCACCGCCGCAATGGTGGATTCCCCCCACCTTGGGTGCTCAAGTCGCACCCTCCATGTCTCCATGAGTTCCTGGCGGAGCAGGGACCGCTGAGCCCTGATTTCTCGGGGCCCCGCTCCAGCGCTTCCTTGCGCCACTGGTACAGCAGCGCAAGGGCTCTCGCTTCCAGGTCCCATGGAGGGGTCCCAGCTAGGAGACATGCCGCCTCGACGGAGATCGTGCGATACCCCCTGATGACTCTGACGGCCATCGCCTTTAACGGGCTGTTAAGAACAGCCACGTTGCGGGCCGCCAGAGTCTCCGCCCATACGGGGGCCCCGTATAGGGCCATGCTCCGCACGATCCCCAGGTACAGTCTCCTAAGTAACTACCCTTGCCTGTGAAATTAATGTGATCGCATTGATCGCGTTGAATTAATAATAGTTAGGGCTTAAACTTTCCGGCTCATATTATTATTGAACTTATAATTAAATACACCAGTATATATATATATGATTTTAGATTGACATGGTCATTTACATTAAAATTAGAAGTACATCCGTGATCATGGTACTTGTAACAGTGCCGAAATATCGGATTCTCGAAAAAGATACTAAACATGGTAAATATCCCGTTTATCATTCTAATTTTAATACACCAGTATATGCTATATTACGGTGTATGGGTTTAAGGTAAGGTTACCATGCATTTTAGTGATAAATGTGTGGTATGTTTATAAAAGTTGTAAATTTAAATTTATATCTATCATATATTTACTATAACATAACATAACATAACATAGGCGTGAGTTTATGTTATGTTATGTTATGTTATGTTTATTTACTAATCTGATCTATGAATTCTGTTGTCAACATTATTTAAATTATAGAGGTGTTGTATTTATAAAATACGCATGTTGTGCAGTTGCTCCCTCACTGCGAGCATTCACCTGAGAACCCAGAACCGAGCATTACAATGCGCAACTCAAGAACTGAGTATCATGGATGTGATGGTAAAAGTTTAAAAAGCCGAACAACTAAATAATGGTCTTGATCTTGGTTTTTGAAGTTATTTGTAGTCACGTAGTAAGTAACTACCCTTGCCTGTGAAATTAATGTGATCGCGTTGAATTAATAATAGTTAGGGCTTAAACTTTCCGGCTCATATTATTATTGAACTTATAATTAAATACACCAGTATATATATATGATTTTAGATTGACATGGTCATTTACATTAAAATTAGAAGTACATCCGTGATCATGGTACTTGTAACAGTGCCGAAATATCGGATTCTCGAAAAAGATACTAAACATGGTAAATATCCCGTTTATCATTCTAATTTTAATACACCAGTATATGCTATATTACGGTGTATGGGTTTAAGGTAAGGTTATCATGCATTTTAGTGATAAATGTGTGGTATGTTTATAAAAGTTGTAAATTTAAATTTATATCTATCATATATTTACTATAACATAACATAACATAACATAGGCGTGAGTTTATGTTATGTTATGTTATGTTTATTTACTAATCTGATCTATGAATTCTGTTGTCAACATTATTTAAATTATAGAGGTGTTGTATTTATAAAATACGCATGTTGTGCAGTTGCTCCCTCACTGCGAGCATTCACCTGAGAACCCAGAACCGAGCATTACAATGCGCAACTCAAGAACTGAGTATCATGGATGTGATGGTAAAAGTTTAAAAAGCCGAACAACTAAATAATGGTTTTGATCTTGGTTTTTGAAGTTATTTGTAGTCACGTAGTAAGTAACTACCCTTGCCTGTGAAATTAATGTGATCGCGTTGATCGCGTTGAATTAATAATAGTTAGGGCTTAAACTTTCCGGCTCATATTATTATTGAACTTATAATTAAATACACCAGTATATATATATGATTTTAGATTGACATGGTCATTTACAATAAAATTAGAAGTACATCCGTGATCATGGTACTTGTAACAGTGCCGAAATATCGGATTCTCGAAAAAGATACTAAACATGGTAAATATCCTGTTTATCATTCTAATTTTAATACACCAGTATATGCTATATTACGGTGTATGGGTTTAAGGTAAGGTTATCATGCATTTTAGTGATAAATGTGTGGTATGTTTATAAAAGTTGTAAATTTAAATTTATATCTATCATATATTTACTATAACATAACATAACATAACATAGGCGTGAGTTTATGTTATGTTATGTTATGTTATGTTTATTTACTAATCTGATCTATGAATTCTGTTGTCAACATTATTTAAATTATAGAGGTGTTGTATTTATAAAATACGCATGTTGTGCAGTTGCTCCCTCACTGCGAGCATTCACCTGAGAACCCAGAACCGAGCATTACAATGCGCAACTCAAGAACTGAGTATCATGGATGTGATGGTAAAAGTTTAAAAAGCCGAACAACTAAATAATGGTTTTGATCTTGGTTTTTGAAGTTATTTGTAGTCACGTAGTAAGTAACTACCCTTGCCTGTGAAATTAATGTGATCGCGTTGATCGCGTTGAATTAATAATAGTTAGGGCTTAAACTTTCCGGCTCATATTATTATTGAACTTATAATTAAATACACCAGTATATATATATGATTTTAGATTGACATGGTCATTTACAATAAAATTAGAAGTACATCCGTGATCATGGTACTTGTAACAGTGCCGAAATATCGGATTCTCGAAAAAGATACTAAACATGGTAAATATCCTGTTTATCATTCTAATTTTAATACACCAGTATATGCTATATTACGGTGTATGGGTTTAAGGTAAGGTTATCATGCATTTTAGTGATAAATGTGTGGTATGTTTATAAAAGTTGTAAATTTAAATTTATATCTATCATATATTTACTATAACATAACATAACATAACATAGGCGTGAGTTTATGTTATGTTATGTTATGTTATGTTTATTTACTAATCTGATCTATGAATTCTGTTGTCAACATTATTTAAATTATAGAGGTGTTGTATTTATAAAATACGCATGTTGTGCAGTTGCTCCCTCACTGCGAGCATTCACCTGAGAACCCAGAACCGAGCATTACAATGCGCAACTCAAGAACTGAGTATCATGGATGTGATGGTAAAAGTTTAAAAAGCCGAACAACTAAATAATGGTTTTGATCTTGGTTTTTGAAGTTATTTGTAGTCACGTAGTAAGTAACTACCCTTGCCTGTGAAATTAATGTGATCGCGTTGATCGCGTTGAATTAATAATAGTTAGGGCTTAAACTTTCCGGCTCATATTATTATTGAACTTATAATTAAATACACCAGTATATATATATGATTTTAGATTGACATGGTCATTTACAATAAAATTAGAAGTACATCCGTGATCATGGTACTTGTAACAGTGCCGAAATATCGGATTCTCGAAAAAGATACTAAACATGGTAAATATCCTGTTTATCATTCTAATTTTAATACACCAGTATATGCTATATTACGGTGTATGGGTTTAAGGTAAGGTTATCATGCATTTTAGTGATAAATGTGTGGTATGTTTATAAAAGTTGTAAATTTAAATTTATATCTATCATATATTTACTATAACATAACATAACATAACATAGGCGTGAGTTTATGTTATGTTATGTTATGTTTATTTACTAATCTGATCTATGAATTCTGTTGTCAACATTATTTAAATTATAGAGGTGTTGTATTTATAAAATACGCATGTTGTGCAGTTGCTCCCTCACTGCGAGCATTCACCTGAGAACCCAGAACCGAGCATTACAATGCGCAACTCAAGAACTGAGTATCATGGATGTGATGGTAAAAGTTTAAAAAGCCGAACAACTAAATAATGGTTTTGATCTTGGTTTTTGAAGTTATTTGTAGTCACGTAGTAAGTAACTACCCTTGCCTGTGAAATTAATGTGATCGCGTTGATCGCGTTGAATTAATAATAGTTAGGGCTTAAACTTTCCGGCTCATATTATTATTGAACTTATAATTAAATACACCAGTATATATATATGATTTTAGATTGACATGGTCATTTACAATAAAATTAGAAGTACATCCGTGATCATGGTACTTGTAACAGTGCCGAAATATCGGATTCTCGAAAAAGATACTAAACATGGTAAATATCCTGTTTATCATTCTAATTTTAATACACCAGTATATGCTATATTACGGTGTATGGGTTTAAGGTAAGGTTATCATGCATTTTAGTGATAAATGTGTGGTATGTTTATAAAAGTTGTAAATTTAAATTTATATCTATCATATATTTACTATAACATAACATAACATAACATAGGCGTGAGTTTATGTTATGTTATGTTATGTTATGTTTATTTACTAATCTGATCTATGAATTCTGTTGTCAACATTATTTAAATTATAGAGGTGTTGTATTTATAAAATACGCATGTTGTGCAGTTGCTCCCTCACTGCGAGCATTCACCTGAGAACCCAGAACCGAGCATTACAATGCGCAACCTGTAATGATACAATACGAGTATCACATAAGTGAGGGAGGAGAATCTATAATATTTTGATACAACTAGTAACAAAAACTAAATATGAAATGTTACATTACAAGCGAATGCTCCTCGGTCAAGAAGGCGGTATTGAAACGTAATCCTAAAAATCGAATCTGAAATGTTACGAAGAATGTTTACGTGTAAAGTCGCGATAGTCCAGTGGCATACGTAACGGACTGCTGAGACGAGGTCTCGAGTTCGATCCCAAGTCGCCCTGGACACACACCTCTGACTATTGACTAATAATGTGCCCGGTAGATGGCAATAGGCTCGCCCCCTATTACATTGGGACCTTAACATAACTGGCGAATCGTGGGTGTGTAATACACCTCTGCCTACCCCTTCGGGGATACAGGCCTGAAGTTATTATGTATATGTTTACGTGTATATATTTTACATAACACCGGATACAAAAACTGCGTAACAGAAAATCTCTTCACTGGTTTTCGTTGTCCGCGTAAAAATCACGGTCGAAATGTAATAGGCCTTTTAACTGCATTGAGTTTTCAATGACTTTATGATGATGTCGTTCTCCATTTTATATACCTTGTGATTGCGTTCTAAAAGCATTTTTATTTTATTTGTGACAGCCGTATTGTTACCAGTTTACAGCCTGGTCAGTAGGATAGTTCATTCATATGATATGTAAAATTTAAGTATTAGAGTTAACGGGATATTTACCATGTGGTTCTAAGAATGTCCGATATTTCGGCACTGTTGCAAGCGCCATGATCACGGAGGATCATGGCGCTTGCAACAGTGCCGAAATATCGGACATTCTTAGAACCACATGGTAAATATCCCGTTAACTCTAATACTTATGTTAGTGACCATGATAGTTTAAATACCTATAATGTAAAATTTATATTAAAGGACCGCGGTAGCCTAGTGGTTGGAAGGTAATGGAAGGTAATGAAAGGTAATGGACTGCTGAGACGAGGTCTCGGGTTCGATCCCAGGTTTTACCATGGCACACACCAATGACTTTTTGATGCTTTTCGAAGTTATGTGTGTATTTATCGCAGGTTTATAAGTGTCCGGTTAATGGCAATAGGCTCGCCACCTATTACATTGGGACCTAAACATAAACTGGCGAAATGTGGGTGCTAACACCTCTGCCTACCCCTTCGGGGATATAGGCGTGAGTTTATGTTATGTTATAGTAAAGGACTCGTTAAGGCTGTCGTGTATCGCTAGCTAGTAGGCACATTTTAGGATACAAAATACAACAAAAAACTGCCAAAAAAAAACAACTAAAAATAATAATATAGATAACGAACTGTTGTCCGTGGCTACACCCGCGTATTATTCTAATTCCGTTCCCGTAGCCCATGAGAACCTATTCCAGCGATAGTAAGCAGCTTCTATGTTATTCTAGACTATAATATGTCCCTGTGCCAAACTTCAGTCAGATCTGTTCAGCCGTTTGAGCATGATTGAGTAACAAACATCTTCATAAACATTCACATTCATGAGTAGGATAGAATAGGATAGTACATCCAGCCATCATACTACCAGATCTGTCCATGATTATAAAAGGCGTGGTTGAATAGAAACACTCATACACATAAACACTGAATATATTCCACTTCAATTTTGGTGAGTCGTGTAAAAAAGAGTTAGGCTAAAAGTGTTAAAAAATTTAAAACTCCATTTACGTTTTGTATTCTATCGATTCTTCATGCATGAACTCGCGTATGAATCAGACACGTTAGTACGAGATTGCGACAACGAATTATTTATTGATGCCAATATGTCGAACAGGCATTATGACGCATTTTTCACATTAATGTCGTTCGTACTCTAAGAGCCGGTGAAGACCGCCCTTCATCCATCTGATAACCAGATGGGATATATTTTTTATTAAATATAATTCATCTATTAACATGTCTGTATGAGTCGCCTATCAAAAAGTGTTCATGGCTCTTTTTTATTTAAATTAATTTTAATCATTTTTCGATAACCGGATTTTTTTTATTCCAACTGATAATTTTAACATAGAAAATATGCCTCGATAGGTTTGTAAATAAATTATCTTTCTTATAATACCACTTTCGATTGGTTATTAGATCGGTGTAGTTACCTATATTTAATTATCTGTTTATAACTGCTTGCCAGGTAGTCATGAACAAAAATAAGTAGGTGAGCCTACCAAGGCATATTCTCTATTTTTTATAACGTCTCGTGACCTATCGCGATTAATATGTAACTTACTTTTGCCGACGTTTCGGATGCGTTGCAGCACCCGTGGTCACGGCTTCAAGAGTCAAGTTATAGGTCCCGAGACGTTATAAAAGGTATGAGTTTACACCGCGATGGTTTAAAAATAGCATATTCTCTATATTAAAAACTATCCGTTGAAATAAAAAAATTCCGGTTATCAAAAACCGATGAAAATTAAATTAATTAACAATAGCCATAAACACTTTTTGAATGGCAAGTCAAGGCATGTTGACTTGGACCAGGAATAATGAATTAAATTTGAAATATATCCCATCTGGTTTTTAGATGAGTGAAGGTTAATCTTCACGTACTTCTCTCCTAGTAGCAACTAACTAAGCTTATTTCATCGCTAGGGTGGAAAGTATTTTTTTTTAATTTTAAGTTTTGTAATTTTGTATTGTAATAATTTAATTACGTCATAATGACTAGATATCATGACGCTATTTTTTACATGGACGCCTAAATGCACATCTCTTGACCAACTCGACTACAATGTAACCAATAGATTCGATTTTCAAAACTTTTCTAATGTTGGCAGTATGTAAGAAAACCGATTCTCAGCACTCCATGGATTCACCGTGCGGTCGCCGGGTCCATAGCGTGATACAGAAAGGAACACCATGACGGCGACTGGGACTTGCGACCCAGATGTAGGTTTAGGGTGGCCACCTTGTGATGCATCAGCGCTCACCTCCACCGTCAGTAGTGTTCCCCCCCTACCTATCCAAATTTGGTAAGATCCTAACAATGCCGCTTTTGATATACGTTTTAATAAAGAGCTTACTGAAGCTCTTGGCAATCCGAGGTCTTTAAGTAAGTTGTACAGGGATTTAGCTGGAATTCCCCTTGCTCCTACTTCTACGGCATAGAGTTTAACCACGTAGCCGTTTTTGGTTAACTCGTTAGTCAAATCAAGCCAAGTGGTCTCGAGACGGCGTGCGGTTTTAGTCGGTTCAAGCCCGACATAACCGCCCCCGCTGGCACGCGGGGGGGTATCCGAAGGGATTTCCGCACGAAAAAAAAAAAAAAAAAAAAAAAAAAAAAAAGGTATATTAGTTTCCCACGGTACTGTGAGTTCTACAAGCACTGCACGCTTATGCGATCGTGAAAAAAGGAATATGTCGGGTCTGGATGATGAGGCACAGACATCCTCCGGTATCCTATAGTGCTTCTCATACGTGTCTACGAGTATTGTCCAGTCAACGGCAGCTATCAAAATTGAATATGGCTTTTGAGGTGATTTCTTTGAGCAGCCTTCCTTTACAAACGCAATGTCATTTCTTTGGTTTGTGGTTAATCCTTTTTTCGCTCTAGCTACCGCCAAACTTACAGCCTCACGTATGATTTCTAATACCCTATCATGACGGCGCGAGTAATGACCCCGGTCTAATAGCGTTTTACAACCCACTAGTAGAAAGTCGACAACTTATACAGTCGCCCCACCGTCCCGGCCTGCTTCTGCTGGGGTGACAGGCGGCCTCACCTGTCACCCCCAGGCCTGCGCTCATGGAGGACGGAGGTCGTTAAGTGACCTCCGGCGCCTGAGTCGCCTGCGACGCGCGGCGAGCAAGTTGCGGGCTCGGCGGGCCGGGAGAGTTCTAAATCTCTCCCGGGCGCGCTCCGCCATCTCCTTCGCGAGCATTACATGCTCGCAGAAGGAGGTGGCGGCGGCCCACGCGCTCGCGCTCTGCACCATTGCCGCAATCATGCTGCCGAGCGAGAGGACTCCCACCCCGATGGCTGCCACGAGGTCACGCCTCGGCGCCTCCCACGCCGGGCAGTCCGCCAGCGTGTGCAGCCCTGAGTCCTCGCTCGCATCGCGGTGATGACACTCAGGCGTTGGCTCCTTCCTGATCCGATGCAGGTGGTCCCCGAAGCACCCCTTCCCGGAGATCACCTGCGTCAGTCGTTACGAGAGGCTTCCGTGTCGCCTCTCTAGCCAATCCTGGCCTTAGCCTTGGCCTTAATTAAGGCCTTACCGCCGCTATTGCGGCGTGCCCTGCGCTTGGTCGCCCAAGTCGTTCCTTCCACTCCACCACGATGGCCTGGCGGAGCTGGGACTGCACGGCCTCGATTTCTCGAGGCTCGGGGTTCCATCCCTGCTCCCGCGCCTCCTTTCGCCACTGGTACAGTTGCGAAAGGGCTCTCGCCTCCAGGTCCCATGGCGGAGTTCCGGCAAGGAGACTCGTCGCCTCGAAGGAGATCGTGCGGTACCCGCGGATGACCCTGATGGCCACAACTCGTTGCGGAGCGCGCAGCATCCTCACAGTTCTGGTCCTCAGGGCCTCCGCCCATATTGGGCACCCATACAGGGCCATGGACCGCACAATCCCCGCGTAGAGTCTCCTGCAGGAGTCATCGGGCCCCCTCATGTTGGGCAACAGCCGAGGCAGAGCGAGAGCTGTGCCCTTCAATTTGGGGGCCAGACTTCGGACGTGCTCTCCGAAGTCCCATCGGCCGTCGAGCACGAGCCCCAAATATTTCATTTGGGGCTTGATGCCGATGCGATTTCCTCCCACGATGAGACTGGATCCCTCGGATGGCTTGCTCCGAGGCCCATGAAAGAACAGGGCCTCGGTTTTATGCAGAGCCACCTCGAGACCCAGCCGCCGGATCCGCTCAACGACTTGGGCAACCGCGGTCGTGGCCTTCAGGGTCGCTTCGCGGTACGTCGCCCCGCACTCCATCACGAGCGTGTCGTCCGCGTAGCACGTGACGATGGCACCGCCTACGAGCTCACCGCGAAGCACCCAGTCGTATCCGATGTTCCACAGGAGCGGCCCCAGGACCGATCCCTGTGGAACACCGCACGACATTTCACGCCGACCGAGACCGGTCACGGTTGGGTAGATGACATAATCAATATACCTGTGTCATTAAATGTGTGTGTAGTATTTTAATTTTCTCACATAGTCGAAATGAAAAGAAGAGTGTTTACCTCGGCTGAATGTCACCATTTCACCCTCGAACTATTGGCGCTCTCACTTTGTTCGAGCGCTAGAAATATCTCGGGTAAAATGGCTGACTTTCAACCCTTGTGTAACAATCTACTATTAACCTAGCCCAAAAGTTGCAAATATTCATAAAATGATATGAAATTCTAGCCCCTAATTGTTTAAGATAACATGATATAATTTATATTATTATTATATAATATTTAACATCAGGGTGACCGTTTTTTTTGCCATTTTCTCAAAATGAAACCTGTCTAGGTAGATCGATTTATCACACCCGAAACCCCCTATTACTAATAGTACCCATGGCCGCCATCTTTCTACAAATTTTCTTTTTAATCTAATCATTATCTGGCTCCAGCCAGGCTTGCAGCTGAGATTTCTTCAAACTGATATACCTGCTGATTGGCGGACGAGGCTCTAGTCAACCAACGACAGTCGCTCCCGTAAAAGTTGTCACCACCAAATTATGTAAAAGAGGAGTATAAGAGCGCTTGGCGTTCGATTTAATAATCGGGATTGACTAATTTGGCTTTCACGGGAGTGGCTGTCGTTTGGCCCCACAACCCCGAGTGGAAAGCCTACGCCAGAACCGTACGAACCAGATATTCATACATAAAACATGACTTTATCACAAATAATAATATAATGTTCAATGAATCGACTTAATCTAAATCATAAAATCATTTGATGACATTATATTATTTTTAAAACAAGAATACTGACTTCTGATTGCGGCAAAACTGGGTAAACATTATTTTTTCTTATTCACCATAATTTTGCAAATAACATACATACATAACATAACTTCGCGCCTGTATCGCCGTAGGGGTAGGTAGAGGTGTATTACAAACCCACGATTCGCAAGTTATGCTTAGGTCCCAATGTAATAGGTTGCGAGCCTATTGCCATCTACCGGGCACATTACTAAGCGAGCGATAATCAATATTTTTAATACACACATAACTACGAAAAGTCAGAGGTGTGTGCCCGGGGCGACTGGGGATCGAAATCGAGACCTCGTCTCGGCAGTCCGTTACGTACACCACTGGTCTATCGCCGCTGCAAATAACATTTCGAGTTTTAAAAGTTTAATTCAAACCCTCTTTTATATGTACTTAATATCCCCACATGTAAAGGACCCGAAAAAGGAACAATGTGTGTTCTATTTATTTTAACCAAACAAAAAACCACTAAATGTTACGAAGCGACTCAACGGCTCTGTTGCAAAAGAAAATAGGATGTGGACGGCGATACACGAGTTACAATAACAATCATGGCAGCAGATAGATTGGATGAAATTGGACAGCGGTCTGGCATTTGAACTCATACAGAGGTTGAAACTGACCCTTCGGGGAAGTGATTCAAATGTTCAGATATTGTACGTTCGTTCTGTTTTCTATAGACACGTTTGCAAATTTTAATGAATTCGAATCAACTCTCGATGTTTGTCATCAAATCTTGCAAATTAAATTTGATCTGTGCGTTTTCTACCGCCTTTATAATGGGGTGTATTCAGAAGAATTACATGAAATGATGCCCACGGCCACATTCTATCATCGCACTGCTCGCCACAGACAGGGAATTCATCCTCACACGTTGCAACCGGCAACGGTGCGTACAGTTAGGTATGAAAGGCACTTTATTCCGCGCACCCTCAGGCTGTGGAATGATCTCCCTGCTGTGATTTTCCCAAGCGACTACAATATGGGGTTCTCCAAGAAGGGCATTAGAAGGTTTTTACAGGGTCGGCAGCGCGAGTGTGACGCCCCTGGTGTTGCGCACGTCCATAGGCCAAAGTAACCGCTTCCCATCACGTGAACCGTGAGTTTGTCTGTCACCTGAGTGGTATAAAAAAAAAACACTTCCCGGTTACCGATTGAACTGAAATTTTGTATACATGTGTAAATTGCGTGACAATGCAATATTATGATGACATGGTGCTGATCTGATGATGGAGCTGGAAGGTGGCTTAGGAACTTCGCAATAAAACGATACAAGCTCATCGAGTTCGAGCTCGTTAGAATCGTCTTGACGAGTAATTTGGCCTGCAATGGTCTGAGGATGGCGCTGGAAGGTGGTCATATGAACTCTGTAGTGAAACGACGGAATCCTATCGAGTTTCGGCTCATTTGATTTTAAATTTTTAATTCTTTTTAACAAGAACATATTAAAAGCTTAAATTCAAAAAGTTTACTTTTAAATTCCCCTTGTTCTATTACTTCGGGCCACCAACTAGGTGGACACCGAAGTCTTAAAATCACGCAAAAAAAAAACGAAATCTTACACCCACTTTTTATCACTTTTCTCGACGTTTCACATGATTCTAAGTCTAATTAAGCAAAAAAAAATTTTGTGTCGGTCTGTCTGTTGGTCTGGATGTCTGGATGTCTGGATGTCTGTTTACGCAATAACTCAAGAACCACTTATTCGATTTAAAAAATTCTTTCGCTAATCATCTTGTTTGGTTAATGGGAAGAACTGATTAGATTTTGGGGTTTGTACGTTCAAGGTTTCGGGTACCTACCATACAAATTGTCCCTAAAAAACTTTTACAAGTGAGTTTCTTTCGAGTTATCAGAGTAATGCGTATTTGACTTTGACATTTGAGTGACAATGACAATACGTATATTGTATATTTACATAAAACAACCAGACTCTGAAAGAAACTGAAATATAAAATCATTTTTTTGTGTTTTTGACGTCGAAGACGTTTGATTTCATTTCATATTCTTCATATTTATTGGTCAATATATAAAGACGCATCGAATAATATGCATAAAGCCTAAGGTCTGTAATTTTGAATAATAATATTGCAACAAAAATATCTAAGTTTGGCCCGATGTTAGACAATCACTGTGTGATTTCCGCCCCACTAGATTATTTTATTATAAAACTGTCCTAACAAACACCCTACCCTGGAGCTGCGTTAGGGAGGCGCTCGCGTATCACGGAGTGCCTCCTTACCTCCGCCGCATTGTCGAGGCATACCTATCTGAGAGGGCCATAGTTTACCCGAGCTGGCTAGGGCCAGGGCGGCGAGAAGTGTCGTGCGGTGTTCCGCAGGGGTCGGTCCTAGGGCCACTCCTGTGGAACATCGGATACGACTGGGTGCTGCGCGGTACGTTGCTCGAGGGTGTCAGCATAGTGTGCTATGCTGCCGACACCCTCGTTATGGCGCGGGGAGCAACGTACCGAAGCGCGGCACTGAAGGCCACGGCAGGGGTTGCTCAAGTCGTGGGTCGAATACGGCGGCTGGGACTCGAAGTGGCTCTCCACAAATCTGAGGCTATGTGTTTTCACGGGCCTCGGAGGGGGCCACCTGCGGGAACCAGCATTACCGTAGGGGGCGTAAGCATCGGCATCGAGCCCACGATGAAGTACCTTGGGCTCGTACTCGATAGCCGATGGGACTTCGGACCTCATCTCCGAAGTCTGGTCCCGAAACTGAGGGGGGCTGCGGCCGCGCTATCGCGGCTGATGCCCAACGTTAAGGGACCCAACGCCCCCACTAGGAGACTGTACCTGGGGATCGTGCGAAGCATGGCCCTGTACGGGGCCCCCGTATGGGCGGAGACTCTGGCGGCCCGCAACGTGGCTGTTCTAAACAGTCCGTTAAAGGCGATGGCCGTCAGAGTCATCAGGGGGTATCGCACGATCTCCGTCGAGGCAGCATGTCTCCTAGCCGGGGCCCCTCCATGGGACCTGGAAGCGAGAGCCCTTGCGCTGCTGTACCGGTGCCGCAAGGAGGCGCTGGAGCGAGGCCATAGGCCGGAGCCCCGAGAAATCAGGGCTCAGCGGTCCCTGCTCCGCCAGGAACTCATGGAGACATGGAGGGTGCGACTTGAGCA
The DNA here is from genome assembly GCA_946251805.1 of Cybosia mesomella. Classification (NCBI taxonomy): domain Eukaryota; kingdom Metazoa; phylum Arthropoda; class Insecta; order Lepidoptera; family Erebidae; genus Cybosia; species Cybosia mesomella. Next base: position 35,312,513 of record OX276392.1, on the reverse strand, counting down.
CCCAAGGTGGGGGGAATCCACCATTGCGGCGGTGAGACCGATCATGAAGGAGTGGTTGGAGAGGGACCATGGGGAACTCTCCTACCGGATGTGCCAGATGGTTACCGGACACGGGTGTTTCGGTAAGTATCTGTGGCGCATCCACCGGGAGACAACGCCGCAGTGCCAGCACTGCGAGGATCCTGGTGAAGACACGGCGCTCCACACGTTGGTGGAGTGCCCTGCGTGGGCGAGTCAACGCCGGGATCTCGTTGCGGTCCTGGGCGTGGACGTTCTCTCGATGGAGAACATGGTGAGGGCCGTGGTCTCCGACGGTAGCAAGTGGCACGCCGCCGCCTCTTTCTGCGAGCAGGTAATGCGCGCGAAAGAGACGGCGGAGAGGGAGCGGGAGAGAACCCTGCCGCCCGAATTTCGCAGTCTGCGGCGAGGACGCCGCAGACTCATCTACGCCCGGGACTACCGACCTCCATGATCGGGGCCTGAGGACGGCAGTTGGCCGACTCGCCGTCCTTACAGAAGCAGGCCGTGGCAGAGGCGTGTCGTGTGTGCCCTACGTACGCCTGCCAACTCACCGAAGCGGGATAAAACCCGACCCCACCAGGCGAGGCCGCGGTGGCGGCCAAGGTCCGCCAGCAACCCTGGGGTTATCCTTCCGAGGGCTTACCCGGGGTGCCCGGCAACGGACACTTGGGGAGGACACCGTGCGGTTTTAGTCGAGACACGACATAACCACCCCCGCTGGCCAGCGGGGGGGTATCCGAAGGGATTTCCGCACGTAAAAAAAAAAGAAAAAAAAGCATTCTGGGAACTTTCTACGAAAACGCTTCCTAAGCCCTTTGAGATATAGGGTGCACCTAGTGCGTTTCTTAGTATTGAATAAGTATGATAAGTTGCCTAAGTTGCGGCTACTAGCGAATATTGCGACCTTGCTGACTAAAATAACAATCAAATCAATTTGCCACATTCAATGACATTTAATTCAGAACCATATAAAACCCGAACTGTTTATTACACCTTACACCGTACCGTTTTAAGACCCGAGACAGCGTGCGTCTTTTGTCGGTTCAAGCCCGACATAACCGCCCCGCTGGCCGGCGGGGGGGGTATCCGAAGGGATTTCCGCACGAAAAAATAAAATAAGCGTGCGCCTATTGAGATATGAATTAGTTATAGATTCCTAATTCATTATTTATTTGTATTTATTTTTATTTTTCATTTTTTATTGATTGATATTTTGTGTCTTGACTTTTGATTTTATGTTTTAATTTAATGTTTAATTTAATTGAATCTCATGTAACGCGTGGACGGAGCTGTGGGCATCAGCTAGCAGGATTATAAAATAGTAAATTAGTTGTGTCTGTATATTGGAGATATAAAAAAAAACTAGTGTTATGTTACGAGTAAATAAACGATTCTGAACGTATACAAAATATTTTTGTGGGAATTCTTGTCTGTTTGTTCGCTATGGATGCAAAAACTACTGAACGGATTTTGATGCGGGTTTTTCAATTAAAAGGTCTTGCTGCCGTATGTTTGATTGCAATTGGATAAGTAGAACCTACTAGTGTTGCCGTTAACCCCACAAGCAGTAACTTGTGGGGTTACCGGCAACATTTTATTTTTTTCTAAAGATTTAGATCGGAAAAAGAGAACATCTAGGAAGGGACTTAAACCCGCGACCAGTCCCTTACAGGGGGAATGCTCTGACCAACTGAGCCACCTAGACTCGTCCCAGATATTCGAAATTCTCCGATACATTAATCGTCTTAAGGCTACGTTGGAGCTATCTACCGTAATTCTTGCGAACTACGGAAACATTGAATAGCTTTTTTTTTTTTTCGTCCTAGATGTTCTCTTTTTCCGATCTACTTACGAACTTATTAAGAAAAAGTAAGATGATCAAAAATGAATCAATTCAGACTTCGTTGATTGCACGAAATTAAGAATGAAACAATTTGTAACCAATCAACAGCAAGTTAAGAGGTAATTTAGCAAAACTTTCACTTAATCGATTTTGAGAGTATCGAGTGATGGTTATTAATTAATTATTTTGGAATTCGCTCCAATTTCTGTTTAATATCGATGTCTTGTAATAAATGGGGTAAGAAATTGATACACATTTTGTGTTTGATGTAAGTTACGTCAATAATATTGAAAAAAGGCATTCGGTCATGTAATTGTGTAACTTACATTTTATATTATGCCACATTTAAGAGAGCTTAAGCTTAAAGCATAAGTAGTAAAGAACATCTTCTAATATACCATTTTTCTCTTGTCCCAGTGTTTAATCGATCTCTTCCGAAACGACTTGACAATTTCGTGTGAAATTTACTGTGTATAATTTGATAACATACCATAACTACATGATATAACTTCACGCCAGTATCCCCGAACGGGTAGGCAGAGGTATATTACACACCCACGATTCGCCAGTTATGTTTAGGTCCCAATGTAATAGGGGGCGAGACTATTGCCAGCTACCGGGCCCGCCGTCGCCTGACAGTCGCCCCGGGCGCGCACACCTCTGACTTTTCGTAGTTATGTGTGTATTAAGAATGTTAATTATCGCTCTCTTAGTAATGCGCCCGGTAAATGGCAATAGGCTCGCCCCCTATTACATTGGGACCTAAACATAACTGGCGAATCGTGGGTGTGTAATACACCTCTGCCTAGCCCTTCGGAGAAAAAGGCGTGAAGTTATGTATGTATGTGTCAGAATGTCACATGGGTAGGGCCGCGGGCAACAGCCAGTAATGTATAACAATACAAGAAACAATCTCTCCCCAGGAAGTCGACTGGTGGTAACGAAATCAAAGGCAAAATTCCATAACTAAACATAAACTCACGCCTATATCATCGAAGGGGTAGGCAGAGGTGCTAGCACCCACATATCGCCAGTTTATGGTTTAGGTCCCAATGTAATAGGTGGCGAGCCAATTGCCATTAACCGGGCACTTATAAACCTGCGATAAATACACACATAACTTCGAAAAGCATCGAAAAGTCATTGGTGTGTGCCATGGTAATACCTTGGATCGAACCCGAGACCTCGTCTCAGCAGTCCTTTACCCATACCACTAGGCTACCGCGGTCCAATTCCAGTACAGTAATATTGGCCAGTAAGAGGCCAGAAAGATTATCACATTATTATTAGGCTTTTTTTGTGAAATAACCTCTTGTTGCGATTTTATTAACGTACTAGCTTGATGCCCATGACTCTGCTTGTGTGAATATTAGTTATATGATTCTATTTTTAGGGTTACGTTGCCAAATGCCAAAAAACGGAACACTTATAGATTCGTCATGTCTGTCTGTCTGTCCGTCCGTATGTCACAGCCACTTTTATCCGAAACTATAAGAACTATGCTGTTAAAACTTGGTAAGTAGATGTATTCTGTGAACCGCATTAAGATTTTCATACAAAAATAGAAAAATAACAATAAACTTTGGGGGTCCCCATACTTAGTCCCCATTATTTTTTCATCTAACCCATACGTGTGTATCTATGGATAGGTCTTCAAAAATGATATTGAGGTTTTTAATATCATTTTTTTCTAAACTGAATAGTTTGCGCGAGAGACACTTCCAAAGTGGTAAAATGTGCCCCCCCCCCTGTAACTTCTAAAATAAGAGAATATTAAATCTAAAAAAAATATATGATGTACATTACCATGTAAACTGCCAACGAAAATCGGTTTGAGCGAGATCTAGTAAGTAGTTTTTTTTAATACGTCATAAATCATAAACCGCAATTTACCTTTCAATTAATCAACTCAAATGTATTTTTTTTAAAAGACATTATCGTGTTTCTTGCTGCTACGGAACCCTTAATGAGCCTTGGCCGCTTTTTTGGTCATATCTCCGGTTCTATTAAACCAATTGCCATCAAACAAATGGCAATTTTTAAGTCTAATCGGGAGCATTCTAATAATAGAAACCGCATCAAAGTTCCCACAGTACTTTTTGAGTCCATCGTGAATGAAGAATTCCAGTAAAAAGTTTTTGGGTACACAATCCTTAATATTTTTTTAAAATATCTCCAATGTACAGACACAACTAATTTACAATTTTATTGTAATATGTAATAATATAGATAGAGATTATTGTTATTTAATTCGATATTTCAAAAAGAAAACACAAGGTTTAAAACCATCCAGATAATTTTAATATGTCAACAGTACTCAAATAATATAATTATCAAATAATGCTTATACACGTGATATGTGGGCGGGCTAGTGACGTCATTAACATTCCCTCACGATAAGCGTGTTGACACTCTGACAGTGAGTCACTTTATGAAAAGCGCGAAGCTTCACTTGATTGCATTCGTTGACTTTATTCATACCACATTTTATTCGCACCACGGTTCTAATCGAACAAAGACACTTTTTGAATTCGAAGTTTCATATCTCGATCCCATCATCATCGACCCAATAAACTTTTTGGACTGGGGCGATTCATACCGTGGTATGAAAGGCCAAAGGACTCTATTTAACGTACTTGATTCGTACCATGAACATTGAATTTTGTACTATCGAATAGATTCCAACTTGCGTGTGCCGATAATTGTTGGTCCAATTGAATTCAACATGAATAATATTTTGGTGTTGCACACGTCCATAGACCATGGAACTGGCGTTGCTGACAAGCACACGACCCACCTGATGGTAAGCGGACCATCAGGTGGGTCGTGTGCTTGTCAGCCACTTAAGGCGCATAAAACAAGGCAGTGGACCTCCGAGAGTGCCGACAGAAGTGGAAACTTGAACAATTACGTGTGTATTTTTTAAACCATCATCATCCATCCCTCTCTAAAATCTCCCTCCCTCCCTTCCTCCGACCCTCCACCCATGCCTCCGTACATCCCTCCCTTTAAACTCAACTCCCTCTAAAACCAACAAAATCATCCTATACCTACGCGGACACGCTCAGTGCATGTGTTGAATTGTATTCAAATTATAAAATATATAAATGTAAATTTTGAGACACTGCCTAGAACACTAAAAACAGAAAGTAAGAACCTTCCTTTCAGCCAGATCTGTTCAGCCGTTAGAGCCTGATCGAGTAACAAATATCCAAACATTGAAACATCTTCAGAAACTTTCACATCAATAATAATAGTAGGATAGTAAGATTAGAAATTCTGTAAATAACCTAAAATAAAATAATCCCAACATTTGTTTTCCAACCGCATTATAGTCACCATAAAACGAGTCAAAAAACCTAGTGTATGCATTCGGGCTTTTACGAAATTTGGTTAGCAAAAAGTCAGTGCGGATAGTGTGCACTGCACTAAGCTAGTGTATTTTATGACTGTGTTTTGACACGAATGTAACTAGATTTAACAGAGATATGTTTAAAAAGGAAATCAAACAACTTTGTTTTACAACTTTTAGTTCTCCACTTCACACGGTCTTGGGCATTCATTATAGTTAGAACATTGGCATGCAAAACCCTTTACTCGCTGAGTAAATTTTTTTTTTAAAAAACGCAGTCTGTCAATTTCGCGTTATGCCAAAATGTCATTTAAATTGAGCGTTTCAACTAAATACGGCTTTGTATATGTCGCAATAGGTTATTAGCGTGCTATCGAAATCCAACTTTCCGGACTAGTGCTTCTGTTGGGGTCACAGTTCTAACCTAACCTAACCCAGAAGCTATGGGCTTCAGACCATCTACTTTTTAGACGAAACGATACTAACCACTACTCGCATACGGTCTAACTCGCCTTCTGCCTAACTTGTTTTGGGTCTAACTCGCCTTCTGCCTAACTCGTTTTCGGTCTTACTCGCATTTGACCAAACTAGAGTTTGGTCTAGGCATAACGCGACTTAGGCTCAAAGCGAATTAGGCACAAAGATAAACACTGCAAAACCTTGTTCAACATACTAATGCTGTCTGATCATTGAAATATTGGTTTAATGGTTAGAATTGAATTGGGTGATTACTAAACTATAAGAAGAAGAAAAACCAGCCAAGTACGTATTAAGTAAATTTATGAAGAGGTAGATTCTTCATTTCACTAGGAAGCTTGTTGTAGAAGCGTATACAGTTACCCTGAAAGGAATTACTAATCTTGTGGAGTCAACTATTACACACCACAAGATTGTTTTTATGTCTAGTATTTACGTTATGTATATCACAAAGCCTTAAAAAATTGGAAATGTTTCTTCTACATACAAAAGATTTTCAAAAATATATTGAGACACTACAGTTAAAATGTTTATTTCTTTGAACTTTTCTCGGAGGGAGACTCTTGGGCCCAACTTATAAATTGCCCGCACAGCCCGCTTTTGCAATACATGCTCCGACCACGTGGAATTTCGATCCCATTCCCGCTTCCCATGGGAACCTAATCCAGGGATAAAAAGTAGCCTATGTTCTATTCCAGACTATAATATATCCCTGTACCAAATTTCAGCCAGATCCGCTAAGCCATTCAGGCGTGTTTGAGTAACAAACATCCATCCATCCATCCAAACTTTCACTTTTTTTTTTTTATATTTAGTACACGTCAATTTGACTTCACCTCGCCTGATGGTAAGCTGAAGGTAAAGTCCTAGGAAAGAGGGTCACCATTACATACACGTACCATGTTAACAATGGTGGCACACAGCTTGACGGCCTCATCAAAAGAGCATCGTCTTAGCACCGCGTGACACCCACCGGTCCCACTAGTGCTGCGACCACAATCCCCCTGCGCGGCTATGCACTTGCTGACCCCTGAACGCAATCAAACCGAAATTGGATTACTATGGAGGATTTTTCGCAATCGTGCACGGTGGTACCTACCCGGCCGAATTTTGTGACAAATTTGTGTCATCAAATTTCTACCACCACCACGATATTAGTGGAATATATTCATAAGTAAGTAAAATATAAACACAAGGATATCAAAGTAACAAGCTTCTAAATTATTACCTTATTCTAAGGTTGGAAGTACAAAAATCTTTTCCGTAATATCCCGTAATCCCATAAGATTACCCGCCATCGCTGTAGTCCATTCGTCTCAATGGACTCGTTAATCTCTTTCTGTAAATATTGTAGACAAAAAATCAGACTCCATTAGATAGAGTGAGGCTTCTAAAAAGAAACATTACTCAATAATGCAGGTTGTCAGCGGGCTTGACCTGAAAATGTTCTACCTTATTAAATGTATAAATGATGAGGTTGATAGCCAGGGATAAGCCATCAGTATCATTGCTGGTTTTGTTACACGTATTATTTGTATATGTTTGCTATTACTCATATTGTATTCTTATCCACATTATGTTACAAGCTTTGAGTGATGAGTTAAAAATTAAAAAAGCGGTCAAGTGCGAGTCGGACTCGCCCATTAAGAGTTCCGTAGCAGCAAGTAAAATAATAATGTTTTTTTTTTAATTTTTATATTTGAGTCGATTGAATGAAAGGTAAACTGCGGTTCACGATTTATGATATTAAAAAAAACTACTTACTAGATATCGTTCAAACCAATTATCGTTCGAAGTTTATATAGTAATGTACATCATATATTTTTTTTAGTTTTATCATTTTCTTATTTTAGAAGTTACAGGGGTCCCCCTGTAACTTCACACATTTTACCACTTTGGAAGTGTCTCTCGCGCAAACTATTCAGTTTAGAAAAAAATGAAATTAGAAACCTCCATATCATTTTTGAAGACCTATCCATAGATACCACACACGTACGGGTTTTTATTTAAAAAAATTATTGTTTTTTTTTCTATTTTTGTATGAAAATCTTAATGCGGTTCACAGAATACATCTACTTACCAAGTTTCAACAGCACAGCTCTTATAGTTTAGGAAAAAAGTGGCTGTGACATACGGACGGACAGACAGACAGACATGACGAATCTATAAGGGTTCCGTTTTTTGCCATTTGGCAACGGAACCCTAAAAAGTCCATACTTTTATTATAAAAAGCGAAACTAACTCTGTCTGTCTGTTTGCTACGCCTTCATATCTAAACCACTGAAACACTATAGACTATAGTTTGGGAAAGGGCTTTTTTTTTTTTGTTTTATTTTTATAACCACCCCCGCTGGCCAGCGGGGGTAGTCTGTCGTGTATCGACTAAAACCGCACGGTGTCCTCCCCAAGTGTCCATTGCCGGGCACCCCGGTTAAGCCCTCGAAAGGATAACCCCAGGGTTGCCGGCGGACTTTGGCCGCCACCGCGGCCTCGCCTGGTGGGGTCCGGTTTATCCCGCTTCGGTGAGTTGGCAGGCGTTTGTAGGACACACACGACACTCCTCCGCCACGGCCTGCTTCTGTAAGGACGGCGAGTCGGCCACTATATTTGGTCGCGGAAACCGTCATAAACGCAGGCAGGGCCGCGAACAACAGCTGGTAGTTAATTATGGTAGGTGGTAGGTAGGTAGTTATAATAAAATCGTAACGATGAAAACTTTACATTGCGTTCTAGAAACGATACCGATGCCAAAAATTGGATTTTTAGTTTTGTATGTTTGTCTGTTTATCTGTTTCGGATATCGATTTATTATCGATGTCCGAGCATCACTTGAAAACCGCTGAACAGATTCAGCTGAAATTGTGAATGAATATTCTTCTAGGGTATGGTCATAAACTGCGCTATGCCTATATATCATCACGCTATTATAAGTGTGATAGTAGCAGCACGGTAAAATCGATCAAATCTATTTTTTTTTTAATACCACTAAGGTGGTAGACAAGCACTCGGCCCATCTGATGGGAAGCGGTTACCGCGGCCTATGGACGTGTGCAACACCAGTGGCGTCACACTCGCGCTGCCGACCCTGTAAAGGAAAGGGGACGGGAAAGGAGTTTGGGAAGGGATGGGAAAGGATGGGAAAGGAGTTTGGGAGGGGATGGGAAAGGAGTTTGGGCTCCGGCACTCTCACTCACCTAACGGAACGCAATAGTTCAAATACTGTTACTTGGCGTCGATATTATTATTATTGTTATTATATTATATTATTATTGTTTATTCCTTCATTATTATAAAGCAGATCATCACGAAATTCTGAAGTTCGATAGCACTTGGACATGGTCAACGCTCGGACTATAAATCATCACGCTACAGCTAAAAGGTGATGAACAGTAAAATATGAAATTTCGAAACTACAGAGTTACCTACGTGTAAAAGATAGTTGATTAGATAATCAACCGTTGATAAGAAATACTATCACGCTATTATATTAGGGTACAATTTATTTTGGATGTTACATGTAAACATCTATTTCTTCATGATAAATGATTCAAAATATAACGATAAAATAGGTAACATAATACATGTCGGGTTCGAAGCTGCAGAACTAAACATACCTTCACCTATTCCAAATTTAACGCGTACGAAGTCGCGGGCAACATCTAGTATATAATACAAAGAGGTTATGATTGTAAATATTGATTACCACTACAGGGATTATCAACCTGGTACAGTTCCATCAGGTCATCCTCTAACTTAATGGATTTTAATCTAATTTAGTAAGGGTATCTTTTTTTTTTTTTTTATTGTGTGGAAATCCCTTCGGATACCCCCCCGCCGGCTAACGGGGGCGGTTATGTCAGGTTTGCACCGACTAAAACCGCACGCCGTCGTACCTATCGTATCTTAGCAAAGTTATGAACAGAATATTTCTATAACAATACGATTCCGGTGTAAGAATATAACTGCAATCAGTGTAGGCATTCAGAAATAATTAACTGTCCTGAAATCTTGTCCATCTTTTACTTCTTCTTGGATTTGAGTGAGTGCCTATCTCTCTCTTGATTCGACCAATGTCGAGTTTGCAGTTAGAGCCATTTTATAGACCTATCCTGGCTTTTAAAGAAGTTGTTATCACTTAGAAGATTATAAACATTTGCTTCTATTCTTTGGCTACTTGTAATAGCCGTAATTGAAGTTTCACTTCGCCAATCTAGTTAACTACTCTTCAGAAATTAATAAAAAAAAAGTAAGGAATAGTTCACATAAATATACTGGGCATATGTCTCCCCTAATGATCGCCATAGCGCCCTGTCTTCAGCTTGCCGCATCCAGCATCTGCCCGCAGTCTTTCGCAGATCGTCATCCCACCTGGCCGGAGGGCGTCCTACACTACGTTTGCCGAGTCGCGGTCTCCACTCAAGACCACGTTTACCCCAGCGGTTTTCAGTTTACATAAATATAAAAGTGACTAATAGTTAATCGCTATATTATCCGGTAGAATTAGTTTGAATCTAATGTGTCAAATTGATAGACATGCTATTCAAAAATTACAACATCAGATTCACAATACTCCTGAATGCTTCGACACTAAAGATAACACGCATTTCACCATGCAGCCCATAAACGGCAATATACGTAGTAGTATTTTTTTTTTTTTTTTTTTTTTTTTTTTTTTTTTTTTTTTTTTTTTTATAATATTTTATTTCTTCACCAATAAACATTTACATAAAATATATTTGTTGAGGACTTCTTTTAAGTAAAAAGATACCTGTGTCAGAAGACCTCCTCTTCTGATATCCAGATACATCATAAAATAGTAGTTTATTAGGTACATGTCACTATTATTTACTAATTATTCCGTAAGTAGGTACATTTTCTTTGAACTATTGGTCTATTTTAACTGATATGCAAAATATTATTTAGTTTAAATTATATTAGAACATTATGAATACAATAGAATATAGAAATTGAGTTAGTGTGTTTGATGCGCTCATGATGTCTAAATGTTTGTATGAGTGTGTTTGTGTATTTATGTCTGAAGTGTGCGTGCATGTATCGTGTATGTGTTGGCTCCATTTGAGAACATTGAATAAAAGAGTTGAGTTGGTCACGTTCATATATATGTACTAGTATTATTTCATTATAAGGTTACATTAAAAAATAGCAGCACTACATTATCAAATTTTATGTCAATGGATGAAGACTTGCTTCCGTTTCCGCATAGTCAAGACTCAGCAGCCATAGTGTGAGTGATTTTTTACAGTCATAATAGTTTTGTTCACAGATTGACAGTTTTTTATTCACCGTGTCATACAGAAAAGAAGCTTGGGCGAGATATTGGCGTCCCGCAAATGCAGTTCTAACTCTCTTTCTTACAGTACACCGTCTCCTAGATAAAATATTCACGTCAAATTTTGTTGTTTTATGTAGTCTTAAAATAGAATTCAGAATATATAACTTTCTCACCGTTAGTATTTTTGTCACTTTATAAAGTTCATCAGTGGGGAAGCGATATGGTATAAAAAACATAGTTTTTAAAAGAGCACGCTGGGCTCTTTCAATGTCCAAGAATTTTGTTTTAGTTGCACCTCCCCATACAGGAATACAATAAGTCAAAACAGATTGTGCAAGAGCTATGTAAATTCTGATTAGCAAATCCTTATTAGCTATGTGTCTTAATTGCTTAAATATCCAAATAAGTTTTCTTGTACGTTCACTAACTAAGTCTAAGTGATTATGCCAAGATAGTCGTTGGTCTACTATAACGCCAAGATATTTTGTTTCTTCAACTTTGCCTATGATTGGACAATCACAATTGCCAACTCCGTCACATTGATGAACTCTTATACTAATGTTACTATAAGAGCGAGTATTGTTTGTTAAAGAATAGCATATATAATTTGTTTTATCAGTATTTAGCGTGAGTAAGTTATTTCTCAGCCACACAGCTTCCCAGTTATCACCATTAAAAACAATTGCAGTATCATCGGCATACGAAAATATCTGAGCCCCACCTGCCCCCAGCCGGCACAGGTCATTTATGTAGACGAGGAACAGAGTGGGTCCCAGTACACTCCCCTGAGGGACTCCGTAAGTAATATTTGAGTCCTGGCTTATCTGCCGATCAATTTTAACTCTTTGGGTGCGATCTGTTAGGTAACTTTCAAACAGTTTAAGAGGTTGGCCTCTAATTCCTATCCTTTCCAATTTACGAACAAGGATGGGCACAGATACTGTATCAAAAGCCTTTTTCAAATCTAAAAATACTGACAAGCATTTCCTTCCTTCGTCGAGATTTCTGGCTATCAATGTCGTTAGAGCTACAACCGCATCCTCAGCCGATTTACCGTGCCTAAATCCATACTGTGAATCAGAAAGTATCTGTTTGTTATCAAAATAATTTATTAACCGCTTGTTTATAAGTTTCTCTAATATTTTTGATAAAGCAGGCAACACAGAAATAGGTCTATAATTACCCACATCATCCTTGCACCCACTTTTATATACAGCTGTTACAATAGACTTTTTTAGTGGTGTAGGAAAGACACCTTTATTAAAACACAAATTAGCCAGATGCACGATAATAGGCACAATCTCATATCTTGCCAACTTTAAGAAGCTTGTAGGAATGTTGTCCCATCCAGGAGCGCTACTGACTTTTAAGCTCATCAGTATATCATGTACTTCGACTAGGTCAGTATCAAGAAGCACAAATGATGCCAATGGCGGATTATCTACACTGCAAGCAGTCTCAACTTCGTCAGTATCATACACCTTCATAATATTTTCAGCCATTTGTTGCCCTATTCCAGTGAAATACTGGTTTACATAATTGACTGATTCAAGAGGTGAAGACTTTACTTCTAAAAGCTTAGTGTTACTCGATTTTGTTTTCTTTAAGTGAGTCATATTTCTAATGTTAGTCCATAGTTTTTTATTATTCTTTGTAGAATTCATTAATTGTTCTCTTTCAAATGTACTTTTAAGCTTTTTAATTAATTTATTACAGTAATTGCGATATCTTCTGTAACTTATTTTTAGTAAATCATTGTGGGGATCACTTTTTAATTTCATTTGCAATCTATTTCTATTTCTAATACATCGCATTATACCAGGTGTTATCCAGGGCTTTATATTTCGTTTGTTTTTAGGTACATTCAATGTAGTCGTATTTTCCTGCAGAGCTGTCGTTATTTTATTAATTAGTCGTTCCGCAATTATGTTGGGATCATCAAGAAATAAAAGCTCCACTAGATTTTGGCCTGCTAACGTTTTAAGTGCCCCGTCGAAGTCTGTATTAATTTTTGTCTTATTTATTTTATTTTTAATCTCCACTTCAGATAGGTTTAAATATAATAGGCAATGATCAGTAATGGTTGTTTTAAGTACAGCCACCTGGGCAGATACCTTTTCCCTATTCAACTTCATCATAAAATGATCCAAACAATTGTCTTGTCTCGTAGGAAATGTATGTCCCATCATTAAGCCATGCACAGTCAGCATATTCAGGTATATTTGCCTATTGTTACGCTCATGTGGTTTCTCCGTTGGTGTTCGTTTTAAATTTATATTAATGTCCCCTGTTACAATAATATTAGTATGAGACTGAACTGATTTCAGATATAAGTCGAGAGAACTGATGAATACATCAGCATTGTGATTTGAAGGAGACCGATATACAGCCAAAACTGTAAAATTGCCAATTTCAATCTCCAATGCCGATGCGTGGCGCAAGTTTACTTCACGGACACTAGCTTGAACGTCATTTGCGATGTAAGCGACCACTCCATCGTTTTTATTTAGGTGGTTGGTAGTTTGAAAGTTTGCATAATTATTTATATGCGTAGTATATAAGTAGTAGTTCCTCCAATAAAATTAAATTTGCTTGTGGTGCACTGGTTTCACGATTATTTTATGGAATCCATTCAAATTGACAGGCAATGAATGACGTCAACATTTTACAGTATAGAATTTCAAAATCATTTCCTGTCCAACTTATGACCCGCCCAACTAGGGGAGGCTCTCTTTGACGGTTAAACTCTTTATTCTTAAATTCCCAAAAATCGCCAGAAGCACTATACAGTATCCTATACCGAAAAATACAAAATCTATTAATTTTGACATTTATTATCACCAAGATAAATGTCAAGATTTATAGATTTTGGTACATAAGACCTTATGTTCCATTATTTACAGTATAAATTTGAAATTACAAAGTTATTTGCGGCACACCTGACAAATAACTGACGAAAAAAATTTAGTATATCAAAGACCTTTAAAGGGATTGTGATCTTTTAGACAGTTAATTGCATCATGACGTCATAAGGCAAGGAATGAAATTTATTTGAAGCGGTTGTATATGAGGAATATGTTTTATTTAATGACACCTATTAGAGTAAATACATAAACAATACATACATACACAAATACATACAATCACGTTTTTTTTCGCCGAGTTATGCAGTAATAATATAACAGACCGGAATTTGTTTCACTTGTGGCCGCTTCTTGTCTACCTTCTCCTAAAAAATAAAAATAATTTCTTAACAATACATACATACACAAATACATACAATCACGTTTTTTTTTCACCGAGCTATGCAGTAATAATATAACAGTCCGGAATTTGTTTCACTTGTGGCCGCTTCTTGTCTACCTTCTCCTAAAAGATAAAAAAGAATTGCTTAACGTATGTTTCACAATATCGGCTTTGTATGTGTTATTATTATATATATGTAAACAACTTATAATTGGCCTTCATTATGTTCTATTATCATTTTATTGTAATTTTTTAGTTGGATGTTTTCCGAAAACTGTAGAATGAAATAAAAATAAAATAAATTTGTTAGTGCTGTGGCCGTGTTCAGGTAACTCTTTGGTCACATATACCTACACTTTTACCAATTTCAGTAGTCTTCATATTTTTTTTTTATTTGTTCAGTTTGTACAAAATTCTGCAATTTTTTATACTAAAACCTCTTAAGAGTCATAATGTTTCGTATATTTATGTTTCTCTCCTATAGTCATTTTAATTAGGTATGTTGTTTAGGGGTGCTTGGTTGGGGACCTCCACGCGGTGCACCCTGGGCAACGGAGACAGCAGCGCCTCTCTCCGAGGGCGGGAGAGACGCTGCCGCCTACGGCCAACTCCGACCGAGGCGAGGACGGCCCTGTTGAGGGCTGTTCGGAAGCTTTCCACTTGTCCCTCTGATTAGCAGATGGCACAGTGGAGAGCAAGTAAGGGGGCTATCTCGAAACCGGAGATGGCCCAGGGTCAGTCGGGGTGCGAGGGATATGCTCTATGGGTAACCTTACACCCCGGCGTCTTAAGACCCGAGACGGCGTGCGGTTTTAGTCGGTGCAAGCCCGACATAACCGCCCCCGCTGGCCGGCGGGGGGGTATCCGAAGGGATTTCCGCACGAAAAAAAAAAAAGGTATGTTGTTTACATGAGGAAAATCCATTTTAAAATAACAATTAAGGACGGTAACGTGTTGTCAGTCCCTTCAAAAATAATAGCCTAAAATAAAACTTAATAAATTGTGACAGAAAGGTATCCCAAACCGAATCGAGCCATCACCATAGGTGAAAAATCCTTCAAACATTTAATATGCATATATATATCTTACATAACCGAGGTAACCGAGGGGGGTATCCGAAGGGATTTCCGCACGTAAAAAAAAAAAAAAAAAGGCTTTCACGGCCCGGAGCCCCGAGAAATCAGGGCTCAGCGGTCCCTGCCAGGAACTCATGGAGACATGGAGGGTGCGACTTGAGCATCCAAGGGGGGGGGGGATCCACCATTGCGGCGCGGCGGTGAGACCGATTATGAAGGAGTGGTTGGTGAGGAACCACGGCGACCTCTCCTACCGGATGTGCCAGATATTTACCGGACACGGGTGTTTCGGTAAGTATCCATGGCGCATCCACCGGGAGACAACGCTGCAGTGCCAGCACTGAGAGGATCCTGGCGAAGACACGGCGCTCCACACGTTGGTGGAGTGCCCTGCGTGGGCGAGTCAACGCCGGGATCTCGTTGCGGTCCTGGGCATGGACGTTCTCTCGTTGGAGACCATGGTGAGGGCCGTGGTCGCCGACGGGAGCAAGTGGCACGCCGCCGCCTCTTTCTGCGAGCAGGTAATACGCGCGAAAGAGACGGCGGAGAGGGAGCGGAAGAGAACCCGGCCCCTCGAGATTCGCAGTCTGCAGCGAGGACGCTGCAGGCTCATCTACGCCCGGGACTATCGACCTCCATGATCGGGGCCTGAGGACGGCAGTTGGCCGACTCGCCGTCCTTACAGAAGCATGCCGTGGCGGAGGCGTGTCGTGTGTGCCCTCACGCGCCTGCCAACTCACCGAAGCGGGATAAAACCCGACCCCACCAGGCGAGGCCGCGGTGGCGGCTAAAGTCCGCCGGCAACCCTGGGGTTATCCTTTCAAGGGCTTACCCGGGGTGCCCGGCAACGGACACTTGGGGAGGACACCGTGCGGTTTTAGTCAATACACGACATAACCACCCCCGCTGGCGGCGGGGGGTATATGAAGGGATTTCCACAAGTAAAAAAAAAAAGGCTTTCACGGCCGGCGTTGCATGTTGAATATACTGCTTCCGGGCTGTTTGGCCGTCTTCTATAGAAAACTTGAGTTCCAAACGTTTCGTCGATCACTGCGGTCGACATCTTCAGTGGTCCGGGCGCCGACGAGTGCGGAGAACCCTCCTCGGCGGCGACTTCTCTGTGACTGATCAGTCTCTGCGTCAGAAGTTTCCTATGGACCATGGCCAAACAGCCCGGAAGCAGTATATTCAACAATTAATAATACAGTATTTGATTGGCAAAATGTGAGACTTCTAATAAATGTTTCACCTTTACCCGAAACATTCTTAGCATTTTGATGATTAATTCTTAACCAAACAATATCTTGAATTGCTTTGCCAATTACAATTAAATATTTAACACTTAATACAGATTTGTTAAATATTGTTCAAAATCAATACATATTAATCGTTTTTCGATAGATAGATAAATCGATAGCAGAATTTCCTTTCATTGATACGTTATTTTCTTAATTTCACTTAGATGGCTGACAAGCATACGGCCCACCTGATGGGAAGCGGTTACCACGGCCTATGGGCGTGTGCAACACCAGGAGCGTCACATTCGCGCTGCCGACCCTGTAAAAACCTCCTAATGCCCTTCTCGAAAAACCCCATATTTTAGTCGCTTGAGAAAACCACAGCAGGGAGATCATTCCACGGCCTGAGGGTGCGCGGAATGAAATGCCATTAATACCTCACTATACGCACTGTTTCCCGTCGCAATGTGTGGAGATGAATTCCCTGTCTGTGGAGAATGGTGCGATGGTAGAAATGTGTTGTATTCTTTCGCTATGCTACACTGTAGTGCTAACATGAATTCAGCAAGTGGACACAAATTATAGTTATAGCATACCTTTTTTTTTTTTTTATCGTGCGGAAATCCCTTCGGATACCCCCCCGCCGGCCAGCGGGGGCGGTTATGTCGGGCTTGCACCGACTAAAACCGCACGCCGTCTCGGGTCCTCAGACGCCAGGGTGTAAGGCTACCCATAGAGCACATCCCTCGCACCCCGGCTGACCCTGAGCCATCTCACCACCAACAGCATCGCTCATCCTGTCTCCTCTGAAAGCAGAGGAGTACGGAGAGCGATGTGTTCCCGCCACGTTGGGTATTGGCCGACGATCAATGCCAACCCTATGAAGGGGTGAAGGGGAAGCCATTGACCGCCGCGGTGTACCGGCCGCTCCGATTCCGCTCCCCCCGGACTGCAGCGGGATCGGAATCGGAGCGACACTCGAGGAGGTTACCCAACACACACCCCAGTTATAGCATACCTATTTGATATAATGATGCAGCTGATGATACTTCATTAAGAAAAATAAGGAAATCTATTTGTTATGTTCGCTTTTAAATACATATTCATCCGGCAAACGATTTCAATAATAGTAGTCATTTCCATAGTCCGCCATGATCGGAAAAATACTTAAAATCTTTCTTTCTTTCCATTCTTGTGTCATGGATGTGTTGGAATCGGACCGACTAAAACCACATACTGTACTTCCGAAGTGTCCATTGTCGGGCACCCCCGAGTAACCCTCTAAAGAATAACCCCAGGGTTACCGGCGGACTTTGGTCGCCATCGCGGCATCCTCTATAGGGTCGGGTTTAATCCCGCTTCGGTGAGTTGGCAGGTGTGTTCCGAACACACACAACTCCTTCGTCTCAGACTGCTTCTGATTTATGCCAAATAAGCAAAAATCAATTAGATTATAGGCAGAGATGTATTACATACTCACGATTCGCCAGTTATACACCTCTGCCTACCCATTCGGGGTACAGGTATGAAGTTATGTTATTGCAATTATTAATTATTTAAGCCTGTATTAGAATGTTTCTTACTCACTTACTCTACTAAAGATACCCAATTTCCATAATATGCTTGTTGACTGATTACTAAACAAAAAATATCAAGGTGAAATTATTTGTGTAGGCACTACATATTCGAGTTCCGAGGGGGTCATCTCCAGGGCCCAGGGTCAGTCGGGGTGCGAGGGATATGCTCTATGTGTAATCTTACACCTACATCTGTAGACCCGAGATGGCGTGCGGTTTTAGTCGGTTCAAGTCCGACATAACCACCCCGCTGGCCGGCGGGGGGGTATCCTAAGGGATTTCCGCACGAAAAAAAGAAAAAAAGGTACTACATATTCGGGGTGTGTGTTGGGTAACCTCCTCGAGTGTCGCTCCGATTCCGATCCCGCTGCAGTCCGGGGGGAACGGAATCGGAGCGGCCGGTACACCCTGGGCGGCGGTCAATGGCTTCCCCTTCACCCCTTCATAGGGTTGGCATTGATCGTCGGCCAATACCCAACGTGGCGGGAACACATCGCTCTCCGTACTCCTCTGCTTTCAGAGGAGACAAGATGAGCGATGCTGTTAGTGGTGAGATGGCCTAGGGTCAGCCGGGGTGCGAGGGATATGCTCTATGGGTAACCTTACACCCCGGCGTCTGAAGACCCGAGACGGCGTGCGGTTTTAGTCGGTGCAAGCCCGACATAACCGCCCCCGCTGGCTGGCGGGGGGGTATCCGAAGGGATTTCCGCACGATAAAAAAAAAAAAAAAAAAAAAAAAGGTACAACATATTCGGTTCAAGCCCGACATAACCGCCCCCGCTGGCCGGCGGGGGCGTAGACGAGGGGATTTCCACACGAACAAAAAAAGTACTACATATTTTTTTGGATCTAACAAATAATTTCGGGGCGTAACTCCCTCGCGACGGAGGGCCATGCGTGTGTCGTAATATACTGAATTTAGTTGCGGTCTTCGATTTTTTGATGACAGTGCTTTCTCTCGATTGGAGTGGTCGAATAATTATCTCACATTCAATAACAGCACTCATGTCCATTACACATTGGCAGCTTATGGAAAAATACAATGCTAAAATATGGGTTTTGTACCTGTGTACGTATAAGGTACCTATACAAGTATTTGATTAAGTAATGCGAATATTTTTATTTACGTCATCACTTTATCCCACTTCTGATGTAACATGACACCGGCTCAATGACAGACGAGGTTCTGGAGCTGACTGTTCTCTCATTGTCGGGTGTTCTTTTGTTTTCTTTTTTTACATCTTCGGCATGCCCAAAGCCTATACTCGTAATAAAAAATATAAGTAAACTGGTCTGCTATTGCTTTCGGTAAAAACCCACTCAGGGTTTGCTTTTTATCGATCCTTACTTTTCTATATGTAGTCACGCTTTCATATATTTATTTATTTATTTATTCATTCAGTTTGCAAATGTAGGTAGAGGGTTGGTACATGGTTGTTGGAAGAGTATCACAACATTTGGCCTTGCGGCTTATTCTTGTCCTCTAGTACCATACAAATTCTCGCTTTTATCCTTCTCGGACTTTCATTCCATTCCTTTCATACTATTGGGATACAAGGTAGGGGACTATTTTTTATGCCATTTTTCCTTATCTTTGTTGTTTTGAAAACTGTGTCTTATCTTTATGATCTAATTCTACTGTGGGGTGCTGCGTTTTAAATGTTACGCTTATACATTTTCCCTTCAATCACATTGTCGGGTGTTCAGACGGCAATCGCTCTCGTAAAAGTCAAAATTAATTTAAATAAGGAAGGAGGAGACGGAGCTCGAGTTTCAAAGTGCAAGCTTTGAATAAATCCTGATTTGTCTTGACCAAAGTTTCGAACGCACTCTAACATTTTATATCGACGCTTTATCAAAAACTTTCGAAATTTCATGGTATATCATATCCTGTATTACCTACTTTTTTATACATCAAATGAATGCACAGGTACCGTCAATGTACGTACAGTCAACGACAAAACTGGATTAACACGTAAATATTTACAAAGGTTTTTTACATTGGAATACATGAACCTAATAATGAACATATTATATCTAGTTTTATAATCCCCAGAGAACGTAGTTAATATATTTCATGTTTGGTTTATTACTTAATGAAAGTGTAAAGAGCTAAGGTGATTAATAAATTAGAACAAGTTAAGACACTTTTTCGTTGACTGTACGTAAGATGATGCCAGTAGTATGATTCGTAAAATAACTTTATTTTTATAAAAGTCCAGTAAAAATAGACTACTTCCTTCACTGGTACTTCTTCGGTAGTACTGGCCTATTTGTGCTGAGAAAAACTTGACTATAATATCTACAAGTTTTCAGCAAAAAGTTATAGTACTACTAGCTGCTGCCCGCGGCTTCCTCCACTAGGAATCCTGTTCCCGTTCCTGCAACCCATGGAAACCTATTCCAAAGAATCAAAGTAGCCTTTGTGTTATTTCAATAAATAATCTATCCCTTTACCAAATTTAAGCTAAGCCCCAAACGTATGGGTTTGAAAAAAAAAAGAGTTTCAGTTCTAAATGGGGAGCCCCCAAAATTTATTGTTTTTTTTTCTATTTTTGTGTGAAAATCTTAATGTGGGTTCACAGAATACATCTACTTACCAAATTTCAACAGCATAGTTCTCAAACAGACAGACATGACTAAGCTATAAGGGTTGCGTTTTTTGCCATTTGGCAACGGAACCCTAAAAACTAAACATATTCACAAACTTTAACATTTATACATAACATAACATAACATAACTTCACGCCTGTATCCCCTAAGGGGTAGGCAGAGGTGTATTGTACACCCACGATTCGTCACATCCGTCACATTTATAATCACAACAAATAGTAGGACAGGAAGTATGGTACTGTAGTGTTCGGACCTCGTTCGATCACTACAGTTCGTTGACCTGGCCATCATGTGTCAGAGATTAAATAAAACTATTGTATCAGTTTAAACATTTTGAATGAGGAACGGGTTAAAACAATCGCGGCCTGGAGAGTCGGAGTCTGGACGGAGCTAGAGGAGCCGTTCCGACTGAAGCTTAGCAAAGTATCCTGAGAAGAATCTCGCTTTAAGCCCTATCCTTGGGCCGAGTCCGCGTTATACTTCCCAGTCCGCTATTTAAAGTTAAAACAACCGCGTAAATCCCTAATAATATAAGTAGGAAGTGCGTGTGGTGATAAATAAATAATACTTTTCTCTTCAAAGAAGTCGTATAATTTCGTCGCCTTATACACACGTGGTACCCAAACCCCCGGTACCACAGTACAATATTATTTACAATTATTTCCCTTAACAATAAGTGAAATCCAATTGCAACTGATGTGACATAAATAAAACCGTCATTATGGAGCAACAATACAACCAACGCGGACACTTTGGCAACTCCATTCTTTACTCATAACAAAAATGAGTTTAATTAATCGAGGGATAATCTGGGTTGCCATTAAAATAAATTTTACATAATTCTTTAAAACAGGTCGACCTTAAAACACGAAATACTATAATATAACAGGGGTGACGTGTGGTGAAATAATGTAAATTGTTTAATTACTGTGGCCCCAAGCGATTCGCGTTCATATGTCGCGTCAGTAGTTTCAGCAGATTCAAGAGTTTTTGGGCCGAGTGCTTTTGCATGTTGCACGTGAGTAGATTTTAACAAAATGGATGCCGCTGTGTCGCTCGTAAATCTTAAAATGGCGGGTCTCTGGCTCTCTGGACGCCGCGCCGTAGTCTGTGAACTGTAGTTGCAAAAAAGGTTGATGTGAATTGATAAAATATTAAGTACTCGTCATTTGAGTCGATTCTGTTGTGCATTTTCACTAAATATAAACTAAAATGTCTAAATGTTTTGTTGTTTTCAAGCCAATTCAATGATAAACTATCAATTACACACTGTAATCATATTGAATAGTTTAAGAAACGTTCTGAAACAAGCAAAACATGATAAAATCTAAATTTAAATGTAAATAATAAAAAATATTAGAGATTTCAGCTTAGTTTAGTGAAAATGTACAACAGAATTGACACCATTGTGTAGACAATGGTGTCAATTATAATATATATAATGGTGTGTAGTTCTTTCAGATGAATTTGTAATTTGTAATTTGTATTTTGTAAATTGTAATTTGTATACTACTCAAAATTGTTCAGTTCATATGAACTATTTCAAAAAAATGATATCTTTCGATACAATACCTTTTGTTGCCAGCGGGAGTGGTTATGTCGGGCTTGAACCGACTAAAACCGCACACCGTCTCGGGTCTACAGACGCCGGGGTGTAAGGTTACCCATAGAGCATATCCCTCGCACTCCGACTGACCCTGGGCCATTCGTAGTGTCCCCTCTGATAACAGCAGAGGGGTACCTGGAGTGACCACTCCCCCCCCCCCGCGGGCCTTGCAGGCCCGCCATACCCTGACCCCCTCGTGCAATGGGATCAGCTGGCCCTGAAAAGGGCCGGTTGGTCAGACTCTTGGCCGTTGACGTTGACGCCAGCTACTCCAGAGGAGCCATCAATGATGCGTCAGCGCCCACGTTGCCCAGGGTGCACCAAACTTCGAGGTGATCCAACCAGTCGCACCCCTCGATACAATACCTAATAACTAAATAATTTTATTCAAAAGCTTAGTTTAAGAACTAGAGTTGCCAAGAAGTTGTTGTGAATTGATAAAAATGTTTTGTTGGGCAGAAGTTATTCACTGGCTCTTATTTAAATGACTAACCAAAGATTTGTTAATATTTAATGAAGACTAGTATTATTTTGATACTATCGACTTTTTTTTTAAATATTTAGGACACGTCAATCTGACTTCACCTCGCCTGATGGTAAGCTGAAGGTAAAGTCTTAGGAAAGAGGGTCACTATTACATACACGTACCATGTTAACAATGGTGGCACTCAGCTTGACGGCCTCATCAAAAGAGGATTGTCGTCGCAGCACGTCGCATAATTAATGAACAGCTGAGTTGTTCGCGATAAAAATTAGCTTACGTAAGCCAGCTAATAGACAACATTCCAATTTATCAATAAGGAGTTCCACACATGGTAACATACGCACACGACCTTTTTTTTCACGTGTGGAAACCCCCACGGGCTTCACCCCATCGGTGCCAACGATGGGGTGGGTGTGTCTGAATCGGACCGACTAAAACCACACGTTGGCCTCCCCAAGTGTCCATTGCTGGGCACCCCGGGTAAACCCTCGAAAGGATAACCCCAGGGTTACCGGCGGACGTTGGCCGCCACCGCGGCCTCGCCTGGTGGGGTCGGGTTTTATTCCGCGACGGTGAGTTGGCAGGCGTGTGTAGGATACACATGGCACGCCTCCATCTTGGCCTGCTTCTGTAAGGACTGCGAGTCGGCCAACTGCCGTCGTCAATCCCCGATCTTGGAAGTCGGTTGTCCCGGGCGTAGACGAGTCTGCGGCGTCCGCAGACTGCGGAACTCTGGGGGCAGGGTTCTCTCCCGCTCCCTCTCCGCCGCCTCTTTCGCGCGCATTACCTACTCGTAGAAAGAGACGGAGGCATCCCACTTGCTCACGTCGGAGACCACGGCTCTCACCATGGTCTCCAGCGAGAGAACGTCCACGCCCAGGACCGCACCTTGATCCCGGCGTTGACCCCACGCTGGACGCTCCACCAACGTGTGGAGCACCGTGTCTTCGCCAGGATCCTCGCAGTACTGGCACTGCGGCGTTGTCTCCTGGTGGATGTACAGGCTTTATTTAAATTGAACTACAGAATTTAAGATCTCACATCGTACTACTTAGAATTATTAAATTTCAAATGGTTGATCTTCATATTTTAGTCCTTGTCAAATTTAATAATCCTAAATTATATAGTTACGAGAAGGTTTATTCTCTCATAAGTAAACTCCCACAGCCCCGAATACAGGAAGAGTTAATAAATATATGTCAAAATAAAATCGAAAACCGTAAAATTGTGTTTTAAATTTCTCCCAAACGAATGCTACGCATGAGTTGGCTTGAATCTGTTGGTGCACTAAACGATATATCATACAGTTTTGACAAACAGCACTGTGTTTTTGTCCTATGGATACGGTTCGTTAAACTCCGCAGTTTGAATCGTGTATGAAATTGGTAAACTTGGGCGATATGCTAGTGTTAGCTTAGCATATTTTATGAAGTTACATGAGATAACTTGTGTGGTATGGTTGTAATCTATCCAAACATAATGTTTTTATACAATCTGTTGTAATAAATTTATATATTCTAGTAGAATATACTGCTTCCGAGCTGTTTTGCCGTGGTCCAGATTAAACTTGTGTTCCAAACGATTCGTTGATCACTGCGGTCGACATCTTCAGTAGTACAGGTCAGGTGATCAGTCGCAGAGAAGTCGCACTCTTTGCCGCCCGTACCACTGAAGATGTCGACTGCAGTGATCGACGAAACGTTTGGAACACAAGTTTTATCTGGACCACGGCCAAACAGCCTGTTATACTAACAAAATTAAAAAGAAATGCAAAATTAAAAGTTAAATAAAGTTTAACTTTCTGATAACCTCAAAACAAGTTCGAATTTCGACCATCCCACAGGGTCACTAGTTATATCAAATTGGTATCAAATAGTATTGAAATTTGTAATAAATATTATGAAATACTGAAACGCAAAATTATAACAATGAAGCTTCTTCAAAACCAATAATTTTAAATTAAAATAAAATTCCATAATAAATATCATAAAAATATCTTCGACAGTAAGTTGCCAACTAAACTAGGTCTGCAATTCATTCTGTTGTTGCAAAAATTGAGCGAAGCAATTTCACCAGGACTTTTTCTAACGGTGATAATTACTCAATGGCTAGTCCGATTATCGTTTTTCTTTTTTTGTCGTGTGTATATGAACAAATTACTTAATTTAATACCAATCGCGTGAATGAGGCTTTTTGTTCATTGGGAAATCAGATTTTAATTATTTTTTCCGGTGATTATTCCTCCGTGGTACTTTTAATTTTGATTTTCCTAGCCTATGTCCTTCCCATAAGTAACATCTTTGCTTGTTTGAAATCTCGTTAGAATTGGTTCAGCCGTTTGGGAGGAGAAGATGGTCTAACGAAATACATGAGTCGTCTAAAAGAGAGCTTCACTCTTGCAATCTTCAATAATTCATCAATTTGTATAATTTCACACTTCTACATTCACCGAAAGATACTTGTGGAGCACCGAGTCGAAGATATTTTAGTGTATCCAACTTATTGGCAGAGTTTAACAGTTTATGGTTATTGCATTAACGTTGAGGCAAACATATGAATACATTCACAAATCATTCATTTATCTAACTATCAACGTTGGTATCTAGAAATGTTATTTTCATATATGGAAAATAGGATAGTGTGAACTATTTGTAATTAGTATTAAAGAAAAAATGTCTTTAGCGCCGCGCGGTTTCACCCCCGTAAGTCCTGATCCCGTCGGAATATTGGTTTAAAAGTAGCCTATGTTACTCAGGGATAATGTAGCATTTTAATAGTGAAAGAATTTTTGAAATTGGTCAAGTAGTTTCGGACCCTATTTAATACAAAGAAACGACTAAAAAATGAAATCTTTCCTCTTTACAATATTAGTGTCAGGGTACTATGCAATAAAATTTCGACTCGATGCTCCACACGTATCTGTCGGTGTATGAAGAAGTGTGAAATTATATAATTAATTTCATTTTTATAAATGATTTGTACTCATTTACAGTTAAAAGAGTGCACAGTCCGATTATTCCAAACCTGAGCTGAAGGCCTCAGGTCGCGCAAAAAAAAAAGTAATATTTGTTCCGAACGTAACCCTCTTCCTAACCTGACCCGACGTTTCGTTCCTATTATAACCCGAATTGCGCAGATTGGTCATTCTCTCTAATCTTTCTCAAAATAAAAAGTACATATGTGTTAAATCAGTATATAATATTTACTATTTTGTGATAATTAATCTCAAGATCTCTCTTCATGGATAGCACTTCTTGCCATAAACTTTCCGGACTAGTGGTTCCGGCGCTTCGCCGGCCGCTGCCGCGGCACGCTCATTGCGCTCGCTCGGCTCGTGCTCTGTTGGGGTCACAATTATAACCTAACCTAACCCACTATACTTGTTTTTGGAATATAAGCCGAGCGAGGCAAAAAGTGCGAAAGAAGTGCAATGACCAATCTCCAATCTACGCAATTCGGGTTATGATAGGAACGAGACGTCGTCGGGTCAGGTTAGGAAGAGGGTTACGTTCGGAATAATCAGTCATTGGTATCTTTTTAAAATATGTTAAAGGGTCACTATTTGTCCATCTCCCGTTATGTGACTATCGTATATATATATACCGGATTATATATATAGTATAGGTATATGTAATATTTTGTATTATATATATTGTATAGACTTATAATGCATTATATTGTGTTTAAATATTTGAAATACGACTGATCTATATGTAATTTTCTTTATTTATCTAATATATTTATCATTGTTTCTTCTTTTTTATTGTTAATTGTACACTGTCCTTATCATTTCTTTTCTAGCCATCCAAAGGTTGCCTGGAAGAGATCGCTATTTGCGATAAGGCCGCCCATTGTATATTAAGCTTGTTGAATGATATTTACATAGTACCAATTTTATGATGTACAATGAAAAATATTTTATCTTTTATCTTTATCTTATTACAAATATATTCTTCATAAAATAATATTTTATCAACTTTTATTTTTAAATACATATAAAATTTGCTTTTATAGTATGGCCTTTCGGTCCATAGTCAACGAAATAATGATTATTTACCGCAGCAACTATTTTACGAGGCCGTAGTAACTACCTATTTCCTTCTTTCTGGCGACCAGTCACGACTTTTACGACGGAGTATTATTATTATTTTGTGGCTTATAGAAGCTTTAAAGTTCATAAACAAGATAAAATTGGAAAAGGAGTAAAGAGGTAAAATATGTATTTACCGAGTAGCCCCACTGGGGTGACCGCAGTGTGGCGTTTAGCAGGCCTACCATGAAACGTATATCCGCAATTGCGAACTGAAATTTCGGGCAATCGGTACCATGAAATGCAGTTATCCCGCAATCGGGCACGAAGACGGCACATGACAATTAATGCGGCCTTTTTTTTCTTTCGGAAATGTCCCTGGATACCCCCTCCACGGGCCAGTGGGGGTGGTTGTCGGATTTAAACCGACTAAAATCGCACGCCGTCTTGGGTCTTCAGACGCCGGAAACCCTATCATGAAACGACCTGTAACCGCAAAATTCGGAATATTGACAGCCCGCCAAAAGAAGTGAAAACACGACACTATACGACTTATTTCAAAAGGGTGAATGTTTATTATAATCCAATATAAAGGAATATATTGTTTAATATGTTTGTTTATAATAGACAATTTTTAATAGGAATATATTGTAAACAAAAAACTCGTTGATATGTTTGATTCAGTCCCGAACATACTTTATGATTCCGACCGAAAGAAAGAAATCTGAAGTAACTTCATGGTAACTTTTTTTTCATGCCATGGAAAACCCCTCGGATGCCAGCGGGGGTGGTTATGTCGGACTTGAACCGACTAAAACCCCATGCCGTCTCGAGTCTTCAGACGCCGGGGTGTAAGGTTGCCCATAAAGCATCTCCCTCGCACCCCGAATGAGCCTTGGCCATCACCGGTTTCGAGGTAACCCCCTCGGGCTTGGGGACCACGGTGTCCCCGTCTTGTCTTGGGTTAGGGAGTCCCGGATTTCGCTAGTCAAAATCAAATCAATGTAAATAATAAAATACCATCCAATAAATTACGATAGAATCCGTTTAAAATAGTTTTATTTCAATGTGTGACATTCGCGTAAACTTCCAACGATATCATGGAGAAGAAATTCCAAAATCACCACATATAAACTAGAAATTCACGAAGCCGGGCTCTACACGCGCACGGATTGTAAGAGAGATAACCACTCTAATTCAGATCTGTTCGAATTCGGAATCAATTCGAATTCTGTTGAAAATAGAATTTTTACTCTCAGAGTAAATTTTGGAAACTGGTGGCAGACGAAAGTAAGTAAAGGTGGGCTCGTGCTTTAAAATGGACTAGTGACGATTCCCGAAAACAAAAAATTTTAAGGTGCCACGAATCACTATCTTTCATCGTATTTAGTCGCACTGACGTCGCATCACTATATCTCAAAAGTCCGATGTGAACTGACGTCAAGGCGTTTGTTGTTTCACTGCAGTTGAAAAACTTTCTTAGGTAGCTAGGTACGTGGGGTGTGTGTTGGGTAACCTCCTCGAGTGTCGCTCCGATTCCGATCCCGCTGCAGTCCGGGGGGAACGGAATCGGAGCGGCCGGTACACCCTGGGCGGCGGTCAATGGCTTCCCCTTCACCCCTTCATAGGGTTGGCATTGATCGTCGGCCAATACCCAACGTGGCGGGAACACATCGCTCTCCGTACTCCTCTGCTTTCAGAGGAGACAGGATGAGCGATGCTGTTAGTGGTGAGATGGCCCAGGGTCAGCCGGGGTGCGAGGGATATGCTCTATGGGTAACCTTACACCCCGGCGTCTGAAGACCCGAGACGGCGTGCGGTTTTAGTCGGTGCAAGCCCGACATAACCGCCCCCGCTGGCCGGCGGGGGGGTATCCGAAGGGATTTCCGCACGATAAAAAAAAAAAAAAAAAGGTAGCTAGGTACGTGAAATTATGCTATTGTTTTGATGAAAATTTAGACTTAATATATTTGATTTTAAGAAAATATATTCAATTTAAAGTTGTATGGTCGATTAATTATTTATGAAATATGACTTGGAAAATATAGAGTCAGGATTATTTACTTACCTGCCTCTCTGACCAAATTATTCATCAATATTTGGTATTTTTCATTAATGGCACAAAACTACGGTCTTAAAATGCTTTTTTTTACTATCTTGAGTTGAAGTAGTTTTTACCCACATGGGCAACGGTGCGCACAGTAAGATATGAAAGAAACATCATTCCGCACACGCTCAAACTATGGAATGATCTACCTGCTGTGGTATTCCCAAGCAACTACAATATGGGGCTCTTCAAGAAGGGTATAGAAGGTTTCTACAGGGTCGGCAGCGCCCGCCGGGAACTCCTGGAGACATGGAGGGTGCGAATTGAGCATCCAAGATGGGGAATCCACCATTGCGGCGGTGAGACCGATTATGAAGAAGTGGTTGGAGAGGCACCACGGTGACCTCTCCTACCGGATGTTTCAGATCACCGGGAGACAACGCCGCAGTGCCAGCACTGCGAGGATCCTGGCGAATACACGGTGCTCCACACGTTGGTGGAGCGTCCATCGTGGGCGAGTAAACGCCAGGATCTCGTTGCGGTCCTGGTCGCTGAAGACCATGGTGAGTCTCCGACGGGAGCAAGTGGCACGCCGCCGCCTCTTTCTACGAGCAGGTAATGCGCGCGAAAGAGACGGCAGAGAGGGAGCGGGAGAGAACCCTGTCCCCAGAGTTCCGCAGTCTGCGGCGAGGACGCCGCAGACTCGTCTACTCCCGGAACCGGACCGACTTCCATGTTCGGCCCTAAGGACGGCAGTTGGCCGACTCGCTGTCCTTACAGAAGCAGGTCAAGATGGAGGCGTGTCATGTGGGTCCTATACACGGGTCCGTCACGGGTCGGATAAAACCCGACCCCACCAAAGTCCGCCGGTAACCCTGGAGTTACCCTTTCGAGGCCTTCCAGTCAAGTCAAGTCGGTAGTCCCCAGCGTACACAAGGCAGGGTTCTTTTCCGCTCCCTCTCCGCCGCCTCTTTCGAGCACATTACCAGCTGCCACTTGTTCCTGTCGGAGACCACGGCTCTCACTATGGTCTCCAGTGAGAGAACGTCCATGCCCAGGACCGCAACGGGATCCCGGAAATGCTTGGGACCAAGTTAATCTCTTTAGCGGATTTCAGATCAACCTTGTCTGAGACGAAATGATGAACACAGGAACTAAATATTGGAACCTGTTTAAGGAAGAAGACTGACGATCCATTTTGTGTTGGCAAAGGAGCTTAAAATCTAATACTTGTTTTATTTTTAAACTCTTTCGTTGTAGTTCACTGAGAAATACAAAGCAGTTGCCAGACTGGCCTGCTATATAATGCCTATAAAAAAATATTTTGAAAATTCACATTGTATAATTGTGTTCCCTGTGCTAAACACAATCAGTCTTATAAATAGCGAATGGACTGGTCGACCATATGGAGGGTTATACAATTGAATATGATGCAAAAAGGGTAAACCGAGTTCAAGCAACCTAAATAATTTCCATTACACACTCGTATTATAACAAAACCCTTTCAAATTTGCATGAGTTTCATCATTAGATCTTGATCAAATTTATAATTCGTTCTTCTTTTCTAATAAAAATACTTCTTTTTCATCTGTGAACCAATTTCAACACTCCCTCATTCCTTCTTTCCAGATTTGGTTAGTTGGTTTTTACAAAATTGAATGCCGTCTGACACTGGAGAGGAAAGCATGCGTTAGATCCTCATCCTTCAATCAGCAGGTGTACTAGATTGCAAGTGCGAGGCGTGGTGGGGGCCAATACATTATGTGATAAATAAATACTACATTGTCGGCAGTTTACGCGAATGTCACACATTGAAATAAAACTATTTTTAACAGAGTAACGGTATGTGAACAAGCGCAACAGGGGACCAAACATTACTTAAGATTTGATAAACCACAGATACTCGCCAAAGAAAATCGATTCCTACCTTTGATGCTCCGCGAATCTATTGAAATTAAAAAACATCTTAATTTTAATAGAGAAGATGGTTGGAATGTACCACCAGCTTGGGATCCAGTCATTCACTCAATTAATTCCAAGAAAAATCAAAATACAACAAAACTTCATGACACTGTGAGCTCATTCCGCGTAAATATTAACACCAACAATTCAACATAGTTCGGGTACTTTGAGATAACTTACACTTCAAACTACAAGACAACAACCATCTTTAGACTCCCCGTGATCATGGCTGCTGAAAAGCAACCGAACGGACGGGATCAATGTAAAATATAAAATAACATCAAATAAATCGCGATAGAATCCGTTAAAAATAGTTTTATTTCAATAAATACTACATTACTACAAAGCCTAAATGGTAATGCCGTAGTCAGGTAAAAATGAGAAAAGAGAGATAATATTGTAAATGAGAAAAAAAATTGCTGCAACCTAAGAACCTTCTTTTTTAATTAATGAAAGAATATGTTTTGGATGTCTGCCAAGTGGTAAATAAGATTAATTCCAATGTTAAACATAAAGTCGAAAAAACAATGTAATGGTACTTAATTATGTTAATTTTAGCGCGGCAAAACACTATCTCGTTGTTGTATACAAATAAAATTTCACTACACGACATGAAAAAGTTTGTAGTTCGCAATAAACTTTTTTTTCTTAAAATATGTTTTCTGGTATTTTGCTAGACTACTGTCTGTGCATTTTCGAAGATGGTCTTCTAACCTTCTTTAAAATTTGATTAATCAAATTTAACATTAGATTCAGTTATTCTCAAATTAATAGATATAAATAATAATGTATACGCCTATTGGAATACTGGCCTTGGGGATAAATACCCTACGATTGTATGTACCCGTCTGTTCTACTAGCTACAGACAGAACTCCTTTCTCAATCGTGCGAGCACTAGCTTTAACACCATCTCAAAGGATCATGATCTAGACCTATTTAATACTAGTATTCCCGTGGCAAGGCGACGCATCAGCGAAGGGTTTTTTTCATCTCCATAAATAAATAATTGTTGTAGTATTTTAACAAGTAACTGTTGTTTCTTCCATATAAACAAACAAATAATTTTTTAAATCCATTTGGTAAGTATTTCGTGTGTACTAGATCTAACAGGGTTATGCTTGGTTACATCAGTATCGAATGTCCTACCGAGATAATTTTACCTACAAGCCTTAGCCTATATTTGCTGACTGAAAGACGATGTTCTGACGCAGGCTTTCAATTCGAGAATGGGTGTTTATACTGCAGTTGCAATCGTAAAAGGCAATCATACCAAATCCTGAAAGTATCCGGATTCCGGGCTCTGAATTTGGATGCAACCAGAATTGGCACTTAGATAATGAATGGATAATGATGATGATAAGTTTCGAATATAAAAAAAAAAAATATATTTAATAGTCGCTAAGTAATCACGACCTTTAAATTTAGGACATGTATAATGGTGTGACTCAGTGCTTGTAACCATTTTTAATTTTGTTCCGTAATCGGCCCATGAAGTCTCACCTCGCACAAAAGTTCCTTTCTTGCCTCAGATTTTATTCCATTTTCGCCCCAAAGATCATTCATTCATTCATTCTTAGAGAATAAAACTCAAAACTTGACGAAGTATTTTCAAGACATATCCGTTTTATTCTGCAGAAATACTTTGTTAAGATAAATATTTATTTTCTTAGTTATAACAAGTCAGCTCAGGTATCTTGTTACGCAATGCCTCTTCAGCTGACCTGAATTTGAGTCAATAGTGACTTTTTAAAATTTAAAGCAAATTCTGACGTCACTTTTGCACTTACCTGCGTTCAATGCAAATCTAAGAAAATTAAGAATTCGCTTATGCATTTCAGAAATGAAAATTTAAGGCACCATGAAGTGGTGTATTTCGATTTATTTAACGAATATGTTGACCCGGCTCCACCTGCGTTGTATATTGAACCCGTTGTTGCCACTACAGGAATCTATTCCCGGGATAAGAAGCCTATTTGCCATTCTAGACTATAATCGATATCTGTGAAAGTTGCATCCAGATCCGTACAGCCTTTTTTAGTATATAGATATTATATGATAACTGTGACAAGTTTTTGAAGATATAACTCTTTTGGCGCGTTAGGGAAAAGTGATGAGAGTAAATTTTTACGATGCACGCGCACACCGTCCTGTAGAAAAACCGACACACTAACACCTAATCCACTACCAGATGACCTAGAAACTTGATATTTGTCATAGACTATGAGGCATATACCCACAAAGGAAAAAATCTGAAAACTGAAAATTATTGTAAATTTAAGAAAATAAAGGTACACGCTCACTTTTTTTATTAAAAAAGGAAGCCGTTTATTTGTCACCATAGTAGTTTAAAAATATGAAACGTTAAAGTAGTAAAAAGTATGCTAAACAAGCCTATATTTTAAATAGATATTTTAGCAAAATATTCTTCCTGACATGAATTATTCACTAGCACTACAGCAGTAAATATTATATGCCCAGCCAGGTTCGAATAAAATCGCTTAAAATATTTTACAACCGGGTAGTTGACTCTAGCGTAAGATTTCACTTTGCCTCTGAAATATAATTACCCTGTCTCCCAGCGAACAGATAATTAATAGCACAAATAAATCTTATAACTTTTGTTGAGTTTCCTTTCTTACCATATTTATTATTTTGGCGCAAAAGATTTTTGTTCTTCAATGCAGATTTTAGGTTAAATCGGACATAAAATGGAAGTTAAGGATAGTACGAACATTAGTAACTTCATAAAAATGCAATATATTAGTAATTATTGCAGATTTTGTTTACTTTTTTATATTATTGTTACCAAGTGTTATGCTTTATGCTATTTTATGACTGTAATTTATCTACTAATTTTTTATATTTAGTATATCTATATTTGTATCAAGTTAATATCGCTTGTAAGTTAGGGTGTTACGTTCCTAAACGAAGTAATAAAAATTTGCGTTGAAAGATCTATCTGTCACTTGGTTGTCAACTTGCTGAAAGAATTGTCTTGAGAAAAAGTCTCGTTTGGTTAAAATAAGTTTTGTTCGAATAAAGTATAATCTGCGAAAATCATATTTGGCTCGCGTTGGTTTGGTTATATTTTGGAATTAGTAACGTAATCAGTTGGGAGGTGTTCGACCGAATTACATATTTGATGTGAAGGGCTCCAGTGTTCACCGCACTGTGTTTATCTGTCTCCACACAAAACATCATACACCCTGTAACAATGCACATTGTACTTTTAAGGATATTAGTGGAATATGTAGTCGATTCCTTAGTTCTGTATTCTTTCATCAACTCTGTCTATGGTTAGCTGTGGTCAACTCTATCGGTTGTGGCATATTATCTATGAACTCCCACCAAGTCGCTTCTTTCAGCCGACGTTATAAATTACAGTGCAGCAGTTTTGCGAGCCCCTAATTTTCTGCATCGCTTCCACAAGTGCATAGCTCTGGTACTGAGCCGTTGGTGAGAATTTTACAAATTATACATTACGTGTGCTAATCATTTTTATTACAGAGTGCTCATTAGTGTTGGAGGGTGACGTGGTACCAATGGTCCACCAGGGATAATCCCCGTGGCCTCTTCATCTTCACCAATGGTGCCACGTCAGGTTCCCACTGCTATGCTAAGCTACTCCAGGCATCGCCTCGTTTTTTACGTGAACGAGGCTTGCCAACATTTATCCATGTATTGGAATTATATAGAATCATGCCACACTACACCTCTGTAGTCGTGGCAAAGTTTTCTAATTGGGATGCTGCTTTTTACGTGAGCAGTATCTATTTGTTTTAATTGTGTAGCTTATACGCAAGGCATGCTTTCCCTTTTCACGCTTGTCAAAAGGACAATAACCTGTGCGGGCCACGCGGTCAGTGACCGCATGGTGAACAATCCTTCAGTGTTGTCTATGTTTCTGTGCATCAGTTCCTGCTGCTAGCAAAGGCTGTGACCTGCCTGCTTTCGCAATAATGACCATAAGCATCACGTGCCTGGGGAAGCTTGTCACCTTTCTTACGCCTTCGGTATGCCCGGCCTGCACTAGCAGTATGTCTTCACATACTGAAAGCTTTGCCTACTCTTTTCAGGTCCGCCGAGCGAGTCACGCAGCGGTTGGTGCCAGCGCGACACGCCGGGCGGATACTACAGGCAGTGCTAAGTGCAGACTCCTGGCTGCCACGGGTCGTTCTTCACGTCTTCACATCTCTCCTTTTAATTCTACAACTTCAAATCTTAATTGAATTTATGTGTACTCACCCTTGAGACCACTTTTAATAATATTTAATACATGAAAGGTAAAACTAGTCTCATGTTTAATTTGCTATAACCTTATTTCAAACCAACAATTAACTTCTAATAACTTGTAACTTCTAATCTACCTTTAAAATTAACTACCCCTGTTACAACCCTACACTTCAGATACACTTGGATACAGACACAGACAGGTAAAAGCGTTTTGTTTCGGGCGCCTTCTAAGTAAATGGTAAGTGATATCTATTTTATTAACAATAATTTGCTCTGTGAACCGCAGACTGCTCATTTCCCCATTGCAGCCAGGAGGGCCAACTTCCACTGCGCACTATACCTCCTGGCAAAATGAGAATGAACATAGGGTAAAACTCAAAAATTTGAAAAAATCCTCCCACGTACTAACAATCGGCAATTCGTGGTTTTTCTTGCAACGTTTAAAGAATTCAAGTTTATAACTAAAGGTAAAAGGTAAAAAAAGTAAAAGTAAAAAAAGCGGCGATAGCCCAGTGATGTAGGTACGTAACGGACTCCTGAGACGGTCTCAAGTTCGATCCCCAGCCGCCCCGGGCACATACTTCTGACGTTTCGTAGTTATGTGTGTATTAAAAATGTTGATTATTGCTCGCTTAGTAATGTGTCCGGTAGATGGCAATAGGCTCGCCCCCTATTGCATTGGGACCTAAACATAACTGGCGAATCGTGGGCGTGTAATACACCTCTGCCTACCCCTTCGGGGATACAGGCGTGAAGTTATATGAAGTTATGTAAAAGGTAAACGCGTGAGCGGCTAAAGAATTCCAATTGTATATGTACAGGGAAAAAGAGGTTAGTAAACATTTGGTAGAGCCGAAAGTATTAGCGTCCTGTGCGGTTAATACCTTTTTTTTTTATCGTGCGGAAATCCCTTCGGATACCCCCCGCGTGCCAGCGGGGGCGGTTATGTCGGGCTTGAACCGACTAAAACCGCACGCCGTCTCGGGTCTACAGACGCCGGGGTGTAAGGTTGCTCATAGAGCATATCCCTCGCACCCCGACTGACCCTGGGCCATCACTGGTTTCGAGATGGCCCCCTCGTGTTTGGGAACCACGGTGTCCCCGTCTTGCCCCGGTTTGGGGGAGGGGCCCCACCGTCCCGGCTTGGTTCTGCTGGGGTGACAGGTGGCCTCACCCGCCACCCCCAGGCCTGCGCTCATGGAGGACGGAGGTCGTTAAGCGACCTCCGGCGCCTGAGTCGCCTGCGAAGCGCGGCGAGCAAGTTGCGGGCTCGGCGGTCCGGGAGAGTTCTAAATCTCTCCCGGGCAATCTCCTTCGCGAGCATTACATGCTCGCAGAAGGATGTGGCGGCGGCCCACGCGCTCGCGCTCCGCACCATTGCCGCAATCATGCTGCCGAGCGAGAGGACTCCCACCCCGATGGCTGCTACGAGGTCACGCCTCGGCGCCTCCCACGCCGGGCAGTCCGCCAGCGTGTGCAGCCCTGAGTCCTCGCTCGCCTCGCAGTGATGACACTCAGGCGTTGGCTCCTTCCTGATCCGATGCAGGTGGTCCTCGAAGCACCCCTTCCCGGAGATCACCTGCGTCAGTCGGTACGAGAGGCTTCCGTGTCGCCTCTCCAGCCAATCCTCCATGATGGGCCTTACCGACGCTATTGCGGCGTGCCTTGCGCTTGGTCGCCCAAGTCGTTCCTTCCACTCCACCACGATGGCCCGGCGGAGTTGGGACTGCACGGCCTCGATTTCTCGAGGCTCGGGGTTCCATCCCTGCTCCCGCGCCTCCTTTCGCCACTGGTACAGTTGCGAAAGGGCTCTCGCTTCCAGGTCCCATGGCGTGTGCGGTTAATACCTAAGCCCTGCATGCGTAGCTCTATGTAAAAAAGACACAGGTGTAAAATACTAAAAATGTATTAAATCCTCTACGCAATTGCTAAGGAACAATGATACGAACAGCACGTTACTGCAATCTGTAAAAACGTAAACTATATAAATAAATAAATAAATATTCTATGACATTATACACAGCGCTTTCTAGACCCAAAGTAAGCATAGTCTAACTAGCTTGTGTTATGGGTTCCAGAATGGGGATAAAGTTACTTCTATACTTATTTTTTAAATACACACATATTATACATAGAAACACCCAGACCAATGCAAATAAATATGTTCATGCATAAAAATATTTGAACTGAGCGGAAATCGAAACCCACCCGCTGTCGTAGCAGTCGAAGGCATTACCGCTGCGCCACAGAGGCCGTCATATAAGCGGGTACTATGCAGACCCATCACAGAAATAAGAACAGTATTCCACAGGGAACAAACCTGTATCTTATAAAAAGTCATCACTGCTCAGGCGTCAAAAAATTCGTCTTTTATACCATCCATTTCAAATTCACAATTTACTACACCAATTCAATCCAAGAGCTCAATTTCATCGAAAAAAAAAATAGTCATCAGCGTGTCTTAGTATTTATGAAACGTTAATATAAAAGGGTATGGGAGAGAGGAATGCGGGTGAAACTTAAACTCCGGATCAAGTAGTAAAGTCTTTCTCAGAGGTACTTAAGTCGAGACCTCAACGGAATCTGTAATGGGTTCGTGACGAAACTCGCAATATACTCAATATCATGCCGAAACACCAGGTTTAGGTAACAACTTATTTTTACGGTTGTTTTAATGGTTTGTAACATATAAACACGACTGATTTTCATAGCGATTTGATATTGTTTTGTGTAAATAAGAATACCTTTAAAGTGAAAATTTGAAACGGGCATATTTTTATACCTTTATTTAAAATTGTATGGAACAAAAATACTCCTAATCTCAGTAAAAACGATGTAACATCTTCTTAACTAAAACGACTAAATTATTTGAGCACTAGATTATTTCATTCTTAATTTTGCCATCCAACTACGAAATGAAATAGTTATCCAAACTTATATTTTTTTTTACGTGCGGAAATCCCTTCAGATAACCCCCCCCCCCCCCCCAAGGCAGGGGTGGTTATGTCGGGCATGAACCGACTAAAAAAAATAGTTTTTTTTATAAAGTAGACTACCTTTTTTTTTTTTTTTTTTTTTTTTTTTTTTTTTTTATCGTGCGGAAATCCCTTCGGATACCCCCCCGCCGGCCAGCGGGGGCGGTTATGTCGGGCTTGCACCGACTACTTGTAACTAGTATTAACGTTATCCGTTAACCCAGTAAGTAGATTTACTAATACCGTTATTATTTTGATTATCTCCGAATTACCGCCTTAACATATTTTAACTAATCAAACTTTATCCTTTACACATTTTTGTCTTTCTTTGCCTCTAGAACAAAATAAAGTGCTATTATTTTGTTTAAGGCAAGTGCTGATTAACTTAAAAACCAATTTATAGTTTTTAGGGTTCCGTTGCCAAATGGCAAAAACGGAACCCTTATAGATTCGTCATGTCTGTCTGTCTGTCCGTCCGTATGTCACAGCCACTTTTTTTCGAAACTATAAGAACTATGCTGTTGAAACTTGGTAAGTAAATGTATTCTGTGAACCGCATTAAGATTTTCACACAAAATTAGAACAAAAAACAATAAATTTTGGGGGTCCCCATACTTACAACTGAAACTCAAAATTATTTTTTCATGAAACCCATACGTGTGTGGTATCTATGGATACGTCTTCAAAAACTGAACAGCGCGACAGACACCTCCAAAGTGGTAAAATGTGTGTGTGTCCCCCCCCCTGTAACTTCTAAAATAAGACAATGATAAAACTAAAAAAAATATATGATGTACATTACCATGTAAACTTCCACCGAAATTTAGTTTGAAAGAGATCTAGTAAGTAGTTTTTTTTAATACGTCATAAATCGTAAACCGCCATTTACCTTTCATAACATAACATAACATAAACTCACGCCTATATCCCCGAAGGGGTAGGCAGAGGTGCTAGCACCCACATTTCGCCAGTTTATGTTTAGGCTCCAATGTAATAGGTGGCGAGCCTATTGCCATTAACCGGGCACTTATATACCTGCGATTAATACACACATAACTTCAAAAAGCATCGAAAAGTCATTGGTGTGTGCCATGGTAATACCTGGGATCGAACCCGAGACCTCGTCTCAGCAGTCCATTACCCATACTACTATTAAAAATTATAAAAAAAACATTATTATGTTACTTGCTGCTACGGAACCCTTAATGGGCGAGTTCGGCTCGCACTTGGCCGCTTTTTTATCAACAGTTTCCACGTCCTTTTAACATCACTAGACGTTACAGTGTTTCTCTAAAAAGTTTTGAGCCGTATAATAATGACTGAATCGTGACTAACCGTGGCATAAGTTTGCACTTATGTTTGAGGGGAATCGTGAGCGTCCTGCATCAGGCAAATATTATAAAATTTTTGACGGGCAGTATTTGTTGACTCTGATGACTTTGGAGGTATGACCGAAGATGGTAGTCCGAATGGCGTTCTTTTATGTCATATACAAGGGAGTAGAGAGCGGTGGAGAAGAGGAAAAACGATATGGCATTTATAACTAAATTATACTTCATAACTTTTCCTTTCACAGCATCTTAGATTTGACTTAGTGCATTGTTAAATGAGATTTTATTTAAAAAAAAATGGATCTTGTTATCTTTCAAGCATGGCATGCTACACATCTTTCTGTCATACTGTTTGTTCTTGACTGGTTTAAACTGGCGTAGAATTTAAATGTGTTATTGCCAAAATCTTATTAACTAGCGCTTACTAACTAGCTGTTGCTCGGGATTTCATCCGCGTTAAGTTTGAAATAGGTCAAGTTAATTGCAAAGTTAAGCGATCCTAAAAAGTTCAGTCTTTAGATGGGTAACCAAACTTAACATATTGAGACCCCTTCTCGATCCGCCCATTACATCATTGTCCAATTATAAATATTCAACCTTTTTTTAGACGAAAGCCATTTTTTTTTTAAACCAAAAGCAAAGCAAGTTATTTGGAATTGCTTCTCGTGCCGATTTTTTCTACCTAACCCCTGCGACTACCAAACGCAATTTTTTTTAAAGATGTTGGTAGAATTGGCTCCGGGTGCCCATCGGTCACTGCACTGCACCCAAATTCAACCTGCAGAAGGTTACCCGTGAAATGATTTTTGAAGTAGATTGGACCAAGGAATCACGTTGTTCCAAATAAACTTTATA
Source organism: Cybosia mesomella (assembly GCA_946251805.1). Classification (NCBI taxonomy): domain Eukaryota; kingdom Metazoa; phylum Arthropoda; class Insecta; order Lepidoptera; family Erebidae; genus Cybosia; species Cybosia mesomella. The sequence continues at coordinate 35,272,253 of OX276392.1, read as the reverse complement.
CATCTTTTTCATCCCTGTGGAGATAGAGTTTCCGAAAATCCTTTATTATGCCTACGTCATACAACGAACACACCGTCCGAGTTTCCGGTTTCTACGATGAGTCGATTAGGCTATGCCTTGATTCGTCAGTCAGTTAGTCATTTAGGACAAAGCATTTGATATGTATAGATAATCTTTGTCCTGATAGTTACGAACATAGCAAAAAATAAATCGACTTTAAGCAACAAATTTAGCAATTCATTAGTATTTATATAAATGTTAAAATATATCTAAATAACTCCATCTCCCAAAACCATTTTCTTATTATAGTATCCATTTAAAATCACTGAATATATACACGTCGTAGTCGAGGATTAAAAAAAAACGGTATGGATTCCCGACATACCTGATTAGTGTCGCATCACCTTACGTTAACGCGACAGGTCACCTTTCTGAACGGATTTTGATGTGGTTTTTTCTATTAGAAAGGTCTTGGTCAGACTTTAAATCTGCTGTATGCTTGTTTGCAATTGGTTAAGTAGAACTAAAGTAGAACTAGAGAGCCGTGGGCATTATTAGTAAAATTTAGAGTCAAGCAACAGTAATTTTGGCCGTTGCATGAATGGGCCGACTCAACCGGGGAAGCACCACCCTCTCACAGAATATCGACGCCAAGTAACAGTATTGGAACTGTTGCGTTCCGTTCGGTGAGTGAGAGTGCCGGAGCCCAAACTTCTTTCCCATCCCCTCCTAAACTCCTTTCCCATCCCCTCCCAAACTCCTTTCCCACCCCCTCCCAAACTCCTTTCCCATCCCCTTTCCTTTACTGGGTCGGTAGCGCGAGTGTGACGCCACTGGTGTTGCGCACGTCCATAGGCCGCGGTAACCGCTTCCCATCAGGTGAGCCGTGTGCTTGTCTGCCACCTTAGTGGTATAAAAAAAAAAAGAAAAAAAATTGGCTGTGCACACTCGGTCTTATAGTGGTATTTATTCTAAAATATGAAAATCAGAATTTTAGTTTGAATCCTCAATTTTGCTAGCTAAATTCACCATCATATCAAAGTGAAACGTCTACAAAATAATTTCCATCCTGCAAATGTATGATAAATACTTACAAGGATAGTTGGAGAATTTGGGATTCAAATTAAATACCTCTGCCAATATATCATACCCTTTGGGAGGGATTTGCGATTTCATTTCGTCGGCTTATTGACTGCGTCGAGTTATTAAATAGGGTTAGTCGGCCTTAATCCTTCTCTGAACTACTCCGTAGAGCATTTGTAAACAAAGTAGGCACATTATCTTTTCCTGTAGTAGTATTGTACTAGAAAGTCGTTTAATATTCCTTCTCAACCTTTTGTGAAATATACGGCATGCATAAAAGAAAATGATCCTAAGTGCACTTTACTTTTAACATAAAATAATTTATCGTCGCAAATAGTAAACAGTAAGAATGTCGCCATACTTACTTTTTTTTTTGAGGAATACTGATTCTAAAATTAGGCTTTTGACTGTTTTTTTTGCAAAGCAGTAATCAGATGTTCAATTGTGTACGTTTATACGAGTATGTAAGCATTTTACATAGTTATTTAGTATTCATTATATTATGATGTATGTGTGAGGGTGTGTGTTTCTGTGTGTCACGCTACTCAGCTACAGAATAGATACTATTACTGACGTCTAGTTAAAACCACTAACTACAGTCTTGATATGATTATAGATATAGAAGTCTATGTATTTTCAAGTACTCTATAAACTAGGTTTGCAAGGCGAATCGCTGCTTGCAATGTTAAGCTGAGTGAGACATCGTGATTTGAATTATTAAGAGAGATTTATTTATCATTAAAATCATTCATTCATCATCACTTTCATCATTAATTTGCTCAACTGTGATGGTGGGATACTTCTCATTTTTTCGTGATATAATTTTCTTTAAAAACGATACGCCTTTGATTGCGTCAGGTAGCAAAAAGGGCTCGAAAAAAGTCTCACAAGTTTTTGAACAGTCATCATTCCTCCGTGGCAAGTCCGATTTTGAAAATTCTTTTTGAAAGTCACAACTCTGGACATGCTTTCTGAGTGTGTAAAGTTTGGTCACAGTGTCTCGAGCGGTTATTATGTAATTCCATCTGGAATTTTTTTAACGGTGATCATTCTACTATGGTAGCATTAACTTTTTCAAAATATATCCATAAACCTTCCTCTGATTGACCTCTTTAATCATGCCAAATTTGGTTCTGATTGGATTAGTAGTTTAGGAGGAGACCTGTGACAAAGAAAATCCTGAAGTCTGGTATGAGGAGCTTTCGCTCGACTTCGTCTCACTCAGCTCAAACATTTCTTCCTCATTCATATTTGCGTACAGTCAACGACAAAACTAGCTGAACACAAATATTTACAAACCTTTTATTTACATTGGAATACATGGGAGCCAATAACTGATCTATAAGTAGTTTTATAATCCCCAGCGGACAAGGTTCATAGAATTGACATAACATAACATAACTTCACGCCTGTATCCCCGAAGGGGTAGGCAGAGGTGTATTACACACCCACGATTCGCCACTTATGTTGAGGTCCCGATGTAATAGGGGGCGAGCCTATTGCCATCTATCGGGCACATTATTAAGCGAGCGATAATTGACATAAATTAATGCACACAGAACTACGAAAAGTCAGAGGTGTGCCCGGGGCGACTGGGGATCGAACTCGAGACCTCATCTCAGCAGTCCGTTACGTATGCCACCGGGCTATCGCTGCTTTGAATTGATGTTTTGTTTATTATTTTATGAAAGGTTTAAGATCTATAAGTTAGAATTTATTAAGCTAAATTTGTCGTTGTACTGTGTGTACTTTCAATGAATTTTTATGTCAGTGCTTATCATTATAAAGGAAACCGAAAATTTAATATTCATAAATTTTAACGAGATCCGACTTCAGGTAGAACATTTCACTTCGACGAACGAACATTATAAATGTAAAGCGGATGTTCACGTGTACGAGGTAAGTCTATAAGGCTTTCGCCATTCTTTCCGCCGTAAAAGTGGCCTGAATATCAGAAAAATTCACATTCAAAGTATATATAGAAAGAGCCAGTCATTGGGAGGCGATATGAACCCGGCGAAGCACTCATTCAGATTGGAGCCATTTTCAAGGCTTTCGTGTTGCTATCGGAAGCTCTCAAGATTTCCGACGTTCTCCGTCTGAGCAATATCGTCTGTGCTCCGCCGGGATGTAGGCGAACATCTACTTCCATTCTGATGTTAATGTATTAGTGTTCTGTAAGAAACAATAAGAGTCGTGATATATTTAGTTCTATATAGGAGTTCCGATGAGTAAATTGCATTTCAAATAGGATTGAGTTTTTAACAGACTTCGAAAAGGAGATATATAGATAGATAGATAGATATAAACTTTATTGTACACCAATCAGGATATACATATATGGAAACTTAAACAATACATGTGCAAATGGCGGTCTCATCGCTAAAAGCAATATCTTACAGGCAACCTTTGGATGGACATGAATTCTAAATGAGCCAAATCGTATATTGGGTAGTTATTGGTGTAATAGGAAAAGATAGAGGGAGAGAAGGAGGTTCTATGTTCGTCTATTTTTGTATTTTTTTTATTTTATCTTTTGACTTTTCTGTATCTATTTAAAACTATTTAACGAGTAACTTTTGTATATACAATGAGGTGATAAGGCACGGAGGTCGGTTATCGTTTTTGTTCGTATCTCCGGTTCTACTAAACCAATTGCAATCAAACATACAGCAGATATTAGTTAGACTTAATATCTACTGTATGTTTGATTGCATTTCTAATAAATAAAACTACATCAAAATTCGTTCAGCAGTTTTTGCGTCCATCGCGAACAAAAAGATAAACAGATAAGATTTCAAAAAAAAACATAATTATATGTTTTGGTTTTTTTTTTCTAAATCCATATAAATTCAAAAGGTAAATAGTTTTAAGTACCTGGGTCATTGGGTCACCGAAAATCTTAAGGATAACCTGGCCATAGACAGGGAGCGTAGGTCGCTTATTCAAGGCTTTCTGTCAGTCATTCTACACGTGCAGTCTGTGGACACGATATAGTGGGCGTGCATACAGCGATCTACGCGTCCTGTATAACAATGCGTTCAGGATATTGTTGGGGCTGCCGTGGAGGTGTAGCGCATCGGCGATGTTCGCCGAAAGACGCATAGACGGTTTTATGGTCATCATGCGTAAAAGGTATACGTCGTTGCTGGCTCGCTTGCGCGGCAGCACTAATAGTGTACTATCTCAGAAAATAAATTAGAAAATTCCGAAAGACAATCCTGTGCTTCTAAAATTGAAATTAAGAATATTCCTAAGTTTCAAAATGAGTCAAAAGGGTTATTAATTAAAACTGTTCAAAAACTGTGCTCGAGAATTAATTTAGAACTGCAAGGAAATGAAGTTAGGGATATTTTTAGAGGGTATGCGAAACCGGGAACATCGAGACCAATTGTTGTGGACTTCACTTCGGTACCCACAAAGGAAAAGTTGATAAGCACGGTCAAAAAATTGAGTAGGGTCGAGAAGGAGGGAAAATTAACCACACATGAGCTAGCTGATGGACCTCCACAACCCATTTTTATTTCTGAGACCCTTACATCGAAAACAAGAAGGTTATTCTTTCTGAGTCGAGACTTTGCTAAAGCGAATAACTATTCATACTGTTGGACTTCTTATGGGAAAGTCTACCTGCGTATGAAAGAAGGTACAACACAAATAAAAATTGAAGATGAAGCGGATTTAACGAGGCTGAAGATGGACCCTAATGCAACATGACTATTTGTTTCTGGAAAAACAATAATTTATGTTGTACCTTTACTTGATAATACAATGTACTACACTTTGCACAAAACTATCCTTCATAACACACTTACACTACACACTGTCATTATACCCACCATCAACTTCGAAAGGTATGTCTGGATACAGTCTGTTTCTTTAGTATGTTACTTCTATGAAATGTTTTTTTGGACTATTGCGATCCTTATATTTAACAATGCATGATAATAATAGTAAAGTATTGAGCGAGGAGTTGGACCATATTTCGTTGTCATCATCATTGGCATGTGATGTGGAAGATTGTCATAAACATATTCCAAACATAAATAAACGCCTTACAGTTGTGACTCAGAATATTCGTAGCATATCTAGAAATATTGACAGCATGAACACTCTTCTGTCTAGACTATGTTTTGAACCGGATGTAATTATTTTCACAGAGTGCCGACTCTCTTCTAATCCTATAATTCCTTTGTTAACTGGATATAATCACGAAGTCTCAAGGCGCTGGATCCTACAGAATGATGGTGTAATCGTTTATGTAAAAAACAATATCACTGTCGACTTCCACGAGCCAATCATGAATGACTGCAGTAGTCTGCTTGTTAAGATTGGCAATGACACAGTAATTTTATGCATTTATAGATCTCCTTCTTATAAAAATTTTGAACCTTTTTTGACCTCCTTAGATAGTGTTTTGTCTGGTCTGTCAGGGTATAGAAATGTTTTCATTATTGGAGATATCAACATTTATATCCAACCGAGTAGCATAACTTCTCAATCTCGTGAATACCTAAACCTTTTGGCTTGTCACGGACTCTTACCAGGACATACACTGCCTACCCGAGATGGGGAATGTCTTGATCATGTCATGTTAAAAACTAGGTTTGAAGCGACTACCCTAGTGATAAACTCATCTATCACTGACCATTGCGCGGTACTGTTGAGTCTAAATCTTGCACAGGCGAGAACTTACTCTCAGATGTATATTAGGAAAATAAACAGTGAAAATCTTGGTAGAACCTTGACTGACATTGATTTCGAACCGATATTTGAAACTACGGATGTTAACTACGCTATGGAATATTTTATCTCGAGCTTTCAGCGTGCGGTCATTGCTAACACGACGATTGCAAAGCTGTCGCGAAGGCAAAGAATTTTAAAACCATGGATCACTCCTGGCTTAATACGCTGTATGATAAATAGGGATAATATGCATGCTAAAGTAAGAATGGACCCAAATAATTTAATACTTAAGGTAACCTACGCAAGATACAGAAACTTTTGCAATAAAATACTAAGGAAAGCTAAAACAGAATATGAAAAAGGAGAATTTAAAAAGGCCGGTAAAAATAGTAAACAATTATGGAAAGTTATAAAAAATGTGACATACACTAACAAAATTAAAACCCCTCCAGATAAGTTGCTTAGCCCGGGCGATATCGACAGATCGTTGAATGATGTAAATAGGTATTATGCAAACGTGGGTCAATTTTTGGCAAATAAAATAACAATTGTGGCTTCTGACATGCAAACTAACGATTTTAGTATTCCCTCAAATCTTCAATCATTTGTACTATTGGACACTGATTGCAATGAGGTTGAAAACATCATAATGGGTCTTAAAAATGTATGTGCAGTTGGATGGGATGGAATCTCAAATAAAATGCTAAAAGACTACAAACATTTAATCGTTCCACCATTAACACATATATTTCGAACTTGTCTTTCCGAAGGTATCTTTCCTAGGGCTCTCAAAAAGTCGATCATATTACCGATGTATAAATCAGGTGACAGGGACCGTGTCGAGAGCTACAGGCCCATTTCCATACTACCTTCCATATCTAAAATCTTAGAAAAAATTATTAATAAAAGGCTGACAAATTATTTAGATAAATATAATTTATTATCTAATAATCAATATGGCTTTCGTAAGGGCAGAGCAACTGATGATGCGGTACATAAGTTAACTGATACTATTGTACAAAATCTTTCAACTAATAAGAAAGTTCTGGGAGTATTTTTGGATCTCTCAAAGGCTTTCGACACGGTATCTGTCCCTATCTTGCTCAAGAAACTGGCTCGATTGGGGATTAGAGGCATGCAGTTGAAACTCTTCACAGATTATCTTTCTGAACGTACCTGTGATGTATAGAAATAAGTGGGTACCTATAATTTATGTTAAGACAATGTAATACGTTGAGCCAGTCTGTGAATATACGTCTTGATGATAAGCCGTTGTCTCATTGCCTATATACCTCCAGACTAGCCGAATACATATCAGTGGCGACGAGGATGCGAACTTACCTACGTAAGAAATAAATAAAGTACTTAATAAGATTGCAATTTGTAAAAGATGTCGGTCGGCAAAATTGCGGAATTTAAAGTGAATACTGACGATTGGAGATTGTATGTGGAACGTTTAGAACAATATTTCGTAGTGAATAAAATAACGAGTGAGTTACAAGTGCCTACGTTGATAACGGTAATGGGAGCAGAATGTTACGAACTTTTAGTCAACTTGTGTACGCCGGATAAGCCTAAAGACAAAAGCTTCGAGCAGATCACGGTAATTATGGAGAAACACTTACAACCGAAGCCCAGTGAATTAGCCGAGCGGTACAAGTTTCGGCACCGCAAACAAAAGGAGGGAGAAACTATATCGGAATACACCGCCATATTAAAAAAAATGTCGAAGACCTGTGGCTTTGGGGCGTGGTTGGAAGAAAGTCTGAGAGACCAGTTAGTTTGTGGGATAAGTAATGAGATTATACGACAACGGTTATTCGCCGAAAGTAAGTTAGACTTTGGCAAGGCATATAGGTTGGCAGTGAGCATGGAGGCGGCGGAAAAAGACGCGGCAGAGGTGGTTGGGCACAGGGGATCCGTAGGCGAACCTTCGACGACGCCCGTGCAAGTGTCGTATCAAGCCATGGCAGCGACCAGGTTGCCACGGGGGAAGGGGGCGGCACACTATGGAAAATATAGTGCGGCGGTGCACGACGCTGCGCGTGACGTCGGTGGAGCGGCGCGGGAGGCCACTCCACACGCGACGCGGGGGCGCGGCCCGCGCGCATCGGCAGCGCCCGCGCCCTCTAAGCTGGGTGAGCGTGCGCAGCAGCAGTGTCAGGTGTGCGGCGCGCGGCATGACGCAGCCACTTGCAAGTTTGTGCGCTATGTTTGCCGAGTCTGTAACCAGCTGGGGCACCTGCGACGCATGTGTCCGAACTTGGCAGGGCATTTCAACGTCAACGTCGAGCAAATAAATAACGACAGCGATGGTACGGAGAGTGACGAGGTAATTTATGTTGATGTCGGTAGATTAGCGGCCGTAGAATGTAAACCTGTGTATGTAAATTTGAACGTTAACGGAAAAGATATTCAAATGGAATGTGACACAGGCAGTGCTATTTCGTGTATAAGCAGAGATTGTTATGTTAGAATGTTTAAAGATTTAAGTCTCAATCCTTGTAAATTAACGCTCAGATATTATACTGGGGAGGCTGTTAAACCCTTAGGAGTGATACTGCCTGTAGTAAAATACAAAAACCGATGTAAAATACTGGAGTTGTTTGTTATAGAAAACGGTAAAACTATTCTTTTAGGTCGGCAATGGATGGCCGAATTAAAAATACAGTTACCTATAGTAAAGTATGAATGTAATAATATGATTATGTCCAAAGATTCTCTATTCGATATGTCTTCTTTCAGCACCAAATACTCTGAGGTATTTGCTGACGGCCTGGGTCGATTCACGGGTGGCAAGGTGAGCGTACACGTACGGGACGGGGCGCAGCCCGTGTTTATGCGCGCGCGGCCGCTCGCCTACGCGCTGCGCGAGCCCGTGGAGCGTGCGCTGGCTCAGCTGCAGCTCGACGGCATTCTCACTCCTGTTGAGCGGTCGGACTGGGCGACACCGATCGTGCCGGTCGTCAAGAAGGACGGTAATATCAGAATATGTGCAGATTACAAGTTAACTCTCAATAAAGTTATAGAAGTTGACCGCTATCCGTTGCCGAGGGTGGAAGAACTGTTGCTCCGGTTGAGGGGTGGCGAACATTTTAGTAAAATCGATTTGTCTCAGGCCTACGCGCAATTTGAACTAGATGACACCAAGAAGTACACGGTGATAAATACCCATAAAGGGTTGTTTATGTATAATAGGCTAGTATATGGACTTTCATCAAGCCCAGGTATTTTCCAAAAACGTCTGGAGCAATTATTTGTTGATTTACCTCAAGTTGGAGTATTTTTAGACGATATAATTATTACAGGGTCCAACAGGGAAAGCCATAGGCGTAACCTATGCGAAGTATTTGATCGCTTAAAAAAATACGGTCTTAGGTTAAAAAAGGATAAATGTGTATTCTTTGCAAAATCAGTTAATTATTTGGGTTACACTATTAGTAAAGACGGCGTTCACACGTGTCCCGACAAGGTTAAATCCATAATTAAAACACCAGCCCCTAGAAATGTTTCTGAGCTGCGAGCATTCATTGGAATGGTCATGTATTATGGCAAGTTTATAAAGAATATTAGTACAGTGTTAGCTCCCTTATATTACTTACTTAAGGCAGGTGTTCGGTACACTTGGAACAAAAAATGTCAAGACTCTTTCAGTGACGTTAAACATTTACTGACTAGTAGCGAAGTTCTAATACACTATAACCCAGAGTTGCCTATTATTTTGACAACGGATGCGAGTAGTGTAGGTATAGGCGCAGTGATATCGCATACGACCGCGAATGGCGAACGGCCGGTCGCATATGCGTCACGCTCGTTGACACAGGCAGAGCGCGCTTACTCGCAAATAGATCGAGAGGCACTGGCTATCGTTTTCGGAGTTCGTAAATTCCATCAGTACCTTTATGGGCGTAAATTTATTCTTAAAACGGATCATAAGCCTTTGACTTACATCTTAGGTAATAAAGTAGGCATTCCGGTAATGGCCGCATCTAGGCTACAACGTTGGGCGGTACTGTTAGCAGGCTATAACTATGATATAGAGTATGTTTCATCAAGTAAGAACTGTGCTGATGCTTTGTCGCGGCTACCATGCAAAGACAGGAATAGTGGAGAAATACAGAAGGAAAGTACGTACGTTAACTTCGTCGAGAATTTTTTGCCCGTTACCAGTAACGACGTTAAGGAAGCAACAGTCAGTGACAAGGTTCTAAGTAGAATTTTGAAATATATACAATCCGGTTGGCCTGTAACTTGTACTGACGATTACATTCAACCCTTCTTCATTAGACGCAATGAATTATATACGGAATACGGGTGTGTAATGTGGGGATATCGCATGGTTATACCTTCTTCCTTGCAAAATAAAGTTCTAAAGCAACTTCACAGTAGTCATATGGGAATAGTGAAGACCAAAAGTTTAGCGCGTAGCTATGTGTGGTGGCCTAATATCGACGCGTCGGTAGAAGCTATATGCAAGCAGTGCGAGACGTGTGCGGCAGAGGCCGACGCGCCCCGGCGGGTTCCCATACACCCTTGGCCTTATCACACTCGCCCTTGGAGCCGGCTTCACATTGACTTTCTAGGTCCATACAAAGGCTTGACATTTTTCGTAATAGTTGATTCCACTTCGAAGTGGATAGAGGTTTTTGAAATGACAGGCACTAACGCGTCAAATGTTATAAAAAAGTTAAGATCGACTTTTGCTAGGTACGGTTTGCCAGAACAAGTAGTTTCTGATCAAGGGCCACCGTTCACCAGTTCAGAATTCAAACATTTCTTAAAAAATAATGGTATACAACAGTTTTTTTTCACCAGCCTATCGTCCATGCTCAAACGGGGCTGCTGAGAACGCCGTTAAATTGTGCAAACGTGCGATTAAGAAAGCACATAGGGATAAGGTAGATGTTGACACGGCGTTACAAACATTTCTACTAGCATACCGGAATACTGTTCATAGTACAACCGGTGAAACTCCGGCCATGTTACTGCAAAAACGTTCGCTAAGGTCGAGACTAGATTTGTTACGTACTGATCGGATCGTAGCAAACAGAGTTCACGACGCCCAGCGGCGTCAGGTCGAATATACAGGCGGTACTCCGCGTAACTTTCGAGAGGGAGATTTAGTTTGGGCACGTGAGTACGGTGCGCGAGACAAATGGGTGAAGGGTACTGTTCAGGGGGTAGACAGTATGCGTAGGTATTCGGTAAAGGCGGATAGCGGTCAATTTTATAAAAGGCACATTGACCAAATGCGTCATCGACCTCGCTTTTCGGATGTTACCTGTCCAGAGGGAAATGATAATCAACAGAGTATTGAGGAGAGTGTTGTCGAGCCGCTAAGTAAGGGGGTAGAAGGGGTACTGCGCGAAAACGTGATAGTAGACACCAATAAAGAAATCGAAGTACAAGATAGTGTAGGTGTTGTTCCTTCAGAACATTCACCTACGGTTACTACTACACCTGCATCACCTGTGCATCGATGTCCCCGGCGTATACGGAAACCTGTTGATAGATTTAAGATAGAATAATTAGTACTTTCATGGATATTTAGTTGTTAAGATTACAAATAAAATATGTTTATAGAACAGTGGTGGAGGTGTGATGTATAGAAATAAGTGGGTACCTATAATTTATGTTAAGACAATGTAATACGTTGAGCCAGTCTGTGAATATACGTCTTGATGATAAGCCGTTGTCTCATTGCCTATATACCTCCAGACTAGCCGAATACATATCAGTACCCAAAGGGTTAAAATCGGTGAACATCAGAGTGATGACCTGACAGTAACTTACGGTGTTCCTCAAGGAAGCATACTTGGTCCTACATTATTTTTGACGTATATTAACGATCTTTGCAGTCTTCCTCTGAAACATGGTAACCTCATCTCTTATGCCGACGACACCGCACTTCTATTCGCTGGTGACTCATGGAAGGAGGTTTTTAGAACCGCGCAGACTGATTTTAATTTGGTACTGGCATGGCTACGTAGAAATTGTTTGACTTTGAATGCGGATAAAACCAATTGTTTGCAATTTTATATGAAACAACCCAGAATACATTATGGGTTTAAATTAGTTGCCCACAGTTGCCTAAGTCCTAATAGTGAAGATAACAGCTGCAAATGTGCTGAAATTTTAAATAGTACTACAGTGAAATACTTGGGAATACTTTTGGATAACTCGTTAACTTTTAGAGCCCACATCGTACAAACTACTGCTAGGTTGCGTAAGCTTATGTTTATTTTTAAATACATTCGGCACAGTGCAGAACAAAATGTGATAAGAGAGGCTTACCTGGCATTGGTTCAGTCAGTGCTGTCTTATTGTATCACATCGTGGGGAGGTGCGGCCAAGACTTTATTACTGCAGTTAGAAATAGCTCAAAGAGCAGTATTAAAAGTCAGTACTTTTCGACCAATATTATTCCCCACATCTCAGCTATATCAATACTGCAATGTTCTCACTGTTAGACAGCTATACATACTACACATTGTTACCCGACAACATTCAACTGTAACACTCGCACATAATGCTCCTGTTTGCTTGGGTCGCCGCAGACATGATAGGGTTTGCGCTCGACCACTTTTCAAATACCAATATGTTAATTCGCACTTCTGTTTTCTAGGTCCATATGTTTACAATAAATTAAATAGGTCTTTGGATATTTATGGTCTGAATAAAATTAAATGCAAGAGAAAAGTGACAGACTGGCTTTTGGGTATTGACTACGATGAAACTGAAAGTATCATCGAAGTTATATCTTGAATTCTTCTCGATTTTACCTCTTTGCAAAATAACCTCCCACACCGAGGGACAAAACACACATGCACACTCACACACATACTTACACCACAAATACAACACTAACACTAAATACTCAAAACAATCCACACATGATTAAATTAAACTATACATGTTACACTCACTACACAACAAATTCTGTATTATTTATGTTTCTCAATTATTGTATTCGTGTAATCTCATTATAATTGAAATATTTGGAAATAATATAATTGAAATTTGAAAAGAATCTAAAAATGAAAATAAAATTGTATTTTGAAATCGCTTTATTTGTATTTTTGAGTTTAAATCTAAAACAGAAATGATATTGAACATGAATAAGATTGCAATTATGAATTGAATGTTATTATAGATTGTATTTTAAAAATGATTTAATATACCTACTTATATTGTAATTTAATTTCATTGATTTGATTGTAATTTATAGTTGGTTGGACAGTAAACTTAAATACTGATTTAACTAAATTTCATTTAACTAAAATTTAAAATTTTGAATTTACCTTAATTTAATGAAATGAGGTGTTTAAAGAGATATATAATCTGATTATTTGCTAGAAGAATTCTGACCCTGAAATACAAGTTTAAATAAACTTAGTTCAGGTGAAGAAGCAACAATTTGTATAACAACAATATGCATGAAATTAACAACAAAAACCTATGTAAGATCAATTAAGTAATGTATACAAAAATGTACTTTAAGATTATGAAATAAAGAATTATTATTATTATTATTATCTGTGTTCGCAGATAAATGGGAGTCTCCAATGCTGCGACATTGGATGAAACTCCATACCTTTACTAACACTAGGATATAAGATTATTGTTACTAACAAAATATGGGCTGGCCTGAAATAAAGATTTATTATTATTATTATTATTATAAATATAAATTCGTGTTGGCGATGACGTTAATAACTCGAGAACGGGAGGACCTATTTTCTTGTCTTTTTTTTTATTTTATATTTGTCTTCACCTATATAGTGTTTGGTTTTTTTTTGTGGAAATCCCCACGGTTACCCCTCCGCCGGCTATGGCTATGGCTATGTCGGACTCGAACCTACCAATACCGCACGCCATCTCGGGTCCCTAATGGGTAAGGTGGCCTAATAAGGCAATTCCCTCGCACACCGACTGATCTGGATTTACGACTTTGAGATGGCCCTCTCGGGATACTGTGCCTATACTATGAGACTTCAAAAGAATACATTCAGCTGATAAGGTAGCCAACATAACTTGATTTTAAGACAGAACGAAGTTTGCCGGGTCAGCTAGTACATACATAAATTATATATAGAAATTCAATCCATCAACAAAACCCAGACTAATGGATTTGCTGCATCTCATTAATGTGCGGGAGGCCTACCTACGCAGCGCTTGCCGTCACGTGGTCTCCACTCAAGGAGCTTTCTGCCCCAACGGCCATCGGTTCTCCGAGCTATGTGCCCTGCCCACTGCCACTTAAGCTTGCAAGGTGGACAGACGATCTGGTAAAGAGCGCAGGGACTCGGTGGATGCAGGCCGCTACAGACCGGTCATAATGGAAGTCAATGGGGGAGGCCTATGTTCAGCAGTGGACTTCCTACGGCTGATATGATGATGATGATTAATGTGCAGACTCGCAAAAAATATTGGGTATTGGTAAACACTGCTCATCCATACTGATTTAATAAAGAGGAAAGATTTGTTAGCTTGTAATCTTTAAACCCGAAAACTACTGAACCGATTTCAAAATATCTTTCACCGCTAGAATACTACATTATCTATCGATCGGGACTTGAGTGAGTGAAACCGCGGGGCGATGCTAGTTCTATATAACAAGCGACGTGCTTCTTGCTCCCCGCTGCAATGGTGCCTGTTCATTGCCTCAACTTACGCCGACTTTGACGACCTTGACGACCTCTGTGGTGTATCGGCAGTGCGTTCGACTGCTAAGCCAGAAATCGCGGGTACAATCGTACCCGCGATTAGCGGGAATCCCCGCTCAGTGCAAATATAAAATATTTGCATTGGTCTGGGTGTTTCTATGTATAATATGTATTTATTTACAAAAAAAGTATTTAAGTATTTATAGGCGCAGTTGGATTGCATTTTATACGCCAGTGACTCGGGCCTCTACATCAGTCGCAGAGAAGCCGCCGCCGAGGAAGTTTATCCGCACTCAACGGCGTACGGACCTGCACCACTGAAGATGTCGACCGCAGTGATCGACGAAACGTCTGGAATACAAGTTTCCGATGGACCCCGGCTAAACAGCCCGGAAGCAGTATATTCTACATGCGACGCCGCCCGTTAAAGCCTTAAGATTTATAGTATTTAAGTATGTTTATCCGCATTCTAGAACCCATAAAGCTCTGATTAGTTTGGGTCTAGATGGCGATATGTACTTATTCTTACAATATTTATTTCTTTCTTTCTTTAATCCTTTCCTGTATAATTCACGACTATAAAAATTGGAATTTAATAAAACAAACCATGTCTGTGGTCCAATCAGACGTAAATTCGTCGCATCACCAATAGAAAGGTTAACTTTATTATTCACTTAAAAGTTTTAACGAGAAAACTTGAGGTTTAAGTTTCGAACCTTATATTAGGCTTTGCTTTGTTGAATCATGAAATATATAAAGTTGTTAAGTTTCGGTTTTATGAAACGTGTCACTATGTCGCATTTGAATAAAGCTTTGTATAAATAATTATTAGGATAATTTCTCCTAATTTTTTTCTTGATATTTACTTAGATTTAACAATGCAGTAATTATTGTTATATACACCTATATACTACAATTATAAAAAGCCATCGTTAAACTTTTCATACCTAGACTAATACTTTTTATTTTAGAATTAGGTATTTACTATTCTAAAATACAAAGTACCTACTTCGCTTCGCTTAACGACCTCCTCCATGAGCGCAGGACTGGGGGTGGCAGGTGAGGCCGCATGTCACCCCAGCAGAAGCAGGCCGGGACGGCGGAGCGACTAGCGCCCCTCCCCTAAACCGGGCCAAGACGGGGACACCGTGGTTCCCAAACCCGAGGGGGCCATCTCTAAACTGGAGATGGCCCAGGGTCAGTCGGGGTGCGAGGGAAATGCTTTATTGGCAACCTTAAACCCCGGCGTCTGAAAATCCGAGATGGCGTGCGGTTTTAGTCGGTACAAGGCCGTCATAACCGTCATGGCCGGCGGGAGGGGATCTGAGGGGATTTCCGCACGAAAAAAAGGTACCTACTATTATGCAATTCCGTAATCTATCTATACTAATATAAAATTGTAAATTAACTGTGTCTGTAAATTGGATATACTTTAAAAAAAAGTTGGGTTATGTTAAATGAACGATTCTGAACACAAGTTTTTTTTGGGAGTCTTGTCCGTATCTTCGCAATGGACACAAAAACTACTGAACAGATTTTGATGCGGTTTTTCTTATTAGAAAGGTCTTGGTCAGACTTAAAATCTGCTGTATGTTTGATTGCAATTGGTTGAGTAGAACCGGTGACACTACCAAAAAACGATAACCGGACTCCACGGGGGCGGAGCCCCGGTCATCAGCTATAATAACTAGTTCAATTACCAGTTTAGCTGTGAAACAATCAGAAAATTATAATGAAGTACTTTACAGGCATAATAGTAATCATTTAAAATACGAATTCGTCTATGGGAAGTTTATATCTTATTTTCTGAGTGTTAAAGTTTAAATTTGTTAATAGTTTGGGGTAAGTTGGATATCAATTTGTGATGGTACTTTTATTGGGTCACGTTAGGTACAGGAGGTCGTTATAGGTTGGTCGACATGGAATGGGCGTGCACTCCTGAAGTTATACTGCAAGTAATGTTACTGATATAAGCAGATTTAAATTAGCTTAAGGAAGATTTATTGCGCAACGTACAGGTACATTTCAAGTCTGCATCTTTAATGAGTAATTTTAGGTGTTTTTGTTCCACTTCTAAAATGGCTAACAATTCTATAATTGCTATATTATATTTACTATTAATCCACTAGATGGTAAGTGGATATCTTATGTCTTTACTAGTGGAACTTAACCACTTTACCTACCACCACTTCACCCTTTACCATCTGTAGACATGAAGGCGAAACTATGCAAACTATTCAATTTTGATTGGTTTAACTGCTCCTTAGTTTAAGTCAATCTGTTAGTTTTGAATGGTTAACTGCTCCTTAGTTTGTTAAAATACCTTACTAAAGATCCGAAAAAAGAAATTGGAAAACAATCCCCCTAATGTAGTCCCTTACATATGTTTAAATCAATCCCAAAAGACTTGCCATTATGATAAAACATGCAACATTGAACAATTTGTATGATAAGCCAACGCCCATACAAAAATGATTGATTATGGAACGTTGTGTAACACAATAACTGACGTGCGTAATTAAATGTAGATACGGATTAAAAATGTCACGCGAACTAAACATTTTTGTGTATTTGTTTACAAGTGTAAATGTATTTCTATTACCGACACATTTACCACAGACTTTTTCAACACAGCTTTTGTTAGAAATTGTTAATTCATACCTTTTTTTTTTCGAGGGGAAATCCTTTCGGATTCCCCCCCGCCGGCGGGGGTGGTTATGTCGGGTTTGAACCGACTAAAACCGCACGCCGTCTCGGGTCTTAAGACGCCGGGGTGTAAGGTTGCCCATAGAGCATATCCCTCGCACCCCGACTGACCCTGGGCCATCTCCGGTTTCGAGATGGCCCCCTCGGGTTTGGGAACCACGGTGTCCCCGTCTTGCCCCGGTTTGGGGAGGGGCGCTAGTCGCCCCACCGTCCCAGCCAGCTTGTGTTGGGGTGACAGACGGGTCACCTGCCACCCCCAGGCCTGCGCTCATGGAGGACGGAGGTCGTTAAGCGATCTGAAGCAGTATTATATTATAACATAACTCACGCCTATATCCCCGAAGGGGTAGGCAGAGGTGCTAGCACCCACATTTCGCCAGTTTATGTATAGGTCCCGATGTAATAGGTGGCGAGTCTATTGCCATTAACCGGTGTGACGGTCCAACCATCGAGATTGCATTGGCGGTCTGAGGATGGGGGCTTGCTGTTCAGAACGGCTTCAGACGTTGCAGATTAACATTAAAATACCCTTCTCACTGCTCATACATTGTTGGCCGAAAAGCAAAATAAAAATTATAAGGACAATTCAAGACTTAATGATTTCTTTTATTAACTTTTAATATAATTTTGGTATAATCTCATGTTAATTTGGTTACAAGACAATTTAAAGAGTAGGAATAGTTGAAGTGAATTTATTTGTTTAGGCTGATAGCTTCCGTTATTAATTTCAAATAGTCGATAGTTAGTAGTGGCTTTGAAACATATTGTTTTATGGCAACTCAGAAGAGATGACGTGTAGTGGCGTGATTATAGGAAAGGGGGGTAGTAAGAGGTAATAAAAGGAGCGTACCGGAGAATATCGGGATGAGTCTTCAAGAATTCGTCGCGAACTATAAGCAAGCGGAAGCTCTGCCCGAGCAGCCTTCGATTAGTCGCTGTTCAGCTTAGGATATAATAGGAAAGTGATAGGAAACGCCGCGAATCTATAACCGAGAAAATAAATTAGGGAAAGTTCATCGTAATTTCTATCCGAATTTTAGAAAGCCTTGTAGCCTGCGTTTAAATCTGGTGGTGAGTTATCTTAGTTTCTGTTCTTCTTATTCTTAAAATGTTGACTGTATTTAGGTTTCATAAATTGTATTCATGATAATTTACTTTTGTGGGTTGGAGGTAGAAAAATAAAATAGAATATAAATTTTCCTTTGAAACCTAAGATTTATATATGTTGTGGTCGTGGTATGTGAACTGGGTTGACTTTGGCCAAGTCAAGTCAGGGATCAGACTGTGACTATGCTATGATAGCGTTCTCTGTCGATTCATGCTGGGTTTAGAGTACTCGAGGCTCTCTATCTGGAATGAGGTGACTGGGAACACTTTTATTGCCGTTAACCTATATGTAAGCAATTTGCTACTAACATTTTCTTTTAATGCTACCTTATCTAAATCTAGATGGCTAGTTCCTATAAGCCTGGGATGTCTATTGTAGATTCTTAGCCTGTATCTGTAATGGCATTTAATATTCAAAGTGTGATTAATGGGTCATATGACTTATTAAACTAACTTATAAAATATTACTTTATACACTCATCATTACACTCATCCTGCACACTACACAATACCCTTGTGTACACGAAATATGTAGTTCTAGGCACGCTTAAGAGCCTCCCAAGTTCTTAAGTTCGCTTGGAATGAGGTAAAGGTTTGAGAAATTGAGCTATCTTATTTTTACGATGGTTATACTGAAATTCAACAGTCTGTCTGGGATGAGTCCAGAGGATGGCTGTATTCGACCGTTGTTTTATTATAGGGAACCCCAATTGGGCAGAGCCCGTTCAGCGTTGGATATCGCATTCTATGTGCTAGACAAACTAAATGTTTATTCTAGTGGATGGAATGTAGCGTCCCTTTACTTGCCTAGTCTGCCGAGACAACAGTACTGTACGCAACAATAGCTAGTAATGGATTGTCGATGTGTGTTGTGAAACCTTGCTTAATCAAGTAAGGTAACATAATCATACCCTGACTCAGTTCATTGCTGATATTGGTTCGGTCTGAGGGGAGGTTTAGTGACGAACTGATGCCCCTTAGCTAGCTCAACCCTACTGAGATTATCTTGTAGTATCATACGGTTTCTCAACTGGTGATAGGACAAGATCAGACAGTCCACTTTGTGTTGTATTGTGTATACATACAGCCATCTGCTGGACTATTATTCCTATCAAATACAGACCTCACTTTCATTGTAAAGATGAGAAGCTCAAAGGTACGGTAATTACTTGAGTAAATGATTGTTATGTCTTACAAAGCAGTTTCATTTAACTCTTGACAATTCCTTTGTCTTTATCCAGTCCTTGTGAGTGCCTGGTTTAATTCAGACATTTAAAACAAATTATTTACAGGATCGATGTCCAATTCGATCTATGTATCCTGTTTGACGGATGTGAGCTCGTTTCATTGTAAGTGATATGTCATGCTGGGCTAAGCCCTCGCAATACATGCTATCATACTTACCTACCTTTTTTTTTTTTTTTTTTTTTTATCGTGCGGAAATCCCTTCGGATACCCCCCCGCCGGCCAGCAGGGGCGGTTATGTCGGGCTTGCACCGACCAAAACCGCACGCCGTCTCGGGTCTTCAGACGCCGGGGTGTAAGGTTACCCATAGAGCATATCCCTCGCACCCCGGCTGACCCTGGGCCATCTCACCACTAACAGCATCGCTCATCCTGTCTCCTCTGAAAGCAGAGGAGTACGGAGAGCGATGTGTTCCCGCCACGTTGGGTATTGGCCGACGATCAATGCCAACCCTATGAAGGGGTGAAGGGGAAGCCATTGACCGCCGCCCAGGGTGTACCGGCCGCTCCGATTCCGTTCCCCCCGGACTGCAGCGGGATCGGAATCGGAGCGACACTCGAGGAGGTTACCCAACACACACCCCTCATACTTACCTACCTACCTACTTATTATTATGTCTTTATCGGTGTGGGGAAAATACTTGTGTCTTGAAAGCTTTTGGTCGCGGTATCGCTTGACCCTGAAACGTGGACAGTTGCCACAAGCTCGCATTGTGTCTTGAAAGCGTTTGGTCGCAGTATCGCTTGACCCTGAAACGTGGACAGTTGCCACAAGCTCGCATTGAATCTTGAAAGCGTTTGGTCGCAGTATCGCTTGACCCTGAAACGTGGACAGTTGCCACAAGCTCGCATTGTATCTTGAAAGCGTTTGGTCGCGGTATCGCTTGACCCTGAAACGTGGACAGTTGCCACAAGCTCGCATTGTGTCTTGAAAGCGTTTGGTCGCGGTATCACTTGACCCTGAAACGTGGACAGTTGCCACAAGCTCGCGAAGACCTTACCATATATTACCATGTCTGTTTACAGCTGGTACCCATAACAGCGCTAGTAACTCATTGGCCGTGTTCTAGATGAACTGCCCAAGGGGTTACCCAATTACTGCCTGTGTATGAATACACTACAGCAATGATTCGAGCCATACATTCGTTAGACGGGATATATTTCCATCTAACCTACTTGTTGAAATTGGGCACTCATTCCCAATTCGGTACTATTTTTATTTTGTAAAGCACCAAGGTTGTGCATAACTTAAAAGTAGTATGCCTTCAGCTCTGGAGAGGATTGGTTGCTCGTTGGGGGCCTGGGGTTTTGGAGGATGCGGCCTCCCCGGTTCCAGTAATGGAGCCGGTCATAGGATTCCTTATTTCCTATAAACATCCTAACAGTCTACACATATCAACAGACGCTTCATTTCATTTTTCCGGCTACTCTGAGATAATCTACTATGTAGGTTAGCTCAAGGTAACTAATTATTAACCACATATGTATTTAATCACACATTTTATTTACTTGACTACCAAGATTTACTATCTCTTTGTCTAAATAACTCAAATTGTATATAAGAAAACTATATACATTTCCTTTGAAAGGTCCAGTTATGGTGAGACAACTCCATATTGTGTGTGTTATATCTTCACTTCTACCTAAACTAAATGCTTATATATCATACTGTGAAATTGAACTAACTTGCACTTAAAGGTACACAAAACTTAATATGTCTATATCTAGGATCACTTAGGAATGAACTTAATATTCAGAATTTTATAAATATCACTAATTATCACTATAGAGACTAGGTAGCTTCTAAAATCAAAATCTTAAATCATCTTAGGTTCAGGGATTCAATGTAGTTGTATAGGAACATTATTTAATTTTATTGCTAGATAGAATAATAGTCATAGGAATTAGATTGAAATCAGTGTTCTCAATACCATGTACTCTTGTCTTGTCTCAATGTACCAAATAAAGGACTATGAGTTATTACAATGCTTAAACACAACGTATAAAGGGTTCCATACTTATAAATATTTAGACGATCACAATAAAGCCAAACTTTTAATAGTATCTTCCTAAACTTGGAGGATATAATAGTAACGGATACTCTCAGTGCCTTCAGCACTGTAGTCAGTTGCTGCATTCAGGTCCATCGTCTCATCAGTGGGCGGTTCAAGTGCTTTCGGACACACTGTAAAGGGGGGAGCGTTACACCGGGCACTTATAAACCTGCGATAAATACACACATAACTTCGAAAAGCATCGAAAAGTCATTGGTGTGTGCCATGGTAAAACCTGGGATCGAACCCGAGACCTCGTCTCAGCAGTCCATTACCCATACCACTAGTCTACCGCGGCTATTATAAATGTGAAAATTTGTGAAGATGTCTGTATATCTGAATGTATGTTAGTCAAATCACGCTCTAAGGGCTGAACGGATTTTTGTCCCTGGATTCAATACAGATAATATTATAATGTCCAAAAATATAATTATCACAATTTTTATAAAAATCGACTCACTTTTTAAAATGCACTGAGTCTCGATGAGTATCTTCAGAACTCTGAAAATGTTTTCTTTTCACCAAGAATTGCATTATTATTGCACTTATTATTGACTTTTAAGTCTACCACCACCTTATTGGTCATTAGGATTCTAAATACGTTATTCCACATTTTAAATCGTAGTATAATATAATGTGTATATGATGTGTGCTTCTTAACTAACTAATACATAGTATGTTTTTTTTTTTTTCTTTATTTATGGAGCTTAGTCACAATGCTGACTACGTCGCTCCGTCGTAGCCACTTACATATCAAACTTAACTTAGGTACCTATATCAATTATGTTTAAGTACATTGTACACCGTGTTTTTGCAGCATCTGATATTGGATTCGCTAAAACACTGTTTAACTGCCCCAAATTACATAGTATGTTGGTAAATTATCTCTATATTTATGATGTCTGATGTTAAGCTTTTGAAATATTTGACCTATTAATTAACAAAATAGATTTAATTTTAACAAGAACAGCTTTCTATTCCTTTTTTTTCCAATTTTAATTAGTTTTTTTTTTTTCAAATAATGTTTTAAATTTAAAAATTAAATATTAATATCTATGATATACAAAATAAAATCGTGTTGATGATGACTGGGATAAACTCAAGAACGGGTCTTTGATTTTTCAGATTGATCTCCGCCTATACTGTGCCGTTTGTATTTCTTTTTGCAGAAATCGCCACTGTTATCAGCGGGGGCGGGGGCGGTTATGACTCGAACCGACCAAAACCTCACGCCATCTCGGATCTTTATCGCCGGGGGCAAGGAGACATTCACGAAATAAATTCACCTGTTAAGAGAACCTACATATCTTGATTCCAAGGCGGAACGAAGTTTGTCGGGACAGCTAGTATGAGAATAAATTTGTAATAACCAAGTTCGAGTATGAAATGGAGATGGCGTTTTGCAGTTGGTTTCAATGGTATTGGTAAAGTCCGCCATATTGTAATATTAGCGCCTTATCCAAGGGCACGTTTATAAAAGTTATTTATAAAAGAATAGGATGTTTTTTTTTTAATATTTAGGACACGTCAATTTGATTTCACCTCGCCTGATGGTTAGCTGAAGGTAAAGTCTCAGGAAAGAGGGTCACCATTACATACACGTACCATGTTAACAATGGTGGCACTCAGCTTGACGGCCTCATCAGAAGAAGATTGTCGTCGCAGCACCGCGTGACACCCACCGGTCCCACTAGTGCTGCGACCACAATCCCCCCGCCCGGCTATGCACTTGCTGACCCCTGAACGCGATCAAACCGCAATTGGATTACTATGGAGGGTTTTTCGCAATCGTACACGGTGGTACCCACCCGGCCGAATTTTGTGACAAATTTGTGTCATCAAATTTCTACCATCAGTAAAAGTAAGTAAGTCCGAAGGGTATGACATATGACACCTTTAATATCCCTCGCTAGGCCCTTGACTTAAATATACCCACCCCTCTTGAACCTTTTTTTTTTTTCTTTTTTTTTTGTTTACGAGCGGAAATCCCTTCGGATACCCCCCCGCTGGCCAGCGGGGGTGGTTATGTCGTGTCTCGACTAAAACCGCACGGTGTCCTCCCCAAGTGTCCGATGCCGGGCACCCCGGGTAAGCCCTCGAAAGGATAACCCCAGGGTTACCGGCGGACCTTGGCCGCCACCGCGGCCTCGCCTGGTGTCTCTTGACCCCTTGAATAAAATTAAACTTGCGTACACTATGCAAGCCCCGTATTCAGCCTTTTTGTAGCATGATAGATTTTTCTAAGGCGGAACGAAGTTGGCCGGGTCCGCTACTTAAAATGAATGAAAATACTTGCTAAGCTACCCTATTGGCTTTTATCTTTTCTATATCATATTACAACTCTTACAATTTTTCCTAAGAAGTGGTACCTACCCATTTTATAAGAATATAAAATATTCAAGATTTATGGTCCCGCCGACAACTTAAATTACAGCGATTACTACTTTGTTGCCTAAACCAACTTGGCAAGAAATATCTCTAGCTTGTTAATTATTCTCTTATCTTTATGAGGGATTAACATTCTGTAAAGCTTTTTCTTCTCATATTTTTTCACACTTCAGTGGACTAAGCGGCGATAGCCCAGTGGCGTACGTAACGGACTGCTGAGACGAGGTCTCGAGTTCTGTCCCCAGTCGCCCCGGGCACACTCCTCTGACTTTTCGTAGTTATGTGTGCATTAATAAATGTTAATTATATCGCTCGCTTAATGATGTGCCCGGTAGATGGCAGTAGGCTCGGCCCCTATTACATAGGGACCTTAACATAACTGGCGAATAGTGGGTGTGTAATATACCCCTGCTTACCACTTCGGAGATAAAGGCGTGAAGTTATGTTTTGAAGTTATGTTCAGTGGACTGCCTTTTTTTCTGCTCAGTTACAGTTAATTTCACATCACCTCTCGTTCGACACGTTTTAGTGCACACTGTGTTTAGTAAAGGATATTCTATTTTTCTCTCTTGTTTGTAGTATTTCATTATTAATGTCTACCAATTATAACATTAAGCCAGAACAATTTTAGCATAGTAAACAAGTTTGTTACTAAAGTATAAATTACTTCAGTAAGAAACTTGTTTACTAAAGTAATACTTTCCCCGTGTTTATTACACGGGGAAACTTTTAACTTGGTAACTTTTCCCGTAGTGATTTTTATAAAATTAGTATTTTATTGTTATAACAATTTTATACAGCTT
This sequence comes from Cybosia mesomella, assembly GCA_946251805.1. Taxonomy (NCBI): domain Eukaryota; kingdom Metazoa; phylum Arthropoda; class Insecta; order Lepidoptera; family Erebidae; genus Cybosia; species Cybosia mesomella. The sequence goes on along the minus strand of OX276392.1, from coordinate 35,247,515 downwards.
ACACTCATCTCCTGATCATTGACATGATGTTTAATTAACAGGGCAACCATCAACTCTTGCTAAACACATTAAATTAAGTGTTATAAATCCCAGGACTGCTCTGCTCAGATATGCACGAATACCAAACAATTACTGCAATATGTTATTTCATATTTTGAACCCCCATCGCAAAAATGACGGGGTGTTATAATAGTCCGTTGAAATGTTACATTTTTTAGGCCTTACCTTGCGTTTTTTAGAGGACGCAATTTAATTTTTTTGATGTGTAGGGGAGGGGGTCAGTGTAAAGCTAAAACCAAGTTTGTGGGGTCGCTATCCTTGTCCCACGGCCGCCATCTTGAATATAGCGATTGAAATGGTTTTTACGATATATCTTTTAAACTATTTATCTGATAAAAAAAATTGATGCTCTCAGAAATAATAAATGAAAATGATTTTGATGATGAACCGCCGACATTAACACCCCTTCCTTCTCCACTTCTCCCACTGATATTTAATTCAGAAAGCCGATCAGATGCTGAGCCGCAGCAATGGTCCATCGAAAAGACTGAGGACGGAGTAGTTCAAATTTAGAAAATCACCGTGGATTATGCCTATTGGGGATATAACGTAAAAAAAACGCGCCTCCAGACTCTACCTCATGGGTGGTGGGGAAAAGAGTCAATAATTAATAACATTGCAAATTTAATAATTAAATAAATTATAATAACAAACTAAAAAAAAACAAAAGTTACTGGACCAAAGTTGTAGAGAATTTAATTTGCTACAAAAATGTTAACAATTTTTTTTATCAGATAAATAGTTTAAGAGATATATCGTAAAAACCATTTCAACTCCTATTTTCAAAATGGCGGCCGTGGGACAAGGGTGGCGACCCCACAAACTTGGATTTGCTTTACACTGACCCCCCCTTGCACATCAAAAAAAATAAATTGCGTCCTCTAAAAAACGCAACCCCAAATGTAACTTTTCAATGGACTATAAATTTGACGTGTCTGTGCGTGTGTCTGTCTGTGCGTGGAATCGTAACCGTAGAAAGGTGAATTGATCGGGAGGGTTCTTAACTATGTCTGTTTTTTACGGGGGCTTTTTAATTTATTTATTTTCTTTTATACGTTTTAAAATCATTTTTAATAAATCTCCTCACTTTATTTCATATCATTTTACACTATGAGTTGTTTTTGTAAACTAACATCGAAATTTTTATTATTTTTTATCTTGAATAGCGAAATAGTTATTTTAATACTCCTTAAATTACATAACTTGAAGATTAATGATTCGTCGCGTTTTCTAGATTTTGACAGGTAAAATGTAATAAAATATGAAAACATAATATAATATTCTTTGAAGTGAAAGACCGACCCGAATTACATCCATTTGCAACAATAATCTCGGCATGAAAGTTAACGATTTTTAATGGAGTTTCTCCTTAAAAATGCAAATGAACTTCCTTGTAAAGGAACTTATTTGTGAAAGAAAACAAAACGACTGAGCCACGTGTTATGTAATCTGTTACAGCATATTTTTTTCTCTGTGCCTGACTTTCCTAAGTAGTTACAACAATAATTATTATTACTCACACTAGTGAAAACACGCATGTAATTTTGTTTACCCATAGTCAGACCGGTTTGACTTGACTGTATGGATTAGTTAGTTTATTCTTTATTTAGGGGGGGGGGGGGTGGCAGTGGGCAGGGCACATAGCTCGAAGAACCTATGCCCGATGGGGCAGAAAGGTTCTTGAGTGGAGACCACGTGACGGCAAGCGCAGCGTAGGTAGGCCTCCCGCAAGGTGGACACACCGTGGATGCAGGCCTCTACAGACCGGTCGAAATGGAAAAAAGCTATGTTCAGCAGTGTTCTAGCTACGGCAATTTAAAATAAATAGTTCGAGTACTTTAAGATGACTTACACTTCAAACTATAAGGCAACCACCATCTTCAGTTTCCCCGTGACCATGGCTGCTGGAAAGCAACCAAAACGTAGGAATCAGTGTAAATAGTAAAATAACACTAAATAAATCGCAATAGAGTCCGTTAAAATCATTTGATTTCAATGAATTACCTGTATAATAAAAGTAAAATAATAAATATTCCACGACATTCTACACAGCGCTGTCTAGACCCAAAGTAAGCATAGTTTGACTAGCTTGTGGTATGGGTTCCAGAATGCGGATAAACATACTTATATACTTTTTTTTTGTAAATTCATGCATATTATACATAGAAACACCCAGATGAATGCAAATAGACATAATCATGCATACAAATATTTACACTGAGCGGGAATCGAACCCGCGCCCCTTGTCGTAGCAGTCAAATGCATTATCGATACGACATATAATAAGCGTTTAAATTAATACAAGTATATTATGATGAACGATTTTTTAAATTATAGATACTTATTGATTCCCATAATACAATAAAATAATCATAATCATATCATGCATATGAATGCATAAAAGACTTCATCATATTCTTTAAGAATATGATGAAGTCTTTTATGCATTCATTTTCTCAATTTTATAACTTGTATTCATTATAAATAAAGCCGCGGTAGCCTAGTGGTATGGGTAATGGACTGCTGAGACGAGGTCTCGGGTTCGATCCCAGGTTTTACCATGGCACACACCAATGACTTTTCGATTCTTTTCGAAGTTATGTGTGTATTTATCGCAGGTTTATAAGTGCCCGGTTAATGGCAATAGGCTCGCCACCTATTACATTGGGACCTAAACATAAACTGGCGAAATGTGGGTGCTAGCACCTCTGCCTACCCCTTCGGGGATATAGGCGTGAGTTTATGTTTATGTTTTATAAATATACAATAATTACATTTCGAAAATTGTTGTATAGGTAATTGTAATATTGACGTTTCTGGAAATTGGAATTGTATGGTTCAGAAAATCCCTAATGTCATTAACAACGGTACTAAAATCCAATAATCAAAGTTCTTAGATAAGCTCGAGAATCTTGCGACGGCTTTAAACGGGCATTATTTTAATTTTGAACGTCTAATCTCATTCAAATAACGTATTATTACGTCATTCAGTATTCGCGTGTAAAGAGACGATAAGCCAAAATCAACATTTCCTTCGCATTTTAGATGCGAAACTGAGTACAATTACAAAATTTGTGTCTATGTTGTAGTCGAGTTCGCTTTCAGGGTCAGCCGGGGTGCGAGGGATGTGCTCTATGGGTAACCTTACACCCCGGCGTCTGAAGACCCGAGACGGCGTGCGGTTTTAGTCGGTGCAAGCCCGACATAACCGCCCCCGCTGGCCGGCGGGGGGGTATCCGAAGGGATTTCCGCACGACAAAAAAAAAAAAAAAAAAAAAAGATGCTATTTCAACGTACGCGTAGGAACACTAAAATATAAGAAAATAGGAACTGTATGTTTTTAAAAGAAATCCTTTTACCACTCAGATGGCATACTAGCTCACGGCCCACCTGATGGGAAGCGGTTACCGCGGCCTATGGACGTGTGCAACACCAGGGCGTCACACTCGCGCTGCCGACCCTGTAAAATCTTCTAATGCCCTTCTTGAAGAACCCCATATTGTAGTCGCTTGGGAAAACCATTCCAGATCATTCCACAGCCTGAGGGTGCGCGAAATAAAATGCCTTTCATACCTAACTGTACGTTATATACATAACCAATGGATTAGGAATGTTTGGTATTGATTTTCTTTCTCGTCTTGTTGTGTTAATTTTTCTGTTTTACACTACGATTCAAAGAAACTTAGTACTTACCGAAAAGAGTTTTGCTTTGCAGTTGTTTGTAAAAATGTAGTTTAACAGCACCGCTTTTAGAATTTAATTTAAATCACATGGTGGTTATATCCAAGTGACAGAATGTATTTAAAAAAATCCTCATTCATATGCTAAAACTACATTTCCACCTATTGATCTATACATATCGTCACTGGAAAGCCAATAATACTAAAGCGCCATTTTGGCCAAAGTGAGTTATATATATCGTTGGATTGGATTTTTTTTTCTGCGTTTATTGGTCTGGGTTTCTTATTGATCTGAGCACTTTTTTGGCGCTTAAGCACTGCCAAATAAAGAGATTTTTCATCATTTTGAATTTGTGACAAATACTTACGTAGTACAAGTTATGACCAATTTTTAGTCGTTGTCACTTCAGTATTTTTATTCAGTGACATCAGCCAATTTAACCTTGTTCAGCAACTCAAAATACTGATGTTGAATCATTGATGTCGCTTTAGTATTTTTTGCCGGCTGTAACTACTAGTTGATAATGTAGTTAAGTAAATTTGCTTTACGTAGAAACTGATTAGCATGGCGCTTTAGTATATTTTGTTTACGCACTGTTTTGATAGGGAACGGTTTTAGTGATTTTGCCTTACATATCTAAGTATTTGAGTGTCAGTTTAGAATGTTTTACGTTCAATAAAATGGAATAATCATGTTTTTAAGCATGTACTATTTTAATCGATAAAATATTAATGGATCGTTTAGCATTTACTTGGGTGAAAAAAGGAACAAAAATATTGCGTTAAGTCTTTTAAAATTATATTTCGTTTTGATTACGATTCGATAAGTACTTCTAATTCATATTTTGCGCGCGAGTCCGCGGTGGTTTAGTTGACCTTGTAGTGTTTCGCGCTGCGACAAGCGAGTGAAGCGTTCATGCAGGTCCCGCAGCAGAGTGAATAGTTCAGATAATTCGTGAGTTTAAGACTAGGTAAATACTAAGTAAACTAATTTTAAATGTGGTTGTTTTTAGATAATTGTTGCTTTAAAGTAAAAGAATAAACCGTGCACATCTGGGAATGTGTTGTTTACGTTGCCATGATGAATTTAAGAAAGTTTCTTACCAATAATAATAAGTAGGTACCTCATTATTTAAACTATTTCCGATTTTTAAATCATTTTCCTAAAGGGGTATAGTTTGCACCATTTTGTGTCGGTACTACATATTACGATTGCATGCAGACAAGAATTGAATACCTATTGGAAAAACGTAAGTAGGTAAAATCTTCCCGTGGGAGTCGTTTAAGGTGACTAAGGGATAGGGCTGTTCTTCACCTTATATCATACAGTCCAAGAAAAACCGTCGAGAAATGCATGTGGATCTAAAAGAAAAGCTACCCCAGGGAGGTACCGGAACAACCGGAGAGTCCTCCTCTCTTCTTCACAGGAAGAGACAGTCCCACGTATCTGAGGGGGACAAATCTGCATGGAGAGGTGGCGACGGTACTCGCCAGACGTCACCTTTTTCGACCTTTCTCGAAGGTCGATTTGCTACTATTAATGTTAAAGGGGCTATGAATGAAAAACTAGATGATGTATATGAGATGATGATAGAAAGAAATAGAGATGTAATGTGTGTGAATGAGACGAAGCGAAAGGGGAGAGAAATACTAACACGCGGGCCTTTCACCGAAATAGGGTCGGGTGTGTCCGACAGTGAACATGGCAGTAAAGGTGTTGGTATTATTCTCTCCGAGCGACTGACAGAATGTATGAGAGAGTATGTTGTGTTAGCTCCCGTCTTCTCTGGATCCGGCTGAAGGTGGGGCTGATACCTATATTTCTTGTAGGTGTCTATGCCCCCGATATGAGCCATAACAAAGTTGACAGGGATGAATTTTGGGAGCAACTGAGAGAGATTTTGTTAGTGCGTAAGCCAATTGAACGAATTGTCATGCTTGGAGATTTTAATGCTAGAGTTGGAGTAAATCGAGACGGATACGAGAATGTGCTGGGAGCATTTGGGGATAAAATAGTGAATGACAATGGTGTGGGTCTGCTAGAGATATGTGTAAAGATGGGAATGGCTGTGATGAATACATGGTTTCAGCATAAGCTGATCCATATGTATACGTTTCGAAGAAAGGATGGAGATGTATTGAAACAGAGCATGATTGACTTTGTGATAGTGGATGAAAGAATGAATATGAAAGTGGTAGATACTAGAGCTTATCGCGGGGCCTATCGTAAACACGGACCACTACTTAGTAATTGGTCGAGTAAGTGGTCTGTTTAGATGCTGGCGGCATAGGGCTAAAGTATCGACCACTGAGCTAGAACGCATAGAAGTGGAACAATTGAAAGATCCTGATGTGAAAGAAATGTACAAAAAGAAACTGAATGAAAGACGAGAACAAAATTGGAGAGCCATGAGTGGGAAGGATGTAGAGGCAGTATGGACAGTTTTTAAAAGTAATGTTACTACATTAGAGTGCCATTGATGTATGTAATTTTACAAAAAGAAGGAGTAGAAAATGTACGAAGGCTGACTGATGGGATGATGAAACGAGAAGAATGATAGAAGAAAAGAAGAAGGCTTGGTAAGATGTGCTAGCGAAGGAAGCTATTGATAGAGTAAGTGGAGGTATGAAGAGAGATAATATTAAAGAAAAGAAGGAAAAATATCGTAGTGTGAAAGAGAGAGTGAAAGAATGCGTAGAAAGAAAGAAAAAGGAGAAAATGGAGAGGCTTGAAAGAGAGTTCAGTGCAAGTTTCCGGGATAACATAAAAAAGTTCTGGAAACTAGTAAAAGAAGATCGAGGGAACACAAAAACAGGTTCGATGAATGTAATAAGGGATGATAATGGAGAAATTATGAAGGAGGAAAGATTTGTGTTAGATCGTTGGAAGAGATACTTTGAAAGTCTGTAGTGTAGTGTGGATGAAATAGAGTATGACGAAGGAGTGATAGGTTCGCTGGCATCCACTGATGAAATTGGAATGGATGAAATTATGAAAGCATTAAAACATATGAAGATGGGGAAATCTGCTGGGTATGATAGAGTGACGATTGAAATGTTGAGGGCTGGTGAGGAATTAGTAGCAGGAATGTTGCACTACCTAATTAAACCTTTGTTGGAGACAAGGCCAGGTCCCAGAAGACTGGACGAAGGCGGTAATTGTCCCAATTTATAAAGGTAAAGGCTCGCAGCAGGACTGCCATAATCATCGCGGCATCAGCCTTCTAAGTGTGGTTGGGAAATTGTATGCCAAAATTTTGATTGATAGGGTAGTACGCATGACTGATGTTAAGATTTGGGATTTGCAAGCGGGATTTCGAAAAGGAATGGGATGTACGGATCAAGTCTTTTCCTTGTGCTGCGTTGTGGAGAAATACCTGACCAAAAACCAAAAACCGTGTTTTGCGCATTCGTGGACTTGGAAAAGGCGTATGACAAGGTGAACAGGAATGAGTAGTGGAAGGTACTATCCATCTCTAAAGGTGTCAGGCAAGGATGTGTAGCTTCGCCTTGGTTGTTCAATCTTTTCATGGATAGCTGTATGAGTGATATGAAAGGGTGTGAATATGGAATAAAGATGGGAGACCTGCATGTTAGGTGCCTCCTATACGCCGATGACCAAGTTATACTTGCATCATCGACGCAGGAGTTGCAGAAAATGGTGAATAGCATGAATGCGGCCTTTAAACCGAGAGGTATGAAAGTGAATGCAAGAAAGACGAACGATATGGTTTTTGAGAGGCAGCAAGAAATGACTGAATGCAATGTTATGATTGAAGGTGAATGTGTAGAACAAGTGTCAGAGTTTGTTTACTTGGGTAGTTTATTCACAAGAACATTGGAAGATACGATGGACATATTGAAAGGAGAGTGACTGCTGGAAATGGCGTGAATGGTGCGCTACACTCCTTCATGAGTGGTCAGTCAGTGTCGGAGAAGGCACGACTGGCGGTTCATAACGTTGTGCTAGTCCCCACATTAATGTACGGAAGTGAAAGTTGGGTATGTCAGAAAAATCATGAAAGTAGAGTGAATGCAGTGGAGATGCGGTCATTGCGTAGTATGTGTGGAGTAAGGTTGGCTGATAGGAAGAGGAATACAGATATACGAGAATGGTGTGGCCTGAAAGAGAATGTTGTTACTAGAATCGAAAAGGGTATGCTAAGGTGGTTTGGGCACTTGGAACGAATGAGTACTGAGCGAATGACACACCAAGTATATAAGGCAGATGTAAGTGGGCAGGCAAGCCGGGGTAGACCTCGCAGGACATACACTGATCAAATTAATGAGATACTGAAAAAAGGGCAGGTCAAAAGCACTCGAAACCGGCGGGCTTGCATGAAAGGTTTAATGACAGTGAAGGAAGCTCGTGAAGTATGTAAGGACAGAAGCAGATGGCGGTCTGTTGTCTCTACCTACCCCGGAGGGAAAAAGGCGTGAGTATATGTATATATGTATTGTTATGGGTAATTACTAGAATACTTACTCGTATTCCCTTACTAATTTTGGCATAAATGCATAATAATACCGTACTGGTATTGTGTTTTAAAATGCATAACTAATCGGCATTTTAGAACACAATACCAGTACGCTACGATATAAAAATCGAACACACTTATGATAATTAATTATTATATTTCGAATTTGATTTTAAAAAGCATTTTTTTTTATAAAAAAGATTTGATTTCCTATAATATTTTTATTTAATTATTACTATACTAAAAATCGTTTTAACCTAAAGTAATTGTAAAATTATTGTTAAAAATTTAAAGATTTTTATAAAAATAATCGTTAATTGAATAAATACAGTACATTAATAATTAAATAAAAAGATGCTGTGTCAAATTCAAAATAGGAATTAGTGTTCTCAAGTTTGCAACTTGTGCAATTATTAAGATTTAGGTACTGGACGGTGGGGCGACTAGCGCCCCTCCCCCAAACCGGGGCAAGACGGGGACACCGTGGTTCCCAAACCCGAGGGGGCCATCTCGAAACCGGAGATGGCCCAGGGTCAGTCGGGGTGCGAGGGATATGCTCTATGGGCAACCTTACACAGCCCTCTGTAGACCCGAGACGGCGTGCGGTTTTAGTCGGTTCAAGCCCGACATAACCGCCCCCGCTGGCACGCGGGGGGGTATCCGAAGGGATTTCCGCACGAAAAAAAAAAAAAAAAAAAGGTACTTGATTGATTAGTCGCCCCGCCCCCGCTGGCTGGCGGGGGGGTATCCGAAGGGATTTCCGCACGAAAAAAAAAAAAAAAAAAAAGGTACTTGATTGATTAGTCGCCCCGCCCCCGCTGGCTGGCGGGGGGGTATCCGAAGGGATTTCCGCACGAAAAAAAAAAAAAAAAAAAGGTACTTGATTGATTAGTCGCCCCGCCCCCGCTGGCTGGCGGGGGGGTATCCGAAGGGATTTCCGCACGAAAAAAAAAAAAAAAAAAAAGGTACTTGATTGATTAGTCGCCCCGCCCCGCTGGCTGGCGGGGGGGTATCCGAAGGGATTTCCGCACCAAAAAAAAAAAGGTACTTGATTGATTATGTCTGTTAAGAAAAATAAATTGAAATTAGAATGATTAATTTTTTAATAAGTATTTTTGGCATAAAAATGATCCCAACAAATAATTCTATACATCCCTTTACCGTGCGGTCCTTTGACATATATTAGTGTTTAAGTATTATTATTTTCAGACTACATCCACCTGTAATACGTGTTAGTACTTTTTCCTTACATACTTTTGAAAGGATGAGAGTTGTCAGTAATTGTCGATCACAATACCCTAAAATATTTTTAAGATAAGTACTTTTTCATCACCAAGTGTACAGAGCATTTGTACTTAAGTGACAGCTATCTCCTCAATCACGCAAAGTATGCAAAATATACCGATTCCAGTACATAGGGAATAGTGTTACAATATATATTTGCCTTTACTGTACGTCAAATTCCAAATTAAAAAAAAAGTTATGTCTAGTTTTCTTAAAAAAAAAACTTTAATTCGCTCTCCTGTAAAATGGCCTTTTGGCGTTTTAGTATTATTGGCTTTCCAGTGACGATATGATAAAATCGTAACCAGGTGAAAACTGTACATTGAATATTTTTCTAAAAAAATAATTGATGTGTGTTCTAGGAGCGATACGGATGCCAAAAATGAGATTTTTAGATTTTTTGTCTGTTTGTCTGTCTGCTTTTAATTATCGATGTCCGAGTATCACTTGGGAACGGTTGAACAGTTTTGACTGAAATTTTGCATGAACATTCTTCTAGGGCATGGTTATAAACTACGCTATGTATCATCACGCCATTATAGGTATGATAGTAGCAATGGAACAAAATCGTTCTTAACTATTATTGATGACTACTTTATTATTACAAGGTAGATCTTTACGAAATTATGTAGTTCAGCAGAACTCAGACATGGTCAAAAGCCGGACTATAACTCATCACGGTATACCTTTTTTTTTTTTTTTTTTTTATCGTGCGGAAATCCCTTCGGATACCCCCCCGCCGGCCAGCGGGGGCGGTTATGTCGGGCTTGCAACGACTAAAACCGCACGCCGTCTCGGGTCTTCAGACGCCGGGGTGTAAGGTTACCCATAGAGCATATCCCTCGCACCCCGGCTGACCCTGGGCCATCTCACCACTAACAGCATCGCTCATCCTGTCTCCTCTGAAAGCAGAGTAGTACGGAGAGCGATGTGTTCCCGCCACGTTGGGTATTGGCCGACGATCAATGCCAACCCTATGAAGGGGTGAAGGGGAAGCCATTGACCGCCGCCCAGGGTGTACCGGCCGCTCCGATTCCGTTCCCCCCGGACTGCAGCGGGATCGGAATCGGAGCGACACTCGAGGAGGTTACCCAACACACACCTCCATCACGGTATACCTTAAAGGTAAAAATAAAGGTAGCAGTAAATGTAAAATTTCGAAATTCCACAGAGTTCCACACGTATAGAAGATAGCTGAATAGAGAGGCATAAACATTTCATAATGAATTACATATTAACGAATTGGGTAGAATTGTTCTCGATGTTACATATTTCTCTATCTATTTCAAACGAATTGTCAATGTAAAACGTAAATAAAGTAATTTAATATTTAAGTGTTAGTATCGAGACTGCAGAAATAAACATACATTGATCTATTTCGAACTCAAAGCGTACGAAGTCGCGGGCTACAGCTATTTAATAAAAAATATATATTATCGGTAAATAATCAAGGCAAGCTAAGGATTGGTGAGTTTACATGATTTATTATCAAATAGCTTTTATAAGCTGCAATAGTGTAATGGCTAAATGTTCGACTTACAATTAAGAGGTTACGGGTCCCAAACCAGCACCCAGTATGACACCGTACTGACCAAACTCTTGAACTAAGCCATTAATATTGTCGGAAGTGTAAGGTTGCTTTTCAGCAGCCATGATCACGGGGAGACTGACTGCTGAAAAGCAATCGAAACGTCGGGTTCAATGTAAATGATTATATTATTATTTCCAACGGGGACGCCGGTGACCTGGCGGGTGATCAACCCTACCTTAGTGGGTCATTTCACCCATTTCCCCTGATCCTCCCTTTTGGGGGAGGATATGGTTACCCGGCAATCACTGCGTTCCGTCGAACCTACCTGTATCCTTGCAAAATCTTACGATCTGGTCCACCTTCAGATCCTCCAGGTCTTCTGTGTAAATGAAACAAATGTAAATGATAAAATGACATCAAATAAATCGCAAGAGAATCCGTTAAAAATAGTTTTACCATTACGTTTAACTGAAATTGTTAATGAATTCGTAGCCCCAGTTATTTGTAATCCTTTTTTAACCAAAAATAACATAAAAATAAATCTTGTGGCGTAATAAGGTACGAGCAAAACAATATTTTATCATTGAATTTGAATTCCCATTCGATTTTCAATTACTGTCCTAAAAGTACTTAATAAGTTTGTTTCCGAGAATTGTACTGAAATCCCTCGGAATTTTCCTGTATTCGTTTTTTCTTTCAATCAATTGCTTGAGGCTTTATTACTTTGTACAGAAGCCATTTTTCAGCTGCTTAGTACAAACGCAACGGCCTACAAAATATCGTCAACAAATTTATTTAAGCTTACGCGGGATCCTTGTTTGTACGACATAAATAGGTACCTACGTTTATATTAACTCTCAGGAAATTTCAATGTGTTTAGTGTCATTCAAGATCGCATTTTAGTTGGTTGATTGTAAATTTTCGTTTTTGTAATACAATGTTATGGTTTGCTAGGAATAAGGTGTAATAAGACAGGTAGAGATAGCCCAGTGGTGTACGTAACGGACGGCAGAGACGAGGTCTCGAGTTCTTTTCCCAGTCGCCCCGGGCACACACCTCTAAATTTTCGTAGTTGTGTGTATTCAAAATGTTGACTATCGTTCGCTTAGTAATGTGCCCGGTAGATGGCAATAGGCTCGCCCCCTATTACATTGGGACCTAAACATAACTGGCGAATCGTGGGTGTGTAATACACCTCTGCCTACCCCTTCGGGGCTACAGGCGTGACTGTATGTTTTTATGATTTTAAGACAGGTACTTCAAATTGATTTTATTGATTGTGCTGTTTCTGGACTCTCTGTTTCACTTTTTATTAAGTTTATAGATATTTAATTGACATAATAACCAGTTATAGTTGTCACTTAATATTTTAATTAAATCATGTGCTGAAATTCTTGTGTTTAAATCTGTTGTTATATCTCGTTTCTTAGATTTGACAGAAGATTTTGCTTCCAGTTAATATTCTACCCATTCTACGCATAATGAAACTCATTTTACCCGACTGCGTCAGAAGGAGGGTTAAGATTTACGAGAGCATGTATGTCTGTATGTATGTATAATTGTTTGGCACGCTCTGCAGCCTGAACGGCTCGATGGATTATAGCTTGAGAGGTGTCGTTAGATTTGTATTTACTGTGAGTGTAACTGGGAATATAAATCAATATAGATCAACTCAAACTTCGTTCATAGTTCGTGCGGGTCGCAACTTTCAAATGTACATTTCATATTATCCAGCTAAATCACTTTCAATTTCATGAGAAGATATCAAATAATTATATGATCATATAAAAACTATTTTGTTCAGCGATTATAGATACCCCTCTCTTCTGACGACTCTAACTCGCTAACAGCACTTTGTTTCATTGACAGAATCATAAGTTCTGCATAATATTTTGTAAATTAAAACTAAGGCTGAGCGTAGATCAGAGACATTTTATTATATTATGCTTCTGTAGAGCAATAGTCTTAAGACTGTCTTGTCTCTAATGAGGACTCAGCCTAAACATAATATAGTCCCTTACCTAAGATCGTTGAGGCTTAATAATAATAGACCAGCCTTAGGAATTAAATTTAGTTAAATGTAACAAGATCCATATTACTTTGATGTTCATAAATTTGTTAGTACAGCTTGTTTATAGTCTGCCAATGTCAATAACGTTTTAATTTATTTAAAGTAGAATTTCGTTAATTAAGATAACGAGATTGAAACTCTTTTTATTATTAGTCTAGTTTAAAGACTTTAATAAAATTAATGGGAGACAAAAAACGTTCAAGTATGTGATTGAAGATTCCATACAAATTAGATTAAGGGAAATACTAAACGTTGTTGTTGAGACCAGGTTATAAAAAAAGTTTCAGTTATTCCTCAGAACAAATTGTACTAGAAAATAATCAATCAGTTTTGCAGTGAGTGCATTTGACCGTTTCAGTATCGAGGCATTGATGGATGGTGCAGTACGCTGTGTATTTCGAATATTAAAACTTTTGAGATGCACCTGAGTATTTGTTTATTAATGGAATTTAATTTTCAGTAGCTGCAGCTGAGGTTTCAAAAAGACCACCTTGAATTTTTGAATAGTCATAAAAAATAAACAAAAAATAAATTTTTAAGCAGTCTGTACAAAAATTGTTGTAAAATACATAGAAATACTACGCGGGACGAATCTAAAACAAATAGTAGCGAATGTATTTAAAGGGGATGTATTTAATGGTAGACTCTTCCAGTACAAGAGGATCACAACACATACAATAAATGCACAATGTATAAAGTTGTTTTTTTCTCATTGCTTTTTTTCAAATACAAATAATATAGATTTAATGTTACATATTATGTATGTTAACGCTACTCAAGCATTTTAGTTAGATAAGCGTGGCAAACAGTTGAATTTATGTAAAATAAAGAAATAAAAAATCGCTCGCTTAGTAATGTGCCCAGTAGATGGCAATAGGCTCGCCCCCTATTACATTTAAACATAACTGGCGAATCGTGGGTAAATTACACCTCTGCCTACCTCTTTGGGGATACGTATAATAGTTATGTTATGTTATGTAAACAGTTGTATTTTGCCATGCATTTTACCTTTGTCACGCTGTGATACTATATTATTAGGTATCTTTTTTTTTTGTCGTGCGGAAATTCCCTCGGATACCCCCCGCCGAATAAAACCGCACGCCGTCTCGGGTCTACAGTCGCCGGGGTGTAAGGTTGCCCATAGAGCATATCCCTCGCACCCCGACTGACACTGGGCCATCTCTGGTTTCGAGATGGCCCCCTCGGTTTTGGGAACAACGGTGTCTCCGTCTTGCCCCGGTTTGGGGGAGGGGCACTAGTCGCCCCACCGTCCCGGCCTGCTTCTTCTGGGGTGACAGACGGCCTAACCTGCCACCCCCAGGCCTGCGCTCATGGAGGACGGAGGTCGTTAAGCGACTTAATAAGTATCTATTCCTAAATATTTCCTGTCATGCAAAGGCAGTAATATGAGGAATGAATCAGGAACAAACCAAAATTCCTACCAACGAAGAATTAACTGAAATCTCAATGAATATCACATTTCAATAGTGCGACAGACAACAGATTCCTTTTAATAAAATGTAATGACGGAAACGAGGTGAGGGCTCAAACGTAGCAGATTGAATTTTCCGTTGTTTTACACGACAGAATGACTGATGCCCCATATTATCCACGTATTACGCAGCTTTAATATACCTTTATTGCTTTCACGTTACCATGAATGACGTCTGACGTAAAAATATGGTTGTGGTTAAAAATAAGGAGAGTATTTTACTTACGCAGTTGAAAATCGGTACCCCATTTTGGTTTTCTGAAAATTCGTTAACGGTTTGAAGGTTATGTGATTGATAATGATTTATTGTTTCAATGTACATATTGAAATATTATAGACAAGTTCGCTACAGGTAAATTCTAAGCATACTCGTTGAGTATATTTTGTAGGGATGTAAATTATATATTCGGTTGGCAGCTTATTGGTTAAGGAGTCGGCCTTATGACCGAGAGGTCCCGTACTCAAATCCTTTTTTTTTTTGTTTCGTCAGTGGAAATGTCCTACCTCCTGGTATGCCACCATGCGACGCGGGATGGACGCGCGGTTATGTGTAGTTCTCACACACTAAAACCCCTGCGGTGTGCATACTAAGCGCCTTGTCGGGTAGGTCTGAAACTATAAAAGAATACTTCTGGGTGTCACGGGCACCTGCATCATAAAACTCTCATTTAGACGACGTCCAGGCACACGCGGACGTAACCTCTTCGCGGGTGGCAAGTTCGACGGGTGGAGGGCTAGCCCCGCACTCACACCCGATTTAGCTTAGCTGGAGGGTTTAGGGGGAATACTAGTAATCTGGTATGGGCTACTAATATTTTATTAGTAAAAAAAATGCTAGAATAAACTCAATTTTGATAAGTTTAAACTACATGTTGTGATTAGATTTGAAATAAATATTATGTAACGTTGAAATTAACTTATTTTAACGGATTTTATCGCGATTTACTTGATGTTATTTTATATTTTACATTGATCCCGACGTTTCGGTTGCTTTTCGTCTGCCATGGTCACGGGGACCCCGTGACCATGGCAGATGGCTGCTGAAAAGCAAATAAATCGCGATAGAATCCGTTAAAAATAGTTTTATTTCAATGTGTGACATTCGCGTAAACTTCCAACATATGACTTTGTACTTATGGTCGCATATCAGTTGTTTACATTTACGTGCGATTATGATAGTGTCGCTCTTTAATTTATATTTGATTTGTAAAAGAGTTTTACTATTTAGCATTTATCTAGTCATTTATTTTAGCTCTTAGAGGTATTGCCGATCTACACGTATACAGTCGGTGCTATAGTATTTACTGTGATACGCTTAATAGTTTAGCGGCACTATTAAAAATCAGCTGAAGACAGGGCGCTATGGCGCTCATTAGGGGAGACCTATGTCCAGCAGTGGACTAGCATAGGTTGATGATGATGATGATTAAAAATCACCCCAACCAAGGTCTCAGTAGCGAATTTTATAAGATTCTATAGATTTCCTTGCGATGAATATCCTAAGACGACATTGATATAACTATTGAGCTTTTCTATTTGGACTCGAACTCAGGAACAAAAATATCACTATTGAAATATGAATGTAACATGCTGGTTCTTCGAGAATATATAAGTAGGTGTGAGTATATTTATGTTTAAAATTATCAAACCGAAATTTATTACTTGTAATCGTAATTACTAGCTTTGCCGTTAACCCCTTTTTTTTTTACGTGCGGAAATCCCTTCGGATACCTCCCCCGCCGGCTAGCGGGGGCGGCTATGTCGTGCATCGACTAAAACCGCACGGTGTCCTGCCCAAGTGTCCATTGCCGGGCACCCCGGGTAAGCCCTCGAAAGGATAAACCCAGGGTTACCGGCGGACCTTGGCCGTCAGCGCGGCCTCGCCTGGTGGGGTCGGGTTTACTCCCGCGTCGGTGAGTAGGCAGGCGTGTGAGGAGACACACGACACGCCTCCGCCACGGCCTGCTTCTGTAAGGACGGCGTGTCGGCCAACTGCCGTCCTCAGGCCCCGATCATGGAGGTCGGTAGATAATATATTGCATATTAATATACATATAAATATGAGTGGGATAGCGGCGATAGCCCAGTAGCATATGCAACGGACTGCTCAGACTAGGTCTCGAGTTCAACACACCTCTGAGTTTTCGTAGTTATGTGTGCATTAATGAATGACACTTATCGCTCGCTTAATAATGTGCCCGGTAGATGGCAATAGGCTCGCCCCCTATTACATTCGGACCTCAACATAACTGGCGAATCGAGGGTGATACACCTTTGCCTACCCCTTCGGGGATACAGGCGTGAAGTTATGTTATGTCATATGTTAACCCCTCCAACTAGGCAAAATTTATTATGTTTGGAGTAGGTTTACGTCGGCAATGTAATGGCCAGGACTCAAACCCGATACCTCTTGATTGTAAGATCGACTCCTTAACCACTAAACCACCCGAAAAACATTAGGAGTGATGATAGATTGCCTTTTACCAATGGGCTTGACTAAGTGCTGGAGAACTATGAATATTGTTTTCCTATCTAAAAATTAAATATTACTCCAAAGTAAAGTTCAATCCTTTTTGAACCCCCTTAAAGCATCTGTGAAAAAATCTTATTACGGTACTCATTTAAGTACATCAAATTTCGTGTTTTAAAAAAGATACACAATTTCAATCGCCTTTGGATCCCTTTATTTTATCCCTGACGAAAAATATTCAATTTTAGCTGACGTGTACTCCGTTCACACTGTCAACCTGCCAAATTTCAGTTTTATAGGTCAAGTAGTTCGAGATTGCGTGATTAGTCAGTGACTCAAAAAGAAATGTAAAACGATATAAAACGTATGCAATTGGTTTAAGGAGTTATGCAGAAAAGGTAAAATCTGATTCGGTTCAAAGTGCAATAATTGAATAGTCACTGATTTTTCATCAGTGACAGTACTTTTTTTTTGTGCGGAAATCCCTTCGGATACCTCCCCGCCGAACCAGCGGGGGCGGTTATGTCGGGCTTGAACCGACTAAAACCGCACGCCTTCTCGGGTCTACAAACACCGGTGTGTACTCGTAAGGTTACCCATAGAGCATATCCCTCGCACTCCGACTGACCCTGGGCCATTCGCAGTGTCCGCTCTGATAACACAGAGGGGTACCTGGAGCGACCACTCCCGCGGGCCTTGCAGGCCCGCCATACTCCGACCCCCTCGTGCAATGGGGTCAGCTGGCCCTGAAAAGGGCCGGTCGGTCGGACTCTTGGCCGTTGACGTTGACGCCAACTACTCCAGAGGAGCAATCAATGATGCGTCATCGCCCACGTTGCCCAGGGTGCACCAAACTTGGAGGTGATCCAACCAGTCGCACCCCCATCAGTGACAATTAATGGATTTGGAACCGGAATCATATTTTAAGGGTTTTTTTTACTATAGACAATTAATAAATAATAATAATAAATATTCTACAACATTCTACACAGCGCTTTCTAGACCCAAAGTAAGCATAGTTTAACTAGCTTGTGTTATGGGTTCCAGAATGCGGATAAACATATTATACTTTTTTTTTGTAAATACATACATATTATACATAGAAATACCCAGACCAATGCAAATAGACATATTCATGCTTACAAATATTTGCACTGAGCGGGAATCGAACCCGCGCCCCCTGACGTAGCAGTCGAATGCACTACCACTACGTCACAGAGGCCGTTAATTACATTACTTTTTGTAACAAATTGAATGAAGTATTTAGCAAATTTAATTATTTTTTTCAAAATAAGAAAATTTATATATTATGAAAAAAAAAATAGGTTTACGATAGCTTAGACCACGAATAGATATAGGTTAGAAGGGTATGGCGGAAGTATCGCGGAGACCTACGCCAAACGCTTCGTGTTAAGTTACTTATGTTTATGTACTTATAATTTTATATTGTAATGTCAGAGTACACCAGAAACTGCCCTGTATCTTCTATTAACTGTTTTTCCTCCATCCAATGGTTGCCTGTAAGAGATTGCCCTGTGGGATAAGACCGCCAATTTTATATGCCTAAAAACTGTACCAGCTTATGTCATGTATGGAGTATTCTTGTGTACATACAATAAAGAGATTTACTACTACTACTACTAGTACTTATTCATGAAGAAATAGGAGCCCGCGAAGCGAAGCAAATTTACAAGATATAAAAGAGCTAGGTAGGTATACCTTTTTTTTCTGTGCGGAAATCCCTTCGGATACCCCCCCGTCAGCCAGCGGGGGCGGTTATGTCGGGCTTGAACCGACTAAAACCGCACGCCGTTCCAGGTCCACAGACGCCGGGGTGTAAGGTTACCCATAGAGCATATCCCTCGCACTCCGACTGACCCTGGGCCACTCGCAGTGTCCCCTCTGATAAGAGCAGAGGGGTACCTGGAGCTACCACCACCCAAAAGGGCTGGTTGGTCAGACTCTTGGCCGTTGACGTTGACGCCAGCAGAGGAGCAATCAATGATGCGTCATCGCCCACGTTGTCCAGGGTGCACCAAACTTGGAGGTGATCCAACCAGTCGCACCCCTCCAACCAGTCGCACCCCGAACTAGGTATACTTAACCAAAAATATTTCACTCACTGCCTTCCGCGATTTAACGACGTAGCATCCGTTAATATGCATATTAACTAGGTAAAGTGGAGATATCTCACTTTGAGTCAAATTTCGCACTTTAACGGGTCATTTGCGGTAATTCGCAGATTACTTTGTTAATGTGGATATTAATGAATTCCGTACTCCAACGGTAACAGATACACTTAAAAAATATTTTTTAACGTGCAGTTTAGTCAAAAAATGTTAGTATAAGAATCCTTTTGAGCATTACCGTAATTTTTTTGGAGTTTTCATAGAATCTTATCCCGTCAAGCAAAAAAAAATACAATGTAGGTATATAGTTATAGTTAAGTAGGGTTAATAATTACATACACTCACGCCTATATTAACGAAGGTGTAGGCAGAGGCAGACCATATATTTTAGCACAGTTCGCCAGTCACTTTCGGTCCCACATAGGAACCTATTGCCGTGATGGGATTAGAAAGGTAAAATTAAAAGAAAGTTCTAAGTCCATAATGGACTTCAGTGATGGTTTGGTGGGATATTAGCTATGAAGGAGTGACTGAGCCATACTTTTGTGAAAAAGGTATCAAAACATCGGTACAAGTGTATCAAGATACCATTCTTGAGAAGGTAGTGAACTCTACAGCAACGTTAAATTCGCTTTTCGATTCAGGTTTATACGGAACCCTTAGTGTGCGAGTCCTACTTGCACTTGACCGCTTTTTTATAGTAAACCGTATGAAAATTAAATATCGGCGGTTTTATAATTAAATTTACGTCTGAATTGTGAACTGTTAAACTCGGTAGAAAAAATAAATTATACTTTCCAGTTTTTCATAAGAAGTCACTCACGATGAGATTTGAAGGCAATAAAATTAATTCACTAAGAGCTCTCTTTGATTTACAACTTTTCGTACAGTCTTAAATATTTTTCGAGGGCCGTCGAAGAGGAATTTGCTGTTGACTTAAAAGAAACAATATCTTTGTTACCAAATTAAAATATATTAGGCATATCTTGAAAGTTTCAGCATAATTAGTAATTGTACCTACATATTTTTATCGAAATTTTTGGCTTATCCAAAAAATTCGCCAGCTTCATCGTGCCTTATAGAAATCGATTTTGCGAATATGTGTTACTGGTTCCAGTGTAAAAGAATTACTTATAAATTTCTTTACATAAAAGATTGTACGTAGCAGTACGTCTGCGCAGGTCCACTAAGAATGCAATAAATAGAGCTCAAAGACATTATAGACTGAGACGTTCCACCAAGTTCTTTTGACTTAGTATGGACTTAGGTTACAAATGAAAGTGTCTATTTCTACTTCATAAAAATCAAACATTTCCTTACTTTGAAATAAGCACGTCTTGAATTACGAACTTATAAGTAGGTTAATAATACCTACTATAAATTGGAAATGGAAAATGAACCACTTGAACAAAAAGTTTTGAAAATCAATCGGGTATGTATCTTTTTTTTTTTTTTTTTTTTTTTCGTGCGGAAATCCCTTCGGATACCCCCCCGCGTGCCAGCGGGGGCGGTTATGTCGGGCTTGAACCGACTAAAACCGCACGCCGTCTCGGGTCTACAGACGCCGGGGTGTAAGGTTGCCCATAGAGCATATCCCTCGCACCCCGACTGACCCTGGGCCATCTCCGGTTTCGAGATGGCCCCCTCGGGTTTGGGAACCACGGTGTCACCGTCTTGCCCCGGTTTGGGGGAGGGGCGCTAGTCGCCCCACCGTCCCGGCCTGCTTCTGCTGGGGTGACAGGTGGCCTCACCCGCCACCCCCAGGCCTGCGCTCATGGAGGACGGAGGTCGTTAAGCGACCTCCGGCGCCTGAGTTGCCTGCGACGCGCGGCGAGCAAGTTGCGGGCTCGGCGGACCGGGAGAGTTCTAAGTCTCTCCCGGGCGCGCTCCGCCACCTCCTTCGCGAGCATTACATGCTCGCAGAAGGAGGCGGCGGCGGCCCACGCGCTCGCGCTCCGCACCATTGCCGCAATCATGCTGCCGAGCGAGAGGACTCCCACCCCGATGGCTGCCACGAGGTCACGCCTCGGCGCCTCCCACGCCGGGCAGTCCGCCAATCGGGTATGTATCTGAGAAAAAAAAAGTGAAGCACGCAGCTTCTTAGACTATTGATATGGAGGAGTTACTACACAGTAGAGATTATTTTTTGAATCAGATTTTTAATACTACTATAGATATAGTAATACATTGAATTGATTGAAGCATTTTATAAATTTTATATACTTTCGTAAAGATCAGAATTTAAAAAAAAGTGAATTATTGGGTTTTTTATTTTCTTATTTATTATTATTTATTATATTATCCTATGATTTTACTTAGTATATTGCTACACATATAAGTTGACTTATTATTATATTCGTCCCCTACACTAAATATATAAAAACATAACATAACATAAACTCACGCCTATATCCCCGAGGGGTAGGCAGAGGTGCTAGCACCCACATTTCGCCAGTTTATGTTTAGGTCCCAATGTAATAGGTGGCGAGCCTATTGCCATTAACCGGGCACTTATAAACCTGCGATAAATACACACATAACTTCGAAAATTATCGAAAAGTCTTTGGTGTGTGCCATGGTAAAACCTGGGATCAAACCCGAGACCTCGTCTCAGCAGTCCATTACCCATACCACTAGGCTACCGCGGTTTTTAATATATAATTAATAAAAATAAATAAACACTCTAGAATATTTTACACCACGCTATCTAGACCCAAAGTAAGCAGAGTTTAACAACCTTCTATTATGGGTTCAAAAATGGGTTTTTTTATAACATATACATTTTAATATATACACAGAAACACCCAACCAATGCAAATAGACATATTCATGCATACAAACATTTATACTCAACGGGAATCGAACCCACGACCAACGATGAAGTAGTCAAACGTTCTTCCGTAATGCCACGCGAAATAGCACGACCATCTAAAAAAATTACAACTCTCAAAAATTACACAGCTCTATAAATATAAACTCCACTTCTCTGTTAACCATAAGCACAGCCAGACTCAAGGATCATTGATGGGATGCAAAGATTCATTAAACATCGACACTACTCAATTTGTAGTTATGTTCTTGCATAGTCTAGCCACGGGTATATTGTAACTGAAACCGTTTCGAAGTAGCAGTCTCACTTAACCTTCTATCGACATATAAGTCTGAATAGATATGGATGCATTACTGCTAACATTATTTTTATATTCGCATATTACCGTTAAAGTTACCATATTTAGGTAGATTTCGATGAAATCGATCTACCTATTGGTTTCTTGACTACTGTTGAATTTTAAAAAAAATCTTCATAAGGGGTCTAGTTCCCCCCCTGAGTCCGAAATTACCACTGGTCAAAAAGTTTATATATATATATATATATATATATATATATATATATATATATATATATATATATATATATATATATATGTGTATGTATGGTTCCACTTCCCAAAATTTGCGGCACTCTCACGGTCGCATTTTTGCCCCGATCGCTTTCAAACTGCGGTCAAAAATTGCTTGAGTGTAAACTTAGTTTAAGTTCGTGAACGGGTGGAATCCGGCCTAAGGGGACGGTAGGGCCTCACTTTTTGTGAAATCAGTTTTTCCTCAAAATTTCACGTTCCATGAAATATATCCAACCGTTCTAATTTTATTCTATAGTATACATGAATACCAACAACTTTTAATTATAAACCTATAAGATTAAAACTTTAACTAAAAGTGAAGGGGGGAAAAACCAAAATTTTACGGGAAAAAAATCATAACTTCTAACCGGTGAATATTCTTGGCGTCGGAAACAATTTTAATCGATAGGCCATTATTAAGTCCAAAATAAATGTCTGAAAAGTTTCTCGCTAAAAGTTACCGTTTTCGAGAAAAAAAAATTAAACTGTTTAAAGTCCGTAGTTCTCTATATAAAATAATATTAATTGTTTCACGAAATCTACCTGTGCGTTCCCCCTGTGGGAACGGATTTTTTTTTAAATTCAACTCCCTCCGTGCCTCGGAGACCTGCTCGTTAAGCCGTCGTTCCTGGTTGAGATACGAACGTCTATCGCAGTCGTTACGGGTAGCTGGAGCACCAAAAAGTCCGACAAATGGTCTGACTACAGAATTTCGATATCGCCAATGGGTTGTGGAGATCCGATGGCAGTCATTTCAAGGAAAATACTGAAGTTCAGCCGCTTCTTAGTTAGACTGAAAAGCCGACCCCAATTGAGTTGGGAGAAGGTTCGGAGGATGATGATGATGAGAACAAAGGTTAGGTCTTTAGTAATCCAAGTCCAGACTATGGTCACTGCTTTACCAGTTTTAATATTTAAGGATTTATAGTCCCACAGGTGACATTCATTTTACCAACTTCTTACACTTGAGGCCAACTAAAATGATTTTATAGATACATATTATATTCTGAAAATATCTTTTTAATGACGTTTTATTGGTAAGTGGCCGTTTTACTTTTAAAGGGGCTAATGGATTTTGCGGTTAACAGTGCAGCTGGTACTTTTAATGTACCTATAATTTTAAATATATACAGTGTGCAATATAAAAATCTTCCTGTACAATTCTTATGAGCATATTAGATACTACATTTTATTTAATAAATTAATATTGTCAGAAGTTTACGCGAATGTTACACATTGAAATAAAATTATTTTAACGGATTCTATCGCGGTTTATTTGATGTTTCTTTATATTTTACATTGATCCCGACGTTTCGGTTGCTTTTCAGCAGCCACTGTCACGATGAGACTGTAATAAATTAATATTTCGTTAATTTTCTGTTTAGATGAAAAAAGAAATATTAATTAATAATTTTAAATAACTATGCCCGCGATTTTATCCACGCGAATTTAGATCTGGGTTTTACCTTGCACGGACCCCTAACACTTTATCTAAAATAATAGTAGCCTCAGATATGCCTTGTAAAATCAACTAGCTGCATTAAAATTCCCATCAAAATTGACCTAGCTACTTCTGAGACAATTCGGAATAAACGGACAGGAAGACAGATAATAAAAAAAAAATTAAAAAACTTGTTATAAGTACCGTGTATATATTCATATGCAATCATTAGAAACTGTTATTTTAACAGACACTTAAATTTTATTTATAAACATAGAGTAAATAAATTGGATATTGTAGTTAATCATTGAAAATTTTGCTAAAAATATGTATGTATTTATCTGTACTCATCAATGACCATTAACGCGTAGATGAAACTGAACGGAAACTTTGGATTAGGCGTTTTTAAAATAACCTTAGCATTAAAACCTCGTAAACGTTGTGTCTGTTTACAACAGTAAAGGACAACTAAACTGAAATTCTGCTAATAATACAATAATAAAAAGTTACAGAATACATCACATTACATAATATTATAAACGCGAAAGTTTGCATGGACGTATGGATGGATGTTTATTAAAGAGAGAGTTGCCCCAGATAGATCATAGTCTGAAATAGTGCATAGCCTACCTTTAAACCGGGAGTAGGTTCCTTTTTTTTTATATTTAGGACACGTCAATTTGACTTCACCTCGCCTGATGGTAAGCTGAAGGTAAAGTCTCAAGAAAGAGGGTCAACATTACATACACGTACCATGTTAACAATGGTGGCACTCAGCTTGACGGCCTCATCAGAAGAGGATTGTCGTCGCAGCACCGCGTGACACCCACCGGTCCCACTAGTGCTGCGACCACAATCCCCCTGCCCGGCTATGCACTTGCTGACCCCTGAACGCAATCAAAAAGAAAATTGGATTACTATGGAGGGTTTTTCGCAATCGTGCACGGTGATACCCACCCGGCCGAATTTTGTGACAAATTTGTGTCATCAAATTTCTACCACCAGTTCCTGTGGGGGTACGGGATTAGTATATAACGTGGTCGGAGCAACAGCTAGTGGTATTCAAGTACAACCTAATTTAAATAACATAACATAACTTCATGCCTGTATCCCCGAAGGGGTAAGCATAGAAGTATTACACACCCACGATTCGCCAGTTATGTTAAGCTCCCAATGTAATAGGGGGCGAGCCTATTGCCATCTAACGGGCACATTATTAATCGAGCAATAATTAACATTTCTTAATGCACACATAACTACGAATAGTCAGAGGCGCTTGCCTGGGGCGCCTGGGGGTCGAACTCGAGACCTCGTCTCAGCAGTCCGTTACGTACGCCACTGGGCTTTCGCCGCTTTTTTCCTTCCTTTGATTTAAGTAATACAATAATAAGCAGTCAAATTTCACGAATAATGTTTGTCTATTTAACAAACTGTAGACAATATAATAATATGATATAATATTATTTAAAATACTGTAAGTAATAAAAGAATAATAGAAACTTAATAGAAGCGGGTGAAGGCGTGAGTAAGGTTTAATATCATTTTATTTATGTTATTTCAATAATTGTAACACACTAAGTGCAAGCAATATCGGAGCGTCTATAGCCGTTCGCGGATGTCGTCCGCTGATTGAAGCGGATTTAAAAAAAAAAAACTAAGTGCAACAGTATAATACAACATATATTAATTATCCATATATTAAGGCGAAAAGTCCACGTTACGCTCAGAGTAAATATTCTATTATGACACAAATCAAATGAAATTTAAACTGTGAAATATTACACATTCTGAGGGGGCATTATTGTGGCCACAACTATACAAAGTGTATAGTAGTTTAGTTACCTGCGATGTTACCCAAGTAGCGTTCCTCAGAGGGTAATACAAAATTTCAGAGAGTATATTAAATATGACCCCTAAGTGACCTTCAGCTTTGCATGAAAAGATTCCTGGTCGTGAGTTATCCTTTATTTACCCGGTCGTTTGCATTAGCTTTCAAGGGATCGCTTTTAATGTTTCGTTTGATTTGTTCATATATTTCATATTTACACAATAGTAATGCGTTTGAAATGTATGTTTTGAGTTGTATAGGGTCCTATTAAGATACGCCGGTTAAGCCGGTACATCAACTGATTGACGGATTAGGCTCTTGAGCAGGTTTCCCTCTTGGGGTTGGAAGTTCAATAATGGAAGAGTACGAGGGAAAGAAAATGGATTTGAAGTAAGTACATTTTTTCTTTAGTGCCAAAAAATGTACCGTCATTCATTTTATAGATTTCATTGAACTTTAAATTAGGAACCTTAACCGAAAAATGTGTTAATGGTTCGTCGTTACTAATGAAAATATTAAACCTTGTCCTCATTTCTCGTTGTAAAATAAAAATGGGTAATGTTTTTAATCCTTTCTAGTTTCTTCACTGCTTTCTCATTAAAGTAACAGATAATTTAAATATCGGATCTGAGATTGGAGCCTTAATGCATATATAAATCAAAAACAACAACGAATTTAAGTAAGTATCTTTTATAAAAAACCTTTGAAGCTCTGGCAGCTTCTTATTGATTATGATGTGTACTTGAAGTCGAACCATAAATTAAGAAAGGCTTCAAGTTATTGAAGATTTTCGATGTTTAATGTTTGTACATACATTCTAATACGACAAGAAGCAATCTCAAGCTAGGTCTGCAATGCGAATCGCTGCTTGCAATGTTCAGCTGAGTGAGAGTGAAAATTTTGAACAGTGATCATTCCTCCGTGGCAAGTCCGATTTTGAAAATTCTTTTTG
The DNA here is from genome assembly GCA_946251805.1 of Cybosia mesomella. Lineage (NCBI taxonomy): Eukaryota > Metazoa > Arthropoda > Insecta > Lepidoptera > Erebidae > Cybosia > Cybosia mesomella. The sequence goes on along the minus strand of OX276392.1, from coordinate 35,220,695 downwards.
AAAGTCACAACTCTGGACAAGCTTTCTGAGCGTGTAAAGTTTGGTCACAGTGTCTCGAGCGGTTATTATGTAATTCCATCTGGATTTTTTTTTACATTCCTCTGTGGTAGCATTAATTTTTTCAAAACATATCCATAAACCTTCCTCTGATTGACCTCTTTAATCATGCCAAATTTGGTTCTGATTGGATTAGTAGTTAAGGAGAAGACCTGTGACAAAGAAAATCCTGAAGTCTGGTATGAGGAGCTTTCGCTCGACTTCGTCTCACTCAGCTCAAATATTTAATTATTTTTTTGTTAACTAGCCCAGCCCACAGCCCAAATTATTTAAACTACGTATTAATCAGAGATACTTAAAAGCAGACCAGTGTAGGCTAACCGTAAATTAATTATATTCTTATTTTATTTAAATACTTTTTTAAACTTAGCAACGGTTATGAAATTTATCATGGAAACTGTACTACACGTTTTCTTCAAAATATTGATAACTGGCAACCTCGCCCCCTCTCTTTGCTTCGGTTTATATGTTTTTTTTTTCACTCACGCCATAGTAAATTATACATAATATGTAGTCTATGTCCATCAGGGATAATGTACCTTTCAAATGGTGAAATATTTTTTTTCCGACAAGTGCAGTGATTCTGAAGGTTACCCCAGAAATATAACACACAAAATTCGGCTTCTCTTTTTATCAGATTAGTATAGATAGGACCGATTAACATGCAAATAAAATATCGGTAGTATTTTCAATTAGTTATTTTTAGAAGAGTCACGTTCACTAGAATCCTTCAGAATAATAAAAAAGTTATTCTAGGATATACCATATCTATACTATTATAAATTTTTACATTAGTTGTGTCTGTACATTGGAGATATGTAAAAAAAAATATTTGGGTAATTTTAGATGAACGATTCTAAACACATTTTTTTTTTGTATTTCTAATAGGTTTGTCTGTTTGTTCGCAATGGACGCAAAAACTACTGAACGGACTTTGATACGGTTTTTTCTATTAGGATCAAAAAATGTTAACCGACCTCCCCACGGGGGAAGCCGCTGGCATCAGTTATTTTATAAAGTAATTATTTTACTAAGAAACAAACAAAAGGAGAATCGATCCAGACCTAAGTGTTAGGACACACGAAATAGACGTTGATTGACAAGGGTCTAGAGAAGTGTTGAGACATGTTACATTAATTGGACATGTTCGGATAATGAATAAAGAATGTGGGACCGCCATTTGGAATGGTTCGTCTATAAGGGGTTTATGCGATCAGTATTGAAGTTGCATTATTTCAGGTCTAGCAATTGTGTTTAGCTTCTAATGTGGTACAAACTTCAGTCAAAAGCGTTGGATATCCCTATGAATCATCGTAAATCTGGATTCAGTTTATCCAGTTAGTACAGTATCCAGATTTAACGTTACAACATTATCACCCTTTTTTTTACGTACGGAAATCCCTTCGGATACGCCGGCCAGCGGGGGTGGTTATGTCGTGTATCGACTAAAACCGCACGGTGTCCTCCCCAAGTGTCCGTTGCCGGGCACCCCGGGTAAGCCCTCGAAAGGATAACCCCAGGGTTGCCGGCGGACTTTGGCCGCCACCGCGGCCTCGCCTGAATATGAAGTTTATCATGCTTTATATACACACTAGCCGTCCCCCGCGGCTTCACCCGTGACTTACTTATACATATACACATATATGCATTAGCTTTTCGAAAATGTATGGAAATTAGCCCGATTAGTGGATATGTATGACTTCTGCTCTGCTCACCTGGGTAATAGCGTGACGATATTTAACCTATAACCTTCCTGGATAAATGGGCTATCCAAAACAGAAAGATTTTTTAAATTAGAACCCGTATTTCCTGAGATTAGCGCATTCAACCAAACAAACAAAATCTTTAGCTTTATAATATTAGTTTGTATTCCCGATGGGATAGGTAGAAGTTTATTAACAGCTACATCAATTAATTAGCCTATTGCAGTCCACTGCTGGACATAGGCCTCTCCCATTTTACGCCATAGCACCCGATCCTCCGCCTTGCGCATCCAGTCTATCCCAGCTACCTTTTTCAGGTCGTCCGTCCATCTTGCTGGGGGACGTCCCACCTTCCGTTTACCGATTCGTGGTCTCCACTCTAGGACTCGTTTGCTCCATCGGCCATCGGTCCTTCGGCAGATGTGGCCAGCCCATTGCCACTTCAGCTTGCTTATTCTGCGAGCTATGTCGGTGACTTTGGTTCTTTGTCGGATGGCCTCATTACGAATTTTATCCTTCAAAGAAACCCCAAGCATAGCTCGCTCCATAGCCCGCTGCGCGACTTTTAAGTCGTGGACAAGCCTCACTGTCAATGTCCACGTTTCGGCACCGTAAGTCATGACAGGTAGGACGCACTGGTCGAACACCTTTGTTTTAAGGCATTGCGGTAAAGGGGAGGAGAATTACACATATTGCTAATTATTTTTTTCGGTCCCGCGTAATAAAAGGCCGAGCAGCAAGAGTAAGTAACCTATTGTTGTCTTGTAGCTAAAAGAATAAATATGTAGAAGGTCCTACGCAGATTTTTTTTACATTTGGAAACCCCCACGGGCTCCACCCCATCGGTGCCAACGTTGAGATGGGTGTGTCAGAATCGGACCGACTAAAACTACATGGTGTCCTCTCCAAGTGTCCATTGCCGGGCACCCCGGGTAACCGTCGTACTATGGTCACCAGCGCGACCTCGCCTGTGGGGTCGGGTTTGATCCCGCTTCGGTGAGTTGGCAGGCAAGGACACACACGACACGCCTCCATCTTGGCCGGCTTCTGTAACGTCGGTGAGTCAGCCGACTACTATCCTCAGGCACCGAACATGGAGGTCGGCAGTCCCGAGCGTAGACAAGTCTGCGGCTTCGTCGCCGCAGACTGCGAAACTCGGGGGATCCTATGCAGATGGTATTACCTTACTAAGCCTTGAATCTCCATCAGTCGATTTTTACTCCTTGCCCGGAAAGATAAACAGCATTTTCTCTCTTATTCACGAATTATACTTTCTTAACTCAATTAAAAATCAAAATGAATCTGCATTTTGTCATGATTTTTTTTTATATTGGGCACGTCAATATGACTTTACCTCGCCTGATGGTAAGCTAAAGGTTAAGTCTCAGAAATGAGGGCCACCATTACAGACATGGATAATGTTACAATGGTGGCTCTCAGCTTGACGGCCTCATCTGATGCTTTTTCTCGCCCCACTTAAAGGATCCGGGACTGTAGGAAGAAGGAGGTTTCACTGGTCATAGAAATTTGATGACACAAATTTGTCACAAAATTCGGCCGGGTGGGTACCACCGTGCACCCTCCATAGTAATCCAATTTCGGTTTGTGTGTCACGCGGTGCTGCGACGACAATCCTCTTCTGATGAGGCCGTCAAGCTGAGTGCCACCATTGTTAACATGGGACGTGTATGTAATGGTGACCCTCTTTCATGAGACTTTTAAATATAAAAAAAAGGAAACACGTGTGCTTAAGAATTCCAAATCTTGATGGTGCGGCAAAGAAAAGAGTTGCCGAACCGCTTAGTTCTTGATGGAATTGTTTCCACCATGTGAGGGTGATACCTCAGTCTTGGACGTGTTGTCCTGGATAGGAAAGGAGAGGATGGAACTAATTGGAAGAGCTCATCGTAAGAATCACCATGGTAGAGGCGGTAAAATATTGCCAAGAAGGCAATATCTCTACGCTACTGCAAATTTCAATGTCACATCTCAATCTACATCAAATCAGTTACCAAAACGAAAAAATAATGACAAACAAATAAAATGATGTATTGATGTATTCTCGGTGCTTCGCTAACCTCAAAGCAAAGGCTTGAAAACCGTTCTTTTATTCAAATGTGAACGATACACCTGTGCGGGATTTAGATTACAAGCAAACAATCCGTTTGTATCGGCCTATATAGCATTTGGCTCGATTCCTGATCCTTACTTGGTCGTTTTAGGGGTTGCAATGTTCACGAGTGTAAAAAATGTTTCAGACATGAGTGATTGTATTGAAAGTTACTCTGAATTTCATTTATATATTTAAATCTCGTATTTGTTGTCTTTTACTGTATTTGTTATCGAAGTCCTCCGAAACGGCTGTTGTCTCTGTCTACCCCTGCGAGAAAAAGGCATGAGTGTATGTATGTTTATGTGAAGTGTTTATATTGCTCTACAATGAATTTTAAATGGTGGACCTAATTAATGCTGATTTCATGAACTGATGTAGTGAATTGTTAAAGAAATGTTATGAACTATTGAACTCGTAACTTATTGAAATAGTTAACTGGAGTGGTATTAACATACTGGTTTTTGACCTAATGAACGGTTGATTTCCCGTATGTACCTCATTTTTTATCCCCCTAGGTGGTCATTAATTCCAGGGATTATTATTATTATTATTTCAATTGGGGACACTTGAAGCCGGACGGACGTTCCACCCACGAAGCTTGTGGGCCACTTCATTCATTTCCCCTGCCCTCCCGTTGGGGAGAGCTTGGTTATTCCAGCATTCACGGCACCCCTACAAACCTTTTTGTGTCCTTGCAGAATCTTACGATCTGTTCCACCTTCAGATCCTTCAACTCCTCAGTGTCCAGTGTGTCCAATCCCAGAAGTTCCCATCTAATTAGCGAGTACATGGGACATTCGGCAATCAGGTGGAAACTGGTTTCTTCTGTCTCCATTCACTCCGGACAATTGGGGTCAGTCTTCACTCCGATCACTGTTAGGTGTCTGTTTAGTCTGCAGTGTCCTGTTATTACTTCTATGACGAGCCTCATGTTCCCTCTTGAGAGTTTGGTCAGGCTTGTCTTTTTCTTGTCAATGCCCTTGATAAAGATCTTCGACTGTCTCATGCCTGTCGATAATCTCCATCGTCGGTTAGTGTCTGCTGTAATACTGCAGCTAATTACTCCCTTGGTGATTTTGTGCGATATTGGGAGCCAGGCCTCCGGCCCCACCAAGGTTTTATCGGCGCCGTCTCTGGCAAGTTTATCAGCTGTCTCGTTGCCCATGTTGCCCTCAGGTCCAGGCACCCAGGCTACTGTTAATTCGACTTTTTTGGCCAGTTTCTCTAGTGACTCTTTACATTCCTTTACGATTGTTGAGGTCGTTTTCGCTTTGCTTAGTACCTTCAGCGCCGCCTGGCTGTCGCTGTAGATGGTCACCCTGTTGATGTTGTTCAGGTGTTTGACCAGCTCAGCACATTCCTTTATGGCGCATACTTCAGTTTGAAAGGCACTTGCGTATCTGCCTAAGGATATTGATCCACATTCCAGGGATCTCTGTACCAAATTTCAGCCAGATCCGTTCAGCCGTTCTGACGTGATTGAGTAACCATCCATACATCCATCCATCCATCCAAACTTTCAAATTTATGATATTAGTGGGATTGAAAGCTTTAAACTACTCTACAGTTGCTTAAATTTCAGTAACAATAATTTCTTTTTAGGGGTTCCGTTGCCAAGTGGCAAAAAACGGAACCCTTATAGATTCGTCATGTCTGTCTGTCTGTCCGTCCGTATGTCACAGCCACTTTTTTCCGAAACTATAACAACTATGCTGTTGAAACTTGGTAAGTAGATGTATTCTGTGTACCGCATTTAGACTTTCACACAAAAATAGAAAAAATCAATAAGTTTTGGGGGTTCCCTTTAATTAGAACTGAAAACCAAAAAAAATTTTCATCAAACGTGTTCTATAGGTCTTCAAAAATGATATTGGGGTTTATAATATAATTTTTTTCTAAACGGAATAGTTTGCGCGAGAGACACTTCCAAAGTGGTAAAATGTGTGTAACCCCCTGTAACTTCTAAAATAAGAGAATGATAAAACTAAAAAAAATATATGATATACATTACCATGTAAACTTCCATCGAAAATTGGTTTGAATGAGATCAAGTAAGTATTTTTTTTTATTACGTCATAAATCGTAAACCGCAATTTATCTTTCATTCAGTCAACTCAAATATAAATAATTTACTTGCTGTAAAGTCGACTTCGCACTTGGCCGGTTTTTTTTTATTTTCGTCATCATTCTCATAGCGTTTAGTACTTTGGAGACTGAGGTCCGCTTATTATTTTTAATTGATATGTCGGTTTTTCCTGGAGTGACTATCGTCTGACCACTCAGCCCTCAGCCTCCCTGCAGCAGAGCCTTGTCCGTTACTTGCAGGTGAGGTTGGCTCGACTGTCAAGGACGATATAATTTACTTCTACACTATTTCACTTAATATTTCTTTCAGTGTCTATAAACGGAAATAAAATTTAAAGTAGGTACGTTTTTCTGGAACGTAACTTCTTCGACAGAAATGTTAGTTGCATTAGCGAAAATAGAGCAAATTTACCGCTTTTTATGGCGGCAACAATAAATAAATAAACACTCCGCTGTGGTATGCAGTCGCATGCAAAGTCGCTTACTTTAAATGTTGAACGAAATCGTTCAGTATACTAAAGTTGCCTGCATTTATTTAAAGTGCATGGAAACTGCCGTGATTTAAGTAGTCACCTCGCCAACTACCAGTTAATCGAGTGGTTTGGAGTTAATCTGAACGTGAAATAAATATTCCTGTAGTTAGTCGCAAAGCCGCTTAAAATATTCACTGGAGTATTCCAGTGTGTGTCCTGATGAGCCTTTCATTAAAGTAGAAGTGCCAAGCGGCGATAGCCCAGTGGTGTACAGTCTGTGTCTGCCCAGTCGCCCCGTTCACACACCTCTGACTTTTCGTAGTTAAATGTGTATTAAAAATGTTAATTATCGCTCACTTAGTAATGTGCCCGTTAGATGGCAATAGGCTCGCCCCCTATTACATTGGGACCTAAAAATAACTGGCGAATCGTGGGCGTGTAATACATCTCTGCCTACTCCGTCGAGGATACAGGCGTGAAGTTATGTTATGAAGTACCAAGGACGTGCATTCAATTCGATCCATTACTCGCCTGCACGAAACCTGACACACCTGTAATAAGTGTACTATGCCAAATCGAATGCCAAATAATCGAATATCAATTGATCGACCACTATAAATCGAACACCCAAATACTCGAACGTTCACAAAATCGAATGTTTAATGTATCGAACATTCAATATATCGTACACTCAATTCATCGCACATTCAAAATATGTTTGTTTGGTCGAGCGTTCAACGTATCGCATATTCATTGTATCGAAATATCAATATAGGTTAGGTTAGGTTAGAACTGTGACCCCAACAGAACTTCTAGTCCGGAAAGTTGGATTTCGATCTGTCAAACTAGTGGTCATTCGAAGATGTGTCTTGTCTAAGTATATTTTTATAGAATGAATAGGCGATGCGTTGAACGCTCGATCAAACAAACATTCGATATTTTGAATAGGTACTCGATGTATTGAGTGTACGATATATTGAATGTTCGATATATTAAACATTCGATTTCATGAACGTTCGAGTATTTGGATATTCGATTTATAGGGGTCGATCAATTGATATTCGATTATTTGGCATTCGATTTGGCATAGTACACCCCCTGTTATAGGGCAAACTTCACGACAATGTATTTCAGTTGCACAGAACGCATTCTTAGATCTCTTTTGTGATAAGCGGGGGGCTCGATTGTGGAGGCGCACCAATCACGCAAGAAAAAAAAGATTAATAAAACAGCCATGCTGAGAAAACCGGTTAGATTTCCCACAACTGAACTCTTTTCCTTGAGCAAGGTTCTAATTGTTCGGAAACTTTTTATTCTAAACACCTAATATTTTACAATCCCACACTTACCAGTTCAAAAAGAAGGTCTGATAAGGTCTGCCAAGTATTGCCTCGCCGAACGACAGTAGCTAGTAGACACTATAACTATATTAGCTCAAAACTGAACAACATTTTAAATAGGAAACTAAATATATATCCACTACTATTGTAAAATGTAAAAAATATGTAGTGAATGGCTGCTTAATCTTAATCAAAAAAAGAAAAAAAAAAAAAAATGATGACTGTAGCTCTTTTGGATGGCTGACTGCTTACAAAATTAGTGATAATATGCGCAATTAGTGATAAAATGCGTGATAATATGCGCAAATTTAATACTTTATGAGATACTTGCTGTGCCCGCTACCTATGAGGCCCTATTCCACCACTACAACCGATACTTATATAAGATAAACAATTCCACCATACATCATTTTGTTCTCAAAGGGTTTGGGTAACGTTTTCGTTGAAAGCTTCCAGACGGCTTATTTTTTTCCGACACTTCCAACAAATATCATTATATTTTAATCAATTTATATGAACCCTTTACGAATTAAATACTTAAACCTTACTCGAGAACCCAACCAGGTGGTAGAAATTTGATGACACAAATTTGTCACAAAATTAAGCCGGGTGGGTACCGCCGTGTACGATTGCGAAAAAACCTCCATAGTAATCCAATTTCGGTTTGATTGCGTTCAGGGGTCAGCAAGTGCATAGCCGGGCAGGGGGATTGTGGTCGCAGCACTAGTGGGAGAAGCCGTCCTCTTCTGGTGAAGCCGTCAAGCTGAGTGCCACCATTGTTAACATGGTACGCGTAAGCAATGGTGAACCTCTTTCCTGAGACTTTACCTTCAGCTTATCATCAGGCGAGGTGAAGTCAAATTGACGTATCCTAAATAAAAAAAATAAAAAAAAACTCTATCCATTGGTGTAAACAGCATGAAAGTCAGTGCCGTACTTTTTGAGTTTATCACAAACAGACGCGGCGGAGGACTTTGCTTTATACTATGTAGTGCTCCAAGCCAAAAAATAATAATTAATCTGTCTTTCTATAGTGGCTTGGTCGATTTTGATGCGAGTTTCATTGGCAGATAACTGATATATTACAAACCGTAACTTAGGCCACACTTATTTTAGAAAACGAATTAAAGTTTCATACAAAAACAAAACAGACTATAGTCCACGTGGACTAAGACCCGGGCACATCTAATAGGGAATAATCCATTTTTAGAAACTGAAAATGGTATTCATCCTTCAACTCCCAGCGTTCATATCCAACAATATATTTCATCGAATATAGATTATATTTAAAGTAAACATGAACTAGTTTAATTATTATTAAGGTCAGAGTACCTTTTCAATTGAATCACAATTCGGTTTCGATTTGTTCAAATGAAGTTAGGGTTCTAATATAATTACAACTATTGGACTAAAGTATCGAACGGTTCTTCTTTTATGGGTCTGCCACGATGATTATTCCGGTAATTAAATCCAGTAAATATATTAAGCCGAATCCTATTAGGCTATAATAGGTATTGACGATCTCTGTGGCGTAGCGGTATCGCATTCGTCAGCTACGACAGGAGGCGCGGGTTAGATTCCCGCTCAATGCGAATATTTGTATGCATGAATATGTCTATTTGCATTGGTCTGGGTGTTTCTATGTATAATATGTATGTATTTACAAAAAATAAGTATATAAGTCACGCAAAAACCGCGCCTTGTCGTGGAGTTGCGGATACCAGCTCGCGAAACCATACCATACCATACCATACCATAAGTATATAAGTATGTTTATCGTAACTAACTATGCTTACTTTGGGCTAGAAAACGCTGTGTAGAATGTCGTAGAATATATATTTATTATAATTATATCTCATTTACGAGTATAAACCCGTAAAAGTTTTGACTGAACATTTTCATTGTAGAATATTTTTATTACCAGGCGAGGCCGCGGTGGCGGCCAAAGTCCGCCGGCAACCCTGGGGTTATCCTTTCGAGGGCTTACCCGGGGTGCCCGGCAGCGGACATTTGGGGAGGACACCGTGCGGTTTTAGTCGAGACACGACATAACCACCCCCGCTGGCCAGCGGGGGGGTATCCGAAGGGATTTCCGCACGTAAAAAAAAAAAGTTGAAACTTTACGGAAAGTGTACTCTTGTGTTTGAATTAGATTAATCCAATTCAAAATTTTACTTAGGTAGCCTAGTGGTTACCGGAGATGGCCCAGGGTCAGTCGGGGTGCTAGGGATATACTCTATGTGCAACCTTACACCCCGGCGTCAGAAGACCCGAGACGGCGTGCGGTTTTAGTCGGTACAAGCCCGACATAACCACCCGCATTGGCCGGCGGAATTCCGCACGAAAAAAAAAAGCCAGTTCAGCCATTAAAACGTGATTGAGTTGTAAATATCCAAACATTTTCACAAACTTTCTTATCTATAATATTGGTAGCAGGTCTGCCGTGTGTTTATTTGAAATACAACTTTGGGTTTTTGTAAAAGTCATTAGAGGTTTGTATTCAATTGTTATGGGGTTCATTCTCAGTAAAACCCATAAAGCTACAACTGTATAAACGTATAATATCCTGTACTCCAAAAGCCTACCTACATGTGAAATAAATTAAAACGAAACAGGACCTTAAAGCAAAACGGTGAACTGAAAAAAATATGTTCACTAAATTACGAAATAAGTTTTTTTTTAATTTCATCTTGTGAAAACGTTTATAAATTCAAGAGAATAAAGTGGGAAACGTAACGTTATTTCCTTCAACGGGTCGGACACAAGTCCGCGCCGACGGAAATGAGATCCCTCCACCCTTTTATCAGGGCCTAATCGCGATAGAACATGACCGGGTACTTGAAATAAGATTTCCTACTGGCCCGCAAAATGTTGCTACTGTTAACTCGGAGATTTGAGTGCTTTTTAGGAGGTTTTGTGTAGATTTTTAGGATTTGATGTACACATATCATGTCAGTGTCCCGTGGTTTACCGTGGACACCTGCCGTCTGCTTAAAATTCGAAACATAATAAGAGTTGTTCTAAGCTCTTCGACGAAAATTCGGTAGCTTGGAATTTTGTATTTTGCTCCGTGGTCACAGATCGTAGCGTAATGAATAAATAATAAACGAGCCAATCTAAATCGAACTGATGGTTTCAGAGATTAACACGTTCAACTAAGTATATAATACTTTGCAGATTCACGATATTAAAATAGGTTACTAGTAAAATATGTAATTTTACTGATTGATGATAAGTGAATATAAGTGTACTACGTGAGTTTGACAAATGGAAGTGCGATTAACGATTGTGTGACAAAACTGTACTGCGACTGAACATAGTTCGAATGCACGCTAGTGCGACACACTGTAGGTTTTGTCACACAATCGTTAATCGCACTTCCATTTGTCGAACTCACGTAGTACTATCAGTGAATATATATATCATCATCATCATCATCATCAACCTATTCTAGTCCACTGCTGGACATAGGTCTATATATAGACTAGACTAAAATAATCTTCGTAAATACCTGTCCGTAAATTTATTATAACAATTAGCTGTACCCACGACTTCATCCGCATGGACATGTATGCATTTTATTCTTTCACGGGGGGCCATCTCGAAACAAGAGATGGCCCAGGGTCTTACACCCGCGTCTGAAGTCCCCGAGACGGCTTGCGATTTTAGTGGGTTCAAGCCCGAAATAACCACCCCCGCTGGCCGGCGGGGGGTTATCCGAGAGGATTTCCGCACGAAAAAAAAAGGTTACCTAATACTTTTCCTTAAATAAAAGTAGCTTCATTACATCAGCTATATGCAGTAAAAATCCCATCGCAATCGCCCACCCACTTCGGAGATCACGTAGAACAAACACAGAAAGACAGACAGACAGACAATTTTTTTACAATTATAATTTTCTTAAAAGTATTACATACCACCAATTATATGTATTTATTAAAAAGCTGTTATTATATGTTATTATATATAGTTAATGACCGCGGTAGCCTAGTGGTATGGGTAAAGGACTGCTGAGACGAGGTCTCGGGTTCGATCCCAGGTATTACCATGGCACACACCAATGACTTTTCGATGCTTTTCGAAGTTATGTGTGTATCTATCGCAGGTTTATAAGTGCCCGGTTAATGGCAATAGGCTCGCCACCTATTACATTGGGACTGTCTATGACACACAACGACCGTTACTAGCAGTGAGGGTCGCATCTCGAGCGATTACAGTCCACTACTAAAGTTATTAGAATTTATTATTTACTATCCTATGGCCTTAACATGGTCCTATCGCCGGAAATAGTGCACCCAATGTCGAAATAGTATTACACGCGCCGCGTCCCGGTCGCCGCCGCCATTACAGAAACAACAGAATTCAGAACAGCGGCGTGCAACACGTGCAAGCGCAACGTGGTCATCACATCACAGCAGACTGCAGCAGACTTCATCAGCGCGACGCAATGATCGATTGAAGATTGGACTTCGTGATCGACAGCCACGTGTCGCGTGAATTTCGACAAAGCCACGTGCAGCGAGATCATCACATCACAGCCATGGCGTTCTCCTTGCATCGCAGCCTATTCAGCATCAGTCAGATAATACAGACCAATTAACTTTTCACTACCTTTACTTCCACTTTTCTCAAATTGCATCAGCAATTCAATCAGACGAACTAATTTACCTACTCAGAACAATCAGGCCCCATTCCATTATAATCACTTAATTATTCAGAAATACTCATAACCTCATTCACAATTTTTTAATCATCCCTGCTCATAAAAACTGTCTAACCTTTTCATTATAATAATACCACCAATATCATTTCACAGCATCGCAATCGCTTGCAGTGTGGCTGTGCAGCGCAAACCGCTGCCGTCATCGCGGGGTGTGGTCACCACATGGTCACTCGCCGCGTGCACGTGTCTTCGCCTGCCGCGTGTTCGCTCTCTTGCCCCCCTCGCTTTGCACGGCCCAGCTTCGCCAATCTCTGCACTGCACGCTAATTTGAGTATTGCATAATTCTTTGCTCGAACACTTGTGATAACATTCACCTACTTGCAATTTTTTTCTCTGTATTACCTACGTTTAGTGCCTCTCATATTTCTTCTCAGACATGGCTACTGAAGCTAAAGCTGCTGACGCAGATTTAGTGAAACAACGTGGCATCATAAAGAGAAAATTAACTTCATTTAAAAAACACATTCATCACATTCAGACCAATCCATCATTAACAAATGTTCCACTAATAGAATTAAAAAACAGAATTTCAGAACTCAAACAAATTCATGAGAAATTTCATGACATACAAACATTAATAGAATTAAAAATGGACATTTCAGAACTCGCTGATGAACCAGATCCAGTAAGCGAACAGTTCGAGAACACCTACCAGTTACTATTGGCACAAGCATGTGAGCTGATTCAGTTGACCGACAAACCGGTAATCAATCCAGGGTCAGACAAGGATCATTCAGGTGTGACCAAATCATTTATTAAGTTACCTACCATTGACTTGCCACACTTCTCGGGCGACCATCATGATTGGCTCGAGTACAGGGAAACATTTCAGTCACTTATCAACAGACACCAAACACTAGACAACATACAAAAGTTTCACTACTTACGTTCCTCGCTATCAGGCAGTGCATCATTAGTTATCAAGTCCATAGAAATGACTGGTGACAACTTCGAGGTAGCATGGAAGCTTTTGTGTGAACGCTATGACAATAAACGACAACTCATAGGCAATCATATTCATGCATTATTCAACATAAATCACATTCAAAAAGAATCTTCGGTGTCTTTGAGGCAATTATCTGATACAGTACAGAAAAATCTCAGAGCATTAGCCACGCTAGGTGAAAAAACAGACTATTGGGATACATTAATAATATATTTGGTAGCCAGTAAATTGGACTCTAGGAAATTGAGATATTGGGAAGAACATAAAAACACACTCACAAACATGCCCACACTTGAGTGCCTGAATAAGTTTCTGAAAAATCGTGCAGATTTATTAGAAACTTTAGAAGAAACAAAGACAAATAACACCAGCAAATCAGATATTCAAGGTGGACAAAACCCAAAGTTACACACAAAACATCACACACCAAAACAACCTACATGTCCCATTTGCAAACAGAATCATCTATTATTTTCTTGTGAAAAATTCAGACAAATGCCCATCGAACAGAGAATTAAAGAGGTTGAAAAATTAAAAGTCTGTTCTAACTGTTTACACCCTGGGCATGAAACCAAGTCATGCCGAGGAGGAGCATGTAAGTACTGTAACCAGAAGCATAACACACTTTTACATTTACAGACACCAAAATCATCATCAAATACATTCACCAGTCACACGCAGAGCAAAACAGTTTTACTATCAACCGCTCAAATCAACATAATGGACAAAGAGGGAAAGCCACACCCAGCACGGGCACTACTAGATAATGGCAGCACCTCAAGTTACATTACTAGGCACCTGTGTTCAAAACTAGACTTGCCCATCCACACTATTGACACCACTGTCATGTGGTTTTCGGGGCCAGACTTTCTCAGGGATGATGATAGCAACTGGCCACCACCACCTGGGCAAATCAGCAGTTACTCTGACCTGCCAGAAACGAAACCCCAGAACCACAAAAACACTAACCAGTGTTACTCACAGATAGACAACAATTCATTCACCTTTAATTACTCTAATTTCACAAAATTAACACGCATAACCGCATACATATTAAGATTCATAAACAATTGTAGAAATAAAACACTGAAAAGTAATTCAGCTTCAAACAACTTTATTTCATTAACAACAAAGGAGCTAAATCAAGTCAAATTAAATTTAGTAAAAATTTCACAATTAAATTCATTTCACAATGAATATGAATTACTTTCAACAAATAGAACTTTACAAATAAAAAACAAATTAAGTTCATTACATCCGTTTTTTGATAGCACCAGCGGAATCATCCGCGTGGGCGGCAGGCTCGCTAATTCGCGATTCAAGTATGATAAAAAGTTTCCAATGCTCTTACATGCCAATCATCACATTTGCAAACTTATTTTCTCTACTTACCACAAAACACTTCTCCATGCTGGTCCACAACTTCTACTCGCCCATGTACGTGAAACATACTGGCCCATCAGTGGTCGCAACCTAGCCAGAAAAACAGTACAATCCTGCATCACATGTAGACGATTTCAGGGTAAAACAGTCGCACCAATCATGGGTAACTTACCTGAGCCTCGCATGCATTCAGATTTCACGTTCAGTAATGTCGGGGTAGATTACGCCGGACCAATCATGATCAGTAACCGTAAGGGGCGTGGTAGTCAATTAATAAAATCATACATATGTATATTTGTATGCCTCGCGGTGAAAGCTGTACACTTGGAGTTGGTTACCGATTTGACAAAGGAATCGTATTTAGCTTCACTAAATAGATTCATCAGCCGTAGAGGGAAACCTACCCATGTATATTCAGACAATGGCACTAACTTTGTAGGAGCGTCAAATGTTATCACAGGTTTCTTAGCACAGAATCGAAACTCAATTTGTGAAAGTGCAGCAGAACAAGGCATTACCTTTCACTTTATTCCCCCACACTCTCCACATTTTGGTGGGCTGTGGGAAAGCACAGTCAAATCAACAAAACATCACCTAAGGCGAGTCTTAGGCATAGCTCATCTCACATATGAAGAGATGTACACAGTATTATGTCAAATTGAAGGCATTTTAAATTCAAGGCCTCTAACGCCTCTCTCTTCAGACCCGTCTGATCTTACTGCCCTCACTCCATTCCATTTCTTAATTGGTCGATCTTCATCTGTACTACCTCAACCACCACTGGCTGACTGCAATCCAATGCATTTACCCAGATACAAACGCATAGAGCTCCTGCGTCAACACTTTTGGAAACGATTTTACAAAGAATATATTTCTCAGCTACAGATCAGGATAAAATGGAAGAAGTCATCAGGACAGCTGACGGAAGGCACCTTGGTCGTCGTGAAGGACGACGCTCTCCCACCTGCTCGTTGGGTCCTTGGAAGAATCACACATCTCCATCCAGGCCCTGACGGAGTCACAAGGGTGGCTGACATCCAGACAAGCACAGGCACCATCAGAAGAGCATTTAACCGGATATGCCCTCTCATTTGTGGCCCGGCAGAATGTCTATGACACACAACGACCGTCACTAGCAGTGAGGGTCGCATCTCGAGCGCGGGCGCTGGCTCGGCGCGGCGGCGACCGGTACGCCAAGACAGAACACAACGGACAGGGGGCGCAGCAACACACGTCGACGCGCGCGCACTAAGTTGTCGGTCGGGTGCATTGTTTTATAGAACCTAGCATTTTTAAATCATTACAGTCCACTACTAAAGTTATTAGAATTTATTATTTACTATCCTATGGCCTTAACAGGGACCTAAAACATAAACTGGCGAAACGTGGGTGCTAGCACCTCTGCCTACCCCTTCGGGGATATAGGCGTGAGTTTATGTATGTTATTTTGATATTACAAACAGACTCTTCAATTTTATTTATTTGTATATAAATGACACGAATACATGCTACTTTTTGTCTGCATTGTACTTCGGTTATATTGCGAATCTGCTATTTTGAGAATATCATATTTTGAGAATCTCATATTTTGAGAATCTCATATTTTGCGAATCTCATATTATGCGAATAATTGAACCATCCTACTAATATTAATATTATAAAAGCGAAAGTATGTGAGTATGACTGTATGTATGTATGTTTGTTGCTCTTTCACGCAAAAACGGTTGAACGGAATTGGATGAAATTTGGCATAGGGGCAGATAATAGTCTGGAATAACACATAGGCTTTTAATCCCGGGAATACGTTCCCATGGCAAGTGGGAACGCGAACAGAATTCCACGCGGGCGGAGACGCGGGCAACAGCTAGTTTCAAATAATATGGTATACTTTTTTTTTATATTTAGGACACGTCAATTTGACTTCACCTCGCCTGATGGTAAGCTGAAGGTAAAGTCTCAGGAAAGAGGGTCACCATTACATACACGTACCATGTTAACAATGGTGGCACTCAGCTTGACGGCCTCATCAGAAGAGGATTGTCGTCGCAGCACCGCGTGACACCCACCGGCCCCACTAGTGCTGCGACCACAATCCCCCTGCCCGGCTATACACTTGCTGACCCCTGAACGCAATCAAACCGAAATTGGATTACTATGGAGGGTTTTTCGCAATCGTGCAGGGTGGTACCTACCCGGTTTGTCACAAATTTGTGTCATCAAATTTCTACCACCACTTACTTGGTATTTCATCGTGTCTGTTCAGCTGTTGTCGTGAGACGTAAGTAGCAAGCTAGCTATATAATGAAGGGTGGCAGAGCTATTTGAACGACCAGGACACAATATTATTATTTAGGTACCATTAAGATGCCCGTAGTACCGTATGCATGTGGTGTACTTGGGTTGACGACTCATCTTAAATTAGATGGCAATTTATTCCACATGATCTGTAAAGTGTATATTAATATTATAAAGAGAGGCCGAATTTTGTGACTTTGTTTATAAGTTTGGGGTAATTTTCGGAACCGGAAATTATTGGAAAAAGGAAGGGGTAGGCAGATAGATGTATTACACACCCACGATTGGAAAAATTCCTTCACGATTAATAACAAATGAAATTTAATAATAATATTTAGTGTCTCAAAATATTATAAAAACACTAGCTATTGCCCTAGGCTCCGCCCGCGTGGAATTCTAATCCCGTTCCCGCTACCCATGGGAACCTCACAAAGCCTCACAAACCACTTTCACATTTGTAATATTAGTAGGATACAATGACTGCCTAGATCCCACAATAAGATTACCTTATGAAAACAATAATAAAAATTACAAAAGGTAGAAAAGAAACAGAAAATCCGTGACAATAATACTGTGTGTGAGTGTGTGTGTTTGTGTGTGTGTGTGTGTGTATGTGTGTGTGTGTGCGTGTGTGTGTGTGTGTAAGTGTGTGTGTGTGTAAGGGTTAGGGTTTTTGTGTATATGTGAACCTATGGCCATGACCAGATTCTAGCATCGATACATTAATATGCATAAAACTATGCATATAATTGTACAAATACCAAAATCTGTTCTCTTCTGCCATAATCCAGCTGAAGTAGCCATTTATAAAACCATTTGAAAGTACATTATCCTCGATGATCATAGGCTATGTATTATGTGTAAATTACGATGGCTGGAGTAAAAAAATCTCATAAAAATCGAAGCGAAGCGAGAGCTGGTAAAGGAGCAGTAGGGCCTCTAGCACTAGGGCACGCCGCAATAGCGGCGGTAAGGCCCATCATGGAGGATTGGCTAGAGAGGCGACACGGAAGCCTCTCGTACCGACTGACGCAGGTGGTCTCTGGGAAGGGGTGCTTCGGGGACCACCTGCATCGGATCAGGAAGGAGCCAACGCCTGAGTGTCATCACTGCGACGCGAGCGAGGACTCAGGGCTGCACACGCTGGCGGACTGCCCGGCGTGGGAGGCGCCGAGGCGTGACCACGTGGCAGCCATCGGGGTGGGAGTCCTCTCGCTCGGCAGCATGATTGCAGCAATGGTGCGGAGCGTGAGCGCGTGGGCCGCCGCCACCTCCTTCTGCGAGCATGTAATGCTCGCGAAGGAGATGGCGGAGCGCGCCCGGGAGAGATTTAGAAGTCTCCCGGCCCGCCGAGCCCGCAACTTGCTCGCCGCGCGTCACAGGCGACTCAGGCGCCGGAGGTCGCTTAACGACCTCCGTTCTCCATGAGCGCAGGCCTGGGGGTGACAGGTGAGGCCGCCTGTCACCCCAGCAGAAGCAGGCCGGGACGGTGGGGCGACTATCGCCCCTCCCCCAAACCGGGGCAAGACGGGGACACCGTGGTTCCCAAACCCGAGGGGGCCATCTCGAAACCGGAGATGGCCCAGGGTCAGTCGGGGTGCGAGGGATATGCTCTATGGGCAACCTTACACCCCGGCGTCTGTAGACCCGAGACGGCGTGCGGTTTTAGTCGGTTCAAGCCCGACTTAACCGCCCCCGCTGGCACGCGGGGAGTATCAGAACGGATTTCCGCACGAAAAAAAAAAAAGGGCCTCTAGCACTGTCACAAAACATACAAAATGTAGCAGGTTAACATAACTGGCGAATCGTGGGTGTGTAATACACCTCTGCCTACCCCTTCGGGGATACAGACGTGAAATTATGTTATGTTATGTGTTTAAAATCATCCTTGTTTGAGCCTAGTCCCAAATTCTATCACTTTTTAAGTTTGACTCATGCGAATTAATTAATTTTTAAGCTGTGCTCTCAGAAATTGTTTTCCTAACTTGTAGACATAACGATAATATACATACATATTCGCGACATATTTGCTAGAGTTACAGAACATTTATAATTCGACTTCAAGTACCGATAAGTAATATTATAGAATAGAAAATAATACTGACACAGTTATTTCTTATCAAAGTCTGCAGACAACCTTGTAAACGAGAATCATTTAATACGCTGATATATTTACAGATTTCACGTGTGAATTCGTGGAAACGATAATATTATTTACTCATAATATTCTGCTTATATAAACGACCTCCGTCCTCCATGAGCGCGCAGGCCTGGGAGTGGCAGGTGAGGCCGCCTGTCACCCCAGCAGAAGCAAGCCGGGACGGTGGGGCGACTAGCGTCCCTCCCCCAAACCGGGGCAAGACGGGTACACCGTGGTTCCCAAACCCAAGGGGGCCATCTCGAAACCGGAGATGGCCCAGGGTCAGTCGGGGTGCGAGGGATATGCTCTATGGGCAACCTTATAACCCGGCGTGTTAAGACCCGAGGCGGCGTGCGGTTTTAGTCAGTTCAAGCCCGACATAGCCGCCTCCTCTGCCGGCGGTGGGGTATCCGAAGCGATTTCCGCACGAAAAAAAAAGGTATACGAGTGAACAGGTTGACAAATGCCGTTTGACTTGCATTAGAAATTAGTGATATTGTCATCGTCGTTATCATTGCGTTAGTCCCGGGCCCAGCCGAGGCTTTTATCCGATGCCGATACTCATCCACTACGCACGGTCTTCAGAAGTCGGAACTGTGGTATGTGAAATGGAAGCCCTTTGGAAAGCAGAGTGCACCAAATCATTGCGCGAGGAATACAGTCGAATACCTGCTGCATGTCCAGAAACAGACTGGTATTATTTGTTCTGTACTACACAACAATCCTGAGGACTAAAACCGGATCCATGGTTCTGACATCATCATCATTATCATCTCAGCGTTGCTTCTCGATTGCAATTGAGGCCAACACTTCGTAGCCCGGGGTCCGCTAACCTGCTTTTTCTTCTCCACTTCGCACGATGAGGTCATTGGCGTCACCTGCCACCCCCAGGCCTGCGTTCATGAAGGATGGAGGTCGTTGTGTGACCTACGGCATCTGAGTCACCAACAACGCGCGGCGAGCATGTTGCGGGCTTGTCGGGCCGGGAGAGTTCTAAATTTCTCCCGTGCTCACTCCGCCACCTCCTTCTCGAGTATTACATGCTCGCAGAAGGAGGTGGCGGCGCAGGATCCGCTGCGGACCGCGCAGCATCCGCACACTTCTGGCCTTCCGTGCCTCCGCCCGTATTGGGTCTATGGCCCTATATGGGTATATAGGGCCATGGACCGCATGATCCCCCGTAGCGTCTCCTGCAGGAGTCATCGGGCCGCCTCATGTTGGGCAGCAGCCGCGCCAGAGCGATAGCTGTGCCCTTCAATTTGGAAGATGTGTGTACCTAGCGTTAATAACTGTTATAAACGGTGCTTGTGTATACATTTTGAAGATTACCTGCATAAAGGTGAGGTAGATCCTTCATTTCACTAGGGAGCTTGTCGTAGAAGCGTATACTTATGTTGTGGTGTCGACTATCACAAACTACAAGATTGTTTTTATGTCTGGTGTTATGTATATAACAAAGTTTAAAACCATTGGAAATGTTTTTTTCATTAGAATACTACAGTAAGAATTTTTAGTTCTTTAAACTTTTCTAGGAGGGAGGCTCTTGGGCCCAAATTATAAATTGCTGACATAAAGACTGTATTTACATCTGTGACATTGCCCTAAAGGCGAACTCCGTAGTACATAATACTCCGAAAATAACTGAATTAAACTATTCTATCCATATCTACGTCTGTCAAAGTCTTAATCTTTTTAAAGCGTAGGAAGAGCTATTTTAAGTTTTTTTATGGAGTGGATCCACTAATAGGCCCTCCTATATAACTCTCATCTACGACTTTAATTTCTCAACTATTGCTAAAAAATAGATTTGTAAAATTGATAATACCAATACTAATATACGTATTTAGTAGTGTTATTTCAGGTATTAGGACCGGAGATCGTAAAACTCGGTATTTGGCCACTAAGGCGATTACACCCTGTAATCTGGCTTAACTGTGAAACACGAGCAGTACCCATACCTTCACGTATCCTTTCTGTCTCACGATACTACTCTTATGTTACGAAGCAGCTTCATAAATATTTTTTGTACCACTAGCAATATTCTAGACTCTACAAGATTGAATTTTTCATTCGCATAAAATATTTAAATAATGGGTCGACCCTCGCAAAACGTACACTGATCAAATTAATGAGGTGTTGAAAAAGGACAGGTCAAAAGCCTTTGAAACCGGCTGGCTTGCATGAAAGGTTTGATGACAGTAGAGGAAGCTCGTGAAGTGTATAAGCACAGTAACAGATGGCGGGCTGTTATCTATACCTATCCCAGACATATTTCATTGTATTTTATGATGAATCTGATTGAATTTGTTGTCTGAATAAATGTAAAGGTTCAAAAAATCTTCAAGCATTAATCATCTGATAAAAATTCATAAAGTTTCTAACGGGGTGTGTGTTGGGTAACCTCCTCGAGTGTCGCTCCGATTCCGATCCCGCTGCAGTCCGGGGGGAACGGAATCGGAGCGGCCGGTACACCCTGGGCGGCGGTCAATGGCTTCCCCTTCACCCCTTCATAGGGTTGGCATTGATCGTCGGCCAATACCCAACGTGGCGGGAACACATCGCTCTCCGTACTCCTCTGCTTTCAGAGGAGACAGGATGAGCGATGCTGTTAGTGGTGAGATGGCCCAGGGTCAGCCGGGGTGCGAGGGAAATGCTCTATGGGTAACCTTACACCCCGGCGTCTGAAGACCCGAGACGGCGTGCGGTTTTAGTCAGTGCAAGCCCGACATAACCGCCCCCGCTGGCCGGCGGGGGGGTATCCGAAGGGATTTCCGCACGATAAAAAAAAAAAAAAAAAAAGGTATCCTTAATTTATGTTAATTACGTCTTGTAAACAAACAAGATTCGGGGTGGGGGTTCAGAAGGCAGTAACTTTCATAAAAACCTATATAAAGTAATTCAAAGTTGGAATAGGACCGTGAGCCCCAGGCTTCAAGGTACAAGCCTTGAATACAATCGAGATTGGCACTTGTATGATGATGACGTGAACTATTTTCGGTCGGCAGCACGAGTGTGACGCCCCTGGTATTGCACTTGTCCATAGGCCACGATAACCACTTCCCATCAGGAAAGCCATGTGCTAGTCTGACAACAAAGTGATAAAAAAAATAAAAAAAAATATTGGAGCTGTCGATACTGAAACGTTTAATTATTTTCCTTAAAGCCATCTACTTCCAAAGTTAACCATGACCTTTCTAAAAAATAGTTCAATTATATTAGACGATACGTAAGTAAAAACTGATGAATTTCATACAATGTCTCATTTTGTGTGTAGAAAACATACGCAGTAGTATAATTTTAATACTTTAACTAACTCGGATCAAAATGTTCTGTTTAATACTGTATAATATATAATACTTTAACTGACTCGGATCAAAACTAACGATTTTCCGACCGGAAGTTTGTACGCTAACAGTTGGAATTAGTTGAGCGCACGCCGGCTACTGGAGCTTAGTGAAGAATGCAGTTTTTAGTTTATATAATAATAATAATAAATATTCTACGACATTCTACACAGCGCTTTCTAGACCCAAAGTAAGCATAGTTTAATCTTTTTTTTATTATATAATATATAAAATATAATAATATAATAAAAATATTAATATATAAAAAATAAATGAAAAAATGTATCGGAGAATTTCGAATATCTGGGACGTGTCTAGGTGGCTCAGTTGGTCAGAGCATTCCCCCTGTAAGGGACTGGTCGCGGGTTCAAGTCCCGTCCTAGATGTTCTCTTTTTCCGATATAAATCTTTAGAAAATAGTTTAACTAGCTTGTGTTATGGGTTCCAGAATGCGGATAAACATACTTATATACTTTTTGTAAATACATACATATTATACATAGAATACATATATACTAGCTGTTGCCCGCGGCTTCATTCATGGAATTCTGATGCCGTTCCCGCTTAGGTTGTGATGGTGGAATAGGGTCCCGTACCCTATTTCACCATCACAACCTAAATCTCATCTCTCTCTAAGGGTAATCAGAGGAAACGGAAATCACTAGTCTACTAGTCTAATGACTAATCTGATAGTACAGGTAGGTATATAACAGAATCAAGGATACACAAAATGCGATATTTGAAGTCCACAACCATTTGTATGTCACCATTTATATCCTATTAAATGAAGGGTCATTTTTTTTTTCATCATATCATTTTGTTATATCTCCAAGGATTTAGGTAGCGTTTTCGTTTTAAGCTCCCAGACGGCTTATTTTTTTTAACACCTCCAACATTATTATCTTTTAGCCAATGTACACAATAACATGACAAATTGCAAACTGAAACTTTCCTCGGGAACCACTGTATCCATTGGTGAAAACAGCATGAAAATTACATAACATAAACTCTTAAACTCACGCCTAAATCCCCGAAGGGGTAGGCAGAGGTGCTAGCACCCACATTTCGCCAGTTTATGTTTAGGTCCCAATGTAATAGGTGACGAGCCTATTGCCATTAACCGGGCACTTATAAACCTGCGATAAATACACACAAAACTTCGAAAAGCATCGAAAAGTCATTGGTGTGTGCCATGGTAAAACCTGGGATCGAACCTGAGACCTCGTCTCAGCAGTCCATTACCCATACCACTAGGCTACTGCAGTTGCATGAAAATTAGAACAGTCGTTTTTGAGTTTATCACGAACAGACAGCCGTGGTGGAGGATTTTGTTTTATAATTTGTAGTGATAGTGATTATAGAGTAGTTAAAATCGATACATGTACACAAATAATCGGATATTTGAAGCAACGGTAGCCCAGCGTCTAACACGTCTAACTTACGATCGAGAAGTCAGTGGTTTAAACCAAACAAAAAAAAATGCAATTAAATTAAGTTGGAAGACTGGTTAGAGAGTAAGACCTACCAGGACACCGAAAACCTTCTACACTTAGAGATATAATAAATATAATAAAAGATAACATTTCTCAAACATTAAATCATTTTTAAATCTGACAAGATAAGTTACAATAATATTTTCGTATATCTATTAGTTTCACCAACAACATACACATACATACTTAAATAACACGCTCAAATAACACAAATACACCACACACTCACACCCACATACATATTATTAGTTAAGTCGAGACATAATATTGTACTCCTAGCATTAAGTAAAACTTAGCTGGTTCCCAAAATAACAGGCTTGCCTAACTTGGGATTCCAGTATTTCCTGCTGCTACTTGAATATTATACGCCATAGCGCCTGCTGCATATGCGTGGCGGGGACCGTCTCTCTCCTACCCGTAATACAGGTTCACGCCTAGCACGGGAGTGGGGATATTGTCTTTGCCAGGCGTGCAGTAACTTTTGCTGAACTGTATCATGCTATTAGTTGTAGTAATTTTGTCACATTTTAATGAAAAATAAAGATATTATTATTATTATTATTAGTTATTATTTAGATTAGCTGAAGAAGACAGAGAATACTAGTAAGTTTTCTTTTTAAACGTATACGGAGATCCAGAAGCTAAAAATTCAAGGTAGGCTGAATTAAACTAATTACCTTATTATAATTTATTTTAAAGGAAATCGAACTTATTTGCCTCTGCTGTCTTATTATCTGAGCACAGGAAAAACTTAGTTAACTTCTTTCTCCTATCTTGGTCACAGGGATTCTCTCATGATGATCACAGTATCTCATGGATCACTTTCGCAAATAAAAATATTCATTTTGCGTCCATTAAAACAGTTTTCTGATCGAAATCAAGATTGATATATACGTTTCAATTGATATCATATACCTAATTATTAACTTCAAAATCAATTTTAACTAAATTGAAAACAAAATTTTCACCTTCAACAAAAATAACTCCCATTCTTTTACGAAGAACTTGCTAAGAATATTATAATCATAAAATTGATATTTGAACTCATTGTCAACTTTTTATTAAATTTAATAACTTCGAAGTAGCTTACAGTCATGGGAAAGATGAAATTAAAAAATATCAGAATAAAAAACGAAGGC
Source organism: Cybosia mesomella (assembly GCA_946251805.1). Lineage (NCBI taxonomy): Eukaryota > Metazoa > Arthropoda > Insecta > Lepidoptera > Erebidae > Cybosia > Cybosia mesomella. The sequence goes on along the minus strand of OX276392.1, from coordinate 35,195,460 downwards.
GGACGCGAAAGATTCTCACAGGTGCGTTACCCATTTATATTCTTTCTGAAGCTGAAATTGGGTATTATAATGTCTCGTTTCACAGTATGACAGAGAATTTGCACTTCATAAGCGTTAAATTGGTCATTAGGCCTCCCCGTCGTCAAATAAGCGTAGCAATAAAGTGTGAAATATTTATTATATACCGTCTTCGCTCGCGAGTGTTGAAATGGGATGTGTTCAGTAAATTTTATATTATCCACGGTTATATTGCGTGTGAATTATGCGTTGTCAGCTGAATATCATTATCTGACGTCTACATGTCAGAGTGAAGAGTAATCAGCGGTGATTTACGTGAAATAGTCTAATTGAAATAATTAATGCGTCTACGTTGCGTTTAGAATTGTATTTGGTTTTCACACATACGTACCAATTAGTCAGCTATTTCAGTAGATAACATATATTTCACTAGCAACCTGCCCTTGCTTCGTTTCGGTTTATATAAGATTTATTCAAACCATCGTAATTGACTCGTAGTATATATATATAGGCTAAGCCTTCAGGGTTAATGTACCTTTCAAATGCCGAAACAATTTTGCCAATAAGTGCAGTGGTTCCGAAGATTACATCAAACTTAAAAACAAGCTCACTAAATTTGGCCTCTCTCTTAAGTCTAGACGAAATTATGAGGTATAAAAATTTAAGTACTGGGGTTATCCTTTCGAGGGCTTAGCCGGGGTGCCCGGCAATGGACACTTGGGGAGAACACCGTGTGGTTTTAGTAAATCCGATTCCGACACGCCCATTCTATCGTTGGCACCGATGGAGTGACGCAGGTGGGGGTTTTCAAACGTTAAAAAAAAACCATGTCTTGCTGTTGGTTACATAGGTACTTATATTTATTGATTGTATACTTAATTGTAAACGAGGTATATATACACACTTAATTAAAATCATAGAGGTTACACATGTAATCAAAGATGAACAATGAATCTCTTCCATTCCAACAATTTTACTGACTATCAGGCCTGATGACAGATACTAGTTGTATTTCTATCCTTAAAAAAGCGGCGATAGTCCATTGGTGTACGTAACGGACTACCGAGACGAGGTCTCGAGTTCAATTCACAGTCGCCCCGGGCACACACCTCTGACTTATCGTAGTTATGTGTGTATTAAAAATGTTAATTATCGTTCACTAAGGAATGTGCCCGTTGGATAGCAATAGACCCACCCCCTGTTACATTGGGAGCAAAACATAACTAGCGAATCGTGGGTGTGTAATATATCTCTGCCTACCGCTTCAGGGATATAGGCGTGAAGTTATGTTCCTGAAAAAAGGATAGAAATATAATGATTTTATTATCGAGAAAAAAAATCTCTTATTCTTACAGATTCATAGACGCAGAAGTTAAGAATAATGAATAATTACACTCCAATAAAAGGTTAGCAGAAACAAAAAAAATACAATTCTGAATTTTAGGAGCGTCTTCAAAATATCACGCGTGGTCACAGGGAGGAGGGGGGGAGGAGTTTGTTTAGGATTTTGTCACGTAGTCCATATCTTCTATGGAAAAATTGAAAAAAAAAATGGGGTGCGAGGGATATGCTCGGGGTGCGAGGGATATGCTTCGGGGTGCGAGGGATATGCTCTATGGGTAACCTTACACCCCGGCGTCTGAAGACCCGAGACGGCGTGCGGTTTTAGTCGGTTCAAGCCCGACATAACCGCCCCCGCTGGCCGACGGGAGGGGGGGGGGTATCCGAAGGGATTTCAGCACGAAAAAAAAATGGTATGTGGTATAGTTACATTCCCTTATACATCAGCACCATATAATTGAAACAATATATGCAAATATGCAATGCAAATATCAGCACATTCTGGATATACATCGTGTACTTTTACCAATGGATATATCATCGGTAAAAGTACATGATGTATAACACAATACAATCGAATCAGTTAACGAGACGCGACACGATATATCCGCAAAGCACACATTCCTCTCATTGGTAGAACAGATCGAATAAACAGTGTTGACATTGGAAATCGGATGCGTGTGGAATTGGTAGGCTCTTAAAATAGGCACCAAATTTTCTACGTGTACGGAAATTCACAATAAAATGTTAACGTTTGCGTCAATATCGCAGATACATATGCGTGACGACACTCCCATGGCCACGGCTGTCAGGTTCCCGCACGAACAATGGGAGAGTCACGTGAATTTGCCAAGCTAAAGCTAGGATAGACTGAATGCGGAAGGCGGAGGATCGGGTGTTATGGCGCATGTTGTGAGAGGCCTATGTCCAGCAGTGAACTGCGGCAGGCTATTGATAGTCTAAGTTTACATTCCTTAGGGCCCATGGTGTTCTCGCAGATCCCGTTGTCTGGAAGTAATTGTAAATTGCGATAAGAGCGCCCATTGTACAAGTAATTTTTATGTATATCAGTTATTTGTTTTATGTATCTATCCCTGCCCGTACACGGGATTACAAATAAGAATAAAATTTTAAGATTGAGTTTGACTTGCAGCATCGTAGAAAATAAATATGTTTTTAGTCTATGATACATGTAATATAATCAATGTTATAATCGCAAACTATTTAATCTTGATCAAAGTGAATATCTGTGTCAAACGAAACTAAAGCCTCCAACAAATGTGTCATACTTAAACATAAAATGACAAAAATAAATGTTATAGTAATTTCAACTTAATGGTATATAAATACATTTCAGAATATACCAAACTTTTACAAAGAAAATAAATTATAAAATGAAAACAAAAAGCTCCAATCAAAGTCAGACTAAGTTATTCAATCTCTTCGCTTTCAACTAAGAAAAGAGCCTTAAGATGTTTCGAAAAGCGCTTTTCATGAGCTTAGAACCGTTTCATATCAAGTCGAAATGGAGTGTGCATTGCATTGCGTCGTTGTTCAAACAAGACAAGACGCACTCATTCAAATTGTACACTCCATTTGACTCAGTCTTTCTTACATCGTTCGCATAATCGTAGGCAATCTTGGTTTCTAGTACGAACGCAACTTGGTTTTAATGATTTCTGCAAGCATTCCACATGGGAAGGGAACAGCTTGTTTTTAAATGCAGTATTCAGTGCGTTATAGGTTGGCAGTTGCTGTAGTGCATTTTAAGTTCGACTGAATTATATAGGCATATAATTTACATTTTGATTATAAGTAGGTGTGGTTTGCGGGTATATTTGGGTTTAGGGACCTACTTGACAGCTAGATATTGTTCGATGAATACATACGGGGCCTGAGGACGGTAGTCAGCCGACTCGCCGTCATTACAGAAGCAGGCCCAGATGGAGGCGTGTCGTGTGTGTCCTACACACGCCTGCAAACTCACCGATGAAACCCGGCCCCACAAGGCGAGGCTGCGGTGATGGCCAAAGTCCGCCGGTAACCCTGGGGTTATCCTTTCGAGGGCTTACCCGGGGTGCCCGGCAATAGACACTACTTGGGGAGGACACCGTGTGGTTTTAGTCAGTCCGATTCCGACACGCCAATCCCATCGTTTGCCCCGATAGGGTGAAGCACGTGGGGGATTCCACACGTTAAAAAATAAAGTAAATCATTAGCAATTATACTATAATTACAGTGAAACCCAGTCCCTACATACTGACTTCTACACTACGGCGTGTCATGATACACAACTATGTTTACGGGCATAGATGTATTGTGATCATATTGAAACATAAGAATGTACAGTAAACGACAAAAGTTGGTTAACACTAAACTATTTACAAACCTATTTTACATGGGAATACATGAATTAAAAGTGTAGTTTTATAATCCCCAAAAGACAAAGTTAATATTATTCATGTTTTATTTATTGTTTTATGAAAATGTTAAGAACTAAAGTGATTGTTAGATTAGAATTTGTTAAGCGACTTCTGTCGTTGACTGTACGTCGGTTTGCTTAGAAAATAGGGACACTGTTAGTATTGTGTGGGATGTTAAACAACAAAACCATGGAGGGCGTACAGCATATACCAATCAGCCAGTTTGCTTGTGATTAGGGCAAACACAACCTAAGCTAATGCTTTAATGAGCAGTTTCAATGATCGTGTTCATTCCCGTAAATATAATCACACGAATGTACATTTAAATGGGTTATGAAGTCACCCACTTATTATTTTACATTTTTTTTATTTTTTCATTTCAATTCGATTTTCAACAAGTGTTTATACAATGAGCGACGACTTAACAAGGATACTGTTACAGTCAACGACAAAAGTAGGTAACTGGACACTAAAATATTTACAACACTTTTAAGGGTTCCGTTACGAAATGGCAAAAAACGGAACCCTTATAGATTCGTCATGTCTGTCTGTCTGTCCGTCCGTATGTTACAGCCACTTTTCTCCGAAACTATAAAAACTATGCTGTTGAAACTTGGTAAGTAGATGTATTCTATGAACCGCATTAAGATTTTCACACAAAAATAAAAAAAAACAATAAATTTTGGGGGTCCCCATACTTAGAACTGAAACTCAAAACTATTTTTTTCATCAAGCCCATCTATGGATAGGTCTTTAAAAATGATATTGAGGTTTCTAATATAATTTCTTTCTAAACTGAATAGTTTGCGCGAGAGACACTGCCAAAGTGGTAAAATGTGTGTCCCCCCCCTGTAACTCCTAAAATAAGAGAATGATAAAACTAAAAAAAAATATATTATGATGTACAATTATCATGTTAACTTCCACCGAAATTTGATTTGAACGAGATCTAGTAAGTTATTTTTTTTTTACGTCATGAATCGTAAACCGCAATTTACCTTTCATTCAATCAACCCAAATCTAAAAAAAAAACATTATTATGTTACTTGCTGCTACGGAACCCTTCATGAGCGAGTCCGACTCGCACTTGGCCGCTTTTATTTACATTGGGATACATCGGCTAATAACTGATCTATAAGTCGTATATTAATCTCCAGTGGACGAAGTTTATATATTTGATGTTTAATTTATTATTTTATGAAAGGTTTAAGAGCTAACACCATCATCATCATCATCAACATCGTCAAACTCTATTAGTCCACTGCTGGACATAGGTCTTCCCTAATGAGTGCCATAGCGCCCTGTCTTCTAACGGGATGCATAAATTAGAATTTTGTTAGGATGGACGGACGACCTGAAAAGGGTAGCTGGGATAGACTGGATGCGCAAGGCGGAGGATCGGGTGCTATGACGTACAATGGGAGAGGCCTATGTCCAGCAGTGGACTGTAATATAGGCTAATTGATTGATTGATTGATTGAAGCTACATGTTAAGGACCGTGGTTCGTAACAGACTATGACCTGATAAGGTTCCAAATAGACTGCCACTACTTCGCGGTCGCCTTCAGTGGACTGTATTTGTTGGATGTTGAGTCGAAGAATGAAACACTTGGATGGGTGGACTTCATTGACGTCAGTGAGGCATCGGATGTACTTGGCCCAGCACTACTCTTGATCTACTACTTCCTGTTGAGCTTCCTTGTTCCTTGAGAGACTCTTGTTGTCTACTTGTTGCCCAATTGCCCATTGTCCATAATTTCCTACCAAATGGTCCCTGCTTTTATAGTCATTTGTAGTGCTGGCCCGCGATCCAAATTACCTCACCTCCGCATTTCCATTTATTTATAAAACTTATGTTTTACATATTAATTACATAGCATATATGTACATAGGTAGAGATAAGACTTGCACGACGATAGGTACTTACATCTGTACCGTGCGACGTCGGGCTACTGAATGACGGGCGGATTGACCCCTCAGGCTTATATATGGGCCCTGCCTCCCGCGAGCTACTATATAATAAAATGGCACCAGCCGGGGGAGCGCATATTCGCTTCTTACGGCGTGGGAGGCAGTCGCGGGGTGTAATTAAACTTACATACTAATATACAAAGTCGTATTTCCTATTTATACGAAGTTATGTTAGATTCTGAGTAATGCATTTACGTAATTATATTTGCAATTATGCTTTTCGGGGAATGTACTTTCTTTATTAAATTTGGCTCTAACATACTTAATTACTCAGAAAACTAACTCCTAACAGTAGTAAGCTATTTATCTTAGCTTAATATCAAAGTTATTACATAATTACGTTTTAATTTACGTAAACCTAACTTTTTCATAATTTATTCATTATATTCACGCTTACTTAATCTACGTGTCACTGGCACATGTGTCTATGGTCTATTTGTGTCGTGCACATTCTCCCGCCGTCGCTGACCCTGGTTCGTCTGCGAGCTCCGTTGGTAGCACGACGATCTTCTTCGTAGGCCTCCTCAGCACGTGTCCGCTGCTGGTGGTGACGTCCACGACTCGTACCTCGCCGTCGGCTCCTGGGAACACCCGGCTGACGCGTCCTCGCGGCCAGGTGTTGCGCGGCAGATTGGAATCGCAGATGATGACGACGTCCCCGACCTTCGGGGCGACGCCGGTGCTGGTGGGCTCCCGCCGGTGTTGCAATAGGGGAAGGTACTCCTTCACCCACCTCCTCCAGAAGATGTCAGCCAGGGCTTGAGCTCGCTTCCATTGTTGGCGAGCAGTCACGTCGTCTGCAGAGAAGTGCCCTGGTGGTGGCACATGGCAGTTGGGCCCGATGAGGATGTGGTTCGGCGTGAGGGCCTCGGGATCGTTAGGATCAACCGAAACATGTGTGAGGGGTCGTGAGTTGACGATGTTCTCGACCTCTGCTAATAAGGTTAACAGGATCTCGTCGCTGGGATGCTTTTCCCTCATGGTGACACGAAGCACTTCTTTCACTGCTTTCACCATTCGCTCCCATGCCCCCCCCATGAAGGGTGCGGAAGGGGGTATGTACTTCCACACGATGTGTTGACTCGTAGTTTCTTTTTCGAGCGCGTCGAGTGCGGCCTCTGCTAGCTCCTTTTCCGCTGCCTTGAAGCACGTAGCGTTGTCACTCCATATTTCTTTGGGACAACCACGTCTGGCGATGAATCTTCTTAGGGCGGAAACGGCTGAGTCGGCGCTTAAGGAGTGAACGACCTCTACATGTATAGCTCGAGAGGTCATACACGTAAATAAGGCTCCATATCTCTTCTCTCGATGGCGTGCGACTGTAACTTCTATGGGTCCGAAGTAGTCTAGACCGGTGAACGTGAAGGGACGTGTGTTGTGAGCTAACCGGGCGGCTGGTAAGTTGCCTGTGACCGGTGACGCTGGTTTCGCCTTTCTTATGCGATACAATACACACTTCTTTATCTCATTTTTCACTGCGGGACGTATCTTGGTAATCCACAACCGCTGCCGGAGTTCATTGACCGTGATCTCGGTGCCACCATGCCGTAGCTTCTCATGTACATGTTTGATGTAGAGGCGTGTGTACGGGTGTTTGCCGTCGAGCACCACAGGGTCCGATGCGTCTTCTCCCAGCTCCTTTGCAGCTGATATGCGTCCTCTCACGCGCATAGTGCCGTGTGAGTCTAGGTACACGCTTACATTGTTCAGTCGGTTGTCGCGAGGAGTTGATTGACCTTTTGTCATACGTACTATTTCACTCGCGAAACTATCTCGTTGACTGGCGTTTACACACAGGTGTTCGGCGCGGTTCAAGTACTCACTTGGTATGTTTATGTAGCACTGTTCATCGCGTATCACTGTGTTATTCTTATTATGCACTGGTATGGCTTTCTTCGTACGCCAATCGGGATTAGCTTTCTCTATCTTACGAGTTCGCTTTCGAGCAGCTGACGTTTTACACTTATTCGGCCGGCACAAATCGATGAACTGGAGTACTCGTGCAGTCGTTCGTATGAATCGCATCCATTTTGAGTACTTCTCTATACGCAGTAGTTGACTTGTGCTGGGCTGCTCGACATCTTGCGATGTGTGACACGTTTGTCTTTCTTCGCCCGTGTCGTGACGAATGACCTTTTCTTCTGTGGGCCACTCGGTTGCTGGCAGGCGCAGGAAATCGGGGCCGTTATACCATCTGTGTTCGGCCCGGAAGTTGTCGGGGGTTTCCCGAGTTGCGTCGTCTGCCACGTTGAGTCGAGTAGGCACCCAACGCCATTCATTTTTCTTCGTGGTGTCTTCTATCTCGGCGAGGCGATGTGCAACGAATGACTTGTATGCACGCGGCTCCGACCTTATCCATGTGAGTGCGGTTCGCGAGTCGCTCCAATAGGTCTTCTCTGTTAACTCGTAGTCGTGTTCTTGGGTGGCTTGAGCCAGGCGCGCTGCCAGTAGTGCAGCTTGAAGCTCGAGGCTCGGCATGGAGATGGGCTTCAACGGGGTCGCTCTGCTCTTCGTGGCTGCTAGATGGTAGCGACCGTTGAGCTGTGTGAACCACCTGCACCATCGCTCCCGTAGCTCTGCTGGGAGTGGGTCGTCCCATTCCATCTTATAGCGCCATGTGTTCTGAAAAATACGTTTACTGGGAATTAATATCGGTGAGATAAAGCCGACCGGATCGAATGAGGCTTCTCGCTTCGTTGGAGGTCGCGTGTTTGTTTCCACTTCGCGCTGGATCTTCAAGTTGCTCGCGTTAAAGCCAAGATGATCTTCGTTGACGTGCCATGTTAGACCCAATGTTTTTTCTGTCTCTTGGCCGTCGAGTTCCACTGTAGCACTGCTGTCTTGTGGCAGTGATAATTCTTCAATCTTGGTGTCGCCGTCGTGTATCAGTTGAGGCGGCTTGTGCGGCTTGGCGGGGTTGACGACCGGAAAGTGAGGTAGGTACCACGTCCTTCCCTTCTGCGGTGGCATAGGAGCTGATTCTGCATAGCCTGACTTGAGTAGGTTTTCCAAATCTTCATCCCTATCGAGTCTTCGTTCGAGCGTAAGCAGACTCTTCTCAGCTTCCTTGTAGCTTTCTTCTTTCCACGGCAGTCCGGTCTCACATCTTCCATCTGGTAACCGCCGGCCTTTTACTTGCAATTCTCGCAGTTCGGGATCTTCTCGGGGGCGTCGGGGTTCGATGCCCAGTGACTCCAACTTGAGGTCCTTCTTCACTGTGTCCTCAATGGAGTCCTTTACGCGCTGTTGCAGCGTACCGCAGAATGACACTGTTGTAGTCATTGAACTGCTGCATCCGTGTTCGGGATCTTCTCGGGGGCGTCGGGGTTCGATGCCTAGTGACTCCAACTTGAGGTCCTTCTTCACTGTGTCCTCAATGGAATCCTTTACGCGCTGTTGCAGCGTACCGCAGAATGACACTGTTGCAGTCATTGAACTGCTGCATCCGTGGAGCACCCATCCCAGCTGAGTGAGCGACGCCACAGGCTGGTTACGGCTTCCGGTGCGCAGCTGACGGGTTACGATGAGATGCCAGTTATCTTGTCCTAGTAACACTTTGGGTGAAGCCTTCTCGTACGTTATCTTGTCACGTATATCCTCTAGATGTTCGCAGCCGTTGAGATGCTCTTCATACACTGTATCGGGTGAGAAGCGGAGTCGGTTCATGGTGCGGGCGGTTAAGTCGTACTCTTCATCGGCGTACTTCCCTTTGATGAATAAACTCACTGTCTTGCTCTCGTGCTTCATTTCACTGTTTACACCTTGGATGCAGATCTCCTTGGTTGGTCCGTCTGCCCCGATGACGTCGGCTATGTTCTCATCTATCAGCGTGATCGTGCTTCCTTCGTCCAATAAGGCGTAGGTATTGACGCTACCGCTTGGTCCTCTTAGTGTCACTGGTGCCATCTTGAGGTAGGCCTTGCGCTGACTGCGGGGAACTGCTGCTGTGGCTACTTCTGCCGTTGAGGTCGTGATGTCTTCCTTCTGTTCTTCACGGTCCCTTGGCGGCATATCGCGATGCAGTAGTCGGTGATGCATTATCTGGCACCCGTTCTTCCCACAGGCTGGTGCTCTGCATGTGGCGCGTCGGTGGTTACTTCGAAGACAGCGAAAATAGACTGTATTCTTCTTGGCTGTTTCCCATCTTGCGGTGTTGTCTAGGGCGATGAACTGCTTGCAGTCAGGTAGCTTATGATCCTTGCTACACTGTGGACATCTCTCTTCTGATGTCTTCTTGTTGATGGTGAGCGTCTGTTCAACTCTTCTGCTTCTTTGAGGACGATAACTGACTCTTCTGTTGTCTTCTGTGTGGTTCACCTCTGGGAGCGCGTAGGAGCTGCACTTGTCTGCCTCTTCTGACAGGAACACAGATATCTTCTTCAGTTCTGGTATGTCTTCTTTCTTCTTTGCAGCGAAGTCGTACCACTTGTTTCGGAGTATAGGTGTGAGTTTCTCGATGATACTTCTGCACATCTCTGGACTGTGTAGGTAGTGCGGCTTCCTCAAGGCTTCTATGGTTCCCACGATGTTTGCTATCTTCCCAGCGAAGATACAGATGTCCTTGGCGTTATCGGTCACTTTGTTAAGAGTCTTGAGCTTCTCCATCTCGACGTGGATGAGTGCTTCTGGTCTACCAAATCTTCTCTCGAGGGCCCTTATGATCACCTCGGGGTCAGGTTGACTCAGCATTAGACACTCGACTGCTTCTTGTGCGAGTCCACGTAAACTTTTTCTAATTCTTGCAATATTTTCGTTCTTCGTGAAGTATATACCCGATTCTTCATACGTTGTCTTGAAGGCGAGCCATTCTGTACTGCTGCCGCTGAAGATCGGTAGTTCCCGTATATACTTGGGCGGCTCCCTGTTGCATCTCATAGCCTGGGATAGGGCCGCGGTGAGCGTAGCTACATCGATCACGGAGTTCTTCACTGGTGCACTTCCTTCTGATTTTTCCTGGGTTTGACACTTCTCCACTAGCTGACCCCTATCTAGGCAGGTCTGAGTGTTTTCCTCGATGTCTTGCCCCTTTTCCTTCAGGTTTGGTGCCGCAGCGTCATCCTTCTGTAGCCACGTGTTAATACGTACCGATGCCAGATCTTCCTCAGACCCGTCGTCGCTGCTCTCGTCCTGCAGTAGCCGCTGTAGACGGATCTGTTCTATCTCTGCTTCGGCTTGTATTTGCTTGAGCTTCAGTTCTGCCAAGCGTTGTTTGACCTCCAGTTCCTTCTTCTTTCTTGAACTGGTGGAGCGGCGTGACCTCGTGTCCAAAGGCCGCATGGTGCGCTGTGAGCTAGGCTCTCCATATACAACAGCGCGGGAGTGGGGCGATCCTTTTTCTGTCGTCCCCGACTCTTCAGTAGTCACAGTTGTGCTGGACGTGGTCTGCTCGGTGCTGACTGTGGCTTCCGACGCACCACTGTCCGCATAACTTCTGGCCTCTTCCGTGGCCGCAGGGTGTAGTACTGATCTTGGTACTGGTGCTGATGCTGATGCCGGTTCCTCTTCCTGACGGCGCTTCCCTCCATCCCTGGTGAGAACCATTCTTCTTTCTTCAAGTTTATACTTACCTGGAATTCCGACGGATCGTGGACTTTATTCCTACCCTTCGACCCGGTTCCAATGGGCCATAGACGTTCGTGACAGACTATGACCTGATAAGGTTCCGAATAGACTGTCACTTCTCCCTTAGTTGAAGAACGATGAAACGTCTACGGCTGGCAGTTAACTTGAAGTTGACCTGGATCTTCGAAGGACCGTGGACTTTATCCGGCTCGAAGGACCAATGTTAAGGACCGTGGTTCGTAACAGACTATGACCTGATAAGGTTTCAAATAGACTGCCACTACTTCGCGGTCGCCTTCAGTGGACTGTATTTGATGGATGTTGAGTCGAAGAATGAAACACTTGGATGGGTGGACTTCATTGACGTCAGTGAGGCATCGGATGTACTTGGCCCAGCACTACTCTTGATCTACTACTTCCTGTTGAGCTTCCTTGTTCCTTGAGAGGCTCTTGTTGTCTACTTGTTGCCCAATTGCCCATTGTCCATAATTTCCTACCAAATGGTCCCTGCTTTTATAGTCTTTTGTAGTGCTGGCCCGCGATCCAAATTACCTCACCTCCGCATTTCCATTTATTTATAAAACTTATGTTTTACATATTAATTACATAGCATATATGTACATAGGTAGAGATAAGACTTGCACGACGATAGGTACTTACATCTGTACCGTGCGACGTCGGGCTACTGAATGACGGGCGGATTGACCCCTCAGGCTTATATATGGGCCCTGCCTCCCGCGAGCTACTATATAATAAAATGGCACCAGCCGGGGGAGCGCATATTCGCTTCTTACGGCGTGGGAGGCAGTCGCGGGGTGTAATTAAACTTACATACTAATATACAAAGTCGTATTTCCTATTTATACGAAGTTATGTTAGATTCTGAGTAATGCATTTTTTAAATTATATTTGCAATTATGCTTTTCGGGGAATGTACTTTCTTTATTAAATTTGGCTCTAACATACTTAATTACTCAGAAAACTAACTCCTAACAGTAGTAAGCTATTTATCTTAGCTTAATATCAAAGTTATTACATAATTACGTTTTAATTTACGTAAACCTAACTTTTTCATAATTTATTCATTATATTCACGCTTACTTAATCTACGTGTCACTGGCACATGTGTCTATGGTCTATTTGTGTCGTGCACACTACATTTGTCGTTGAATGTACAAGGACAAAAAGATGTTCAAAATTCAGTCTCAATGTACCTAGTCTCGATCTCCCAAATGTCAAAAAATTGTTGAAAATATTTAAATTGTTGTTATGAGAACACCTTTTTTGACATTTAGAAGATCGAGACTAGATTGAGACTGAATTTCGAATATCTTTTTATTACGATAATTGGTCCTTTTTTTTTTCGTGCGTAAATCCCCTCGGTTACCCCCCCTGACGGCCAGCGGCGCCGTCTCGGCTCTACACCCCGGCGTCTGTAGACCCGAGATGGCGTGCGGAAAGAAAGAGTACGAGGGTTAACTTTGGGCTGCAAAGTCAAAGCTTCATATGCAACTAGGGTTGGGGCTTCAATTATCATCATTATCTGAGCGTTGTTCCCGGTTCCATCCGAGCCTTTCAGAGCCCGGGGTCTGCTTACTTCTTTTGACTTTGCATGTATGGCTTTTATGGGATCGACTGCCATCCGAACTCCCAATCGCCGTCATTCAACAGGTGTATCAGTTTCTAGGTGTGTTTGGATTGACCCCATAGGTCTCGGTGGAGCCCCATACACCCATGGGGCTTGAATAATGACGGCAATAAATATTTATTTATTTATTTCTTACATTACATCCGTCATTTTAGGAAATTCCAAGGCGACAGTGTAGTAACATGATTAATTATTAAACTTAACATATTGTTGTATTATACTTAAGCACTACAGTAACATGTTTTATCTACACTCAAATCGAAGAATTCGAATTACTAATTCAAAGACGATTCTATACATACGCACTTTATAAACGCATATACATTATATTAAAAATAAAACTCATTATAGTACCGCTATCTTTTTTTATTCAATAAACTAGTCTAAGGTTTTAGGCTGAATATGAAAAAAAGGCGCACGCATGCGTAGTTCGAACTGTGGAAAAAATGGCGTCCTTGTAACCTACCTACTTGGTTTAATTTAAATTTTTCCTAGGAGTGAAGATAAAGTAGTGTATGAAACTGCATATAACTTAGGTATTTAAACACTGTGCGAGGGATATGCTCTATGGGCAACCTTACACCCCGGCGTCTGTAGACCCGAGACGGCGTGCGGTTTTAGTCGGTTCAAGCCCGACATAACCGCCCCCGCTGGTTCGCGGGGGGGTATCCGAAGGGATTTCCGCACGATAAAAAAAAAAGGTATTTAAACACTCGAGTCAACCTATTATCGCATTCGGCTTCGGCTCATGTGATAAACAGACTCTCGTGTTTTAATACCCCTTCTTATATGACAGTTGCAGTTGCTACTATTTCAATACAATTGCTAATAAATAATTTATAACTTAGATTTGATCATTCGTATCGTTCATATATTCTCATCCTCAATTATACCTCAATAGTAATAATGTTAATTGAATCATTGTATAATACCAATTTCAAATAATAATCTTAAAATAATAAATCAAAATAAATAATTTAATTAACATAACAAATGGAAGCCCGGGAACCTTAATGAACTCACTCAGTGAACACGAGACCACATCTACTTTTTCTGCCACTATTTTGAGGGTGGTAATAACTCGCGTAAGGTTTGTATTGTCCAACAATTTAGTTCTACCCCACTGTACCCTCCCATAGCTATATATAAATCCCACCTTCCATAGTTATTCTGTGTCTAATATTGCGAGTGTTTAAAAACATCAGTAGCTCACCTCGATTGCAGAACCAAAGTCTTAACCATAACACAACCGCGACTCACATGTTTATGCAATAGCCATGCACATAGCCATTATATATGCAAATCGACATGCATGCACGTGACCTCACTCGGTGGAACTATCTGTCAGTAGTAGTCCGTATTACAATAATATGATCATAAAACCGCATTAAACTTGCAGCGACAACTCGTTGTACCCATCCAATTTGAACAACGTATCAAGTAAAAACAAGGTTAGCTAAAATTAATTTCTTGCAAATCTCAAAGTTACACATTGTATTTGATTAAAATTTCATACGTCATACGTACGCATGTATGGGTTGCAACAAAACCCTCTGAGCTAAGCCAAACTCACTTGCATACTGTAGTGCTCCGGCCTCGTTCGATCACTACAGTTCATTGACCTGGCCATCATGTGTCAGAGTTTAAAAATAAATATCGTTCTTTTAAATTTAGCTTAGGGAAGAAAAAACAATTGCTTGGCGGTGGATTCGGCGATTCGGCTGACAGCGGGCGACTTGGGGCGCCGCCCTGGTCCGCCGGCCGAAGAGAAGATATAAGTGTATTAAATGTAGGCTCAGTCCCTGAGCGGAGTCCGCGATTCCCTACAGTTCATTTAAATATAAATATATTCGCGTAAAAACCTCCCTAAACTCGATATAGGAAGCTTTGTTGAATAAATAAATACTCATATTACTATTTAACCATTGTGTTTATCTTTTATCAACACGAGGTATTGTGGCGTCCAAGCCCCGGACGCTACAATACCGTTCCATTCTCTTTTTTCGTGCGGAAATCCCCTCGGCTACCATCCCGCCGGCCAACAGGGGCGGTTATGTCGAGCTTGAACCGACTAAAACCATACGCTGACTAACTGTCGAAGCTCTGATGCAGGCTTTCCTCTCGGAATTGGGAGGTCAGATGATAGTCGCTCCCATAGATAAAGCGGAACCTGGGCTCTCATGTGGAAGCCTCAGTTGCAACCGGTAACCACGCTAAGATGATGATGATAAATTAGACAACAAATTATAAACAACGATACATTTCAATAGTCATTATAACTATTCTCTTGTATATTGATAGACTCTCCATTAGGAACATAGGCATTAGTTATAATATTGGTATGGGTGTTTCTATGTATAATATGTATTATTTACAAAAAAAATTTATCTAAGTATGTTTATCCGCATTCTAGAACCTATAACTCAAGCTAGTTAAGCTATGTTTACTTTGGGTCTAGATAGCGTTGTGTAGAATGTCGTAGAATATTTATTTATTTGGAACTGGAAGAAAGGTAAAAAAGTAAGAATAGCCGCCCATAATTCTTACAAACTATAGAAAAAGCAGTATATTACTTGCACACGTACCGCCTAAATGCTTAAGTTACTCGCATGTCGTGAGTTAAGGGGATGAGGAGAAAATGGGCAAGAGAAAGGTTAGAGAGGTGAGACCGTCCGACTAAAACCGCACGGTGTCCGCCACGGCCTGCTTCTGCTCAGAATTCAGAAACTATAGGAAAAGCAGTATATTACACACGGACCACCTAAATGCAGATGTTACTCGCGCGTTTCGCGACCTAAGGGGACGAGGAGAAGAAGATGGGCAAGAGGAAAGTTAGAGAGGTGTGACCCTCACCCAGAATTCTTACAAACTATAGGAAAAGCAGTATATTACACACAGACTACCTAAACGCTGATGTAACTCGCACGTTGTCGCGAGCTAAGGGGACGAGGAGAAGCAGATGGGCAAGAGGAAAGTTAGAGAGGTGTGACCCTCCCCCAGAAATTTTACAAACTATAGGAAAAGCAAATTACTACAAAGCGTCGGTAGCTTAGTAATTAAGGATTTATCCTTACGAGCGAGAAGTCTAAGGTTCGAATCCTGACCATTACACTATCGACGTGAATCAACTCCTTAAACAAGCAATTTTGCATAGTTTGAGAGGTTAACAGCAATACTAGTAAATTCAGTTACTAGTACCTATCCTACTAGACCTACTCATTATATAAAAAAAATTAAGGCGCATAAGTACATTTGCTGGACATATGTCTCCCCCAATGAGCGCCATAGCGCCCTGTCTTCAGCTTGCCGCATACAGCATCTGCCCGCAGTCTTTCGCAGATCGTCATCGCACCTGGCCGGAGGGCGTCCTACACTACGTTTGCCGAGGCGCGGTCTCCACTCAAGAACACGTTTACCCCAGCGATTGTTGGTTCTTCGCGAGATAAGGCCGGCGACATAACAAGGTTGATGATGATGATGAAGTACATTTGGGCTTCCCCCACGAGGGTGGAAATAGGAACTAAGTTCAGTTCCTATTCCCGTTTACCATGGGCACCTATTCCAGGGATAGTATGTTATTAGACTATAATCTATCGCTGTACCAAATTTCAGCTGAATCCGTTTAGCCATTTTTGCGTGAACGAGTATCAAACATTCATACTCACAAACTTTCGCGTTTATATTATTATAGTAGGATGTAAAGTATCATAATATATACCTGTGAAACAACACCCTTAAATTCACACAGGACTACCGACCTCCATGATGGGGGCCTGAGGACGGCAGTTGGCCGACTCGCCGTCCTTACAGAAGCAGGCCGTGTCCGGTGTCCTGTGTGTCCTACACACACCTGCCAACTCACCGACGCGGGTTAAAACCCTGGCGGCCAAAGTCCGATGGTAACCCTGGGGTTATCCTTTCGAGGGCTTACCCGGGGTGCCCGGCAATGGACACTTGGAGAGGACACCGTGTGATTTTAGTCGGGCCGATTCCGACACGCCCATCCCATCGTCGGCACCAATGGGCACCAAGCCTGTGGGGGATTCCACACGCTAAAAAAAAGGCAGCTTAAATATAGCATAATAAATTAAGTATACATAATAACAATTGGGGTATACGGGGCCCTATCAACACCTTCGGGGCCCAAATCAACCCTTTCCTGCTAGTCGGGGCACCTGCTAAACAACAGACGAGGCTCTGGCGCAGGCGCACCTCTCGGGGTTGGGAGGTCAGGCAGCAGTCACACCCGGAAAAGCAGACATACATATCATAAACAGTAAGCGGACCTCATGCTCCAAAATACAAACTTTGGACGCAACCGGGTGATCGCTGTGAGGATGAATGATGAATAAAAAAAAATAAAAGTTCAAAACACCCCCGACACAGCTAAGAACACCTCCAACTAATTCGCCATCCCAACAAAAAAAAAAAACAAATCGGTTTACCCAATCGGGAGCTATGATGCCACACACAGACACATCAAATTTATAACAACTGTCATTTTTGCCTCGGGGGTTAAAGAAATATACATGTATGATAGTCAAAGTCAAAAGTCAAAAACCATTTATTCTGTATAGACCACTAATACAGCACTTACAAAACGTCATAAAAAAATAAATAATCTAATGTTTGGCAAATGGACCGCCGGTTCGAAACGCGGCCCTGTCCTGAGAAGACTCCGGCAAGAAACTCAGCGGGCTGTTTTTTTTTGGTCTATTTACAAACATATTTACTTAACCTAAGTACAATATTTCATTTGAGTAGCATAGAGAGAGAGCAAACAGTTCATATCCAAGCTTATTTGTCGTCTAAATAGTCTTGAATTTTATAGTAGCCTTTTTGGCAGAGTTTACTTTTAATTTGGCTTTTAAATTTATGAAGAGGTAGATTCTTCATTTCACTGGGAAGCTTGTTGTAGAGGCGTATACAGTTAACCTGAAAGGAATTACTAATCTTGTGGAGTCGACTATTACAAACCACAAGATTGTTTTTATGTCTAGTATTTACGTTATGTATATCACAAAGCCTTAAAAAATTGGAAATGTTTCTTTTAACATACAAAAGATTTTCAAAAATATTTTGGGAAACTACAGTTAGAATGTTTATTTCTTTGAACTTTTCTCGGAGGGAGACTCTTGGGCCCAACTTATAAATTGCCCGCACCGGTTTTGCAGTACAAAGATTGTATTGAAATCTGCGGCATTACCCCAAAGGAGAATGCCGTAGCTCATAATACTATGGAATATATACTGGAATAGATATTAATTATTGACATTAAAACATACATTTCCAATAGTTAAACATCTGATTTATAACTTGAACGATAACAAACGCTTTAATAGCATCAAGTATATACTCGTATACAGAGTACGAATGCGAATGCTCTTTTCGAAATGAAAAGAAAACACTACGATGTTTCCGAGCATAAATTCCTGGCACTCGGCAAAATTGAAAAGTCCACTCAGTAGAAGCTTCCGTTTAGGTAGAAGGCACAATCTCAAATTGTTTACGCTCTCATGCCCCTTAAGACAAGAATGGTGGCTCTTAGGCGGCTAAGGAAATGAATATTGGAGTGTTTACATGTTTGTGTGTTCACTTCGTAAAATATGGACGGGAACAAGAGCGCTAAGCGATGGATAATAGGTGGTACTGTTTGTCGCCGAGTTTTGTTATACGGATTTGTCGTTTCAGATCAAAAACTTTTTGAAATGAATTGAACTGCTCGTGTAAGGCAACATTTAATATGATATTGTCGGAAGTTTACGCGAATGTCACACATTGAAATAAAACTATTATTAACGGATTCTATCGCGATTTATTTGATGTTATTTTATATTTTACATTGATCCCGACGTTTTGGTTGCTTTTCAGCAGCCATGGTCACGGGGAGACAATATAAAATAACATCAAATAAATCACGATAGAATCCGTTAAAAATAGATTTGATTCAAGACATTTAATATATTAAATTTAACACGCATATGGGAAGATTTAAGGTTGAAAATAGGCAGATTTCAAAATTTATTGCATAAGGCTTATGATGCCACTCTGGGCACGTTACCACAAGGGGCGGAGGAATTCCATGATGCATTTTAGGTTAAGGTTTCTTTTATTTGTTTATTTATTTTATTCTATTTTAGGTTTATTTTAGTTATTTATAATTAGGCGAACTAGAGTTACCAACATAGCAGAGCGAATCAGCAAGCTTAAGTGGCAGTGGGCAGGGCACATAGCTCGGAGAACCGATGGCCGATGGGAAAGAATGGTTCTTGAGTGGAGACCACGTGATGGCAAGTGCAGCGTAGGAAGGCCTCCCGCAAGGTGGACAGACGACCTGGTAAAGAGCGCAGGGACTTGGTGGATGCAAGCCCCTACAAACCGGACGTAACGGAAGGCAATGGGGGAGGCCTATAATGTTCAGCAGTGGACTTCCTACGGCTGATATGATGATGATGATGATGATAATATTAGTTGTATATCATTATTATAATTTATGTTAGACACATTTATATCACGCAACGGAATAAATAAATATTATTTAATATAAATGAACAATACCTTTACATTGAACACTAGAAATATTCAGCTGTATATAGGTCATATTTCTAATGTTGGATCTGGAATTTTTGTGACAACAGTGGCATTGCTTTCAAATATCTAGAATAAATCATGTTAGCGTTGTACAGACTGTCCCTATTCTGAACATTCATGACTGAATAACTACGTAACGTGCATGTTTAAGTCTGCCGTCTACCAGTCTTTGTTTTTGATTTGTCCGTTGTACGAAATTTTGAGGAAAAATGGATTATCGTAATAAATTTGGTCACAATTTTATAACAATGTAGTTCAAAATATGTGATTTTTGAGTAGGTGATTACGTGATGACTCGTTAGAAAATCAAATCTTATTCGTGATTTCTTTAACTTGCACTGTTCGTATGTACGAAAGTTGTCCGTCAAAATCTGCAAACTATTTTTCGACCATTTTTAGGGTTCCGCTATAGTAAGTAGTTTATTTTAATACGTCATAACTCGTAAACCGTAATTTACCTTTCATTCAATCAACTCACATTTAAAAAATTTACTTGCTGCTACGGAAACCTTCATGGGCGAGTCCAACTCGCACTTGGCCGGTTTTTTTGGCATCTGATTAAGCTGTATTAAATTATCTTGCAAACTAAACGTGTATGCAAAAGCATTCACGTTGAGTTTGCATGACAGTTTAATGAAAGCTTATTAAAAAAAAGTTTTTTTATTCATTATTCTAATAGAATTTTTTATTGGGACTTTAAAATGGCAAATCCAACCAACGAATTTTGACTTCTTGTACATACTGTACTTGTACGTACTGTAACTTATTACACACTAATGACCTTTTTTTTTGCGTGTGGAAACCCCCACGGGCTTCACCCCATCGGTGCCGACGATGGGGTGGGCGTGTCGGAATCGGGCCGACTAAAACCACACGGTGTCCTTCCCAAGTGTCCATTGCCGGGCACCCCGGGTAAGCCATCGAAAGGATAACCCCAGGGTTACCGGTGGACGCCTCCGCCACGGCCTGCTTCTGTAAGGACGGCGAGTCGGCCAACTGCCGTCCTCAGGTCCCGATCATGGAGGTCGGTAGTTCCGGGCCGTAGACTGCGGAACTCAGGGGGCAGGGTTCTCTCCCGCTCCCTCTCCGCCGCCTCTTTCGCCCGCGTTACCTGCTCGCAGAAAGAGGCGGCGGCGTGCCACTTGCCCCCGTTGAAGACCACGGCCCTCACCATGGTCTCCGACGAGATAACGTCTACGCCCAGGACCGCAACGAGATCCTGGCGTTGAATCGCCCACGCAGGGCAGTCCACCAACGTGTGGAGCGCCGTGTCTTCGCCAAGATCCTCGCTGTGCTGGCACTGCGGCGTTGTCTCCCGGTGGATGCGCCATAGATACTTACCGAAGCACCCGTGTCCGATATAGATATTTACCATCTGGCATATCCGGTAGGAGAGGTCACCGTGGTGCCTCTCCAACCACTCCTTAATGATCGGCCTAATGACCCTTTTTTTTTTTAATATAAATAAATAATAAATAAATATTCTATGACATTCTACACAGCGCTTTCTAGACCCAAAGTAAGCATAGTTTAACTAGCTTGTGTTATGGGTTCCAGAATGCGGATAAACATACTTATATACTTTTTTTTGTTGTAAATACATACATATTATACATAGAAATACCCAGACCAATGCAAATAGACATATTCATGCATACAAATATTTGCACTGAGCGGGAATCGAACCCGCGCCCCCTGTCGTAGCAGTCGAATACACTACCGCTACGCCACAGAGGCCGTCGTATATATTTCTTAGTTTGAACACTCACGCTCAATTTAAGCTTTTCAGAAATTGAGCATCCTCAATATAATCTATCATGTATGCTTATAAGGAGTCTCGTAGGACATCAAACGCTAAATGTGTCGGCGTGCGAAACGATAAATTCCAATCTTTTCTCCTATACACTCAATAAAATCAAAGAGTCTTCTCATGTCGCTTTTCAACATATCCGAAACGATTGCAAACTTCCTTTGGGTCCCCTACTATTAGCAGTTACTCGAATATCTTTACAGTATGTGGCAGTTTTTATTCTTAGCATATAAGTACTTTTTAGAGATATTTTACTACCAGCAAAAAAGGGTCTATAGACTAAGTGCCATTCTACTAGTGGTATTACTTAAATCTAAAAGAACCATGGGGCACAGACAAAGTAACATTCTACTAGTGGAATCGATTCAAAGCGAACCTTCAAAAGTCCGGAGTGACATTATTTGTTACACGTGACATGTCGACAAATAATGTCTCTCCGATGCATTTTGAAGGTTCTCTTCGAAGCGATTCCACTAGTAGAATGATACGTTGTCTATGCTCCAGGGTTCTTTTAGATTTAAGTTTAGAATTCAATGAGGCGACAATGACTGTCAGCCCTTGAATTCGGTTTCTTAATCGCTTGAGCGTACCTGGTACCTACATGAACCATGATAATGTCATCTTTGTAAGCGATCTGTTCATTGCATCTTTGATTGAAACATTAAACACGTTTTCAACCAGCGAGCATTATTTCTGGACTGCAATATTTCCTAAAAGTACATGAACTGTGTATTACGAAATGAGGAATAATTATATATCTACCATGATACTACAACTATATATTAGAACTTTCACTACTATTTATATTGTAATACAAAAATAGAATTATATGCTTACAAATATTATTATTTACTGAGCAAGATTCGAACCCGAACCTCTGATAAAGAAGTCATATGCACTGTCTCTGGTTTTTTTTATCGTAAATTGTTTTGAATTCCGATTGTTTCTTAAAAGGCGCCACGTGAGAGCAAATAGTAGCGGATATATTTAATGCGATCGTGTTGTCGTTGTTATTGAAAGAGATTTAACCATTTCTGTGCGTATAAGAAGTTTTTCAGCCCTTTATCTGATGATGCAAATATACAGTATTATCGTGTCTACATTTTCAGATAGTCTTAGCAAATGGAGTAAAAATAATTTAATAGAGTTTTTGTATAGATTAAAAGTGATGTTATATTTATATTCCTTGTCGTAGATTTCTGTTTGCTGATACTTGTTACTTGGATCATATCTTGGCTAAGCTTATTATCAAAGATCCAGTAAGTTGTGAGCAACGTAGGCGTACTGACAGGATAATATAGACCATTTACGACTAAGGTACGTATTAAGATCTTGTCGGGGTGCGAGGGAAATGCCCTATGGGCATCCTGACACCTGATGTCTGAAGACCCGAGACGGCGTGCGGTTTTAGACGGTTCAAGCCCGACATAACCGCACCCGCACGAAAAAGAAGGTACGTATTAAGAGATCTATTAGTAATATCGATGTTCCTTTGGTAATTGAATAATGCGAATAACATTTTATTGATTGACCCAGTATGGAGCCCGCGAACAGCTTCGAGGCCTAACTATTTATTCTGTGGCGTAACTGCTAACCAGTACACCTGCTTTGACGAAAGGTGATTTTTTTTGTCACTTCAATGGGGCTAGCGGAGAAGTGTCTATGTCGGAATCGAACCAACTAAAACCACACTGCGTTCCGTCATGGGAGCCTGCTGAAGGGGACCCCGAATATACCAAGGCACCCCAACACCCCAGCATCCATCAAGCATGTACTTAATGTAGACGTACGTGTCGGCAGCCGTGCAGTATAAATTGGGACATAAACAATCTATTACAAATCTTAATTTTTACTATTCACATAAAATTTCTTTCACAATTTTGACACACTTTGAATAAACTGTTATTTTAAATTGTGTTACTTGTATTTCTTGTTAAAAGTTTGAAAAGTAACTAGATACCATTGATCCTTTCAAAACTTTTAGATTTAAAATCTTTAACTAATGGTAGAGTGAAACTTAGGTCATTTATTATACTTTAAATAACTTTCATTTGAAAGAAAAATTAACTTACTCCTATTAAAATATTCGACTGTACGACGATGGTATGAATCTAACTGGTAAAATATTAAAATCCTGGGACATTCTGAACACCACTTTCTAGACCCAAAGTGAGCATAGCTTAACTAGCTTGTATTATAGGTTCTAGAACCCGGAGAAACATACATATTTTTTTTATTAAATACACACATGATAAGTAGAATATAGGTACTGCTTCCGGGTTGTTTGGCCGTGGTCCATCGGAAACTTGTATTCCAGACGTTTCGTCGATCACTGCGGTCGACATCTTCAGTGGTACACGTCGGGACGCCGTCGAGTGCGGAGAACCTTCCTCGGCGGCGAACTCGGTGCGACTGATGTAAAGGCCCGAGTCACTGGCGTATTTATAGGTGCAATGGGAGGGGGCAAACAACGTGATCGCTCCTGATAGGTTGAGAGCTGCTCG
The DNA here is from genome assembly GCA_946251805.1 of Cybosia mesomella. Taxonomy (NCBI): domain Eukaryota; kingdom Metazoa; phylum Arthropoda; class Insecta; order Lepidoptera; family Erebidae; genus Cybosia; species Cybosia mesomella. The sequence continues at coordinate 35,171,592 of OX276392.1, read as the reverse complement.
ATACTGATTAGTCGAAGCTAAGCAGGGGGGATACCGGGGATGGTGGCGGCTTCGTCATATTTGAATTGTGATGACACATAATAGTTCTGAAAATTAATGTGAATACACATTGAAATAAAACTTTTTTAAACGGATTCTGTCGCGATTTATTTGGTGTTATCTTATTATTTACACTGATCCCGATGCTTCGGTTGCTTTTCTGCAACCCTGGTCACGGGGCGACTAAATATGGTGGTTATCACATAGTATGAAATCTAAGTTTTTTTAAAGTATACCCCCATATACCCGGATCAAATATATATATTCACGCACTGAAATATATGCACTGAGCATGAAGCGAGCCGGGATAACACCGCCATATCACATAAATTGCTGGTTTTTCAATTGTTATGTTTCAAATTCACCTTTTTGTATGTTTAACTCGGAAGACTTATAGGCTGTGTGCTCATTATAGACAATACACTCTTAAGACAGACTATTGCACTACAGAAACATATGAAAATGCGCACACTTCGAACAAAACACAACTGTCTCAATACCTACAAGTCACTTCGAGCCACAATGACACAACTGTCTTAAGAGTGTCTTGTCTCTCATGCGTGGTAGTCCTTATTGTACATGTAAAGTCATTATTTTAACTTAAGATCAAACTTTAACAACGTTCGATAGGAATACAATAAAGAGAAATGAAATATTTAATCTTTTCATCATGCTACATTGTTCACAATTCTTCTGTTAGACAATCTGTTTACAATACGAGAGATAATTATGACGGTATAGCCTGGAGCGCAGGGTAAATAGGTAATCGGAAAAATGAGAGCAGTGTTTACCAATCTCACAAGTAACATTGTAGTATCGATTTCAGGCGACACGCCGCACGCACGCACATCCGACCCGTTGGCGCGCTGTCAGTAGAATGGCATCTGTCAGTATTTATGATGACTGAGGGAGCGGGGTTTGCCTAACTTAATGGGTTTTTTTTTTGGAGAGGGTTTGTTCACGAAGTCATCGTATGATCAGAGAACCGTAGGTTATCTAAAGCCCCTCGGCGAGTTAATTACCTAACCTGCGTTGGCGCTTAGGGTTGTCACAAATACGTATTATGAGCAGCACTAGATTTTTTTTTCCATGCGTAAACCACCGCGATTACCCCCCCCCCCCGCCGGCCAGTAGGGGCGGTTATGTCGGGCTTGAACCGACTAAAATCGCACGCTCCGTCTCGGGTCTTCAGACGCCGGGGTGTAAGGTTGCCCATAAATCATTTCCCTCGCACCCCGACTGACCCTGGGCCATCTCCGGTTTCGAGATGGCCCCCTCGGGTTTGGGAACCACGATATCCCCGTCTTGTCCCGGTTTTTCACTAGTCGCCCCGCCGTCCCGGTCTACTTCTGCTGGGGTGAGCGCAGGCTCATGGAGGACGGAGGTCGTAACTTCATGGTACGACACTTCTTTCGATCGTATTTCGTGCGGCGTGTAGTTTTAAATCAACATTATTAAATATATTTTTTACGTCTTAAAAAGTTTTTCAGAAAATGAATAGAACTGTGCACTTAATAGTTGTAAGAAGAAACTGAGCCTCAAAACCCATTTAACATCATTACTTTACGTTACAAATCCGTGGAACAAATAGTGAGAGATATATATTTTTTGGTACAGTTTCAAGTTAATTTACGACCTAAAACAAACAGCCTAGATCGTAAATACGCTACGAAAGTTACGGATTTTGGGGTTTAATTGTAATCTCTGCCGTGAATTGTAAGCCCTTAGCACTATGCTATTTATATTAGAAGCGTCGGTAGCTTAGTGGTTAAGGAGTCAACCTTACGATCGAGAGGTCCCGGGTTCGAATTCTGGCCATTACACTACCGACGTGAACCCACTCCTAACACAAGCAATTTAGCTTAGCTGGAGGGGTTAGGGGGGATATTAGTAATTTCGGTTACTAATATTCTTTAAAAAAAAAAAACAAACAAAAAAAATTAGTATAATCAACACTCAACACCGACAATAACTACATTCTATTAGTAATCTATAGCAAATGTGTGAGAGACGCAAAACTTATAGCTTATAGCCTCAAAATTTATAACGTATTTTTTTTTTTGTAACTTTTAATTAGAATTTTTGATTTTTATATTTTTTATGTTTCCACTTATCAGATTAATGAATAAATCTTGTCTTGTCATGTATAGGAACCGCAAAAGTACAAATTATGAAAATAAGAAATTTATTTCAACTTTAGTTGAGCGGTGGTAGCCTAGTGGTATGGGTAATGGACTGCTGAGACGAGGTCTCGGGTTCGATCCCAGGTATTACCATGGCACACACCAATGACTTTTCGATGCTTTTCGAAGTTATATATGTATTTATCGCAGGTTTATAAGTGCCCGGTTAATGGCAATAGGCTCGCCACCTATTACATTGGGACCTAAACATAAACTGGCGAAATGTGGGTGCTAGCACCTCTGCCTACCCCTTCGGGGATATAGGCGTGAGTTTATGTTATGTTATGTTTAGGTATGATTTAGATTTCACATCAGTTTACATATTTGCAATATCTTCTGGACACACTAAACGTTTCCACCCGCTATATTCGAACCAAATTCGAACGCTGAATTAGTCCTATGGTATTAGCAAGCCAAGTACTAAACTGGAATGTAAGTAGATTACCCACTTGCGCTAACCAGGTTAAGCGTACGTTAATCAATATTGAATATTATAATAATTATACTGTCAGATCTGTACACGGGCACTGTCTTAATGAACTAGATTGTTGCTTGTTGCCCAACGCCAATACAATAATAATTCGTGCGTAATTTAATAATAATAATAATAATTTAGAGAACTGGCTAGAGAGAACTGGCGCAAACCTGTCGTACTAAGTATTAATGATCGTATGGATGTATGGAAGAGCAAAGAGTTGCATGGACGTTTCTATCGGGCTCTCCATGGGCCTGATATAGATTTACCAGCATCTGTGTCTTGGCTACGCTTCGGTGACCTATTTGGGGAAACCGAAGGTTTTGTCTTTGCAATTATGGACGAAGTAGTGATGACGAATAACTATCGGAAGTATATTCTAAAGGATGGTACGGTTGACATATGTCGGGCGTGCCACCGTCCCGGAGAATCCCTTAGACATATAATTTCTGGTTGTTCTCGTCTTGCCAACGGCGAGTATTTGCATAGACATAACCAAGTAGCCAGGATTGTCCATCAACAGCTTGCTCTAAAGTATAACCTATTAGAATCAGAGGTACCGTACTATAGGTATGTGCCCGACGCAGTTCTCGAAAATGGGCACATCACGTTGTACTGGGATCGATCTATCATCACTGACAGGACTATTGTAGCTAATAAACCTGATATAGTGTTGATAGATCGATCAGAGCGCCGCGCAATAATTATCGATATCACCATTCCACATGACGACAATCTTGTAAAAGCCGAAAAAGGAAAACAAATGAAATATTTGGATTTGGCTCACGAGGTTGTCGGCATGTGGAGTGTTGATTCGGCAATTATTGTCCCGATAGTTGTTTCGGTTCACGGACTGATTGCCAAGAGCCTCGATCAACATCTCAAGAGGCTCGCGTTAGGCAGTTGGGTCAAGGGCTTGATGCAGAAGGCAGTGCTCCTCGACACGGCACGTATCGTGAGGAGATTCCTCTCTCTGGAGCCCTAACCACCGGTAGCTTGGTCCCTGTATCCGATGCCGGTGGGCCACTATTTTTTATATTTTTAAATATATTTGTCTTTTTTTTGTATAGAATGTATTTAAAAATATAATGTAATATGTATTTAAGTGTAATAAAGAGAATAATAATTTATCTATTATCACTAACAGGATTATTGTTGCCAATAAGCCTGATATAGTGATAATGGATCGATTAGAGCGTCGTACAATGATAGTTGATATCACTGTCCCCCATGACGAGAATCTCATGAAGGCAGAAAAAGAAAAACAAATAAAATATTTGGACCTGGCCAATGAGATTGTCGACATGTGGAATGTGGACTCAGCTATTATTGTACCGATAGTTGTGTCAGCACATGGACTCATCGCCAAGAGCCTCGATCAACACCTTATGAGGCTCTCGTTAGGCAGCTGGCTCAAAGGCCTGATGCAGAAGGCCGTTCTGCTAGGCACGGCACGCATAGTGAGGAAGTTCCTCTCCCTGGAGCCGTAACCACCGGCAGCTTGGTCCCTGTACCCGATGCCGGTGGAGCACTGTTTTTATATTTTTAAATATATTTGTATTTTTTTTTATTTTTTTTTATATATATATTTAAAAATGCAATTATATGTATTTAAAAGTTAATAAATAATAATAATAATAATTTATTTATTTATCAAAAAGGGCTGTACATTGTGTTATTACTAGTTTTACAAATAAGGTGAAATATAACTAATTTAATAAAACAATATAATATCTAAATTAAGAGTTAGTGTGCCAAAAAAACACTGTATATGGTAAACAAATAAAAATTAAAAATATATTACCTAATTAAATTAACAATTTGGGACCTACCTGATCTAGGTTTTTGTAAACCTGTGTTTCAGGCTATGCCCGTTCAATGATATATTTCAAATTGCAATAATTCGACGTCATAAACAAAATAATCTATACAGCTTATCGCTACCTACTTTAATATTTCCAGCAGTTTTTCCGTGTCCGAATTATCTAAATTTTCCAAGTATTCTGTAATTGAAGCCTTACAGCTCCAATAACTTAAACTATGTATGTTTAATCATTTGTTAAATTTGTTATACAGAAAAGGACCCAAAAACATATAAAATCTATTTACAAACTCATGTTTAGTTTGTGGTTTTTCACAAACTATGCCTTTTCTTCTTTTATCTAAGGTTATTGTATACGTAGTATTGCTTGTACCGCTACTATATTTTGTAATGTCCGTCCGTTTAGAGTTTAGTCATGAACAGCTTGACTAATTAGATCAGTTTCCGGATAATTTGTCAGTCAGGTTTGAAGTAATGCAACGGGAAGAAAAAGTACCAGCTACCTGTAGAAAAGCTGGAACTATGTTAAGAGGTTCTCTAAACTAGATTTTAGGATCTTTTGCTATTTTCTTCTTATTCTCTTTCTATTTATATTTATTCTATTCTATTTATCTTTTTATAGGCCACAACTCGAGAGTTGTCAAGAGCCGTAGAGCCGAGACCGTAGCAGAAGCAGGCTCAGGGCGGCGGCGCGTCGTGAATCCGTTCGCGCTTCTCTTTAGAGGAGGGGTGATTAGATCCCCAACAACGCTTCGGGGTCGCCAGCGCTAGCGGCCGGAGCCGGTGGGGGTCTTTGAGATATCCATTCTAGGGTACACCAAATTTCCCGTACTACATGGCTAACGCAAGAGACATCGTGCAATTTTAGTCGGTTCAAGTCCAACATACCCATCTTACCGTTAGCTCCGGTAGGGTTAAGCCTGTGGAAGTATCCGCACGTAAAACCCACAGTCGACCACAACTCCAAAGAAACACTTCGTGTTGTAATTGTTTAAACGTGTGTGACGACTTACCATAAAGCGAATCAAGTTTGATATTTTAGTAGTACAGAATTGAAAAATGTTGCATAGATATATGCATTTATATAGTTTGACAGAAATTGATTTAACTCACACGGTTTTACATGCACAGGAGGAGAGAAAAGAACGTCACTAGCAATTTCAGTTACTTTTGACTGTATGAATAAGGCATACTGCTACTTAACATCTATATTATAAATGTGGTACTTCATCCGTCGTACTGGCCCATGTGTGTAAAAACCCTGGGGTTATCCTTTCGACCCTGGGGTTATCCTTTCGAGGGCTTACCCGGGGTGCCCGGCAACGGACACTTGGGGAGGACATCGTGCAGTTTTAGTCGATACACGACATAACCACCCCCGCTGGCCGGTGGGGGAGTATCCGAAGGGATTTCCGCACGTTAAAAAAAAAAAGTGTGTTAAAAAAGCATGTTTCTACTACTTTATTAATAGATGTATTTATGAATACATTACTTCGTCCGCGTGGATATCTATTTTTCGGGTTTTAGTTCTTTTGCTCGGGTCCCTAATTATTTTCCTAAAATTAAAGTAGCCTAACAGCTACCTGCCAATAAAGGTCCCGTCAAAATCAGTCCAGCAATTTCAGAGATTAGCCGGAACAAACAGACAGACAGACAGACAAAAATTGAAAAAGAAAAAAAAAATTATTGTATGTACTGATATATTCATATACACGTAGTAAAAAATGGTTATTTCAATATTACAAACAGACTCTCCAATTTTATTTGTATGTATAGATGACAGATCACAAATATAATTAACATGTTCAAAGTTAGGAAACAATTTTACAGCGTGAACTGCGCTGAACATGATATTGTGTTTATTATATACACAATGTAAATTAAACGAAAACAAACAATATTAAAGAAAAACACACTTAAAACAAAACACACACATAAACACACAAACTAACTTATATTATGTTCAGGTCTTCAAAATTACATTAGAATATAATGAAATAACTCAGCTGTTTTATAATATACTAGCTGTGCCCGCGACTTCGTTCGCGTGGATTAAGATTTTTAGGGCTTTAGTTTTTTTGCGCGGAACCCTAATTATTTTTCCTAAAATTAAAGTAGCCTATGTTAGGTACTCCTTGTTATATTACCTTTCTGCCAGTGAAAGTCCCGTCAAAATCAGTCCAGCCATTTCAGAGATTAGCCGGAACAAACAGACAGACAGACAGACAGACAGACAGATAAAAATTGTAATAAATGTTATTTTGGTGTATGTACCGTATATATATTCATATACATGTAGTAAACAACGGTTATTTCAATATTACAAACAGACACTCCAATTTTATTTATATGTATGTATAGATGTATAGACTAGCATCGCCGCGGTTACATCGGGATAAAAGTTCTATTTGTGAAAGAATTTTCAAAATCGGTCCAGAAGTTCTTAAGTTTATCCGTTACATCTAAACTAACTTACAAATCTTTCCTCTTCATAATATTAGCACAAGAAAGAGTTCGACTGTGATATTAGTGTAGAAATAGATTTATTTCTTTATTTAAAAAGAATATTAGTAACGTAGTAATCCAGCTAAGCTAAATTGCTTGTGTTAGGAGTTAACTTCGGTAGTGTAATGCCCAGGACTCTAACCTGGAACCTCTCGATCGTAAAACCGAATTCTCTACCACTAAGCTACCGACGCTTCATATAATATAAAAAATCTAGATAAATTGATAACAGGCCCGACAGTGGCTTCCCTGCCTGAACATTGCCTGATAATTGATTTCGATAATAATATTTACAAAAGTTGTCACACTAATAAAAATAACATTACATTACATAACATAACTTCACGCCTGTATCCCTGAGGGGGTAGGCAGAGGTGTATTACACACCCACGATTCGCCAGTAACAAAAAATAAAGAAGAAATCCTAGAACTCAATTGCAGCGCCATCTACTGACTTCAATTGAAATTGAAACTATCAAGACTATTCAAACATACACACAAAAATGCATCAAATTCGTTTCGTGTGGAGAATTTTGAATTATTTGAAAATTTTGGCATTATAATATGTATTTTTTTCTTTCCCTTTGCCTATAATGTTATACCTGTCAACTACTTCTCTAAATTTTAGCATACTACTACGTAAACTTCATTAAGAAATAGCTTTTTATGGTAGAAATTTGATGACACAAATTTGTCACAAAATTCGGCCGGGTGGGTACCACCGTGCACGATTGCGAAAAACCCTCCAATTTCGGTTTGATTGCGTTCAGGGGTCAGCAAGTGCATAGCCGGGCAGGGGGATTGAGGTCGCAGCACTACACACGTCAATTTGACTTCACCTCGCCTGAAGGTAAGCTGACAACAAAGTCTCAGGAAAGAGGGTCACCATTACATACACGCACCATGTTAACAATGGTGGCACTCAGCTTGACGGCCTCATCAGAAGAGGATTGTCGTCGCAGCACCGCGTGACACCCACCGGTCCCACTAGTGCTGCGACCACAATCCCCCTGCCCGGCTATGCACTTGCTGACCCCTGAACGCAATCAAACCGAAATTGGATTACTATGGAGGGTTTTTCGCAATCGTGCACGGTGGTACCCACCCGGCCGAATTTTGTGACAAATTTGTGTCATCAAATTTCTACCACCAGTGTTTTTTTGAATTTTTGAACCAAATTTGAATTATATGAAACTTTTGACATTATAATATGTATTTATATTTTTTTTCCGTTTGCCTATAGTTATACCTGTCAACTACTTCTCTAAATTTTAACATACTACTACGTAAACTTCATTAAGAAATAGCTTTATTCAATTTCAAATATTTTTTATTTTCATTACTTTGAAATAATTGTATTAAGTACTTTTTTAGATGTCAGTTGGCGCTGTAAAATATGAGCATGAGTACTACATCACCAATAATTACATCCTACTAACATAATTACACCAACAATCATTATTTTTATATACTGCATGATATTTTGTAATCTATCGGCGGAACATAGTTTGTACCTTTTTCTTTTTTTTTTTTCGTGCGTAAATCGAACCGACTAAAACCGCACGCCGTCTCGGGTCTTCAGACGCCGGGGTGTATGGTTGCCCATAAATTTCTGGTGGTAGAAATTTAATAATTATATTTACGGGGATTAACGCGATCACTTATTTAAAGGTATTACATACCTCTGGTTTGCCTGACGTTTCGACCAGGTTGCACTGGCAACTGCAACCTGGTCGAAACGTCAGGCAAACCAGAGGTATGTAATACCTTTAAATAAGTGATCGCGTTAATCCCCGTAAATATAATTATTATATCATGGAACGCGAAAGTTTAAAAGTTGGTAGAAATTTGATGACACAAATTTGTCATAAAATTCGGCCGGGTGGGTACCACCGTGCACGATTGCGAAAAGCCCTCCATAGTAATCCAATTTCGGTTTGATTGCGTTCAGGGGTCAGCAAGTGCATAGCCGGGCAGGGGGATTGTGGTCGCAGCACTAGTAGTGGGACCGGTGGGTGTCACGCGATGCTGCGACGACAATGCTCTTTTCATGAGGCCGTCAAGCTGAACCACCATTGTTAACATGGTACGTTTATGTAATGGTGACCCTCTTTCCTGAGACTTTACCTTCAGCTTACCGTCAGGCGAGGTGAAGACAAATTGACGAGTCCTAAATATAAAAAAAAAAAGCATTTCATGTACCTAATATATTATGTAAACAAGATCTTACCAACCACCTATGTTCACAAAATAAATATATTGAATTGAATTGAAAATTGAACGTGCATAAAACATCATTATTACACTGTTACTAGTAAAACACATATTTTGAGGCAAAAGCACTCCAAAACTGAGAAGTTCAACACAGTTTGTGAGTTTGGGATCGCCAAATATCTTCAAAGGACTTTTGTATCCATAGAAAAGGAATCAGTGCCGCACGACGAAACTTTAGTTGGCAATAATATTAACCTTTTGCATAGATGAATGCTTTTTTATTATACACATTAATCTATTTTTTTACATGATAATTATTTTTTGACATAATAATATAAATAATTATTATTAGTTACGTCAAAAAATTATTACTTATCGTTTAAAAAATAGATTTTAACAATAAAATCTAAAATATTTATTTGTCTTTTAGGTTTAATTTTCTTTAGACTTATTTACTAGTAGTTGTACTTAATCTAATTATATTTTAAGAAATGTAATTCAATGTTATATTTACTAATAGATAATTATTATTAATACACAATATTTGAAAATAAATACTTAAATAAATAATATACCGGTTTTGTGTGAAAAATTATAGCACATAAGGGCGTGTATAAACTGTCAATATAAGGTGTCACAAAATTTGATCTCTGAATTTGGTGAGATGACTTGGTATCGACAAAATATGTATTTGAAACAAAAAAAATATATATCGGGTAAAATAAAAAAAAAAAATATATAAAAATATAAAAATGAAAAAACAAACCACCAACGACCAGCATCACGTGACGCGACGAGCCCGTGACGCACGTGGTAGGCGTGCAGTCCTTCTCCTCGCAGTATTCTCCAAGCGCACACATCCGCAAACACCTAAATCACGACCAGCGTCACGTGTGCTCGTCGCTTCGTCGTCGTCGGTGTTTTTTTTATTTATTTTTTTTATTTTATTTTATCCGATATTGTTTTTTTTGTTTCAAATACATACATTGTCGATACCAAGTCATCTCACCAAATTCAGAGACCTAATTTTGTGACACCTTATATATATCGCGATCCTGTCAATAACATTGATTACTAGCTGCTGCCCGCGACTTTGCCCGCATTAAATTCGAAATAGATCAAAGTATGTTTACTTCTGCAATTTCCAACCCAACGTGTGTTAGGTTACCTATGTCATCGTTATATTTCCAATAATTTATCATGACGAAACACATGTTTACATGTAAAATCGAAATAAATTCTACCTGGTTCCCTAATATAATAGCGTGATGAAATTTATTATCAAAGGATGAGTTCTTAATCAACTACCTTTGTACAGTCTTGTACTGTGCATATTTGGCTGACGCAGCAACCTGCCTGTGTCATTATTACATTTTATATACAAAACAGTTTAGTAGTGCAATTACTGCCACGCGGTAAACACATTCGAGAAAGGAAACGCCAACTCATCTTCATTGTTATAACCTTTACATTACTACGTGATTAACTTGAGTGCGAAGGCACAGCGACTTTTCAAATAGAAGAAGAACAGTTTTAAGCAATAAACCAACGCAGGCAACGCAATAACCTTAACAACGCCCTCCAACCGCTGACGACGTCTTGGAAACATCTGGAGGCAACAACATCTATAAGAAACAAGCAATATGAGTACTTTAGAACAACAGTTGGCTTGCTTCGAGAATATCATAACAATATGCACAAACTATCGCAAAGATTCTTCTACGCGAAAAACGACGGAATATTTGAACAAACGCCTGGCTTTACTAGAAAACGAGTGGAAGAATTTCGACAACATACACGCTCAGTTGTTACTGGAAATCAAAGATAAGTCTATTTCCTATTTTGTGGATGACACCTATGGAAAAACCAAAGACCTGTACGTATCAACTCAAACCGATATCTCATCGAGATTAGCACAGATTGAAAAACAACAACGAGACGTGAGGTTCGATTTGGGTGAAATTTCGGAGGAAGACGTTAATAACAGCTCGAGTGTGCAGATTCTGCTTAACAAGCAAGAATGCAACTTTAACGCTATACAACGTGTTATTTCGAAAATTGACGTCTCGTCTATTTCCGAAAAGTGGGAACTGGAAGACCACTTATCAACATTAAAATCGAAATGGGACGCCATAGACAAGCTTCACTGGGGTATCGATTTTCAACTAAAAGGATCCAACAAACAATATACCCAAATGTACACCGACATCGAACAACAATATGATGACCTGAAAAGGAAGATTAATGCAAAAATCTGGTCGTCGATTCACTATCAAAAATCTGCACCTAAGACTGACATCCCTGAATTTTCGGGGAAATACAGTCAGTGGAATTCATTTAAGGACCTTTTTTTGGAAGCGATACACAAAAACCCTATGATCAACAATGCCCAGAAGATGCAACACTTGAAGTCCAAACTAAGAGGCGAAGCAGAACGCTTAGTGCAGCATCTGCCCATTAGCACTGAGAACTACCAGTGCTGCTGGGACATTTTGGTACAACGATATGACAACCGACGTCTACAGTTCACTTCATACATGAACACGATGTTAAACCTGCCGGTTATACAGAATCCGGACTCGTCTAACCTGAAAAAGATGCATGACGTCATAATAGAATGCCTGAACGGGATATCTAACATGGGAGTCGAAACATCTTCTTGGGATCCTATTATCGTGCATATTATGTCACAAAAACTGGATGCCTGCACCCTGGGTCACTATATGAAAGAACTCCAGGATCACAGAGAGCTACAAACCCTACAACACTTTTTGCATTCCCTCGAAACGCAATTCATGGCTCATGAAACAATGAAATCTGCCAAGAAGGGTATCACTTCAGCTGCTTCTGAAAAATCAACAAATTCTTTCAACAAGCAAACCCAAATGAAGAAACGAAGCTTTGGTTATAATAAAACGAATAACTATGTAACCATACACGGAAAGTGTCCACATTGCAACGGAAGTCATGTATTACGACAATGTGACAAATTCCTTGCAATGACGTTTGACAAACGAAACCACACAGTTTCGAAACTGCAGCTCTGCAAAAACTGTTTATATTCGCATGGAGACAGCGAATGTAATTCAACAAAATTGTGTAAAGAATGTAACCAGAGACATCACACATTATTACACAACCCTGACAAAAAACACGCGGCTTCACCTGCTCCGAGAGGTCACGTTAACGAACCCTCAACATCGACCTCTACACAACAATCGTTGAACCACATAACAAACGACAACATGGAGGTTTTACTAACCACTGTACTACTGAGGGTTAAGTCCATAAACGGGACTTATGTAACATTGCGTGCGCTACTTGATCAAGGTTCGCAAGTGAACTTAATCTCAGAAAATGCAGCGCAAACACTTCGTCTTAACAGAAAAGGGGTCAACGCCTCAATATCGGGAATCGGCTCTGTTTCCAGAGAATGCAGGGGTAAAGTGACACTCTCTTGTCGTTCGATTCACTCCAATTATAGCTTCGAAACTCAAGCGCTTATTATGACGAAGATTACGAACAACTTGCCCACTAGAACATTTGAAAAGGGTCAATGGACGCATCTTGAAAACTTGAAACTGGCGGACCCTGACTTCAATGTTTCTCGCAAGATAGATATTTTACTGGGAGCGGATGTCTATTCAGAAATCATCCTCGACGGTGTCCTGAAGGATAACTCACAATTCCCCGTCGCACAACAGACACAAATTGGGTGGATTTTATGTGGCAAAACAAAACAAACATTTGAGTGCCACGTCAATACGTTCAACATAGACGAGTTGACAAAATTTTGGGAAAACGAAGAGATCCAGAACACTAAGGATACGCCCAAAGACGAGCTCTGTGAACAATTTTACAAAGATAACGTGCGGCGATCAGCAGACGGTAAATACTTTGTGAGAATGCCTATATTACCCGACTACAAAGAAAAGTTAGGTAATTCAAGATCAACAGCTGTTTCTCAGTTTCTACAGTTGGAAAATCGGCTAGATAAGAACAAAAAGCTATCTTTAATGTACAAAAAATTCATTGAAGAGTATGCCGAACTAGGACATTTGAAACTTGCATCTCACATACCAGCCGACAGCTACTTTATGCCTCATCACGGCGTCTTACGTGAACATTCTACAACAACCAAGTTAAGAGTCGTGTTCAATGCTTCTCAAAAAACTACGAGTGGCTACAGTTTGAACAATGTTATGGAAAAAGGAGCCAATTTACAAAAGGACATTCAGACACTCATACTCAAATGGTGAACGTACAAATACGCATTTACGGCGGATATTGAAAAAATGTACCGCTGTACATGGCTAGAAGAAGACCAACAACATCTTCAAACCATCGTCTGGAGGGAATCACGAGATCAACGTTTACGTGACTACCAATTATGCACAATAACCTACGGTACAAAATGCGCACCTTGGCTTGCTATGCGCACTTTGAAGCAACTAGCTACAGACGATGGCCACAAACATCCCGAAGCCGCCAAGACTCTTCTAGAAGAATGTTTCGTGGATGACGTAATAAGTGGTCACAACGATCTCCTAAAGGCAAAACAACTACAACAATCACTAATACAATTGTTGAGAGGTGGCGGTATGAACCTACGAAAGTGGACAGGCAACCATCGTGCCATAGTGGAACATTTACATGAAGATCAAATTTCAAAACAAACTACGTTTGATTTTAAAGGCGATGAATGTAGTAAAACATTAGGGCTTGGCTGGAGTCCTAACAGTGACACTTTCTGCTTCAATTGGCCTTTAAAAGAAGCTAAACAGCTGACGAAAAGGGCTTTGCTCTCAGCTATATCAAGATTTTATGACCCATTGGGCTGGCTGTCTCCAGTGACGGTCAAAGCTAAACTACTATTCCAAAAACTTTGGATGAGCAATCTCAAATGGGATGACATGGTACCTGACATCATCAAAACAGAGTGGTTGAGTTTACAAGCAGAACTGCCTTCCATCAAGAGGATAACACTATCAAGATGGATAGGAGACACCAAGAATGGTGTAGAGTTATTAGGCTTTTGCGACGCAAGCGAAAGAGCTTACGCTTGTGTTATCTATTGTCGAGTGTTCAACGAACAAGGTCACCCGAAAATAACTCTACTCGCATCCCGGACAAGAGTGGCTCCACTGACACAGAAGGCTACATTGCCACGACTGGAACTGTGTGGCGCGCAGCTACTTGCTGACTTGATGGAAAAAACCAAACAAACTTTTCATGGATGTAACGTATCCACGTTAGCCTGGTCTGACTCGCAAGTTGTACTGGCTTGGATTCAAGGCAAAACGACGCGATGGGAGACTTATGTAGCCAACAGGGTAACAAGAATCAGAAACGTCATCCCGGCAGAGCAATGGCATTACATCAAGTCAGAATTGAACCCCGCTGATTGCGCATCGAGAGGCCTGTTACCAAGCAAACTAATCAATTTTCAACTATGGTGGCAAGGCCCTAAATTCTTGATGAACATGAAACAACCGATACAAAGTCTCTGCACATTTACAACGAATTTCGGCAAGATAAATCACGTTGAAATAAAACATAAGTCACAAGAAAATTATGAAAACACTATAATAACATACTTATTAAACAAATGCAGTTCATTGACACACGTAAACCGTGTAATTGCATGAATATTGCGCGCCACTACAAATATGCGCACTAAGTCGAAATCAGAAACCGCTTTCCTCACAACAAACGAACTAAGGGCAGCGAGTAAAAAGATTATAACTCATGTGCAGCGATCAACATTCATTTCCGAATACAAACAACTTAGCAAAATGGAATTAGTGTCACAAAAGAGCGCAATTTTCAAATTGAATCCGTACATAAACGAATACGGGATCATGTGCGTTGGAGGTCGTCTTAAACACTCAAGTTTACCAGCTGGAATGAAAAACCCTATGATTATCCCACACAAGGGACGCTACACACAGCTACTCATAGAACAAGCTCATTCAAAAACGATGCACGGTGGAGCACGGTTGACGCTAACTTACATACGTCAGCGGTTTTGGATTGTTGGTGGTAACCAGGCTGTCAAGACGCAACTTCGAAACTGTGTGCGTTGTCATCGGTTTAGCAAAACAGACAACCACCAATTGATGGGCGATCTACCGCAACAAAGAATTACTCCATGCCGCCCCTTTACGCATACGGGAGTCGATTTTACAGGTCACGTAGATGTCAAGCACAACAAAGGAAGAGGTGTGAAAACTTCAAAAGGATACGTAGCCATATTTATATGCATGGTGACGAAAGCCGTTCATATAGAGCTCGTCTCCGACCTCACAACAGAGACATTTATGGCAGCATTCCAGCGACTCTGCTCCAGGCGTGGCACCCCTCGTCACATGTACTCAGACTGCGGCACAAACTTCATCGGCGCTGCAAAGGTACTCCACCAAGAATATGAAGAGTTCAGACAACTGCTGACTCCAGATATATTTAATGAGTTAGCCAAATTGGACGTGGAGTGGCACTTCAACGCTCCTTCGTGGCCCACTGCGGGGGGACTGTGGGAAGCCGCAGTCAAGTCGATGAAGCACCATTTGCGACGAGTACTTGGCGAACAAAAGCTTACCTATGAGGAATTCGCAACAATGTTAACAAAAATAGAAGCCTGCTTGAATTCACGACCTCTGTGCCCACTAACGGAAGACCCAGAGGAATTTTACAACTGCCTGACGCCCGGACACTTCTTAACAGGAAGCCCAATTTTATCTATGCCGCTCTCCGATTACAAAGACGAAAACAACATCGATTTACACCGCAGGTGGCAGCTCACCGAGCACATATTTCAACGATATTGGAAAAACTGGTCCAATGATTATCTCGCCACACTGCAAACGCGTTCTAAATGGAACAAGCCCACGAAGAACGTTAAGGAAGGTGACGTGGTACTGCTAAGGGAGGACAACTTACCTCCGGCAAAGTGGGCCTTGGGTCGTGTGTTGAAGACTCATCCGGGAACCGATGGATACGTTCGGGTCACAACCGTCAAAACACAAGCAGGAGTCATCAAGCGCCCTATAACAAAACTATCTCCTTTGCCATTAAACTCAAAAGTTGAGGAAACCACGACAGATGCTATTAAAGAAAACTCTCAATGTCATTCTAAAAATAAACTTACAAAGAATGCTACACGGCCTATCTCAACTTTATTGCTAATGTTATCATTGTTTACATTAGCAACGGGAGCTCAAAGCGCCACAGAAAGCACGCCACTAACACCCGCATCGGCTGCTCAGATTACAAGTCTGGAGCGCGAGCGGCCCGTCTACTACGATACCGTGGGAAAAATGCAAGTAGTTCACGATGAGTGGTTATTAGTCATGTACTACAATCTGACTAATTATTGGGAAGGCACTCGTCGCACTCAAGCTTACTTTGGCAACATGAGGAACTTATGCATTAAAATAGAAATAAAACAATGTGAACCAATAATGGAACAGCTAAGTCATGAGATAAATCATTTGATATATTACAATACTATTTTAATAAACCCGCATAAGCACCTGAGCAACAGAAAGAGAAGAGGCCTTGTAAACGGAATTGGTTCCATCGCAAATAGTCTATTTGGAATACTGGACCAAAACTTCGCCGACAAGTACCAGGACGATATAAGGTCACTTCAAACAAACGAAAACTATCTGTTACAATTGATAAAGAACCAAACTACCATTGTAGAACTTGAGAACCAAGTCTTGAAACGAAGCGAAGATAACATGCAACGTCAATTTCGCTACCTTGACAATTTCATCAATCAGACAAACACAAGCTTCAAATCAATCAAAACAGAGCTAGAGATACTCTCCGCCACTACTTACATCAATTCGGCTGCTCTAACAACATTTCTACTGATTAACAGCTTACGAACGTTTCAAGAAATGTTGTTTAACACTTTAACAAACGTCTATCAAGGACATGTAGACGCACATTTGATTACTCCCGTCCGACTAATGGAAAAGTTGACTGAAATTTCTGGTAGCCTACCAAAAACTTTATCGCTACCTGTACAAAACTACGAAGAAAACATCAAGGAGGTTTACAAGATAATCAATGTGAAAGCACGTGTCACTGAACAATACTTCATATTCGAAGCTCACATTCCGCTAGTATCAAACGATGAGTTCAACTTATACCAAGCAATACCCTTACCAGTTGGAATTGCTACAGGAGCGACCTATGTACATATATCACACAAGTACATTGCGGTCAATTTTCAGAAGAATGTCTACGTTTCTCTATCAGAAAATGATCTAAAGAGATGTACACAACAAAGGTCAACAAATTTTATTTGCAAGAAAAATATGTTATCCTTTGACCTACAAAGCAAAACAGCGCCATGTGAAGCGAAACTTTTATCGCATAAGAACACTGGGCCCTGTGACGTCAGCCGCACGTCATGCAGTGACGCTTGGATCGAATTGCAAGCACCGAACAGCTGGCTAGCAATTTGTTGTCATTCTTTCAATTTTCGAACAATATGTGATAACGAGGTTACGTCACATGCAATCACTTCTTCGAGCATCGTAACACTGTCTCCAGGATGTATACTACAGTCAACCGACGTAACTATACACACGCAACGACAATATAGAAGTCGTATGAAAATGGATTACGAGCTAGCAGCGCCAGTGTTTGATACATCTATAAACAAGATTGTGAATTTGACGTATAGCTACGCTCCAACCAAGCTTCAGAACATGGCCGCGAACCAGGACGCTGCAAGCATTGATCAACAAATCGCATTCCAAAGGCAGAGTGAAGGCAGTCTGCCAGCGATGACAAATCACGACATTCACCATTACACAATTAGCTACTTTCTGCTGGCATCCGCAGTCGTGGCTCTCCTTGCTGTGGTTGGGAGGAAATATTGTCATTACTGGCGTAAGACCAATACTAAGAGACGAACAACAAACAACAAAACAGAGGAGATTGAACTTCAGATTATCCGGAACCCAGAGCACCAGCGAGAGGTAGCCACTGCGCAACCATCAAGGGACATGGATTTGGAATCGGAAACCGGTGTGAAAAACGGAACCAAAAATATTTCTTTTACATTTGATTGATATTTTTTACATTTTTATTTTTGTACTTTTAACGTTTTTACTTATGTACTATGTTTACTTGTACTTGTGATGGCTCTTGCTTTCTCTTTTGGGGTTGCCAAGATGTACAGTCTTGTACTGTGCATATTTGGCTGACGCAGCAACCTGCCTGTGTCATTATTACATTTTATATACAAAACAGTTTAGTAGTGCAATTACTGCCACGCGGTAAACACATTCGAGAAAGGAAACGCCAACTCATCTTCATTGTTATAACCTTTACATTACTACGTGATTAAAGTGATTAAAGTGAACCAAGGCATCTTTTCTTTAAGCACTCCTCAACTACAAGCTTAACAAGCAGACAAGTGTAGAACACTACAACCTTATACTCGAGATTTAATATTTTACTGCTCATCACCTTTCAGCTGTATCGTGATGATTTATAGTCCGAGCGGTGACCATATTCAAATTCTATCGAACTGCAGAATTTCGTGATGATCTGCTTTGTAATAATTATGAAATGATCAATAATAGATTTGGTCAATTTTACCCTGCTGCTCCTATCACACCTATAATAGCGTAATAATATATAGCGCAGTTTATGACCATACTCTAGAAGAATGTCCTTGCATAATCTCAGGTGAATCTGTTCAGCGGTTATCAAGTGATGTTCGGACATCGATAATAAAAAGCAGACAAACAGATAAACAGACAAAAATTATAAAAATCCCATTTTTGGCATCAGTGTCATTGCTAGTAAACATATCAATTATTTTTTTTACAAAATATTCAACACATACAGTTTTCACCTTGTTACGATTTTATTATTTGTATAGATATTGGTGTGCAAACAAACGCAATTGGTCCGTACATCGGATCACGATATTGGATCGCAATATAATATAATATAAACGGCGATAGCATAGTGGCGTACGTAACGGACTGCTGAGACGAGGTCTCGAGTTCGATCCCCAGTCGCCCCGGGCACACACCTCTGACTTTTAGTAGTTATGTGTGCATTAATAAATGTTAATTATCGCTCGCTTAATAATGTACCCGGTAGATGCAATAGGCTCGCCCCCTGTTACATTGGGACCTTAACATAACTGGCGAATCGTGGGTGTGTAATACACCTCTGCCTACCTCTTCGGGGATACAGGCGTGAAGTTATGTTTATCCGCATTCTGGAACCCATAACACAAGCTAGTTAAGCTATTCTTGCTTTGGGTCTAGAAAGCGCTGTGTAGAATGTCGTAGAATATGTATTTATTTATACAAATATTTGCACTGAGCAGGAATCGAACCCGCGCCCCTTCCCGTAGCAGTCGAATTCACTACCACTACGCCGCCTGAGGCCGTCAAATGATCGCGTTAATTAAAGGCATTTCCCGCTAGTGCGGCCCCAACATAATAAAATCAGATAAAACTTAACAATACTAGGTACTAATCAAATTGAATATATCTGGCCTGCACAAAACGTGAGATGGATCAAAACAGGAAGCAGGAAGCAACAAGATAGCAACTGTAAAGTGATAGGAATAGCTAGATCAATGGATTCCCAACGGGCACTTACTAACAGTATTCAATACTAAAGTACTGTGCCATCGCTGGTTTCAATATGCACGTTAACCTTTACTGGTATACATAAAGATGTTATAGCATGAACAGAACTTGGTTTTGATTTATAAGAATGTTACAGTATAAAATACGGTGTTTTAGGGTGCGTTTCCACAAGAGATGTGTGTGTAAGATACGTAGCGAGGGATGTGTTTGTTGAGAACCTATAGCATCATATTAGGGTAGGTATAGCTAGCCTTGCTCAGCGCAGCTCTAGAGGAAGCGGCTCAGCAGAGCTAGGTTTTTGTACATGCAACACAAAGGAAGAATGGGTGCTACGGATGTGTTGCGAGGGATGTGTATGAGGGATGTGCAGCAAAGACGCGCGCGGGCTTCGTTGCCACCACAACTCACCTCGCTCGCATCAGAAACGAGCCGGCTGCATACCCTCGCACCGCTCATCTGCACACGCGTTTCACAGCGTCGCGTTGCTACCAATCCTCGCACCGCTCAGCGGCCTAGCACATCGCCACGCGCCGGCGAAAACACTCACATTCGTTCCATAGTCTCGCTACGCATCCTCACACTACCTAGCTACCTCGCACATCTATGGTGGAAACAGCCTAACTTTCTGGTCATTTTAATTTCAGTTTGTTTTACTTGAATTTTTTTTTGTGATCTAGTTTACATTTTTAATTTAGAAAAACTGATTGACTGGGCTGACTGTGCTGAGTTTGTCAAAGAAGTACGGTTATATGATTATAATTATAAGTATGATAGCGACTGCAATACGAGGTTCTTCAAGGGCATTAGAGGGTTTTTACAGGGTCGGCAGCGTGAGTGTGTCGCCCCTGTCACACATCACACGTCTATGGCCGCCGTAACCGCGTCCTATCAGGTCAGGCCGTTTTCCGTCTGCTACTTGAATGGTATAAAAAACTGGTTAAGTGCGAGTCGGACTCGAGCTAGAATCATGATATTTTGCAAAAAGGAAAGTCCTATAGCACAAGTGAATTGAAAATTCCAAAGCTGTAAACATGTATTTACCCGCATCACAAAAAATATATTTGTATGTCTGTCTTTCAAGACTAGAAGCTCTACAGCAACGTTTAGTTCGCCCCTAATCCAGTTTTGTACAGAACCCTCAGTGCGCAAGTCCAACTCGCACTTGATTGTTTCTTAAATTACTAATAATTTTACGACTCTTTTGACTGCTATCAACTGAATATTATAACTGTTAAACACATACATACATATATCCACGCTTTTCTCTCTCCGGGATAGGCAGCGACAAAACTCCTCAATCTGCTTCTTAATAACTATTTCAATTATGTTTAAACCGAAAACCAGCTATTTTTTATTAGCAATTTCAACTGTCACTTTTTAACTGTCACAAAAAATTTCTTGTTTCTTTTTTCGGATCAGAGGGACTCTCCTGGTCTCAGGGAACCCCCTCGGGGGTGTCCTCCCCCCATTGCCCCCCTTTTTCACCCTCTGGGAAAATATTTCATAATTTATTCCGAGGCTGGAGAAAGCCCGTCAGTCCTCGTGGGTACCCATTCGAGGGTCACCCCCCCCCATTGCCCCCTTTTCACCTTTCTGCTCAATATGAGTCAGCAGGAAGAGCTGATGAGGAGAATGCTCGAAGAGCAAATGGCGCGGAAGGAAGCGGAACTGCTGGAGCTGCAGGCAATCGCGGGCTTTAACCCCCGCTCGTCGCTGCAACGGACGCCGCCATCGTCGTTCGGAACCCCCATAACCAGCCCCCCGCCCCCCCCCGGACCAGCTGCCGCCGTCCGCGGCTGCGAAGCGACCGTTGACTTCCCCGCAGAAGATCCAGCAGGAAGCCATCAGAAGGAGACTACTGACAGGCACCAGGCCGGCTTGCACTCCTCCATTGGGAGGGATTTTTACCACTAAATCCAAGGAACCCGCGGTGGCTCCACCGGCTGCGCAAATTGACTCCCCATCAGAGGCGGGAGACCTGGAGAGCTTAGCGACGTTGGACATGGATCCAACCATGACGGCTACCCCGACCGAGCTGCAGGCGGTGGCAGCGGCACACACGCGCAATATTATGGACGCGGTCAGGTCAAAAACGTGTGCGCTGCAGCCCCCACCAGGTCCTTCGCCAGCGTACTGAAGTTGGGCAGGTACAGCGACGAGGTCAAGAGGATCCCAGCGAGACCGGGCCCAGCAGTGGCAATCTACCCAGCGGAAGATCAGCGCGACATTATCAAAACGGCCCAAGAAACAAAGGACATTTTGAAGGAATCCGTCAAGCCGGCGGACATCGGGGTCCAGATACACAGGATCAGAACGTGCGGGAACGGTGGGGTTGTCGTTCAGACAGCCTCTCCCAACGCGGTGGAAGCCCTTAGGAGAGCCTTGCCCCCGACGTTGCGCGTGGCCGAGCCCCTGGATCGAAGGCCAATGATCTCCCTGGTCGGGGCTGATGGAAGTCAAACTTTTGAAGAGCTCCTGGTAGACCTATACGAGCAGAACCTGAAGGACAACGCGAACTGGCCCAGGGAAAAGGTATCTGCAGAGATCCGGGCGCTGTACCGCAGAAACCGGCACGGAAACCGCTGTATGTGGGTGTGCCAGGCCTGCCCCGCCCTTCGCCAGATGCTCGTGGATAGGGGCAGGGTATACGTGGGCTGGGAAGTCATAGAAATAAATGACTTCATAGGCGTTACATGTTGCCGCAGGTGCCAACAATTTGGACACCCCGAAAAGTACTGCCGGGCGAAATCTACGACCTGCGGGCTGTGTGGAGGAGACGGCCACAAGAACTCCGAGTGCCAGTCGGACGTGAGGCGATGCGCGACATGCCATAAGTTTGGCAGAAAGGGAGCGGCCGACCACGCGACTAACGCGCGAGAATGCCCGGCCCGACGCCATGCCGAGGAGCAGGAGCTCAAACGGATCAACTATGGATAACTCCACCAACGCCTTGAAAATCGGGCAGCTGAACGTGCAGGGAGCTGCCGACGCCACCGCGGCTGTACCCGCCATGGCCAGGGAATTCGGCCTGGACCTGGTTCTCCTACAGGAACCGTACATTGGGGGAGAATTAAACACCCACCCACAACTCCTCGTCCCACCTGGAGGGACAGGCAAGGTCGCCATTTTTATGTCCCGCACCGACATCCCCTGCACAGTTCTGCCACACCTGTCAAACTCCCACTGTATGGTGGCCGCCTTGGATGTTGGAAGGCAGGGGGGGCTCACCGTGGCAACCTCATATTTCCAGTGGTCGGATTCTGCCGGCCCGTACCTGGCCCACCTGGATCGCGTTCTGAACGCAATGCAAGGAAGCGCCGCCCTGATTGGTGCTGACGTCAACACCCATTCCCCGCTGTGGGGCTCGGAGCCACGACACTACACGGGCAAGGGGGCGGAGGTGCCCAGACGACGGGAGGAGGTGGAAAATTTCATTGCCGGCAGGGGCCTGAATATCCTCAACGTAGAAGGCCATATTCCCACATTCTCCACAACAAACGGCGAATCCTACATCGATGTTACGCTTGCGAGGGGGGGAGTTCCGGTAGCGAAGTGGGAGATACACCCGGATGCCAACGTGTGTGACCACAGGCTGATTGTCACCACTATTAACTTCACACGAACATCTGGAGAGAGCAGCCATAGTCAGCCGTCGGAGGAGCCAAGGAGGTTTCGGGAGCGTGGTGCGGACTGGGAGCTCTACCGAGCGGGGATCAGCGAGTCAATCGGACAACTGGACTGGACGAGGGACGCCGGACATCTGTGCCGCTCCCTCACCCACCTCATGGGGCAGGCTGCGGAAAGGGCACTCGGTTCTGTATCTGGTGGCAACCGCGCGAGGGGGCACGAATGGTGGACGCCAGCCCTCGACGAGGTACGACGCGCTCACAATAAGGCTCGCAGAGCCTATCAAAAGTCCAAGTGTAAAAATCTGTCCGATGCCATTCGTGACTCGCTCAAACGGACACTCAGCGAGTGCAGGCGCCGGTACAGACTCATGATGGAGCGGGCGCAGCTTGACTTTTTCCGGGAACTCGCAAACTCCGGCAACCGCGATCCTTGGGGCCCTGCGTATCGAATGGCCAACGGACGACATCGCCCACCGTCCAACGTACTATACGCGGTTGAGTACATGGGGGCCCATCCCGGGGATGTGGGGTCTGCCATGAGCAACCTGGTAAATTCACTGTGCCCCGACGACACCGCCGATAACGACAGCCCATACCACAGGTCGGTTCGGCTCATGGCGGCCTGCACGCCCCCGGGCCGGGACGCGCTCCCTCCATCATGGGGGGAAATACGGGATATAGTCAAGAATCTTCCTAACACAGCTCCGGGAATCGACGGGATTACGGCCCGCATGGTTAAACATGCGTGGCCCGTGGCTGGCTCCGAGCTGACGCGTGTTCTCGGCAAATGCGTAGAGGAGGGCACATTTCCTGATGCGTGGAAGGACGGAAGACTGGTCGTGCTCCCGAAGGAAAACGGCAAGCCTCTATCCGATCCTAAAGCGTATCGCCCCATCACGCTACTCTCGGTTCTGGGCAAAATCCTGGAGCGGGTTATGCTTAGGTGCGCCCCTAACATTCTGCGCAATACCTCCACCTACTAGCACGGCTTCACCCCAGGTCGTTCGACCCTATCAGCATTAGAGTCCCTTCAGGACACGGTTTCGGCAAGTAGGGCCAAATACGTCCAGGCTATTTTTCTGGACATTTCGGGCGCCTTCGACAATGTGTGGTGGCCCATGATACTACTGAAGGCAAAAAACGGAGGGTGTCCCCCCAATGTATACAGGATGCTGGGCTCATACTTCACGCGCAGTCGCGTGGGGCTCTTTTCGGGGAGCAGGTCCTTGTGGAAAACATCCACGATGGGGTGTCCGCAGGGTTCTGTGCTGGGCCCGACTCTGTGGAACCTGCTTATGGACGATTTGTTTCGGCTGCCATACCCAGACGGAGTGCATCTGGTCGCGTATGCTGATGATGTTACGATCCTCGTCGAGTCCAACTCTCGCGCCGGCATTGAGGACACTGCTTCGCGGGCCTTAAACCTGGTGACTGACTGGGGTAAAAGGAACAGACTGGGTTTTTCCCCTTCGAAGTCATCTTCGATGACCTTGAAGGGTAAGCTGCCTGGCCGGCCTCCGACTATAAGACTCGACGGAATCTCAGTTGTCGGCGTACGATCGACCAAGATCCTGGGGGTGGTAGTCGACACAACGTTCTGCTTCAGGGAGCACGCGGTGTACATTGGGGAAAAGGCCACAGCTGCCTTTGGTAAGATGTCGCGCGTATCCGCTGCATCCTGGGGAATACGGTATAGGGCCCTTAAGACCCTGTACCACGGCACCTTTGCTGCCATTATCACTTACGCGGCGGGGTGTTGGTGGAGACGGGCGGCATTTCACGTGGTCCGCTCCGCATTGTTGAGGACGCAGAGAGCGGCTCTGGTCCTTCTGACCAAAGCCTACCGCTCGGTCAGCACTCCGGCGCTGCCGGTTCTGGCGGGGGTGTTACCCGCCGACTTGGAGGTGACTCGTGCGGGCAGACTGGACAACGTCCGACACCTTAACCGGGGCGAGTTCAGAACCGAGAGGAAGAAAATTTCGGAGGAGACTGTTGCCTCCTGGCAGCAGAGATGGGAGGTTGAGGACAAGGGTAGGGACCTGTTTCGATTCTTTCCGGAAGTGTTGGCTCGCCTCAGGGCGACCTGGGTCGAGCCTGACTATAAAGTTTCGCAAATTCTAACCGGCCACGGGTGTTTCCGTAAGAGGTTGTTCGACATGACTCTTGCATCAACTCCCCATTGCTATTGTGGTGATGGGGAGGAAACAGTGGAACACATACTGTGGTATTGCCCGCTGTATGGCGCTGCCCGGGACACGATGCTCGACGGGATCTTGCGTGAGGGGGAGGGCCCAGTCTACTACTGCGACCTCGTCTCCTCGGAGGCCAACTTTCGGTTGCTGCGGGACTTCGCGCACAGATGGCATGCGCAGCGGTCGCTGCTGGAGATCGCTTGACGGGCAGCACAGGAACCGAGCGAGCGGCGAAGCCGTCACTGTGTTGTCAGCCGCAATCGCGGCCTTCGCTTGTAGCCGCCCCTGAATAGGGAGAGGGCCGGGACAGAATTTGTGGGAGTCAAGAAAGTGCACGCCCGAAAGAGCAGTCGCAAGTAAGGCGTGCACCTCCCGTGATTCGGTCTTAATAGCCAAGAGGCTGGGAAGACCATGGGAAGGAGGAGGGTGTCACTTTTTAATATTTCAGTACATATTTAAGTATCACTTTTATCATAGCTAACGTATTTAATTGATCAGTAAACTTGTGTATAGAAAATCTGCCCATTTAAATATTCATTAACCTACATAAATACCAGAGTCAATATGAATATCTCGGGCATTAAGAAATTACGTCGTTCAGCTTATCCGATCATCCTCTTAAGCTTTTGATTCATTTTGAAGGAGATACCATTCGTACCTACGGCTCTTCTTTATCTTAAGCCACTTGTTCTTCTACCGCAATGTGGTGAAAAATACAAATTAGAGCAATAGCTTAATGCCTGTTTTATGATAACGTGAATAGAAATACAAAGTTTTTAAAGATTGGTCTTATAGCTGGTAATGTATTTTTGATTTGAGCGGCGATAGCATAGTGGCGTACGTAACGGACTACCGAGACGAGGTATCGAGTTCGATCCCCACTCGCCCCGGGCACACACCTCTGACTTTTCATAGTTATAAGTGTATTAAAAATGTTAATTATCGCTCGGTTAGTAATGTGCCCGGTAGATGGCAATAGACTCGCCCCTGTTACATTGGGACCTAAACATAACTGGCGAATCGTGGGTGTGTAATACGGGGGGCCTATATGTAGTCGGGGCATTCGACTACATATAGGCCCCCCGTATTACACCCCGTCCTTGCGACGCACGCTGCTGCGAATTATTTTTCAATGCCCCACAGGTTCGAAAGCTCATGGACTCGAATGAAATAGTCGCGAAAGACGCTGTTTCGAAAAACATTGTTGCGATTAGAGTGCCTATTAGAGTGACTAGTGGTTCCGCCGCTTCTGGGTTAGGTTAGGATAGAACTGTGACCCCAACAGCGCCACTAGTCCGGAATGTTGGATTTCGATAATGTGACTATATTCGAGCGTATGAGGCAGTGAAAATGTTGAAACATTAGACACCCGTGTAATACACCTCTGCCTACCCCTTCGGGGATACAGGCGTGAAGTTATGTTATCAAACTTTTGATCTGTAGTTGAAACATGGTTCCTATGTGACCATGGCCTCTAAATATCGGACTAGGCTCTGACACAAGCTTTCCTCTCAGTGATTGGCTGGGCCTTCATTTTGGTAGGCACCACAGGGTGCTACCCACGCTATTATATTATAGCGTAGTGAACATCTTTGGGTGTGGGTGTACAGACAGCCACACCCAAAGATGTTCAAGCTCGTGGAAAACCTTAGTGAATCAATTAATAAGACATGTTAAACATGGAATAAGGTGATAATTACATGCTACCTCGTTTTTCTGCGCAGTCGGATAGATACAGGTCAGTTTGCCTAGAGAATAGGGACACTGTAATTTCGCAGGCGACTCAGGCGCCGGAGGTCACTTAACGACCTCCGGCGACCATGAGCGCAGGCCTGGGGATGACAGGGGAGGCAACTTGTCACCCCAGCAGAAGCAGGCCGGGGCGGTGGGGCGACTAGCGCCCCTCCCCCAAACCGGGGCAAGACGGGGACACCGTGGTTCCCAAACCCGAGGGGGCCATCTCGAAACCGGAGATTGGGCCATCTCCGGTTCAGTCGGGGTGCGAGGGATATGCTCCATGGGCAACCTTACACCCCGGCGTCTGAAGACCCGAGACGGCGTGCGGTTTTAGTCGGTTCAAGCCTGACATAACGGCCCCCGCTGGCCGGCGGGGGGGTTTTCCGAGGGGCTTTCCGCACGAAAAAAAAAGGGGCACTGTAAGTGTAGTATGTGACTACGTGGCGAAACGAAATATGAAAAATATCGAGAATGTGCGGGTGGATGAAGAACTTTGTACCTCACGGACTCGACAACGGAGGACGTGCACCACTGCACCAGTCAGCCTGTAACCACGGCCAGTGTAACCTGGTCTAAACGTCAGGCAATCCAAAGGTATGTATGTATCTATACATGATCGCGTTAATTCCCGTTAAATTATTGTAAATCATGGAACGCAAAAGTTAAAAAATTAGTAACACATGTTATGGAATTTACGAGTACTAAGCGGGATTACTGAACATTGTATCAGTTTGAACAGAAATCATCTCTTGCAATAAGCTTAAAATTTAAGTTACACAGTTGAAAGAACAAGAATTATCCTCAAAATTACATCTGTATCAAAGAGATATATTAATTAAATTTACCTGCTTAAGCCGTTAAGTTATTAGAAATGTAAAGGAAACCTTGTTACGCTTAGTGGAACCTGCCTATAAAAGGACGAACCATTTATGTACTTACTAAACGTAGACCTATTCTTTTCTCTGTTTTAAATATTCATCACTTGCAATGTTCCTACTTAATTTAAAGGACATTGTAATCTGGAATTCGGAGTGAGGCTTTAAATACCTTTTTAAGTTACCTACCTTTGTTTTATATCTTACCATTTATTTTTGCCTAATGGATTGCTTTGACCTTTCCTGATTATTCAATGTACTTTTACATGTTTTATGACTGAAATGTGAGCTCATGTATGCATTAAACAGAATGGTAGAAATAAATATCTGACAAAGGGTTCCTCACTTTAGGCATCTACTATTTCGATTAAGCATGAAAAAATATGAATACTCAAATAAAATTGATGTATTTGTAACAAATATACCGAAGGACCACACAATAAAGAAAAATAAATACTATGATCTCACAAACGAATTAATCAAAAACGGTTACGTGGTTAATTTGTATGCAGTGGAAGTGGGAGCGAGAGGTATACCAGCAAAATCTCTCTGTAACCTACTTAAAGATCTAGGCCTATCGAGAGCTACAATAAGCTCATTACTAGGACGAATGTCTAAAGCGGCACTAGTAGGTTCGTATCAAATTTGGTTAGGCAGGGAGGGGAACTTGGGTAGTGAAGGTGAGTGTTGATGTACATCAACAAAAGGGACCCCTTCTAAACCTACACTTGGGTCGCAAGTCCCAGGCACTGTCCCGAGTTCCCAACTCAGCAACGCGATGGACCCGGCACCCGCACGGAGAATCCATGGATTGCTAAGAATATCGGTCTCTATTAAAAAATTAAAAGACTTATCTGTGCCAAAAATCCCTTAAAGAATATAAATATACTTTGGGAAAATCTTAATTTTTTGAACATAATAATTATGACTTTCGACAAATGAAGTTCGGATAAGTTGCGATGGATTTTAAACAATACTTTAATAAGTATGGTAAGTTTCCATAATTCTTAATTATATTACCATATTGAATTAAACTATTTTTAACGGATTCTAGCAGCTAGCAGCCATGGTCACGGGAAGACTACCCTCTCTGGTAGTCTCTGCATGACCATAGCTGCTGAAAAGCAATCATAACTCCGGGTTCAAAGTAAATATTAAAATAACATCAAATAAATCGCGATAGAATCTGTGTGAGTTGATTGAATGCAAGGTAAATTGCGGTTTACGATTTATGACGTATTAAAAAAAACTACTTACTAAATCTCGTTAAAACCAATTTTCCATGGAAGTTTACATAGTACATCATATATTTTTTTTTAGTTTTATCATTCTCTTATTTTAGAAGTTACAGGGCCGTGTCTTTGGAAGTGTCTCTCGCGCAAAGACCAAAATTATTTTTTTCTATTTTTGTGTGAAAATCTTAATGCGTTTCACAGAATACATCTACTTACCAAGTTTCAACAGCATAGCTCTTATAGTTTCGGAAAAAAGTGGCTGTAGCATACAGACGGATAGACAGAGAGACATGACAAATCTATAAGGGTTCCGTTTTTTGCCATTTGGATACGGAACCCTAAATATAGTTTTATTTCAATGTGTGACATTCGCGTAAACTTCCAACAATATCAATATTACTCTATTCGAGAAAAATATGGCTTAATTTTTTTTTTTTAAGCAGACAAAATGAAGCTTATGGAAAAAAATATAAGCGCAATACGCCTTACAAAAGAGACCCTCGCTTTATTTATTTAGGACGACAGCTTTTCGCATTTCTTTATAGTCAACCTGTCTTCCTATTAACAATCTTACATCTCAGAGACTCTTTGTAGGGTTTTTTATTTTAGAAAATAAAGTTTATCAGTTAAGTTTATTCAAGATTTTTTTCTAAAGCTGTTTTCTTGTTAATTGCTTTAAGGTATTTACTAACTGCTATGTTGAGTTTACTGTATTGTATTTTCAAACTTTCTGACAGGGGTGCTACGAAGTAGTCTGTCTAGTTTACTGGTGGTAGAAATTTGATGACACAAATTTGTCACAAAATTCGGCCGGGTAGGACCACCGTGCACGATTGCGAAAAACCCTCCATAGTAATCCAATTTCGGTTTGATTGCGTTCAGGGGTCAGCAAGTGCATAGCCGGGCAGGAGGGATTGTGGTCGCAGCACTAGTGGGACCGGTGGGTGACACGCGGTGCTGCGACGACAATCCTCTTCTGATGAGGCCGTCAAGCTGATTGCCACCATTGTTAACATGGTACGTGTATGTAATGGTGACCCTCTTTCCTGAGACTTTACCTTCAGCTTACCATCAGGCGAGGTGAAGTCAAATTGACGTGTCCTAAATATAAAAAAAGTAACATATTGTTGACTATATAAGTTTAATATTGAACATCATGAAAGAAGTTAGTACAATTATTGAGCCATCAACCATAAATATACTGACAAAAGAATACGAGCTTATTTTATTTTACACTTCTCATCAGAAAAATCGAAACACTTAATTTTTATAACATATTTCCTAATTTAACACAAAAGAGATGACACAAAATGAAAAAAATCACATGATTATATAGCTGGCAGTTTCGCCATTACAGTTGTAACCTAAATTCAAAATTGGAATTTCATTTGTTTATCCAAAAAAGGAAATGAATCATTGTTTTGAGACAAAAATGTGTTTTTAGAGTTGGAGTATATCTCACCTTTGAAACTAAAAATTAGCATGTATCTTGAAACTTTTTCTTCTTTATTAGTTTACTGTGACTTTGGGACGTCTGAAAAAAAGTTCATTTTCTAAAACTTATGGATACTTCGCTCGCAGAAGCGGCGTAAGTGGTGGCGTTGCTGGATACTGTACTTAATCTGCGTGTTGTGGCTGCAAGATTGCATTTAAGTCTGTCCTCTGTTCATATAGTGAATAGGTTCCTTCTAGGCAAACGTGATCCATCGTAGACCACATCGTCACTTACGATCAGGTGAGACGTGACGTTTGACCTCTAGGTCAAACGTGAGTCTATAATTCATAAAAAAAAAATATAGTCTACAAACGCTATCGGGAGACAGGTTTGTTCACCCGCCGTTCAAGATCTGGCAGAAATCGGGTCACTTCTGAGCGAGATGATAGATTTATTGTAACAACTTCCTTACGAAATCGACGCCTTAACGCTTTTCAACTTCAGCAGCAGCTTCATGTTATACGTAGAGTGGCTGTAAGTGACTCAACCATTAGAAGAAGGTTGAAGGAACGTGGACTGGTACCGCACAAGCCAGCAAATGAGCCGAAATTAACTGCAGACCATCGAAGAGCGCGCCTTAACTTTGCACGTTCTCTTTTCTGATGAGTGTAAAATTATGCTGTATGGTAACGATGGAAGGAACAAGGTATACAGAACAGATGGAGAACGCTTTGCACAATGCTGCATTAAAGAGAAGAGAGAGAGAGAGAGAGAAAGAGATTAGAAAAAATAAACTTGCAAAGTGTTTCGATTTTTCTGATGATAAGTGTAATTTATTTATGGATGTATTGTTTATTATTTTGCGTGTTCAATAAGGATTCGTGCCGAACAAGACGGATATATCTCTATCGAACGATTGAAGCAACGTCGAAGGTTGTTCTACATATTATTGGGATTTGAAACGACCACTTTATTGTGGTTATAAATTTCTTAGTTACGAGTTATTTTCTTTACCAAAAACTTAAGAGTATAAATGAAGCGTCAGTAAGTTATCGATATCAGCCTTACGATCGATAGGTCTTGGGTTCAAATTCTGGCCATTGCACTATCAACGTGAACTCACTCACAGGTTACATCCATTTTAAATTTGAATAGAATTGACATTGTGCTTAAAACTATATCATTCGTAACTTTGTGCATATTGATATAATTTATATATTATTGTAATGCATACTTGACATTATTACTAATTAATTGACATCTAAGAATCTAATCAATAACTATTCTAAAATTGACATCAATAAATTATCATATATCTGCCCTATTTTGAAGAAATTTTACATTTGAAATTTACACTAAATTAAATTCTCTAAATTATGTATGAAACAAATTGATTGAATACCCAAAATTTAGATAGTGGTTGGTCATAAAATAAGAACTGTCTGACTATATATATAAATGTAAATATAAATAATAAAATAAGTAATAAAATAATATATTACTTACAAATTTAATGTGTAATAAATGTAAATTGTAATAAATTTAATATATGCATGTTATTTTGTATGCCAATCGGCGGAACATAGCATGTACCAAAGCACCCTGTAAACATCTATATTAACCTGTGTTTACGAAATAAATAAATGAAATGAAACTCCTAACACAAGCAATTTCGCTTAGCTGGAGGGGTTAAGGGAGTTCTAGAATTATTAATATCGATTCGATTACTAAAAAATAAAACGTTCACAAAATATTTTAACGGAGTATATTACGCTTGCTTATGTAATATGACAACTGAATGTTTAGGTTCAATGAAAACTTCATGTTGAAAATTTTACTGAGGCCAAAGTTTTAAAATCTAGTTCGGCAACTTTAAACCACTTATGAATAGTGAATACTCCAGTGAATATTCACAAATCCACTGCATCGCTAGAAACTTAAACCGTGTTTGAACAGGTTTCAATTTAGCCACCGAGAAATGCAAGTTTGTTCGATTCAATCTATCGCGAATCAACTCAATGACATTCTGTGTGAAATGAATTTATTTCCATAGAATTCGCAATCTACTGAAGAGGTAATCTTGCTCAAGTGGGCATTTAAAATATTTAGGTGAATTTTCGGCTTAGATTTTAGAAAACATATTAGACAAATATGTTTTCGATTCAAAACTATTGCAATATATCGTGAGCATTTTAATAAGTACCATGCGAAGTAGACATAATAACAGTATTCTACGTAGAGACAAGCGTGTCTTTTAAAAAGGATACCGCAGGTCTGGTGTGACCTGCGGTACCCGTCTCACATTGTTCCATACTCCGATTTTACGCAATGCTATTTTAATGACGCTCTCGATGTAGTTTTTGTTGTTTAGTTTGCAGGGAGCTTAGGTCTCTTCCATACTGATTATGTTGATATTGTTGTGTAGTGTTGGTGGTGTGTTCTGAAGAGTTGGGAGAAGAAGGAAAGAAAATACATTAGCTAGAAACTGAACAAGGCTATATTTTCATTTTTTAAACCTTTTAAAACACTGAAGTTAAATTTTATTGACCTTACAATGTGTTGATTTGCATTTGCTCACACGGGAGATTGAGCTGCTTATTAACTCGTCAAAAATTCATGTTAAAAAGTTTTTTTTATTTTTTTTATTTTTTATTTCAATAGCGTGTTATTAACGGAGAAATTTTATCACTAGCACATGAAAGAAGAAGACATAAATAGTTATTTTAATACTAATTTGATAAGATTCAATGTACTAGTGATTAAAGTCTATATAGATAATAACATGCAAATGCAGTTCGAAAACGTGTGATTCTATTTTAATAGTTTTTTAACATAAGGTTTTGACGATATATACGTCGCAAAACTCCCTCTGTGATTGATGCGCATATGCAAATCAACACATTGTATAACAAAATCTAAGAATTATTTAAAATACGGTTTCGAAATTATTAATATCCTATCTTTTTCATTTAGTTCAGTGGTGTAGACGTGATAGACGGACAGAGTTTTTTTTTTCTTGGTTCGGAGAAAAAGGGGAACTGACAGACACGACATGAGAATAATGCAGTAAGAGCCCTTCACCTTACATCAAATGGGAATTCATGAAAACCAAATGCCAAACTTCAATTAGGTTTACTTACTTACTTAACAAAATTACAGTAGTTAGTAGCATGATAGAAAGAAAGAAAAAAAGAAATAGATAGAAAATATGTTTTTATTGCGGAATGGTACACAATACACATAAAAAAGGAATAAAATAAACCAGGGCGGAAGAAATATATAAAAATTTAGAAACAACGATAGCAGCTACTCAGTCGACGACTGCTGGAACACAACATTGATCGAGGGTTCGAGGCAATAAACATAAATATATTCTTTATCTGTGGTCGCCGCCTGAGCAGATAGTCGCATGACGTATGAAAACATTGAGAAATTCTCAACGTGTTATGTTCTGCTACGTGTAATACACAGCACGTGTTTTATCTCTACTTAACGATTAAGCGAATATTAAAAACAAATGGAAACAATATTAAAAATTTATACGCTGTGTCCGCAATTGTAGATGGATACTCAACATACACTGAGGTCGATATCAACCACCGAAGTACTGATTTTCAATTCCAACCCTTGCGTGCCAACTTAGTACCACCTGACATCGTCAGCCAATATCGCTTCCTAAGTCACAAACAAACATAATTCCTAGTAAGTAAATCCAAATATGAATAAAGAAGAATACCGCACGCCAAAACGGTAAGTAATCTTTGCAACATTTTGACAATACAACAACTGGCGTCAACGTCAACGGCCAAGAGTCTGACCAACCGGCCCGTTTCAGGGCCAGCTGACCCCATTGCACGAGGGGGTCGGGGTATGGCGGGCCTGCAAGGCCCGCGCGGGTGGGGGCCGCTCCAGGTACCCCTCTGCTGTTATCAGAGAGGACACTGCGAATGGCCCAGGGTCAGTCGGAGTGCGAGGGATATGCTCTATGTGTAACCTTACATCCCGGCGTCTGGAGACCCGAGACGGCGTGCGGTTTTAGTCGGTTCAAGCCCGCTTAACCGCCCTCGCTGGCTGGCGGGGGGGTATCCGAAGGAATTTCCGCTCAAAAAAAAGGTATACATTTATACACATAACATAACTAAACCCACCATTCCTCCCATCAGACGTCCCCAACCGCACGTCTAAACAGTGCAGTGGGACCTTGGAACAAAGAAAGCCATGCATACCTTTTTTTTTTTCGCGCGGAAATCCCTTCGGATACGGGGGCGGTTATGTCGGGCTTGAACCGACTAAAACCGATATATAACGCTGTCAGGTGCCCGCTTCACAGCAGTGAAGACCTACTCCGGAATTATATATAGCTGATAGGCGAAAATATCCAAGGTAAAAACAAAAGCATATGTGCTTAATGCATACTCTTCTGGTGTAGAAGGAGTCTTTATACATACATACATACATACATACATAAATATAGTCACGCCTTTTTCCCATAGGGGTAGGCAGAGACAACATCTTTCCACTTGCTACGGATCTTGGCATACGCCTTTCGCTTCTTCCACTTTCATAATTGTTTTCATACATGCACGCCGGTTACGGGTACTTCTGACCTGGCCCTTCTTTAAAACGTCATCGATCTGATTGGCATACGCACGCCTAGGTCGACCTTTACCGGGTTGCCCAGTAACCCTCGCCTCATAAATGCGTTTTGTTAATCTCCTTTCATCCATCCTCTCTACATGACCGAACCATCTAAGCATCCCTTTCTCTATCTTGGTCACTACATCTTCTGTCATACCACAACGTTCCCTTATCACGCTGTTCCTCACTCGGTCCATCAGGGTCACTTCAGCTATACTTCTCAGACTTCTCATTTCAACAGCATTCAGCCTACTCTCGTGTTCTTTCTGCCACACCCAACATACCTTACTTTAAAACTGTGTTTGAATTTTAGGTTCCTTATAGGTGGAGGCAGATCATTCCAGATTCGCATCGTTGCATATTTCAGGTAACCTTGAAAAGCTGTAGTTCTATGCTTTGGTACTGATATTTCGCTGGTACCTGACAGATTAAGGATAGTGATTTTGTCTTAAACATATTTTTTCATATAAATAGCCAGGTGTTTTACTTTTTAACAAATCAAAAAGCATAGCGGCTAGACGCAGCCTTCTTCTGAGGGCCAATTCTCGTAATAAAAAGATCTTCCCGTGACCATGGCTGCTGAAAAGCAACCGAAACGTCGGGATCAATGTAAAATTTAAAATAACATCAAATAAATGGCGATAGAATCCATTAAAAATAGTTTTATTTAAATAAAAAGATGTTCAAAATTCAGTCTCAATCTATTCTCGATCTTCCAAATGTCAAAAAAGATGTTCTCGTAACAAAATTTTATTTTAAGATATAAAAGATATAAAAAAAATGTTATAAGAGCACTTTTTTTAACATTTGGGAGATCGAGACTAGATTGAGACTGGATTTTGAACATCTTTTTGTTACGAGAATTGGGCCTCTGGCCTCCATCTTCAACCTATTATTACTATTATTATAAGCTGTTAAGTGCTGCCATCTTGGTATTTGAAAATAAAATAAATAATAAATAAATATTCTACGATATTCTACATAGCACTTTCTAGACCCAAACTAATCAACTAATCATAGTTTAACTAGCTTGTGTTATGGATTCCAGAATGCGGATAAACATACTTACATACCTTTATAGGTAGATTTCAATGAAATCGATCTACCTTTCTTTTTTTGTGCGGAAATCCCTTCGGATACCCCCCCCCCCCGCCGGCCAGCGGGGGCGGTTATGTCGGGCTTTAACCGACTAAAACCGCACGCCGTCTCGGGTCTACAGACGCCAAGGTGTAAGGTTACCCATAGAGCATATCCCTCGCACTCCGACTGACCCTGGGCCATTCACAGTGTCCCCTCTGATAACAGCAGAGGGGTACCTGAAGCGACCACGCTTCCCCGCGGGCCTTGCAGGCCCGCCATACCCCGACCCCCTCGTGCAATGGGGTCAGCTGGCTCTGAAAAGGGCCGGTTGGTCAGACTCTTGGCCGTTGACGTTGACGCCAGCTACTCCAGAGGAGCAATCAATGATGCGTCATCGCCCATGTTGCCCAGGGTGCACCAAACTTGGAGGTGATCCAACCAGTCGCACCCCGAAATCGATCTACTTATTGGTTTCTTGACTACTGTCGAATTTAAAAAAAAAACTTCATAGGAGGTCTAGTTATGACCCCCTGAATCCGAAATGATTTTTGAATTTTTTTAAATGCAAACATATTGTACATAGAAAATCTCAGACCAATTCAAATAAACATATCGATACATATAAATATTTGCACTGAGCGGGAATTGAACCCGCGTAGCAGTTGAATGCACTACCGCTACGCCACAGAAGCCTGAGTGAATATCGGCTAGTGTCATCACTGCGACGCGAGCGAGGACTCAGGGCTGCACACGCTGACGGACTGCCCGGCGTGGGAGGCGCCGAGGCGTGACCTCGTGGCAGCCATCGGGGTGGGAGTCCTCTCGCTCGGCAGCATGATTGCGGCAATGGTGCGGAGCGCGAGCGCGTGGGCCGCCGCCGCCTCCTTCTGCGAGCATGTAATGCTCGCGAAGGAGGTGGCGGAGCGCGCCCGGGAGAGACTTAGAACTCTCCCGGTCCGCCGAGCCCGCAACTTGCTCGCCGCGCGTCGCAGGCGACTCAGGCGCCGGAGGTCGCTTAACGACCTCCGTCCTCCATGAGCGCAGGCCTGAGGGTGGCGGGTGAGGCCACCTGTCACCCCAGCAGAAGCAGGCCGGGACGGTGGGGCGACTAGCGCCCCTCCCCCAAACCGGGGCAAGACGGGGACACCGTGGTTCCCAAACCCGAGGGGGCCATCTCGAAACCGGAGATGGCCCAGGGTCAGTCGGGGTGCGAGGGATATGCTCTATGGGCAACCTTACACCCCGGCGTCTGTAGACCCGAGACGGCGTGCGGTTTTAGTCGGTTCAAGCCCGACATAACCGCCCCCGCTGGCACGCGGGGGGGTATCCGAAGGGATTTCCGCACGATAAAAAAAAAAAAAAAGGTATTTGATATACGTTGTATAAGATTTTTAGTTTTAATGAGAAAACATGGATAAGCAGTAACAAGACGTCATTCATGACAGCAATTTGAAGAAAATTATAATACCGTGAAAGGTGAAATCATTCTAATCACATAAAAATTTATATTTCCTTCATTTTCTAATTACCCTTAAGAATATACACGGATTGTTACCATTTACATGAACTCAGCTCACTTTATATTACTTGTGTAATACACACACATACTTGTTACTGGTTTAACGGTATTAGTTATATCGATAGGGCTTGTAGTTGAGTATTAACATGCTAGGTTAAAATATAGTGGCTTACTATATTTTAAACAAGCGTTTTAATTAAAAAAGTTAGTAATTTCTAAAGGTGACCATCAGCGTACCATTTTTTGTTTCGTTAGTTTTTTCGTGTGGAAATCCCTTCGGATACCCCCCGCCGGCCAGCGGGGGCGGTTATGTCGGGCTTGAACCGACTAAAACCGCACGCCGTCTCGATTATTCAGACGCCGGGGTGTAAGGTTGCCCATAGAGCATATCCCTCGCACTCCGACTGACCATGGGCC
Source organism: Cybosia mesomella (assembly GCA_946251805.1). Taxonomy (NCBI): domain Eukaryota; kingdom Metazoa; phylum Arthropoda; class Insecta; order Lepidoptera; family Erebidae; genus Cybosia; species Cybosia mesomella. The sequence goes on along the minus strand of OX276392.1, from coordinate 35,132,963 downwards.
ATCGACCATCAGCGTACCTTTTTTTTTATCGTGCGGAAATTCCTTCGGATACCCCCCTGCGTGCCAGCGGGGGTGGTTATGTCGGGCTTGAACCGACTAAAACCGCACGCCGTCTCGGGTCTACAGACGGGTGTAAGGACTGTTATAAGTACCTATACAAAAAAAATGTAAATAAATTTATTGACATACATTAAATATACATATACTGAAAGATACTAGGGTCTACAGACGCCAAGGTGTAAGGTTACCCATAGAGCATATCCCTCGCACTCCGACTGACCCTGGACCATTCACAGTGTCCCCTCTGATAACAGCAGAGGGGTACCTGGAGCGACCACGCTTCCCCGCGGGCCTTGCAGGCCCGCCATAGTCCGACCCCCTCATGCAATGGGGTCAGCTGGCCCTGAAAAGGGCCGGTTGGTCAGACTCTTGGCCGTTGACGTTGACGCCAGCTACTCCAGAGGAGCAATCAATGATGCGTCATCGCCCACGTTGCCCAGGGTGCACCAAACTTGGAGGTGATCCAACCAGTCGCACCCCACGACCATCAGCGTACCTACTACTGATAACTACATTACTTCTTTTACTTTTAAACTGTAGCATTAATGTAAAAACAAAGTTGATACATACACTTTATGCATTTTTTTCTGAGATTCGTAGTAAAAAACGTAGCTACTTTTAACTTTTCCCGGATTACCTTCTTTTCTACAACTCCCAGGGTGCTCCCACTGAATACATATTGTATGTTTTACAATTCAGTTGTGAGTATAGGTCTAATCTTGTAGGTAAATGTTAAACCAGTTATCCTCAACCCAATGCACTGATGTTTTGCATAAATGTTTGCTTTGAATGACAATGCGTACTTAACTAAATTCCTTTATCCTAAATCCACAGGATTTTTTTGCATCCCCATGATATAAGTGTCAAATGTAAGGGTTTGCGGAGAAAAACAGGTACAGTCAACGACAACAGTGAATTAACACTTAAATATTTACAAACGTTGTTTACATTGGAATATATGTAACTTTTTTTGATTTTCGTGCGGAAGTCCCTTCGGATACCCCTCGCCGGCCAGCGGGGGCGGTTATGTCGGGCTTGAACCGACTAAAACCGCACGCCGTCTCGGGTCTTAAAACGCCGGGGTGTAAGGTTGCCCATAGAGCATATCCCTCGCATCCCGACTGACCCTTGGCCATCTCCGGTTTCGAGATGGCCACCTCGGGTTTGGAAACCACGGTGCCCGCGTCTAATAAAGTATATATAAGTAATTTCATAGTCCCTGGAGGACAATGTTAATATATTTCATGTTTTGTTTATTACCAACTACAAAAGTGTTAAGCCACTTTTGTAGTTGACTGTACCTACTAAAACTAGTATTTTTTTAATTTATATGTGTGTGGTATGTCCTAGAATATATATATATTCCAGGACATATTATTATTTTATTCAGCGCCATCTAGACCTAAATCAAGCAGAGCGTGTCATATTATATGGGTCCTAAAATGCGGCTAAACATACTCACACTTTTTTTGTTAATAAATACATATTTTGCATAGCAACATCTGGACCATGTTTACATTGAGTGGTGATCGACCCCACGACCTCTGACTTAGCAGTCAAATGCCCTACCACTACACCACAGAGGCCATTAAACTATTATAAGTACCTTTTTTTTTTCTCGTGCGGAAATCCCTTCGGATCCCGCCGGCCAGCGGGGGCGGTTATGTCGGGCTTGAACCGACTAAAACCGCACGCCGTCTTGGGTCTACAGACGGGTGTAAGGACTGTTATAAGTACCTATACAAAAAAAATGTATATAAATTTATTGACATACATTAAATATACATATATTGAAAGATAGAAATAGTCAGATCAACATGTCGTCAATTGTCAATTTCCAAATAAAATACAGCATTTTGCAAAGCTTTGACACAGAAAGCTTCTATATATATTGAACACGCATCATGTCAAAAGTACTGAACCCTTGTTGAGCTGAGAGTGAGACGAAGTCGAGCGAAAGCTCCTTTCATTCCACTTGCTGTATTTCGTTTGTGTCCCTCTAGTGCATAGACCCTTGGAACGATTTTAATCATTTTTAGCATAATCATAGATGATAGTGATGTGACGGCCATAGGCTATACAAATTTAAATTATGAAGTACCACGGAGGAATAATCACCGAACAAAAAATTCAAAAGCTGATTTCTCAAAAACCACAATTAGTAAAATCTAAGTTTTGGCGCCGAAACGTAGCCTATAACCATAAATACCGACGAAAAAAAGAAAACTGAAAATCGGATAAGACACGGAGGAATAATCACCGAACCAAAAATTCTAAAGGTGATTTCTCAAAAACTAGTCTAGTACACACGATCCTTCGCATTAAAATCACTCAGACATGGGCACTCACAGCTCAACATTGCAAGAGCTATACTGCCTTGCGGACGTAGTTACAAAAATAGTTAATTAAATAATTTATTTATTTATTTATTTATTTGGACAACCAGTAGTTGTTACATTATCACTTACATCTAAAACATGCAACTATAATATTAAGTTTAATGCACAACATTTTAAGGTGTCACATCATGCAAGTAGTAACATCGGTACCTTTTTTTTTTTTTTTTATCGTGCGGAAATCCCTTCGGATACCCCCCCGCCGGCCAGCGGGGGCGGTTATGTCGGGCTTGCACCGACTAAAACTGCACGCCGTCTCGGGTCTTCAGACGCCGGGGTGTAAGGTTACACATAGAGCATATCCCTCGCACCCCGGCTGACCCTGGGCCATCTCACCACTAACAGCATCGCTCATCCTGTCTCCTCTGAAAGCAGAGGAGTACGGAGAGCGATGTGTTCCCGCCACGTTGGGTATTGGCCGACGATCAATGCCAACCCTATGAAGGGGTGAAGGGGAAGCCATAGACCGCCGCCCAGGGTGTACCGGCCGCTCCGATTCCGTTCCCCCCGGACTGCAGCGGGATCGGAATCGGAGCGACACTCGAGGAGGTTACCCAATACACACCCCAGTAACATCGGTACCTATAGAAGAAAAAAAAAAAGAAACAAAACTGAGTACAAATGATAGACTAAAAAAATTGTTAAAAAGTTTTGTATATGAGCTAAATTAATTTAATTACTGCTACTAATCCTAAGCAACCTTACAACAACCCTTTTGAAAAGTGGTAGTGTATCGGCTAGTAAATCTACCCCTCGACAGATTTCATTATATGTCTTGGACAAACGGGATATGGTTGAATGTTGTTTTAAGTTAGTTCTGGCCAATGGCTTATGCGTATAATCCTACGTTAACGAGGAGTTAATAATAAATTAGTTAAATTCACTAACGCATAAAAAATCGCTCATGGATAAAAATAAATGAAAAATCTACTGCACTACTTTCATATATTTTTGGAATCCACACAAAATGCTAAAAATATGAACTTCTCACAGATTTACTGCGCTAGTGAAAAGTTTTACCTTGCTAATTACTTTTGAATATATTCATGTAGTTCCTCTCATGCAGTCCATCTGGCGCAATAACCCCCATGAAGTCTTGACCGACTACGAGAGACATTACCCTGGTCTAGTTGATTATTCAGTTGGTAATCTAAAATAAGCATAGGTTTTAATTCGACAGCTTTATTTCAGCGGTATTTAGCCTAGTGGTATGGGTAATGGACTGCTGAGACGAGGTCTCGGGTTCGATCCCAGGTTTTACCATGGCACACACCAATGACTTTTCGATGCTTTTCGAAGTTATGTGTGTATTTATCGCAGGTTTATAAGTGCCCGGTTAATGGCAATAGGCTCGCCACCTATTACATTGGGACCTAAACATAAAATGGCGAAATGTGGGTGATAGCACCTCTGCCTACCCCTTCGGGGATATAGGTGTGAGTTTATGTTATGTTATGTTATTTAGCCGAAGTCCGTCGTTGACCCTGGCGTTATCGTTTCTAGGGCGTACCCGAAGTGCCTGGCAATGGGCGCTTGGGAAAGACACCATGTGGCTTTAGTCGGTTCGATTCCGACATACCCACCTCAACGCTGGCACCGGTGGGGTGAAGACCGTGGGGGTTTTATTGTTTTATTTATTTTTACAAACGTAAAAATAAATAAAGAAAAATCCATTTGACGAGTTTCGAGTTACACCTTCTTGAGGCTACGATTGTAATTCATAGTTAGTTAAGGTTAAAGGCTAGGTTAAGACTTCACATACTGCGCTTGTAGAATTCCATACTTATGTATTTTTTTTTTTTACGTTTTTGGTCATATCTGCGGTTCTGCTTAATCAATTGCAAATAAACATACGGAAGGTTTTAAACCTAACCTTTTGAATAGAAAAACCGTATCAAAATCCGTTTAGTAGTTTTGCGTCCATCGTGAACAAACAGACAGACGAGAATTCAAAAAAAAAACAAAAGTTTCAGAATCGCTCATTTATCATAACCCGATTATTATTTTAAATATTACCAATGTGCAGACACAGCTTATTTACAATTTTATAATAGTAAATATTACTATATTTCAATTTCAATACCCTTCGTAAATTGATTAGTGTTTAATAACTTTTGTTTTTAACTTGTTTAGCCGGTGTTTCAAATTCAAACTTTAAATTCTGTTGTACCATATTTCCTCTGATGTTATCTGGTTTCATAGATTTACTAGATTCACTCTTAAAACAGTTTTTTTTTCTGTACTATAAAGACTTGGAATTCTTTATCGACACACGTTTTCATCTTCCTACAATTTCGAGTCCTTCAAGCGGGCAAGAAAAACATTAACACAGCCCGCAAACTGAGAACCACAATTTTAGCTTGATCACTGTTGGCACTTACAACGATGGCCTTCATTTTTGAGACGTCTTGATTCCTTCAGACGTGATGAAGTCAAATTGATGTGCCGTCTAAAAAGGACGAAAAAGAATTCGATATTATTTTGCGAAGTATTCAGAGATCCACACTATGAATACCATAGTGTGGACAAAAGAAACCATTAATGAAATTGGGCCTGTTTACATTAATTTGGATGTATAGGACCCTACAAGCGTCCTTGAGGCCCAAGCCAACCTCACCTTCCCTTTTTTTTCGTGCGGAAATCCCCTCGGATACCCCCACGCCGCCGGCCAGCGGGGGCGGTTATTTCGGGCTTGAATCGGCTAAGGGCGCACGCAGTCTCGTTTCTTCAGACGCCGGGATGTAAGGAAGCATATCCCTCGCACCCCGACTGACCCTGAGCCATCTCCTGTTTCGAGATGGCCCCCTCGGGTTTGGGAACCACGGTGTCCCCGTCTTGCCCCGGCTTGGTGGAGGGGTGCTAGTCGCCCCGCCATCCCGGCCTGCTTCTGCTGGAGTGACAGGCGGCCCAAGTCAGTGTACCTGCAAAACAACAGACGAGGCTCTGGTGAAGGCTTCCCTCTCAGGGTTGAGAGATCAGATACAGCCGCTTCCGAAGAACTCAACAAACGGAAAACGGACAAACATGGACCTCCAGCTCCAAAGTGCAAACATTAAACGCAACAGAGAAATCGTTGATGAATCTGTTTACATTAATTTAACTTTATTTTAACTGAATTTATCTCAACATGTGGACGTTCAGGCTATCCAGCCCCTTGACACGATGGATATAGTTAGAAGGCTAAAAAGAACTAAGCCCTTTGAATTAGTTTAGGGAAGTTAGTGTTACGTAGTGCAGTGAGTGCTCCTCTTATAGAACACAAGAACAAAGTGTATTTTCATTATAATAAAGACAATAAGAAAAGTGCCAATGGACATACTCTTATCTAGTTTTAGTATAAATTAAGTTAAATTACTCATTAGCCTCTAGGTCTAGATTGTAATTGTTATGAGTATCCGTTTCATCACGAGTACATCATAGGGAAAAAAATACATTTATTACAGAAGAAGAAAATGAACAAAACCACCAAATGTAAGTATTTGTTTTTCAGGGAAAACAATTTATACAAAATAACAAAATAAATTTTCTTAATTGTGGCTATCTACGAGGTAGAGATAAGACAAGTATAATATCTTCCCTCACATACAGCCTATCCCCTTGATCTACCTCTTCTAAATTATTACAGTCCATTTGTTGACAACTGCACTATGTTCGTGCTTCAGATCATTAGCTGGGATTAGCAATGTCTACTCCTCTTGTCTTCAAGTAGGTATATAAACTATGCCTTTTATCTGCTACTACATCATAAAAAGCGGTTGCAATCATCATTAAGCCTAACATTTATGATAAATTCCACTTACTGTAAATATGTTTATCCTGTTGAGTGTCGTTGCCAAAGCATACGGTGCATTTAATAACATTTACTTCTCTCCGGTAATCTGTACGGGAGGGAGGGAGTTAGGGAAGAAGGTAGGGAGGTAGAGTAGGGAGAGGTATTATGATGACGACTAACAAAATATACATATAATTGTTCAAGTTTTCACTACTGTCGGCACTCCCGGAGTGACACACGCTTTATTTTCACTGATGTCATACTTGATCCGATATCGACATAGCCACCTTACAAGGGCTTACACACAAAATTAGATTCATATTCTTAGATTCTTAACTCGTTTAAAACAAATGTTTCCACGGAAATAAAATCAGTACCAAAAACTCGTAAAGAATACGTGTAAAAAATATGCATTCCTCTCCCTAGGTATTTTTTTTCACTTAAAAAGACGTCTATGTTCCAAAACTGTCAAAGTAGTAGTCCTTTGAGATATGAGTAAAGCCAAGCTCTGAAATCACAAGATATTTTAAGTAAAACCTGTGGACCATGAATCTAGGCTACACTTCGAAAAATATCTCAGAAGAATGTAGTCGCAAAAACCGGTGTTGGTAAGTTGGTTTCAACTCTTTTAATATTATATTATTTCGTTTCAATGTTATTTTTTAGAATAGTATTTATCTTTTTCAGATAAAGGGCGGTAAATTTTGCAATTATTTGTTAAATGTTAGGCTACATACGCACTATGCGGTTAGCCGCAATGCGGTCGGCCGTCCGGTGGACCGCAGGATGCGGTGGCGCTTGCGGTAAGCCGGGTGGCGGTTAGCCGCAACCGTAACCGGAACGTGCGGTTAAAAAACCGTCGTGGTTTGCGGTTGGATCGACTCATTTCCAAGATGGACGCCGAAGAAGAATATTCTGCGGATTTTGTATTCCAGATTGCTGGTCTATTTTGTATCTCAATTATAAACTTTTCTGTATCGAATTATTTCTGTATTAATTATCGATAAAATGCACGAGCGTCGGTGAACACGTAAACCGTCAATGGCGGGGAACCGCAAACTAGCACCATCCGCGTAGTGTGTATAGCAACCATGCGGCTGGCCGTCAGTCGGCCGCCGCGCTCAGAACGACCGGATCGGTCGGCCGGCAGCCGCATCGCAGTGCGTATAAAAACTACTTTCTCGTACAAATTTTTGATTTTTGAGTCCGGCTGACCAGCCGGACAGCTGGCCGCATTGCGGCTAACCGCTTAGTGCGTAGGTACCCTTAAACTCTTTGACCACGTTTATATTGTATGTAGTTAACTTGTCCTCTTCTTGTCTTTTCATTAACCTCTGACGAAAAACGAGGGGCGTTATAATTTTGACCTGTTTTTTATATATTTGTGTATTTTTATACTTGCATATCTATGTATCTGTCTGTAGCATCATAGCTCCTAGCTACGGACCGATTTTAATGCAAGTTTAGGAAAGAAGAAAGTAGTTGAATATCGCATGCAATCGGGACAATGCTTAGATAATGGTGATATTAATAATTGTATGAACGAAAAAAAAGCGAATGGAAGACCTGGGCCTGTAGACAAAGTCACATTCTACTAGTGGAATCGCTTCGAAGCGAACCTTCAAATGTTCAATATGTATGGGAGTGACATTATTTGTTACACGTGACATGTCGACAAATGTTGTCTCTCCCATACATTTCGGTCTTTTGAAGGTTCGCTTCGTTGCGATTCCACTAGTAGAATGTGATTTTGTCTACAGGCCCTGATACGAAACTATTTTTGTAATAACATTTTATAAAACATACCCTAGTTCGAACATTTATAGTTAATTAGTAGCAAAATCCTTTTGCTGTATGTTTATAAATGTTAAAGCTGTGGGATTGGCTCAAACTGAAGATACCCAATGCTACTTAATTTTAGAATATTTATTGTTTTTGTCCTAGCAACCCTTTTATGTCTTTTAACTCCTTTTATTATGTGGTAAATATTGTAATTAAATATAGTTTTTCGGTGATAATAAACCAGTTATAAAGTCTAAAGTGCGTTCATTGTATCCAAAATAAACTGTATTTCAGATGTTGAATGATGTAGCAGGCAAAGTAGTTCAACCAGGGGCTCGTTGTCGCAATCGACTAAGAGGGAAGATCGTTAGCTCCAGGTACTGAGTAGTATGGCAATGTTGCTCAAGAATTTTAAGAGATAAGCTTATTTTAAAATAGCATGGGTCACATAGGCCTAATTATGCGATTGCCGGGTTAATCAATTTTGGTGTGCAGTTACATTGGGAGTAACCTTGACCTGATGCATTAAGCGGTCTGCAGAATTTCTCAGAAACTTACAGCAGATATAGCGTGTTGGTGCTCATTGTTTGAGTAAGCTGATCGCTAGTATTTCTTGAAGTTTAAAAAAATCGTATATATAGTTATTTTTTTTCCGAGTGATGAAAAGCGTGATAAGGGAACGTTGTGGTATGGCACAAGATGTAGTGACCAAGATTGAGAAAGAGATGCTTAGATGGTTCGGTCATGTAGAGAGGATGGATGAAAGGAGATTTACGAAACATATTTATGAGGCGAGGGCTACTGGGCAACCCGGTAAAGGTCGACCTAGGCGTACGTATGCCAATCAGATCGACGACGTTTTGAAGAAGGGCCAGGTCAGAAGTAGCCGTAACCGGCGTGCATGTATGAAAACAATTAAAAAAGTGGAAGAAGTGAAAGGCGTATGCCAAGATAAGATGTTGTCTCTACCTACCCCTAATGGAATAAAAGGCGTGTCTATATGTATGTATGTATGTAGTATTTCTTATTTAGTAAAGTATAAAAAAAATAATTGAAAAATCTCTGATACGAAAAAAAAACGTTTGCTAACCCTTGATTCAAACGTTGTCAGGGGACCTCGAATCATTCCGATAAAATGGGTGAGACGAGAGAATTCTTACCTTTTTATAAAAACACATCGCGCAAAATGATACTATTATTCTGCACCAGTGCAAAACCATGATTCAGCTTACATGACCCGGAAGCAAGCAGCAGTACAAAAAGGTTACAAGAATATTCATAAATTGACCGTCGAAATGATTGGCTTTACGTCATCAAAGATATTGAGAATTTATCAATTGTATATTCGTACGGAACAAGAAGGGTCAAAGGCACGAATAATCTATTGTTGAGATATCTTCACACTACTGTATTCATAATAAATAATAGTTTAAAAAAAAACTCACTTTATGGGCATACGCTGGCTTATGAATGGCACGCATGTGGACGTCTGTACGTTGTGCAAATAGTATTTTTAGTTAGTATCGTTTTTTGCACGATTTTGTGCAAATTATCTGAACTAAATTAACTCAGTATTATTTGCACGAAACAAGCACTCAGTTGCGTGTACGCACGACGCAGCGCAGTGCCTAGAAGAAGATTAAACTACAACAATTAATTTTAAACACTTAATTTTCGACCACTTCTGATCACCCTAAAGCTCTGAAATTTTTTATGTAGACCTATGCCACCTTACATTTTCATATTTAATCATCAGAAATAAAAATAAAAGAAATAAAATAAATAAATAAAACTTTTTAAAAACAACGTTTTCCTTCCGAACTAACAAGAAGAAAATAAATTTCTCACTAACACTAAAAAACGTGGGGCGGGTGCTTTGAAATGTTTAAATTATTGAATATCTAAGGAAAACGATACATTAAAGGATTAACGCGCCCGCCCCACGTTTATTACTGATTGAGAAATTTATTTTCTTCTTGTTAGTTCGGAAGGAAAACGTGGTTTTTAAAAAGTTTTATTTATTTATTTTATTTCTTTTATTTTTATTTCTGATGATTAAATATGAAAATGTAAGGTGGCATAGGTCTACATAAAAAAATTCAGAGCTTTAGGGTGATCAGAAGTGGTCGAAAATTAAGTGTCAATTTATGGCTTCAGAGGGAAAGAAACACAGAAACACAGACACGAAGTGAAACTAAGAAAACCGTGGTAAAAATGATTGGTAATGACTTTGAGATTTCTTATAATGTTAAATACATCATCATCATAACATCATTGAACACCCCAAGCTGTCCATGAACTGCTTGTACCAGTATTAAGTGTGATATCAGAAACACTATAGTGGTTTAGTTAGTTCAGCTCCGACGCAGCCAGAGTATAGACCAGTTCTTTATAACACATACACACACACACACTTCACGCCTGTATCCCCGAAGGGGTAGGCAGAGGCGTATTACACACCCATGATTCGCCAGTCATGTTAAAGTCTCAATGTAACAGGGGGCGAGCCTGTTGCCATCTACCGGGCACATTATTAAGCGAGCGATAATTACCATATATTAATACACACATAACTACGAAAAGTCAGAGGTGTGTGCCCGGGGCGACTGGGAATCGAACTCGAGACCTCGTCTCAGCAGTCCATTAAGTACGCCACTGGGCTATCGTATCTATTATTCTTTATAATAGTAGAAAATGGTGGAAAGTATAGTACCATTGTACTATACCTTCCACCACTTCATATATTGTAATAATATTATTGTGTGTGCATAAATTTCAAAAAAAAAAAAATAGCTTAGTAACAGCATTTTATATTGACTTTAAAACGAGTACGTTATTATTTACTTTTTCCATATTTTAAGGTTTTTTTTTGTAATTTACATATTATCAATTATAAATAAACAAATAAATTTGACTTCACCTCATCTGAAGCTTAAGGTAAAGTTTCAGAAATGAGAGTCACCATTACAGACACGGACAATGCATGACGGCCTCATCAGATGCTTTTTCACATATTGATTTCACCTCATCTGAAGCTTAAGGTAAAGTTTCAGAAATGAGAGTCACCATTACAGACACGGACAATGCATGACGGCCTCATCAGATGCTTTTTCACATATTGATTTCACCTCATCTGAAGCTTAAGGTAAAGTTTCAGAAATGAGGGTCACCATTACAGACACCGACAATGCATGACGGCCTCATCAGATGCTTTTTCACATATTGATTTCACCTCATCTGAAGCTTAAGGTAAAGTTTCAGAAATGAGGGTCACCATTACAGACATGGACAATGCATGACGGCCTCATCAGATGCTTTTTCACATATTGATTTCACCTCATCTGAAGCTTAAGGTAAAGTTTCAGAAATGAGGGTCACCATTACAGACACCGACAATGCATGACGGCCTCATCAGATGCTTTTTCACATATTGATTTCACCTCATCTGAAGCTTAAGGTAAAGTTTCAGAAATGAGAGTCACCATTACAGACACGGACAATGCATGACGGCCTCATCAGATGCTTTTTCACATATTGATTTCACCTCATCTGAAGCTTAAGGTAAAGTTTCAGAAATGAGGGTCACCATTACAGACACCGACAATGCATGACGGCCTCATCAGATGCTTTTTCACATATTGATTTCACCTCATCTGAAGCTTAAGGTAAAGTTTCAGAAATGAGGGTCACCATTACAGACATGGACAATGCATGACGGCCTCATCAGATGCTTTTTCACATATTGATTTCACCTCATCTGAAGCTTAAGGTAAAGTTCCAGAAATGAGGGTCACCATTACAGACACGGACAATGCATGACGGCCTCATCAGATGCTTTTTCACATATTGATTTCACCTCATCTGAAGCTTAAGGTAAAGTTTCAGAAATGAGGGTCACCATTACAGACACGGACAATGCATGACGGCCTCATCAGATGCTTTTTCACATATTGATTAGTATCTGATGCTAGCTGATGCCCGCGGCTCCGCCTGCGCGGAGGTCGGTTATCGTTTTTGGCCATATCTTCATACTTAACCTATTGCAATCAAACATATTATGGCAGATCTTTATTTTTTACAGAGTTTTTTCTAACAGAAAAAAATGCCTCAAAATACGTTCTTTAGTTTTTACGTCCATTTAAAAAATGAAAGTCGGCCATATGTTTGATTGCCATATCTTCATACTTAACCTATTGCAATCAAACATATGACAGATTTACATTTTTTACAGAGTTTTTTCTAACAGAAAAAAATGCCTCAAAACACGTTCTTTAGTTTTTACGTCCATTTAAAAAATGAAAATCTGCCATAATATATTTGATTGCCATATCTTCATACTTAACCTATTGCAATCAAACATATGGCAGATTTACATTTTTTACAGAGTTTTTTCTAACAGAAAAAAATGCCTCAAAACACGTTCTTTAGTTTTTACGTCCATTTAAAAAATGAAAATCTGCCATAATATATTTGATTGCCATATCTTCATACTTAACCTATTGCAATCAAACATATGGCAGATTTACATTTTTTACAGAGTTTTTTCTAACAGAAAAAAATGCCTCAAAATACGTTCTTTAGTTTTTACGTCCATTTTAAAAATGAAAATCTGCCATAATATATTTGATTGCCATATCTTCATACTTAACCTATTGCAATCAAACATATGGCAGATTTACATTTTTTACAGAGTTTTTTCTAACAGAAAAAAATGCCTCAAAATACGTTCTTTAGTTTTTACGTCCATTTAAAAAATGAAAATCTGCCATAATATATTTGATTGCCATATCTTCATACTTAACCTATTGCAATCAAACATATGGCAGATTTACATTTTTTACAGAGTTTTTTCTAACAGAAAAAAATGCCTCAAAATACGTTCTTTAGTTTTTACGTCCATTTAAAAAATGAAAATCTGCCATAATATATTTGATTGCCATATCTTCATACTTAACCTATTGCAATCAAACATATGGCAGATTTACATTTTTTACAGAGTTTTTTCTAACAGAATAAAATGCCTCAAAATACGTTCTTTAGTTTTTACGTCCATTTAAAAAATGAAAGTCGGCCATATGTTTGATTGCCATATCTTCATACTAAACCTATTGCAATCAAACATATGGCAGATTTACATTTTTTACAGAGTTTTTTCTAACAGAATAAAATGCCTCAAAATCCGTTCTTTAGTTTTTACGTCCATTTAAAAAATGAAAGTCGGCCATATGTTTGATTGCCATATCTTCATACTAAACCTATTGCATTGAAACATATGGCAGATTTTTATTTTTTACAGAGTTTTTTCTAACAGAAAAAAATGCCTCAAAATACGTTCTTTAGTTTTTTCGTCCATTTAAAAAATGAAAGTCGGCCATATGTTTGATTGCCATATCTTCATACTAAACCTATTGCAATCAAACATATGGCAGATTTACATTTTTTACAGAGTTTTTTCTAACAGAAAAAAATGCCTCAAAATCCGTTCTTTAGTTTTTACGTCCATCGTGAACAAACAGACAAGAATCCAAAAATAAATATTTTCGATTCAGAATCTTTTATTTAACATTACTCAAGTATTTTTTTAAAATGTGTCTAATATATACACATCTAATTTACAATTTTATAATAGTACTAACTGAATCTCACGTCTCCACCCGTGCAAATTTCAATCAAACATATGGCAGATTTTAAGTCTGACCAACAACTTTCTAATAAAAAAAAACCACATCAAAATCTGTTCTGTATTTTTTGCGTCCATCGCGAATAAAGCGACAAATGACAAACAAGAATTCTGAAGCAATATTTTTATGTTTAGAATCGCTCATTTACCAAAACCCAAGTTTTTTTTAAATATCTCCATTGTACAGAACAGACACAGCTAATTTACAATTGTATGATAGTATAGACAGACAAATTTAGTTTTTTTTCTACTTCATAGTTAATATTTTATATTGATAATTATTATACATTCGGACACAGATTTGTACAAAAACACACACAAGAAATTGTAACAAATTCGTAATGTATAAATGAAATGAAATCGAATTAATATGGCAGGACCTTTATACTCCTTTACAAGTACGGTCAAACGTGAATATTTTGTTTGTCTTCGATATATTCCTAGTTGTTTGTAAACTGAATTTTGTGAACCTTATTTTGGATATACATAACATAACATAATAACATAACATAACAACATAACATAACAACATAACATAACAACATAACAACATAACATAACAACATAACATAACAACATAACATAACATAACAACATAACATAACAACATAACAACATAACATAACAACATAACATAACAACATAACAACATAACATAACAACATAACATAACAACATAACAACATAACATAACAACATAACATAACATCATAACATAACTTCACGCCTGTATCCCCGAAGGGGTAGGCAGAGGTGTATTACACACCCACGATTCGCCAGTTATGTTAAGGTCCCAATGTAATAGGGGGCGAGCCTATTGCCATCTACCGGGCACATTATTAAGCGAGCGATAATTAACATTTATTAATGCACACATAAGTACGAAAAGTCAGAGGTGTGTGCCCGGGGCGACTGGGGATCGAACTCGAGACCTCGTCTCAGCAGTCCGTTACGTACGCCACTAGGCTATCGCCGCTTTTTTTGGATTTGCATATGGTATATTAAGAATAATTTGCCGTTGATGAATTCCAAATGAAAGATAATCACTACATATTATAATACAAAGTTCTCCACCGCGACAGTCTTTCTGTCTGTTCGCGATAAAATCAGAACTACTGCTCCAATTTTTATGCTATTTTCACCAGTGGATAGAGTGATTCTCGAGGAAAGTTTTAGTATATAATTTGTAAATTTTTTGCATACATTAGCTAAAATATAATTATGTTTATTCGAGGGCTTACCCCGGCAACGGACACTTGGGGAGGACACCGTGCGGTTTTAGTCGAGACACGACATAACCACCCCCGCTGGCCGGCGGGGGGGAATCCGAAGGGAATTCCGCACATTAAAAAAAAAAAAAGGAGGTGTAGGAAAAAAATAAGCCGTCTGGAAGCTTTCAACGCATACACGACTAAGCCCTTTGAGATATAACAACATGATGTATGGTAGAATTGCGTATCTTACATGAAAAATAAAATAGTTCTTCGACCCTTCATTATACATGATGTAAAAGGTGACATACAAATATTCGTGAGATTCAAATACCGCACTTTGTGTATCCCTGACTCTGAAACTAGGTAAATCTGTACTATCTTATATAGGTTGTGGTAGTGGAATAGAGTTGCATGGGTAACGGAATTGGGATCAGAATTCCACGCGGGTGAAGCCGCGGGTAACAGCTTGTATACTAGATGCAAAAGAAATGTAGATATACTCTTTTTAAATTGAAGTCGGGATCTCCCAATACATGCACGTGAGTGACTCTCTCAAATATACTCATAGTCAGACCTCTCAGCTCTCTCTTGACAGACATTCACCAATAGCTAACCCGCAGCTATGTCCGCTGCGCGCAATTCTAAACCCTTTATCCTACAGGTACAAATAATAGGTTACGACCTATTCTGAGACCTACCAAATATACACAAGAAATTACATAAGAATCGATCAAGCTGTTTCGGCGGTGTTCGATAACAAATACTGTAACGCGAGATTTTTATATATTAGGTAAAGATAGGGAGGGGTGCTTGGTTGGGGACCTCCACGCGGTGCACCCTGGGCAACGGAGACGGCAGCGCCTCTCTCCTAGGGCGGGAGAGACGCTGCCGCCTACGGCCAACTCCGACCGAGGCGAGGACGGCCCTGTTGAGGGCTGTTCGGAAGCTTTCCACGTGTCCCTCTGATTAGCAGATGGCACAGTGGAGAGCAAGTAAGGGGGCCATCTCAAAACCGGAGATGGCCCGGGGTCAGCTGGGGTGCGAGGGATATGCTCTATGTGTAACCTTACACCCCGGCGTCTTAAGACCCAAGACATAACCGCCCCCGCTGGCCGGCGGGGGGGTATCCGAAGGGATTTCCGCACGAAAAAAAAAATGGTAAAGATAGGGAAGAATCATTGGATAGCACAGAACCCACCGCCGACCCCTTTCATCCCATTGGCAGAGAATATCCCCCCTGGAAATGATCTTCCCCGGACCAGGTGGAAGTCGTTAATCAAACTTCCGACATGTGTCAGCCGAAGCAAAGAAAATCGGTCTAGGTGGGGCAAAATTGGGGTTTCTAGGGTGACGCAGACCTGCGGTATGAATATGGAGTTAATCCACAGACTATAGCTCACCTGCTAACATGTGCTGCATGTCCATAAACGTGTACACCTGGGGAACTCATGACCGCCTCTGAGAACGCAATCCAGGACGCAGCTCACTGGGAACATAAAATTTGAGAGTTATACCATTAACATTCTACACAGCGCTTTTTAGACCCAAAGTAAGCATAGTTTAACTAGCTTGTGTTATGGGTTCCAGAATGCGGATAAACATACTTATATACTTTTTTGTAAATACATGCATATTATACGTAGAAACACCCAGACCAATGCAAATAGACATATCATGCATAAAAATATTTGCACTGAGTGGGAATCGAACCCGCGCCCCATGTCGTAGCAGTCGAATGCACTACCGCTACGCCACAGAGGCCGTTGATACGATAAAACAAGAAGAATGTGCTCCACAATAGTGAAAGTATATTGGCAGAAATACATCATATTTTTGTCACATTTTCATATATTCCTATCATATTTCAAGTTATAACAAATCAGCTATTAAATAACTATTCAGATCACGCCCAAGTCGTATATCATGGAAAAATATTCGGAATAAAAAATAGGGAGCCAGTTCGTATTCTCAAAAGAACCAAAATTACATGAATATGTTTCAATGTGGAGTTGGGGCTGCAGTTAAATGTTGAAATCGTTTATCTATTGTAACCTACTAACTTCAACCTCTGGTGGTTAAAGTGAGAATCACAGAGTCTCCGTTCACCCACTGTACGATAATTATGGCCAGTATTAATTTTCCTTTAGGTTTAGGTCTAGAGAACATCTAGGACGGGACTTGAACCCGCGACCAGTCCCTTACAGGGGGAATGCTGTGACCAACTGAGCCACCTAGACACGTCCCAGATATTCGAAAATCTCCGATATTATTATAATATTCTTATTTTAATTTTATCTACTAAAGATAATTTCGATATTCTTATTCTAAGGTGACGTAGCTAACAAAGTTCGAGATATGGATCAGAATATATACTGATAATTAAGAAGCTATATTTGAGAAGGGTTGTGACATTAACGTGCATTTGCATGCATGCATACAAGAGTTGAAAGGTCATCATCATCATCTTAGCATTGGTCCCCGTTGCATCCAAGGCTTTCAACTTGGAGCCCGGGGTCTACGTACTGCTTCTCCTCCTTTTGACTTGATTTATACGACTTTTATTGGAGCAACTGTCGTCTAACTCCTAATCCTGAGAGAAAAGCCTGCATCAGAGCCACGTCCGTCAGTCAGCAGGTGTACTAAATTACAGAACAGGTTTACTTGACTTCAAAGCTCTTGTTGGAGCCCCTTAGACCTAATAAGATAATTATAATGTATAAAATGTACTGCCTAGACCCATTAATTCCATACCTCCAGTTCCTCAATCCACAACATCAAACGATGAAGTATTTAAGTCTCCCCTATTGCCCAACGGAAACAGATATATACTTTATTGTTAAACGAACGTTTCCTAAAAGTCGTTGGAAGCTATTTAAATTCAGAACGAAAAAAATCCTTTTCATTTTGGCTTTGACACACGCCACACCCTGCCTTTTGCAGGCATCCTTTGAGCCAAGTTGGATCTAGGGTGCATTGAAAACACCTTTTTAGTAAAAAGTCTTTCCTTGAATTCGTTTTATTACTTTACTTTCTTTTTTGTTACCGTTTACAATGAAAATGTATGTTTTAGTCAAACTTTGTTGTTGTCTAGTTAAGCTGTGAAACAACACAACATATTGATAAAGATTCAAAATGTACGGATAAATAAAACATGGCATATTAATTATGGGGGTAATGATGGTGAAAAGATAAATAAATAAATATTCTAGGACATATTACACAACGCCATCTAGACCCAAACTAAGCAGAGCTTTCCATATGGGTTCTAGAATGCGGATAAACATACTTAAATACTTTTTTTGTAAATAAATACATATTATATATAGAAACACCCAGACCAATGCAAATATTTATATTTGCATTGAGCGGGAATCGAACCCGCGATCTCTGACTTAGCAGTCGAACGCACTACCGCTACGCCACAGAGGTATAACATAATATTAATACAGTTCAATTAAATTTTAAGCATTTTGTATGCTTACTGTTTTCTAAAGATTTAGATCGGGTTCAAGTCCCGTCCTAGATGTTCTCTTTTTCCGATCTAAATCTTTATAATATTAATACAGGATTCATCCAACACTTGATTCATCTACGATGTATGACGTATATGGTAATTACTGACAAGGTAAATAAAACCTTAACGATTATTCGATTTAAAATTGTTATTTGCTTATCAGTATATTATGTTATGATAAAGATTTATTCTTTGATTGTTTATTATCTCGGCCGCAGACAGTCCGGATATCACATTAGTTAGATAAATTATAATAGTTTGTTTTATTTGAAACCTTGTATTACAAGCTTTTATTTAACTTTTTCTGTTAGTTTGTTTGCATAGGTCAAATCTAGTAGTCATCTAGAACTCAAATTCCAATTCCTGACGTTAGAGCTGACAATCTAACGATTGGACTCAAATTTAGTAAACTTTAGTATCTTCGGTGGTCTGATGATGGAGTCGGAAGGTGGCGATAGTAACTCCTGAGCTTAACAAGATAAACCAACCAAGCTTGGGCTTATTTGTTTTGTCTTGGCAAGTATACTGATGCTACTCGATATCCAGGGTCTGAAGATAGAGAAGGTAATTGAAGAAGAAGAAGGTTTACTGGTGGTAGAAATTTGATGACACAAATTTGTCACAAAATTCGGCCGGGTGGGTACCACAGTGCACGATTGCGAAAAACCTTCCATATTAATCCAATTTCGGTTTGATTGCGTTCAGGGGTCAGCAAGTGCATAGCCGGGCAGGGGGATTGTGGTCGCAGCACTAGTGGGACCGGTGGGTGTCACGCGGTGCTGCGACGATAATCCTCTTCTGATGAGGCCATCAAGCTGAGTGCCACCATTGTTAACATGGTACGTGTATGTAATGGTGACCCTCTTTCCTGAGACTTTACCTTCAGCTTACCATCAGGCGAGGTGAAGTCAAATTGACGTGTCCTAAATATATTAAAAAAAAAAAGTGATTATAGGAACTTCTGAACCTTCATGTCATGGGCTCTTCATAGATTCTTCCCAAAAGTTATTGCTGTAATTTACTAGGTTTTTTTTTTTTTCATCTTTATTATAAAAAAATATTCCAATACGTAATTTATCCGGTAGATTTAGATCGGCAAAAGAGAACATCTAGAATGGGACTTGAACAATAGAATATATAATTTATTTTTTCTAGAGTTTGAGTAAGTAAATATCTGGATCCCAAGCTTCAACGCAGCAACGTTTCAACCATCATCTCCGAAAAATAAGGAGAACCTTCAATAAAATCTCCCATTTTAGATTATACAATACCATGGCAAAACCTTACCCGTTAAACAGTAGGTGTATCGGCTTGCAGGTGAGGTTGGCTTAGTTACAAAGGTCATGGTGGCGCCCCATACTCTCCATTTTTGGTTACACAATACCTTGACAGAACTTGATCTGTCAAACAGTAGGTGGACCGGCTTGCAGGTGAGGTTGGCTTAGTTACAAAGGTCATGGTGGCGCCCCATACTCTCCATTTTTGGTTACACAATACCTTGACAGAACTTTATTTGTCAAACAGTAGGTGTACCGGCTTGCAGGTGAGGTTAGCTTAGTTACAAAGGTCATTGTGGCGCCCTATACTCTCCATTTTTGGTTACACAATACCTTGACAGAACTTGATCTGTCAAAAAGTAGGTGTACCGGCTTGCAGGTTAGGTTGGATTGGCTATGAAGGTCTTAGTGGTGCCCTGTTCTCCCAATTTTTGATTACAAAACAAAACATAAAATTGACATTAGATGTAGCTTTCTTTTTATACGTGTGGTAACCCCCACGGGCTACACCCCATCGGTGCCGACGATGGGGTGGGCGTATCGGAATCGGATCGACTAATACCACATGGTTTCCTCCCCAAGTCTCCAATGCCGGGCACCTAGGGTAAGCCCTCGAAACAACCCCAGGGTTACCGGCGGACCTTGGCCGCCAGCGCGGCCTCGTCTGGTGGGTTCGGGTTGTATCCCGCGTCGGTGAGTTGGCAGGCGTGTGTAGGACACACACGACACGAATCGACATTAGATGAAGCTAACTTTCCACTATAACTAATTTCAACCATATTGTTTTAATTAAATTTTCACTCTTTTGACAGCTTAAGTCCTTCGCACCGGTCATGGCCTAACTAAATAGATTACACGGGATAACTACATTACATAGTTCGCTTAGAATTCGTGAGCTTTTAATTTTGCTCTATTTGTGTGCTACTGTTATTTGCTGGAGCAACCGAAATATTTCTGAAAGGAAAGTTTTGGTTGTGGTAATAATGCAATTAGATGTTTTGTGTTTAGTCTTTTATACTAAATTTCACCAGTGAAAATCTATTCAAGTAAACTGGTTAATTGATCCCGGTTCCTAAAATTGGTGAAAAAAAAACCAAAAAAAATTCTTTAAGGCCACACAATTAAATGGATACATACATGCATATTCTTCAGTACTCACACACTCCATGAACTCCCTATACCGTCATTAAACCTTTCATGCAAGCCCACCGGTTTTGAGTGCTTCTGATCTGCCCTTTAATTTGATATATATCATGTTGCAACTATCCAGGGGAGCGGAGCAGTATTCATATATGTCAACAAATTTCCATACAATATTATAAAACTAATAAATAAATAAATAAATATTCTAGGACAATCTACACAACGCCATCTAGACCCATGGTAAGCATAGCTTAACTAGGTTGTGTTATGGATTCTAGAATGCGGATAAACATACTTAGATACATTTTTTTAATAAATACATACATATTATACATAGAAACACCCAGTCCAATGCAAATATTCATATTCATGCACACAAATATTTGCACTGAGCGGGGATCGAACCCGCGCCTCCTGCATAGCAGTCGCGTTCACTACCGCCACGCCACGGAGGTCGTCAATAAATTACTTGCATGTAGGTATGGGTTAAATAGGTACTATGGGGGATCAAAGTATGTCACGGGCGAAGCTAGTATGTTGTACAGAATTTATGGCTCGACTTCAAATGGGCTCAAATTTAATGATGTATAAAGACATTGATTGAAAAAAACTGTACTAAGATATTCAATTTATCTGAAATGTGAAATTTAGTTCAAAGAACTTCTACTAATAGGATTTTTCGAGGCTTTAGACTACTGATTAAGGATTGAATGATAAAATATTTTAGCTATTATCTGAAGAATATTATCTTTAAAGTTTTTTAATAAAAGAGACGCTCTGAAACTAAATTTTCAGTCTACATTATTATATCTGATTTGAGTTTAGTTATTCCTAGCAACTCACCCTCGCCTCGTTTCGCTTCGGCCTATATGAGTTTTTAACTCAAGCCATCGTAATTAACGCATAAAAAAAACTTTTTAAAAACCACGTTTTCAATACTAAAAACGTGGGGCGGGCGCTTTGAAATTTTTAAATTATTGAATATCTAAGGAAAACGATACATTAAAGGATTAAAACGCCCGCCCCACGTTTTTTAGTGTTGAAAACGTGGTTTTTAAAAAGTTTTATTAATTATTTTTTTTATTAACTAGTGACTATTTCTGATGATTAAATATGAAAAGGTAAGGTGGCATTAGCCTTTTTTTTTTTTTTTTTTCGTGCGGAAATCCCTTCGGATCCTTCGTCGGGCTTGAACCGACTAAAACCGCACGCCGTCTCGGGTCTACAGACGCCGGGGTGTAAGGTTGCCCATAGAGCATATCCCTCGCACCCCGACTGACCCTGGGCCATCTCCGGTTTCGAGATGGCCCCCTCGGGTTTGGGAACCACGGTGTCCCCGTCTTGCCCCGGTTAGGGGGAGGGGCGCTAGTCGCCCCACCGTCCCGGCCTGCTTCTGCTGGGGTGACAGGTGGCCTCACCCGCCACCCCCAGGCCTGCGCTCATGGAGGACGGAGGTCGTTAAGCGACCTCCGGCGCTTGAGTTGCCTGCGACGCGCGGCGAGTAAGTTGCGGGCTCGGCGGACCGGGAGAGTTCTAAGTCTCTCCCGGGCGCGCTCCGCCACCTCCTTCGCGAGCATTACATGCTCGCAGAAGGAGGCGGTGGCGGCCCACGCGCTCGCGCTCCGCACCATTGCCGCAATCATGCTGCCGAGCGAGAGGACTCCCACCCCGATGGCTGCCACGAGGTCACGCCTCGGCGCCTCCCACGCCGGGCAGTCCGCCAGCGTGTGCAGCTCTGAGTCCTCGCTCACGTCGCAGTGATGACACTCAGGCGTTAGCTCCTTCCTGAATTCCTGAATAATTGCAGTTTTTTCAAATATTACCCCAAATATATAAACAAATACACAAAATTTGGCCTCTCTTTATAGTAAGTATAAGTATAGATAACGTAAATTTTGGGAGCTCCCCATACTTAGAACTGAAACTCAAAATTTTTTTACCATTCCCATTCGTGTGGTTTATCTATAGATAGATCTTCAAAAATTATATTGAGGTTTCTAATATCATTTTTCTCTAAACTGAATAGTTTGCGCGAGAGACACTTCCAAAGTGGTAAAATGTGTGTGTGAAATTACAAGGGGGAAGAAATTACCTGAAATTTCTAAAATAAGAGAATGATAAAACTAAAAAAAAAAAATTGATGTACATTACAATGTAAACTTCCACCGAAAATTGATTTGAACGAGATCTAGTAAGTAGTTTTTTTTTTAAATCGTAAAACGCAATTTACCTTTCATTCAATAAACCCAAATATAAAATGTAAAAAAGAAAGCATTATTATGTTACTTGCTGCTACAGAACCCTTCATGGGTGAGTCCGACTCCACTTGGCCGCTTTTTAAACGTATAATAATAATGTTCATCAACCATATTTATTTTAATCAGTACGCTTTTGAACCCTACTACTACTCTTGTACGTTTCTTGAGCGAAAAAACAGTTAATAGTTGGTCGTTTTCTCGCTGCCATAATCTAGAAAAGATATTAAACGTCAGTGTAATATATATCCTAAATATTCTAAAAATAATAAAATTTCAAACCAAGTTTTGAAAAACATTCACTCTACTACAAAAATTAAATAAAAAATTTCAAAACCATCTACTCGTTTTGAACAAAACTAGGTAACTACCGAATTATTCACCTTTTAAATAAAAACAAACAGAATCCAAAACAGACAGACACACACAGACACGTCAAACTTATAACAACCCGTCGTTTTTGCGTCAGGAGTTAAAAAGAGAATGATCACTTCATCGAACATTCCCAACGGCATGGTAGCCGACATTTTCTCTCGTGTATTAAGCGCGAGACTTACTTTGGGCGTACATTCAATTACTCGTACGTTGAGTGTCAAAGAGCTTTCGGTGTCGTGTGTCGTTTAATCCCCTACCGTAAACGGTTCAGTCGCACTAGCTTTTGAAATTTCTTTTACCTAATACATATTTCCGACATTTAAAATGTAAAGTCTCTCATTTAAAATTTTCACGCCAACTTTCTATTAGATTTTTGTTATAAAAAGTTTTTATGCAAGGAGAAGTTACTGATAAATCTTGTAATGGAAACCTGGGGACTCCAGACGCTGTAGTTGCAAAAATAGCACGTTGTCAAAGTCGTCTGTCGTGATACTTTTATGGGAGTTCGGGCAAAGATAAACATACACATAAACTATTGTATAAAGACCAGAGTTTATGACACAAATTAGATGGAATTGATAACTTGTATCCCAAGTTTATTCGTATGCTGATGATCTAAAATTTTCAAAGACTATCCGGTCTATTGATAACGCTAGACATCTTCAGACTGATCTAAATAGACTTGTCGAATGGTGTGAATGTAACAGAATGCAATTAAATACAGATAAATGCAAGCACATAAAATACACTAGAAACCATAAATCTGTTAGCTTCGATTACTACATAAAAACTACCAAAATCGATGAACTAGACACCATTAGAGACCTTGGAGTGATTTTTGACACAAAATTAACATTCACGCCGCATATTGACCACATTATTAAAAAAGCTTCTAAGATGCTTGGTTTCGTTTTAAGAACTTGCAAGAGCTTTCACAACAATTCAACCAAATTGTTACTGTACAACACTCTTATTAGGAGCATCCTGGAATACTGCGGTGTGGTTTGGCGGCCACACTATGCCACCCACTCATTAAGATTAGAACGTGTACAAAAGCGTTTTCTCTATCACCTTGCGTTTTCAAATGGCGTGGCGAAGAGTATCCGCTCCTACGATAGCAGACTAAAACACTTCAATATCAAACCTCTTTCTAATAGGTTCAAATTCAACGATGCAGTGTTTGCTTCTAAAGTTCTTAATCACAAAATTGACTGCTCCCCACTACTAGGCCTCTTCAAATTTCGCGTACCTTCGAGGATTCCACGCAAGCCAGTCACACCACTGTGTCCACCATTGAGAAGAACTGTTCTTGGTGCTAATTCTCCTTATGCTAGGTTGTGCAGGGTGATAAATAGTTGCAGCCATTTTGTTGATATCCACTTCCACTCATATCGCTTGCAAAAGTCAGTTTACGGCTCCTTGCCAGAACTGGCTTAATTTATTTCTGATACCACTGAATATGTACAAAAAAGAATCCTGTCATAACTATTTTTGTTCTGAAAACCTTTGTTACTGACTTTGCAATGTAGGTAAGCTTCTCTTTCAATGTCACTTTTTTGCATGTTGTGTCTACCTTTAGGTAACTGTTACATTAAGACTTGTCATCTATTTATATTGTCATGTATACTGGTGTGAATGTAAACAGTTGTTGGTGGACCTAAATAAATAAATAAATAAATAAATAAAATATACCATACTTACTAACTTCTAAATATTCGCGTTCCATAATATACAAAAATGTTAACAGGATTAAGATATAGATATGTATATTCCTTTGAATTGCCTGATGTTTCGACAAGGCGTTCAGTCAACTTGTAAAGGAAAATTAAACGCATATCAGGTCAACATAAGAAGCAAAAAGCAAAAATCCAAAAAAATGGTCACATTGATTGCGACGTTAAAGTACGCATCGCTGCTGCATGGGTTTAGTGGCGTGAGATGACTGGTGTCATCTGTAAACCCAAAATGCCGGTTAAGTTGGAAGGGCAGGCCTATAAAACCCTAATTAGGACTTTTACACGGCTGTGAAGCGTGGTCATTTTACTTGAGCGACATAAGCTGGAGCTGCGTATCACGGAGATGAATTTGCTGCGATTGATGTGCGGACTCCCTGTAAAGATCGTGTGAGGAACTCCCGCGTCCGCGACAGCCTCCATGTCTGTAACATTGCAGATTGTTTTTTAATAAACTAACTTTTTCAGGCAGTTTCGCAAGAAAAAGTAAAAAAGCGATTTAAATAGTGTGACTATGGGTTTTTATTGCTAGCTTCTGCCGATCTGCTTGTAAACGTTAGTAAACCCTCAATAGTGTTAGTGAAGGTTTACTGCATAAACTTAGGTTTAACTTGACGTTCAAAAGTTCTTCTTCATTACCATTAGGTAGTAGGTCACAGAAGAAAAAAAGACATATACATTATATCTGTTTTTTTTTCTTCTTAGACCTACTACTACTTCTTCTATGCCTGTGACTGGCCAGATTTTACCAACAATTTTTTAAGTTTTTACTCAGCTAACTTTTTATTTTCGCTACCTCACCAACTACTCAGATAACAACACCGATCCCTTGCGTTAAATTACAAACCACTTGTAGATTCGCTTTATTCATAAGGTCACATAGCAAGTCGTAACATGGGTCAACGTCGAGACAGCTACCGTGACCACGGGAGGAATAACAGGACCACTTGAGCCAGGACTTTTAATAACGCAGGTACTGACAACACCCTCTTTTATAACAGTAGTAATTTGACAGGCAGTTTACACGAAATGAATAAATTATTATGTATGCTGTAATTTGTATGTTGACATATATAGATAGCGATTTCCGAGTTACGTCCAAAGTTTGCAGTTTAGAACCCAAGGTTCTAATTGTTTTTTGAATGGTATGTCGGCTTTTCCGGGAGCGATTACCGTTTCACCTACTAACCCTAAAAGGTAAGCGCCAGAGCCTCGTCCGTTGTTTCGTAGGTGCATCGACATGCAGGTGAGGTTGACAGTAACGGGAGGGGAGAAGGTGAGAGGTGGAGGGGTGTAACGGACATAGGTAGGGCCTTGTACATCTTTGTAAACGTTTTATTGGACACGAAATAATTAATGATACCTACATGTAACTGATAGTAGGTACATGAAAATTACCTGTACAATTTGTCTTATCGCAGTTTGCGATTTATTCCAGATAACCTTTGGATCCACTATGGATATTAGATTAGATCCACATAGGATAGAGCAATGGCTAGTCGTTAGATGGTAGTTCCTTTCGTAAAAACCAAGGTAGGTAGGTATCCCGGGCTCCAAAGTGCATGCTCATTTGGTTAAGTATGTAGCTAAGCAAGAAGAGGTGATTCAACTTATCAAGTTTTTTCTGTTCTTTCCTCGTGTCACTCCCAAATGATATCCTCAGTGGTGTTATGGGGAATTACTAATTCCCCGTAGCACTACCGACGATTTCAGTGGGAATCGTCTCAATTCCCATGACACCTCCAGTGGTATCACGGTGTATTAAAATGTCCAGGTCGCAAGGTAAAGTGAAATATATTTTAAATTCAAAACATTTGAACGAAATTGTTTAGTACCATAAAAGAAATCAAATAACTCATAGCCACTTTTAGACTTTTTGCCAGAATAATGTGGTCCTAGCATATTTGTACCGTCCATCATGAGTGGGTAGTATGGGGGGGGGGGCAGTGTTAGTTATGAGAAAAAAATCTAATAAATGAGTAGGTACTAATCGTGTGTAGCTAAATTTAAATTCTTATCGATTCCGAAATCGGTATATGATTAAATAAATGTCAATAATTAATTTAAAATCTCAAAGAAGAAAAAACTTGAATCAAAATTAAAATATTTAAATCACACCCCTAATTAACTAAATATACCCACACACCCCTATGATGCTTTGAGGCTTTCATACTCAAACTCGCCCCTAATTATAAACAGGTTAAAATCACAGACAGAAAGCTATTAAATGTAATGGTTTTGATCATATATGGTTTGCGTTAATGTTGTCACTTATGAGTATATTTTGAATCTAATTTTTGTATGAATTTTTAAAGAAATGGCATGAATCAAATGAGTTGGTAAGGTTTTTATTAACCAGAAGTGAATTTACAGAAGGTGGAAACATGATAAATCCACTTAACTCCATAGCAAAGCGGGAGAAAAAAATTAAACATAAGCAAACTCTCTTTAAAACTTGGAAAGAAGCAGTTGTAGGAGTTATGAACTCCTTACGTTTCTTTTTCTATTTACTTTCCCTTTTTCCATGCAGGTACCAAGATGTAAAGTATTCAACTAGCAATAATCGCACCTCAAATAAACCTCATTGCTACGGTAAACTCACGGTTACGATATTGCATCTGCGCACGAAAAAAAAATACCAAAATGTAAATATCACCATAATTTTTGTCAATGTTGATAGGGCATTATCATCGTTCATCATGAGTGGGTAGTATGGGGGGGGGGGTAGTGTTAGTTATGAGAGAAAAAAAAAACTAATAAATGAGTAGGTACTAATCGTGTGTAGCTAAATTTAAATTCTTATCGATTCCGAAATCGGTATATGATTAAATAAATGTCAATAATTAATTTAAAATCTCAAAGAAGAAAAAACTTGAATAAAATTTAAAACATTTACAGTGTAAAATATAAAATCTTCTACTAAGTACCTACCATCACATACGAGCAAAAAGGATACAGATCAGCATGTAGCTAGCTTTATAAACTAAAAGAAGTATATGAATTGGTCCATTTCCTCCAGCTGACTTTTACGGCTTCTGTGAGGATTTATATCTTGTGGAGTACTTAACCACAGATTAGATAATACATCTACGTA
Source organism: Cybosia mesomella (assembly GCA_946251805.1). NCBI lineage: Eukaryota > Metazoa > Arthropoda > Insecta > Lepidoptera > Erebidae > Cybosia > Cybosia mesomella. The sequence continues at coordinate 35,104,668 of OX276392.1, read as the reverse complement.
ACAGACACATCACTTCCATACATTAGCCACTATACCTCTCTGAAAAATAAAACTTGCAGGCAGAAATATACCTTCCGTCCTCGTGCCGAGAGTTGACGACTGCGCGACCGCTTCATCAACCAAACGCATTGGTAGATTTGATGATAAATAAGAAACGAAATAATGAAACTTTTTTTTTTAATTTATCGAATTCAAAATCAAAATGCATGTATTTTGCATTGACCATTCAGAAAAGTACCTTTTTTTATGGATGATGGCTCACGTTTGACCTCTATTTCACCTGGTCGTAAGTGACGATGTGGTCTACGATGGATCACGTTTGCCTAGAAGGAACCTATTCACTCGAGACTTGAAGATTGACTTATAAAACATCACAGAAAATAATAAGAACAACTAGACTAACTGATGATGTTAAATTGCCACTTCTTTGGTTGTTACCCATAGTACAACAGTGACGCAATTTTAATATTTTAATTTTATCTGTCATGCGAGATGCACGCTGCGGCCATATTGTATTTCTGGAAAAATACACTATGACGTATTAATCGCGCGATTTTGAACTGTGCATTTTGTCTTCTTATACCAGATCAGCTAAATAATTAACAGGAAATGTGTCTAGCATACTTGACTAGACTGTAGTGCTGAATGGATACTCGTCAAGAACTAGATATATACCTTCAGGAGTTCCACAGGGATCGCTTTTGGGCCCACTTCTCTTTAATATCTTTGTCAACGACATCACGCATTGTTTTCAGTCGTCCAAAATTTTACTGTATGCAGACGACATGAAAATCATGAAACAGATTAACTCTGTCGCTGATGCACTCTCTTTACAAGAAGATCTGGACCGCTTTCAAAATTATTGTGTTCTGAACGAGCTCGACTTAAATGTATCTAAGTGTTACATTTGTACATTTACTCCCAAACCCCACCTTATTGCCTTTCCCTATAAACTTCAAGATTCTATTTTAGTTAGAGTTGGATCTGTCAAAGATCTTGGAGTTATATTTGACAGCAAACTTCTCTTTGATCTGCATATTGAGAGCATCATTAAGAAAGCCACGAAAGCGTTAGGTTTCATTCTGAGAATCTCTTCCGACTTTCAGGAAATTAAAACCATTAAAATATTATATTGCTCTTTCGTTCGTAGTCACCTCGAATATGCCTCACACCCAATATACAACATTTATATAGACCGCCTTGAAAGTATACAAAGAAAATTCTTAAGGTACATTCAATTTAAATCCAACTGTTATCTGCCTGACTATCATACACGCTGCAAAAAATTTCATATTTTGCCTTTAGCTGAGCGTAGAAAAATATCGGACATAACGTTTCTAATGTCTTTATTTAATGGTACAGCTGAGTTGCCGGAACTGGTATCTAAGGTGGGCCTATACGCACCATCATTGTTTCTGCGCAGGCCGAACTTATTGTACGTCCCTATAGCAAGAACTATATATAGACAAAATTCATACCTATTGCGAGCATGTCGTTCTTTTAATGTGGCATGTCGGGAGGTTGATTTGGATTTATTTTGCACTAGTGTTACTAGAATGAAGAAAGCCCTATGTGATCAATACTTTGAATGATTTTCATTATCTCTAATATAGTTTCCTAATTTCTTAAAAAACTTAATTTGTCTTGAGATTATTTTTTTTGAGCATTAGTATGTAAAGATGTAATAATACCTAAATGTGGAATATGTTTTGAACTGAATTTGCTTAATGTTATAGCCAACAGTTCCGCAGTCTGCGGCATCCTCGCTCGTCTACGCCCGGGACTACCGACCTCCATGATCGGGGTCTGAGGACGGCAGTTGGCCGACTCGCCGTCCTTACAGAAGCAGGCCGTGGCGGAGTCGTATCGTGTAGGACACACGCCTACCAACTCACCGACGCGGGATAAAGCCCGACCCCACCAGGCGAGGCCGCGGTGGCGGCCAAGGTCCGCCAGTCACCCTGGGGTTATCCTTTCGAGGGCTTACCCGGAGTGCCCGGCAATGGACACTTGGGGAGGACACCGTGTGGTTTTAGTCGGTCCGATTCCGACACGCCCACCTCATTGTTGGCACCGATGGGCTGAAGCCCGTGGGGGCTTCCACACGTAAAAAAAACACATTTTCTGTGGAAGTTTCCACCATGAGCTCGAGGAGCTTAGGATGAAGGCCATCTTATGACTTGAAATTTAAAGTTGTCTCAAAGTACTGGAACTAGGAAGATTAAACAAAGTTCGAATACTTTGAGATAATTGAAATAAAACAACTTTTTAACGGATTCTATCGCAATTTATTTAATGTTATTTTATTATTTGCACTGAACTTGACGTTTCAGTTGGTTTTCAGCAGCCATGGTCCTTGGGAAACTGAAGATGGTAGCTGTCTTATAGTTTGAAGTGTAAGTTATGTTGAATTGCTGTTGTTATCTACCTAGTATATACGCAGAATGAGCTAACAAACCATCTTCTCTCCTAAACCATCTCTCCTAAACCATCTTCTCCATTAAAATTAGGATGTTTTTTTAAATTTCAATAACCTCGTGGAGCATCTGACATCTTTAGTGAGTATCTGAGGTAAATTAAATCCTAAGTATTGTAGGTGTTAAATTTCACTAACAAAATGGTAAGAGTCTCTAACATACGCTATTGAACTACCTCGGAGTAGAGAGAGTTCTTTTGTTGAGCCAGTCTGTAGGTTGGTGTGTCGATCTGACTCGCAATAGGATCCGTTATAAATATTTTTATTTCAATGTGTGATATTATTGATAACATACACATTGAAATGTGTGATAATATAGGGTGAATTTTGCCCGTAGGTATGAATAGCTAAATCCGAAACTATGAGGAATAGCGAAAAATGCTCAAAGTAGTATAGAGCCCAATTTTGATGAAAACTAAAACTGCAAACAAAATAAACCAGTCTCCGAGCCAGAAATCCAAGCAATAAATTTCAAAAAAATGCTGCTATTAAGTAACGAATTCTGGGAATTAACAACATACAGCAAATTGAAATAAAACTATTTTTAACGGATTCTTTCGTGATTTATTTGAGGTTATTTACAGGGAGACTCTCCCCGTGACCATGGCTACTGAAAAGCAACCGAAACGTCGGGATCAATGTTAAACATAAAATAACTTCAAATAAATCGCGACAGACTGTGTTAAAAATAGTTTCATTTCAATGTGTGACATTCGCGTAAACTTCCGACAATATCATGTAGAACAGTACGGACTGCAAACAACATACAGCAAACTTAAAGGTTACATTTTTAACTTAAAGCTAATTATTTCTTAAACCAAGATAAAGATTGACTCCACTCGAATACAGTACTATCTTGAGTTTGATACAAAACTGTGCGATGACTTCTACGAGTAACTTACAATGAAACTCTTAACAAGCCTTGCCACTAGACGGAACCTTAAATAATGTAAACAAACCTTTCGTTCGAAGTTTTTTTTTTGTAAATAATGTAGTAAGTTTACCCAACCGTGTTCTCGCTTCGTTACCGTCATTTGCGTCACGTTTGTCTTACAAATGCCCTTTTCTCGTTCTTCTGAATATTTGCCTTTTACACTATAAATAAATGCTATATTAAATTGTACTTTCACGTAGTTTTATACAGCGGTAATATATATACTCGTAAAATATATATGAACACTACGCGTATCACAACACAGAAGTGAAATAAATTTAATTTGCTGTATTGTTAAAATACTTTTTTAAATGTGGTTGAATATAAAGGTGTATTTACATAATAAGTTGCTTTTTAACTATTATGCTGAGTGTGCCCAGAAAGGCACGTTTGGTGGTTTATTATGGCGTGCTAGTCCCCAAATTAATGTTTGGGATGCGAGGGATAGGCAATCGTACACACCGGTGTCTGGAGACACCATAGATGAGTCACCTTACCCTACTATATACATAAATAAATACAATATAATAAAATAAATAAATATAATATAAAATAATGATACAATAAAATAAAAACTTAATTCAATAGGAAGTGAACATACGAACGACGTCTCGGAGGTGAGTCAAAATGAGGAGAGGGGTCACAAAGTTATTTTTAGGTATTCACATCTTGGGGTGCGACTGGTTTTTTTTTTTTATTGTGCGGAAATCCCTTCGGATACCCCCCCGCCGGTCAGCGGGGGCGGTTATGTCGGGCTTGAACCGACTAAAACCGCACGCCTTCTCGGGTCTACAGATTGTAGGGGGTGTAAGGTTACCCATAGAGCATATCCCTCGCACTCCGACTGACCCTGGGCCATTCGCAGTGTCCCCTCTGATAACAGCAGAGAGGTACCTGGAGCTACCCGTCCCCCGCGGGCCTTGCAGGTCCGCCATACACCGACCCCCTCGTGCAATGGGGTCAGCTGGCCCTGAAAAGGGCCGGTTGGTCAGACTCTTGGCCGTTGACGTTGACACCAGCTACTCCAGAGGTGCAATCAATGATGCGTCATCGCCCACGTTGCCCAGGGTGCACCAAACTTGGAAGTGATCCAACCAGTCGCACCCCAAGCAAAAAGGCTTAAATATAACAAAATCTGTTCAAAATTTAAGAACAGAAAATTTAAGAGATTCTTTTTTTTCTTTTTTTTTATATTTAGGACATGTCAATTTGACTTCACCTCGCCTGATGGTAAGCTGAAGGTAAAGTCTCAGGAAAGAGGGTCACCATTACATACACGTACCATGTTAACAATGGTGGCACTCAGCTTGACGGCCTCATCAGAAAAGGATTGTCGTCGCAGCACCGCGTGACACCCACCGGTCCCACTAGCGCTGCGACCACAATCCCCCTGCCCGGCTATGCACTTGCTGACCCATGAACGCAATCCAACCGAAATTGGATTCCTATGGAGGGTTTTTCGCAATCGTGCACGGTGGTACCCACCCGGCCGAATTTTGTGACAAATTTGTGTCATCAAATTTCTACCACCAGTAGTTTCTTATAAAAATAAGGCTCGTTCTAACTATTTTAGCAACGTTGGTTTGGTATGTACTGAAAATATCAAGTAAATTGAATACTATTTCGGTGCTAAAGTAGATTTTATTATAGAATAGAATAGAATAGAACAGAATATACTTTATTGTACACCAATAAAGAAATTTCACAATTGCTTAACTTAGCCATTCAATATAATTATGTACAATGGGCGGTAGTATAGAAGTATCATAATAAATTGCCAATGAAATTTGAAGGTGCTCTTCAAGTTGTTTTTATTTTTAGAAACATTTGTATCTCAGTTTATATGAGTTTTTTTTTCTAACTCAAGCCATCGTAATTTACACATGATAATATGAAGTTTTTGTCCATCAGGGCTTTTGTACTTGTTTTTTTTTTTTTTTTTTATCGTGCGGAAATCCCTTCGGATACCCCCCACCGGTCAGCGGGGGCGGTTATGTCGGGCTTGCACCGACTAAAACCGCACGCCGTCTCGGGTCTTCAGACGCCGGGATGTAAGGTTACCCATAGAGCATATCCCTCGCACCCCGGCTGACCCTGGGCCATCTCACCACTAACAGCATCGCTCATCCTGTCTCCTCTGAAAGCAGAGGAGTACGGAGAGCGATGTGTTCCCGCCACGTTGGGTATTGGCCGACGATCAATGCCAACCCTATGAAGGGGTGAAGGGGAAGCCATTGACCGCCGCCCAGGGTGTACCGGCCGCTCCGATTCCGTTCCCCCCGGACTGCAGCGGGATCGGAATCGGAGCGACACTCGAGGAGGTTACCCAACACACACCCCAGGGCTTTTGTACCTTTCAACTGGTGAAAGATTTTTTGCAATAGCAGTTGTTCACCAGACATAAATAAACTCACAAAATGCAGCCTCTCTCTTTATAATATTGTAACCTTTTTTCTTGTTAGGGTTACACACCGGTGAGACCAGGTGAGCAAAGGAGTTCTTAATCCCAGGGCGCCTTTCTACAAAGGTTCTAAGGTGGTGCACAGGTCAGCTGATCTCCAATGAATCTCATGAATCAGCTGTGCATACATATATTTAGAAACAGAGAAAGAGAAAAGATACAGACCGATATATAGTAAGTAGTAAGTTACACAGAAAATTGTAATACAGATATTTAAGTTAGGTACAGAGCAGAAGTTTCAGGTTACAGCACACAGACAGATATATAGAATAAGTTACACAGCAGGATACAACATAACACAGGTACAGGTACACTCATATGTAGATATGTAATCACTTCAATACACAGAGGTGATTCTCACCATGTGCCAGTCAGGAGTGGCACAGCTCAGTAATATTACACCAGCCTAGCGTCGGTCAGCAGTAATGCAATAAAATCATAATTACAATAAAACATAGCTTGACCTTATTGATCTCGAGTGGTGGCCCCCAGTGGTTGTGCACCGGCAGAACAGATCCCGGAGCTTCCCTTGAGATCTGCTTCCCAATATCAAGGTATCCAGGCCTCAACGATTGACAATCTCAGAGTCACTGCCGTCTGAAGTGTTTGTAAAGGTTCGTTCCGAGACCTAACGACCCTGTGATCAAGATATACAACTTTTATCAATAACAAATCCCCATTATGCGAATACACTGACAGCAATGGAATAAAATAACTTACCAGATTAAAATCGGGGCACCTCACACAATAACCTCCAAATCGGGTATTATAGTTTTCTCACTAAGCAACAATCACTATAAAGATGGAGTATGGACACGACTAGTGACCTCTCAAACAAAAATGAATCATAGGGTCACTGCGAACATCCTTATGTATCAAATTAATTCTGGATCTTGCTAGAATCGTTCCTGCGCTGATACCTAACTCGAAAATTCTATGAGAATGAATTGACAAAAAAAATAATGAGCCGAACGCACTCACGCCATCTGACGGGGATTTTCCGAAACAAAACTAAGGTCAGCCACATCGATGCATTCACAGAAGTCGCGACTGTGTCCACAGATGGCGCTAACTACAATTATACCTCTAACAGTATTCTACTGGTACAATATTATACTTAACCTAAAAACTGTGAAGATTAAGACGATGGCAAAGTAAATTAAAATGTTGTGTAAATTATATTCATGCATTGGTAATTTCTTATATTAAAAATGTTATTCATTTCATAACTTTTATTTCTATGCCTACAAGCAAGGTCTTGCAACACACAATAAATGAAAAATTACCAAAAAATAAAAAAGTTGAAAATTATAGTAAATTTTAGTAATTAAACGTTTTCGCGAAAATCTAAATTTGCCCACACTTGAAACTTAGCCACCAATAAAACTGATATACATTTTCTTACGGCGGTATAATGGGTAGGTTAGAACAGATAGACTCGCACTGGACCGGATTTTTTGGTCATATCTCCGGTTCTACTTAACCATTTGTAATCAAACATACGGCAGATTTTAAGCTTGATAATAAATATTTTTATCCTCTAAATCGTTCATTTAATATATTCTCAGCAATAACTAATTTACAATTTTATAATATTATAGATAGATAGATGAGTATATTTTGCATTGCCTTACAAAACCATATTACAATCTAGGTAGTTAAGCTATGCTTACGTTGAGTCTAGATAGTGCTGTATAGTATGACGGAGAATATTACAATATTATTACTATAGTTTTGTCACTTATTTTCTAGAATCTTACTGGACTTCTGATGAATAGTTTATAAATACATATTTTTTTAAGATTTTACACAAACTTCAAATATTTTCGTATCCATACTATTATAAAATTGTAAATTAGCTGTCTCTGCAAATTGGATATTTAACAAAAAAAAAACTTGGTTAACGTTAAATGAGCAATTCAGAATAAACATTTTTTTTGAAATTCTTGTCTGTCTGTTTTTGATACGGTTTAGGTACGGGTAACAGATTTTGATACGGCTTTTTTCTGTTAGAAAGGTCTTGGTCAGACTTAAAATCTGCCGTATGTTTGATTGCAATTGGTTAAGTAAAACCGGAGATATGGCCAAAAAACAAGAACCGACCTCCGCGCGAGCGGAAACGAGGGTATCAGCTAATTTCATTATAAACAGATACATAACAGCTTTTAGTGAGTGATCTGTGTTAGTAGAAAATTTCAACAATAGCAAAAATAGTCGCTCCCTTGTTACTGTAACAGCTGGTTAATTAATTGTAAACAAGTAACGATAGTTTGGTTTCCATTGTCAGCATACACATTTGGTTTACATTGCGCTATTACTATGTTTATGAATTGAAACTGAAATTGGAAGAAGAGTGAGTCAGTTTTGCAGAGCGATCTCTCTATTGTACAGTCAACGACAAAAGTAGCTTATTAAATTCTTTTATTGATCACCTTAGCTCTTAAACCTTTTATAAAATAATAAACAAAACATAAATAACCTTTGTCTGAAGGTCAGAAGCAATTATAAAACTAATTATACGTCAATTATTTGTCCATGTATACCAATGGAAAACAGGTTTGTAAATATTTTAGTGTATATTAATTTTTGTCGTGACTGTACATTGGAGTAACGGTTTATACTTTTATAAAATAGTTAAAACCGTTTGTATTTTTGAAATATGAATCTATAACTTCGGTTTTAACTACTCTAAAAAGATATCATACTGTAGACATCCGTTAGTTGTGCATTAGAGAGACTCGACCATCTTCCCATTAAAGTTGTTGTGAATTTAATTTGCAACAAAACTTTTTGTTCAAATTTTCTGTGTGACGAATTGAGTTTCCCCGATATAGCGTCAAAACTATTCGCACATCTTCTTATAAGATGGTGGCCACGGGACAAGGGTTGCGACACAAACACAAAAAATAAAATCTGTCATGCATCCAAAAAATAAAATTGCGTTCTCTGACTTTTAAAACCCAAATTCTTTACAATGACCTATTCTGTAATTTATAACCTCTACCATAAATTGGTTGAAAATGCTCGCCTTATTCAAGGATATTTCTGGTAAAAATAACAATACAATCTATTTGTGTTTTTTTTTTCATTTTTGCGGGCTTTTGAAACAGTGAGTGTGAATGACGAGTAGGTACCTTTTTTCGTACGGAAATCCTCACAGATAACCCTCCTCCCCCCCACCGGCCAGCTGGGGTTGTTATGTCGGACTCGAACTGACCAAAAACGCACGCCGTCTCGGGTCTCTAAAGCCGGGATGTAAGATGGTCCAATAAAGCAATTCCCCTGGGCCATATTTGGCTTTGAGATGCCCCCCTCAGGTGTGAGAACAACAGTGTCCTCATCTTGTCCTAAAAAGGGGGGGGGCACGCGTCGCTGTCCCTTGGTACAATATTTAAAATAGGAACAATACTGGTGGTAGAAATTTGATGACACAAATTTGTCCCAAATTCGGTCGGGTAGGTACCACCATGCACGATTGCGAAAAACCCTCCATAGTAATCCAATTTCGGTTTGATTGCGTTCAGGGGTCAGCAAGTGCATAGCCGGGCAGGGGGATTGTGGTCGCAGCACTAGTGGGACCGGTTGGTGTCACGCGGTGCTGCGACGACAATCCTCTTCTGATGAGGCCGTCAAGCTGAGTGCCACCATTGTTAACATGGTACGTGTATGTAATGGTGACCCTCTTTCCTGAGACTTTACCTTCAGTTTACCATCAGGCGAGGTGAAGTCAAATTGACGGGTCCTAAATATAAAAAAAAAAAAAATGGTTACTTTTAACATTCAACGGTCTAAAATATCTCACCTTATTCAAAAAAAAAAACATTTCACCTGTATTTTCTAACAGTTATTATAACAAATATCATAAAGTCAATAAATTATATTAAAGAAGCATGTTAACCGCAATTTATACCCGTGAATATATTTAGTACATCGAAATATCTCGGGTGGGGTAATGCGAAAACTTTCCCCATAGTACTGCCATAACGAACAAATGCTATAGGTTATCAGAGAAGTTTACTAATTTAATGTTAAACAACTATGTATGCAGAGGCTGATGTATCTTTTAGGTAATTGTTTAACAGTATGGTGAACCACATATTCAAGGTAATTATTCTTGTGTTTGGTGCTACTAGTAATAATGTTATGTTTTTTGTTTGTTTGAGTGTGTAATACACATCTGGCTACCCCTTCGGGGACACAGGCGTGAAGTTATGTATGCTATGTTATGTTACTAATTTATTTATCTACACCCATGCTTTAAATCCTCTATAAAAGATTCTGAAACAGTTAGCTTATTGCCAACATTAATACATCCAATGTCCTAATAACCATAATATCATCCGAACGGGTGTTATAATGTTGTATGAAATTTCATAATAACACTCCTTTCGCTTTTTCAATCTCTTCCGCGCAAAGGGTTACTTATCAGACAGCCAAATTCTTACCGCTCGATGCGTGGAATCTGTATGAGTTTCAAAAAAAGAACTGTCATAACTGTCACTGTCAGCCGTATAGAAAAAAATTAAAGCTTAGTCGTTCGAATTCCCGCTATTTTTCTTCGCTATTATTTTTGCAAATTGTTTTGTTTACTTACGAAAATGAGCGATTCAAGTTTTGATAACACACCTCCAGACATTTCGAATGCAGCAAATGACATTTCTAACAAATTACTACCGGAAAAATCTAGAAAACAGTATTTATTTATTTATTTATTTATTTATTTATTTATTTATAGTATGGAGGACTAACAGCTGATATTTTCAAAATAATATTGAAGAAGGTACATCACAGAGAGCCAATTACAAGTCCTCACTTCTAGTGACACAATAAAAAAAAAATACAAATTGCGTTTTGAGCTTAGGAAAAAAAAATACAAATAATATACTAAGTTTAAAATACAAGACTAATATAGGTACGAGGCATTGAAATCGTATAGAGGCATTGAAAACTATTAATTAGTCAGCTGCGAAAAAGTTCAGGCTTAGACACCTCTTCAACATGGGTACACTCACAGTAAAAGGGTCAATATCATACTGTTTACAGACTTCATTAAACTTCCTACTCACTCGCACCATATAACTATTTTGACGATAGTTAGTTGTTGCTCTTGGTATAATGAGAGGGGGATTGATCCGAAGTAATTTAATAGGTACTTTAAATTGGAGTTTTTCTAAAATTTCAGGGCTGTCGATTTTGTTATTTAGTATTTTTACCAAAAATATTAAATCCGCTATCATTCGACGGTCTACAAGTGGGAGTAAATGAAATTTTTTACAAAGCTGTAAGTAATTTCCCGGGTGATATGGAATCCTTTGGTGGTAGCACAAGTATTTAATAAAACGTTTTTGAATATTTTCTATTCGATCTATATATATTAGGTATCGTGGATTCCATATTTGTGAGGCATATTCCAAGTGACTTCTTACGTAAGTGCAGTATAATATTTGAAGTGTTTTGGCTTCATTGAAGCACTTGGAGATTCGCATCACAAACCCGAGTGATTTAGATGCTTTTTTAATAACTGCATCTATATGCTCATCAAATAATAAACCGCTATCATGATATACACCCAGATCGCGTAGGCTGTTGCATCTTGTGAGGGTTTGGCCTTCTAACATATAATTAGTGTTCATAGCCTTACGCTTTCTGGTATATGTAATTACCGAGCATTTCGAGGGATTAAGGTCAAGTTTGTTCACATAACAATAACTCTCTAAGCGTTTCAAATCATCCTGAAGGGCCACCATATCTTCGAAGGATGACATAGTCGCAAAGATTTTCATATCATCCGCAAAACAGAGTAAATGAGATGATTGGAGGCAGGCGTCAATGTCATTTATGTAGATAACAAATAATAAAGGGCCGAGCAGGGAACCTTGCGGCACACCAGAGGGCACTGGAACCCAACTAGATATGTAGTTATTTAAGACAACAGCTTGAGATCTGTTTTCAAGATAAGAAGAGAACCATCGGAGTAGATCCCCTCTTATTCCAATGTCATTTAACTTCTTTAAAAGAATAGAATGATCGATTCTATCAAAAGCTTTGCTATAATCTGTATAAATGACATCGACCTGCCCACCTCCATCCATAGCATTGGTGATGAAATCATTAAACAATGTGAGATTAGTCACAGTTGATCGGCCTCGCAGGAAACCATGTTGAGAAGAACTGAATGAGGTTGAAATGGCAGAATATACTTGGTTATGCACTATCTTTTCAAAAACTTTGGCTGTTACACAGAGTTTGGATATGGGCCTATAATTGGTAACATTAATTTTTGATCCTTTTTTATGAACAGGTGTTATATATGCTGACTTCCAAGTCCGAGGAACGATACCCGATGACAGTGATTTTCTGAAAATAATTGATATAGGTAATGAAATAGCAGATGCACACCTTTTAAGCAGCTGCGGTGAAATGTTGTCAGGACCCGCACCCTTTGAGGTATCCAGCTGTTGAAGGATTTTGACAACATCCTCTGTTTTAACTTCAACACAACTAATATCAGCCTTAGCAAGAGTAGGCGAGGGGTTAAACTGAGCAGTGGCGTTTAAATTACAAGGACGCATGTTAGTGTTTAATGAATCAAGGAATGATGAATAAAAATGAGTCGAAAAAGCTTCGCAGATTGTTTCACCAGTGGTTAATGGTTCTCCATTGTAGACAAGTTGACTAGGTATAGCATTTGTGTTATAACGGTTTTTTACAAAGGACCAGAAGGCTCGAGGGTTATTTCTTATTGAATTTTCAGTAGTATTTATATAATTTTTATAACAAGTGTTTTCCATAGTTTTTACTCTGTCCCGCAATACTTTAAATGACAAGTCATCCGATTTATTGCCATAGGTCTTGACCTTATTAAAATATTTAGTTTTTTCCCTAATAGTTCTTATAAGGCAAGAGTCATACCAAATAGGGTATTTATGTGACCTAATGTTTTTTTGAGGTATATGCTTATTTTGAAGGCTAGTTATAATTTCATTAAAGAAGTTAACCGATTCATCAACTGAACGTGATGAGAATTCTAAATCCCAGTCAATTGCGCAAATGTCATTATTTAAGCAATCATAGTTACCTTTACTAAATATGTACCGTAATCTTGGTCTACAATCTAAGGCAGAGATTATACAGACGTCAAGAACAATTAGTAATGGTGGGTGATAGGGGTCAATAGGCACCAAAGGCTCGGTACACTCGGTTACCCATGCTTTACTACTGGAAAATACTAAATCTAGTATTCTTCCATCTTTGTTAGTCACACTATTATATTGACCTAAACCTGAAGTATATACTTATTTCATCCGTAAGTAGATATTCGTCCATAGTACTTAGGTTCGTCGGCACAAGTAACAGGCAGTCTGAAGGCAGCCACGTTATTCCCCTTAGGTTAAAATCACCGGTAACTAAGTACATGTCAGAGTTGTTATTATTTATAATTGTATTATTCAACATAGATAGGAAATTTTTAAGTTGTGACGAGAATGATAAGCCCAGCGCTTGTTTACATAAATAAACAATGCATATATGAATATTTACGTAGTGTCTCGAATCCGATACTCTAAGCCGCAGTTGAACCCAGAGATCTTCAGCCGACGAGTGATATTGGGGTTCCGGAGTGACCAGCAACTCCCTTCGTGTCGCAATTAAAACACGACCTCCTCGGGTTTGCTTCGTTAAATCATAATCGCGGTCACGGCGCCATATCGTATATTTGTTATCAAAAAGTTCCGAATCAAGAATAGATTCCAACAACCACGTCTCAGTTAAAACAATAACGTCATAAGAAGCCATACAAGTCTGACGGTAAAACCAGTCCGTTTTTGTTCTAAGTCCACGTAAATTTTGGTAAAATATACTAAGTTTATTTTCATTATGATAAGACATTGTGAAATAGATATATAATTACATATAATAATTCATCATAAGGACTGGCTATACCTTCGAGTTGTAAAATATACCAAAAAGCAACAAAGTTAGGAAACTGATGCAATAATTGTTCCAAAAGAAGGTAGACGGTGAGTTTGTTGACACAAGAGCATTCATTTCTTAAAAGTATGTATAAGACATGGGTGCGAGCGAGGTAGCAATATATTGATCTGCATATGAGTGTGAGTAGGATAGAGATAATTATCAATAACCACGCGTCAATATAAACAGCACGATAAAGAGAACAATAGAAAGGTGTCCGCCCCGGCAAAACGCCAGGGCTCCTCAACCTTTTGCAATATACAAATGTTAAATATCCTATAAAATATAATTTGCAGCGTATGATAATTAATAACATAAGCATTATAATATAGAAATTTAAATAATACAACATTACGCAACAACACGTTAAACAATTTTGTTTAAATCATTTTCGCTTCTAATTATGAATGATTTAGAAGTGGTGTTTTTCCTTACATGAATTTTGCCATGTTTAACCCAAACAAACTCATAATTTTTTTGTTTAGCACTAATTTTTACTTTGCTAAGTAGTTTCTTCGAGTCGACACTCAAATGATCGTTTACGTACACTCGTTGAGTTGATGAATGAAATCCCAGGTCAGACGCAGATAAATCCTTTTTAGCACGCGCAGCAGCAATGAAGTCCTCCTTGATATATCTATTTAGAAAGCTGACAATAATTAATTTATCCTTGGAATTCTGCATAGGGACCCTTGAGATATAGTTAATTTGAGACTTAGGACAATTATAATTTATCTTGCGGCTATTATTATTTCTAAAATGATGAAAAATTGTTCTCAGTTGTTGAATTAGATTCAACAACTGAGAACAATTTTTCATCATTTTTCAGAGGAACGCCCTTAATCTCAACATTATTCAGTCGTGATCTTTGATCATGTAAAGACAGTTCAAATTTCGTCTTAGCTACTTCGATCTGCACAGTACTCACTGCGTCGTTCAGGTTCTCAAGTTGAGATGTTCTTGTTTCGAGTGCAACGAGTTTAGAGTGAAACTCATCCAGTTTGCTACTTGAAAAGTCACAAGCTGCTTTAAGTTCAAGTAATTCATCTTTTATAGACCTAATATCATCACAAAGGGCAGGAAGCTTCAACAGCTGGCGCTTCATATCCCGGATTTCACTAAGGATGGTATCCAGGGAGGCGGGCGACTCTTGGGCAGTAGCTACATTTGGTGAGGATGTCCTACACTTGGGACATTTCCATTTTGCTCTTCTTTCGACTCCCAATTTTTGCCAACCACCTTCAGTTATGGTAGCACATCCATAATCTAGATATTTCTTACAGCTGCTACACTGAACTCCATCACTAAACTGATTATTACAAATTCCACAGGTCTTCATTATTGATTATCAAGGTTAAACAATTTGAAACAAAAAGGAAAAAAGGTTGACGATATTTTTTTTTTTAGAACACTGACGTTGTACGTGTATTAACTAGTTACGCGCTCAAACGAGACTTGAAAAGTATGAAAAGGCGTACCAAGATTTCATGAATTGGAAAATATCAAAGGGCAGTAGGTACATCATTCTCTGGGGTGTGTGTTGGGTAACCAACTCGAGTGTCGCTCCGATTCCGATCCCGCTGCAGTCCGGGGGGAACGGAATCGGAGCGGCCGGTACACCCTGGGCGGCGGTCAATGGCTTCCCCTTCACCCCTTCATGGGGTTGGCATTGATCGTCGGCCAATACCCAACGTGGCGGGAACACATCGCTCTCCGTACTCCTCTGCTTTCAGAGGAGACAGGATGAGCGATGCTGTTAGTGGTGAGATGGCCCAGGGTCAGCCGGGGTGCGAGGGATATGCTCTATGGGTAACCTTACACCCCGGCGTCTGAAGACCCGAGACGGCGTGCGGTTTTAGTCGGTGCAAGCCCGACATAACCGCCCCCGATGGCCGGCGGGGGGGTATCCGAAGGGATTTCCGCACGATAAAAAAAAAAAAAAAAAGAAAAGGTACATCATTCTCTGAAGATCTATTATTAGTTTATCACGGGTGTAGATAAAGTCTTGTATGCAACTGTATAATTAGGTATTAAAACTATTATTCAACATGTTCACAACATCATAACAATATTCTGGCTAGTCCTACTAACATTTTAAACGATGTTGTGGATGTTTGTTACTCTTTCACGTAAAAATGGCTGAACGGATTAGGCTGAAACATAGTACAGGTGTGGCGATACCACATATACCCAGCGCCATCTAGCGACAACAAGGTGAACTACTTGGATACTACTACATCAATACCAATCCTGAATCGCGAAAGTGAAGTTCGCGCGCTGGTATAGCATATATACAACATCCCAACGACAACCGTTGGGCCGCGGCCCGCCAGGCGTGATCACCTTGCCTGGTCGGAGGATCCTACCTTTGTGTTGGAGGAACATCACACCCTGTTTCTCCACACAGGGATGGATTATAGTCTGGAATAATTCATAGACTACTTTTTATTCCTGGAATAGGACACATGAGTTACTGAAACGGGATCAGAATTAAACGTGGCTGCAGCCGCGGGCAAAACCTAGTCTGTCATATATGTTTTGTGATTAAATCTATGTTCTCCCGACCTATGTGGCGTACCGGTAGTGCCTTCGACTGCTACGACAGGGGGCGCGGGTTCAATTCCCGCTCAGTGCAAATATTTGTATGCATACATAAGTCTATTTGCATTGGTCTAGGTGTTTCTATGTATAATATGTACCTATGTATTTACAAAAAAAAGTATATAAGTATATAAATCTTAAGGCTTTCACGGCCGGCGTTGCATGTAGAATATACTGCTTCCGGGCTGTTTGGCCGTGGTCCATCGGAAACTTGTGTTCCAGACGTTTCGTCGATCACTGCGGTCGACATCTTCAGTGGTACACGGCGGGACGCCGTCGAGTGCGGAGAACCTTCCTCGGCGGCGAACTCGGTGCGACTGATGTAAAGGCCCGAGTCACTGGCGTATTTATAGGTGCAATGGGAGGGGCTAAACAACGTGATCGCTCCTGATTGGTTGAGAGCTGCGCAACCGATGCGCTCGATACTGATTGGTCGAGGCTAAGCAAGGGGGATACCGGGGATGGTGGCGGCTTCGTCATGTTTGAATTGTGATGACGCGCGGCTCTCAGTGCTCCTCCCCTCCCATTGCACCTTTTTTTGCAATTTTTTAAGCAATTTGTTGAGCTGAGTGAGACGAAGTCGAGCGAAAGCTCCTCATACCAGACTTCAGGATTTTCTTTGTCACAGGTCTCCTCCTAAACTACTAATCCAATCAGAACCAAATTTGGCATGATTAAAGAGGTCAATCAGAAGAAGAAGAAGGTTTATGGATATATTTTGGAAAAATTAATGCTACCACAGAGGAATGATCACCGTTAAAAAAATTCCAAACAGAATTATATAATAACCGCTCGAGACACTGTGACCAAACTTTACACGCTCAGAAAGCATGTCCAGAGTTGTGACTTTCAAAAAGAATTTTCAAAATCGGACTTGCCACGGAGGAATGATCACTGTTCAAAATTTTCAAAATCTGATTCCGCAATAGCGGTCAAATCTATAGGACAAGTTTTGGCGATAAACAGTCGTCCAAAACTCCCGAATAACTATCAAAACCAATATTCAAAATCGGACTTGCCACGGAGGAATAATCACCGAAAAAAACAAACATTGTTTGATCAATGTAAAAATTATGCACGTGTAAAATAGAATTTTCGAATTTATCGCTCTTGATAATTCAAATCCCGATGTCTCACTCAGCTCAACATTGCAAGCAGCGATTCGCCTTGCAGACCTAGTATGCTTACTTTTCCTATAGATTTAGATCGGAAAAAGAGAACATCTAGGACGGGACCTGAACCCGCGACCAGTCCCTTACATGGGGAACGCTCTGACCAGCATAGCCACCTAGACACGTCCCAGATATTCGAAATTCTCCGAATCAAACGAGCTGAAACTCGATGGGATTCCGTTTTTTCACTATAGAGTTCCTATGGCCACCTTTCAGCTCCATCATCAGACCCTGGTTACCGTTGAAAGTGAAACTACTCGTCAAGACGATTCAAACGAGCCCAAAATCTACGAGGTTGTGTCGTTTCCAAACTTGCAGTTCCATCATCAGATCAGCATCATGTCATCATTTATTTATTTATATTTATTTATGTATTATTGTGTGAAACATAGGTATTACAAGATCTTAATATCAAATATCAGTGCACTATGTCCTACCATTAAACATGGTGTACAAATTAAATTTAAAGGATGGTTAGTATTGGACTTAAAGAATATGGTTAGTAGCTACATATCATTCATTCAATTATTGATTTATTTGTATCACAATTCATAATTATTAATAACCTTTATCTGTGACTTTATTCATATTTTTAACTTGTCTAATTTAAAGTCATGAGAAATTATAATAATAGAAGGTTTGAATATCAAAGTAATAAAATGTCAAATTTAAAATAATGCACCTCAACAATAACAGTAAAAATATTAATATTTCCATAATGTCATCAATAATAATAATGTCATCAATATAATAGGAGATTTGAATGTCAACGTAAAATAATTTTAGATTAAAAAATAATGCATTTCAATAATAACAGTAAAATATTAATATTTCCATAATGTCATCAATAAAAATAATTAAATAATAGGAGTTCGAATGTCAATGTAAAATAATGTCAATCCAAAAATAAATAAAGCTCAATCATAATAGTAATATTAAAATTTCTCATTCACGTACTCATTAATAGAATTGTATGCTTTTTCTAACAGTAATGTGAGTAGTTTGTTTTTAAATTCTTGTATATCTGAAGTCGAGATAATAGACTTAGGCAACTTATTGTAAATTGTAGGTGCCATGCAGAACACACTTTTCTGATACATAGTTGTTTTACTACTGGTGGTAGAAATTTGATGACCCAAATTTGTCACAAAATTCGGCCGGGTGGGTACCACCGTGCACCATTGCTAAAAACCCTCCATAGTAATCCAATTTCGGTTTGATTGCGTTCAGGGGTCAGCAAGTGCATAGCCGGACAGGGGGATTGTGGTCGCAGCACTAGTGGGACCGGCGGGTGTCACGCGGTGCTGCGACGACAATCCTCTTCTGATGAGGCCGTCAAGCTGAGTGCCACCATTGTTAACATGGTACGTGTATGTAATGGTGACCCTCTTTCGTGAAACTTTACCTTCAGCTTGCCATCAGGCGAGGCGAAGTCAAATTGACGTGTCCTAAATATAAAAAAAAACATAATATTGCATAGTCACACGATTTACAAATGTATGCATAATTTCAGCTCAACCGATGGATCAAATTTAATTTGCAAGATTTGATGACTAACATCGGGACAGGTGAAGGCAAATAAAAGCTTATAAAAATAATATTTTCGAGCAAAGCTCTGAAAGAGTAAAGCTCTCTTTTAGATGACTCATGTATTTCGTTAGACCATCTTCTCCTCCCAAACGGCTGAACCGATTCTAATGAAATTTCACACAAGCAAAGATGTTACTGATGGAAATGACATATGCTATGTAATAAAAAATTAATGTGTACCACGGAGGAATAATCACCGAACAAAATTTTCAAACTCTGATTCCGCAATGATGGTCAAGGTTAGACACACAGTTTTTGCGCCAAAATGCGTAACTTTTAAAGTGGAGTCGATCAAAAAAAGAAATTTTGAAATCCAACGTACCACGAAGTAATAATCACCAGATGTACCATCTGTAACGGAGTAAACAAATAGGGCACGTGCAAAATAGATTTTATTCACAAAATAACTGGCTGGTTAGAAAACTAACCATTAATAAACTATTCAAATAAATAACACTGATGATGGTTATATCAGTTGGGGACCTTCGCTGAACTATTGCAACAGCAGAATGTATTGTATTGCAGACCTAGTTAAATTAGTGTCTAATTGCCAAGTGCTTCAAAATCAATTTGCATTATTCCGTTACATAAAAATCTACATACATACCAAACCAAACTAATAAAGCGTGTTAAAAAATAACTGCAATGCTTCGTAATCACGTTTTGAACCCTGAGCCCGTACTCGACAAGGTTACCCACGCACAGGTACACAACCTTAAGCATGGAGTGCTCTTCGATGGAAGAACGCAGCCGAGTAGAATTTGAAGTATAAATCCTCTTATATCCCACCTTTCATCTTTAAGATTTATCAAAAGTAATATTAAACATTTATTCAAATAAATAATTATACTGTCTGGTTTTTCGATTGTAATATCAAAACTTATAGCAGGAAATTGACTAATGTTTACTCTGAAATATCCACTATGTTTCGTAATGTATTGCCAGAAGTATTGTGTGTCAAACAGCTGCATAATGAATTATCATTCATAATTTACTAGCTGTTGCCCGCGGCTTCGTCCATGTTAAATTCGGAATAGATCAAGGTATGTTTACTTCTGCAGTTTCGAACCCAACATGTATTAGGTTATACCTATTTCATCGTTATATTTTAAATTATTTTTCATGAAGAAATAGAGGTTTATTATGTAACATCGAAAATAATTCTACCCGGTTCCGTAGTATATAATAATAGCGTGATAATATTTATTATCAAAGGTTGAGTTTCTAATCAACTACAAGTAAATAACTCTGTAGTTTTGTGATTTCATATTTTACTGCTTATCACCTTTTAGCTACAGCGTGATGATTTATAGTCCGAACATTGAGTCCATCTGAGTTCTATCGAACTGTAGAATTTCGTAATGATCTGCTTTGTTATAATAAAGAAATGATAAATTATAGATTTGATCTATATTCTCCTGCTGCTCCTATTACGCTTATAATAGCGTGATTATATATAGCGCAGTTTATGACCATACCTTATAAAAATGTTCATGCCAAATTTCAGCTGAATCTTTTGTGGACATTGATGACAGAAGTAGACAAACAGACAACAATTCTAGAAATCACATTTTTGGCATTGGTATCGTTCCTAGAATACGTAGCAATTATTTATTTGACAAAATATTCAGTGTACAATTTTCGCCTCGTTATCATTTTAATATATGTATAGACAATATAAGAAAAAAGTACAAGGATATTTGAAAATTCTACAACCAGCATTCTTTCTAGAAAACGTGGCTAAGATATTTCACTATTGGAACATTTATTCAACAGCAACTGTCCTAGCTGATACAATTTACACATATTTGAACAAGTCGACGACATTGAGAATTTCATATAAAACGTGCTCACGACACTTAGAAGAATATTAAGTTTCTGATAGATAGTTTTTACTTTTGTTTCTATTAAAAGGTTGTAAGAAGTTTTATTTTTAAACCGTTAAAGTGGTGTTAAAGTAAACAATCCAACTGATTTAAGAAAATTCAAAGTAATACATAATTTCTTTCTTTCAGCAAAAAAGTGTTATCTTTTATTTTTCAGAAAAAATATGGCCAGTAGCACTGTTTAAATCGCACGGACTTCAATATACTTACTGTGTTTTCTATGTTAAATGTGTATTATACTTAAATATGTAAGAGGAAGTCATATTGAAGTGCCCTACATTTAAAAAACCTATGTAGATAAACTCAGAATTCAAGAACGTACTTTAACCCCGACGGGCTTCACCCCATCGGTGCCATGGGGTGGGCGAGTCTGAATCGGACTGACTAAAACCACACGGTGTCCTCCCCAAGTGTCCATTGCCGGGCACCCCGGGTAAGCCCTCAAAAGGATAACCACAGGGTTACCGGCGGAATTTGGCCGCCGCCGTGGCCTCGACTGGTAGGGTCAGGTTTTATCCCGCGACGGTGAGCTGGCAGGCGTGTGTAGGACATACACACACACAAAAATCCTTAGACTGATTTCCTATATACGTTATGTTACACAATAATTGCTGGTTTAATAGTTTAAGATGAATGATGTGTGATGTGTAAAATTAATGATGTGTGATGTGTAAGATGAATGATGTGTGTTGTGAAGATGAATGATGTGTGATGTGTAAGATGAATGATGTGTGATGTGTAAGATGAATGATGTGTGATGTGTAAGATGAATGATGTGTGATGTGTAAGATGAATGATGTGTGATGTGTAAGATGAATGATGTGTGATTTGTAAAATGAATGATGTGTGACGTGTAAGATAAATGATGTGTAATGTGTAAGATAAATGATATGTAATGTGTAAGATGAATGATGTATGATGTGTAAAATGAATGATGTGTGATGTGTAAGATGAATGATGTGTGATGTGTAAGATGAATGATGTGTGATGTGTAAGATGAATGATGTGTGATGTGTAAGATGAATGATGTGTGATTTGTAAAATGAATGATGTGTGACGTGTAAGATAAATGATGTGTAATGTGTAAGATAAATGATATGTAATGTGTAAAATGAATGATGTATGATGTGTAAAATGAATGATGTGTGATGTGTAAGATGAATGATGTGTGATGTGTAAGATGAACGATGTGTGATGTGTAAGATGAATGATGTCTGATGTGTAAAATGAATGATGTGTGATGTGAATGCAACTAAATCTATTTTTTGTTGTTTAATCAGTATAAGGTATGGTAGGTACTTACCGCATTTAGAAAATATATTCCAAAACCGCCATTGTTCTACCAACGATTCCACGCCGAGTGGCGCAATTGCGTAATGCGTCACTTCACAAAATGGCCGTGAACGAAAATCAGCGCTTGGTGTAGATTTGGTCCTCACCGAACACTACATCACAGCACCAAGCTGAGAAGCGAACAGCTTTGGCGGCTGCAGTGCATAACATATTTAACATTGTATCACAATACATAAGAAATAAATATACCATCTTTCAACAAAAAGTACGTAGGCAACTGCACTGGATTCGTTTGTTGTTGTTATAAAGTTCACAAATTACATCACATCATTTAGTCATAGATTACTTATGATGTCATAATTCTATATCATAGATTACGTAATGGCTGCAGAGGGAATGATGCTCAGTGTTGCCAATTACAAAACGGAATGAATATAATAAAAAGATGGTCTTAAAATGCAAAAATATAATATGTCACACTATATATCTTTGATTATAACTAATATAATTTAAAATGTTGTGATTAATAGTTATATTATAAGTTGAACTGTTTTGTGTGCTGCAGTAAGCCAAAATAAACACACTTTTCTGTTTTGCTTTCTTGATGTGATGAATGATGACGATTTCATGAATGATAATCAATGGCCATTATTGTTACTGCACAAATTTCTACATGTTCTAGAATACAACGAGGAACACAGTATAAAAGTTTTAATAAAACAGTACGGAGTACTCTAGTGAACTCCCTAAGAGACCATGAAATGTTATAAGTTGAAAGCATCGTAGTGTTTTAGTGTACATCTTATTTGTAACTTTTATAGTAGCGACTAGCTAGTAACGGATAAGGTGCTTTCTACCTGGTGCATTATTTGAGGTTAAATGGGCATGAATAGTTTGAGCCTGGAATTTGTACGAAATAAAATTGAGATTGCCGATATCTAGTAAGTAGTATGATATTGTCGGAAGTTTACGCGAATGACACACATTGAAATAAAACCACCCTTAACGGATTCTATCGTGATTTATTTGATATTATTTTATATTTTACATTGATGCCGACGTTTCGGTTGCTTTCCAGCTGCCATGGTCACGGGGAGAGAAAATATTATGTAACATCAAATAAATCGTGAAGCAATCCGTTGAGGGTGGTTTTATTTCAATCTAGTAGTATTTCATTTGTATTCCGTGTTTTTATTAACATATTAATTAATTTCATTATATTGTAAGTAAACATAATCTCGAAAGCTTAATAATTTTACCATTGCTTAAAACAAAAGTGGCGATAGCCCAGTGGTGTACGTAACGGACTGCCAAGACGAGGTCTCAAGTTCGATCCCCAGTCACCCCGGGCACACTTCTGACTTTTCGTAGTTATGTGTGTATTAAAAATGTTGATTATCGCTCGCTTACTAATGTGCCTGGTAGATGGGAATAGGCATTACATGGAGACCTAAACATAACTAGCGAATCGTTGGTGCATAATACTCTGCCTACCCCTTCGAGGGTACAGGCGCAAAGTTATGTTATGCATAAAACATATTGGTTTGAAACTCCACTTGCTACTTAATTATTGCGATTGTATTTATTTATCTTAACCTTTAAGGGATCGCTTCATATTTCCATAATTATGTGTAGCCACTGTGTTTTTAGGGTTCCGTACATGAAAAGGAAAAAACGGAACCCTTATAGGATCACTTCGTTGTCCGTCCGTCCGTCCGTCCATCCGTCTATCAAGACCGTTTTTCTCAGGAACGCGTGGAGGTATCAAACTGAAATTTATACATAATACTCAGGTCTACTGTCCCTTGGAGCTGTGAAAAAATCATACTTCTAAGCCAAAGCAATCAAAAGATACAGCCATTTATGCCGCAAATTTCCGCAAATTTTCGAAACTCGCACGGGAATCAAAACCTACAGGGCTCTTCCCGTGAACTTAGAATCTTGAAATTTGGTACGAAGTAACGTCTTAGAGTACAGATAAAGGAGAAATTGCGAAAACCGTAAATATTTATATTTACATCATATATTCAACAATATTTTTGAAAATTTTAAAGTTAGTGTTACCATAACTATGTGACTCGATTGTCGTGATGGGTGAACTTTCACTTATATTTTATTTTAAATTTTTTTAATTTTGTAAGGTTTCAATGATCGAATTGGAACGAAACCCAGAGGCGTTCTTATAAATTTAGTTACACAGTACTTAACTGACCGAAATAGATTCACAAAACAAATTAAATGAAGAAAATATTCAAATGTTTAACCTTTTATTTAAAAGTAAAACTCAAACTGAAAACAAATTTCACCTCGTAGATAAATTTACCTAGGTACGCAAAGTCTCGAGGTAACGTTCCTAAACTTGCATAGAGAAACTATCAAAGAGAACTCTGAGATCTCGTTTCAAATTAATTAACTTCGAAACTGCTCTCCGTGAAGACACAAAAAACTGTTAGTATCCTCAAATGTTGTTTTAATTTAAAACCTGTAACGATGGAATCCCCTTAGACTGAGAAAATTTGAATAACATTAATTCTTAATTATTTATTGAACACAAAAAATACATAAATGTAATACAACTAAAATAAATTATGTACAAAGGCGAGGCAACTCTAAAAGAGTTCTCAAACCTTTGAGCAGTAGAGGCAGAAAAAAAATATCATAGGGAAGCAAAGTGTACATACAAAGTAAACAAATGAAAGATGGTAAAAATAAATCAATATACATACATAAATTATACATTCAATAAGTAAATATAATATACTGTATGTAAAATAAAATACTATACAACCATACATGTATATTGAAGTGAAACTTCTTTAGAATCGTTGTGATTTCAAACTCGATGAAACGAAAAAATAAGTCCATAATTTTTTTTTTAATCAGGGACTTTTCAGAAGTTTCACTTCTACCGTGTGACTTGCACACACACACACTATAAAAGGGTAAAAAGGGGAAATGTGGCAAGGGTAAAAACGGGAAATGTGAAAAAGGGTTAAAGTGGAAATGTGGAAAGCGTAAAAACGGGAAATATACAAAGGATAAAAAGGGAAAAAGTGGCAAGGGTAAAAAAGGAAAATGTGACAAGGCTAAAAAGGAGAAATGAGGCAGGGTTAAAAACGGGAACTGTGAAAAAGGGGGAAGGTGGAAAGGGTAAAAAGGGTAAATGTGGTAAGGGTAAAAAGGGGAAAAGAGGCAACATTAATTTTTGTTTTTCATCTAAACCATACGTGTCTATGGATAGGTCTTCAAAAATGATATTGAGGTTTCTAATATCATTTTTTGCAAAACTGAATAGTTTGCGCGAGAGACTTCCAAAGTGGTAAAATGTGTCCCCCCTGTAATTTCTAAAATAAGAGAATGATAAAACTAAAAAAAATATGATGTACATTACCATGTAAAGTTCCACCGAAAATTGGTTTAAACGAGATCTAGTAAGTAGTTTTTTTTTTAATACGTTATAAATCGTAAGCCGGAATTTACCTTTCATTCAATCAACTCAAATTATGTTATTTGCTGCTACGGAACCCTTCATGGGCGAGTCCGACTCGCATGGCCGCTTTTTTTATACATACTTTAACGTTGTGATAGGAAATGTTCTTTAGTTCTTCTTTTAAAGATGTCCAGACTGCGACTGTCTCGAATAGTGTGCGGTAGTGAGTTCCATAGTCGAACTGCCTGAATAGTGAATGACCCGTCATAACAGCTGGAGCTGTGTGCAAGGGTATGAAGTAGAAAAAAATAAATTGAATTTCGACTTTTTCCTTTATTCAACTGTTCGGTACTAGTTGATGTGGCAATCTCCATTACTGCAACTTGATAAAATATACCCTTCTGCCTTACTATAAGCTAGGCTTTCGCACGGCTCCCTTTCAAGTTTAAGTTTGTGTCCTTGTGTTATTTTTTGCTCCCCGTACCGGTGAATATAATCTAACTTCGAAAATTGAACACACTCTTGCCTTAAGCAAGTCACAATCCCAATACACCTAATCTTTCCTTCACATTGCCATAAATATTTATAGCGATACACCTATTTAACAACAAAAGCACCGTAACGACGGCCGACTCAATCTTCCCAGTATGTTACTGTAGTTGCCAAATTGAGTCAGCCTATCATTTATAACATTGAGCCAAGTTCAATAGCGTTAGCATCAGTATTCGTTAAAGTAAAGCTGCTTTGATGCTACAAAGAATTCAACTAACACCCACTAATATAGCAAAACTCACTCGTTTATTTTCCACAATGGGGAAAAATAATAGCATTGTAAGAGCGAGATTGTAGTCATTTGGAATGCAAGCTAAATATACGTTACATAATGTGAACATGCGGATGTGCTCGTGTTCGTGTGCTGGTACACGCTTCTCTTCAGCATCTGGGGTGTATTTCACGTGTTATTGAACCTATGTCCTTTAATTGGTCGGTGTACATAGCTAAAACGTTTAAAAAATCAACAGCACGCCAACAATAGTAAATATAAATTAAAGTAGATTCGATCAAGGTGCGGGGGAGAAATGGGGTGAAAATTTTAAGGGTTCTTCATGATTTCCAGCAAAATCAGACTTCCTATTGAATAAATAATATATAAATGTAAGGTATCATGTTACATTAATACATTAAGTAACTAGAAATCAAAAAAATATGGAGTTTGAAAAGGAAGACATAAGAAAATAGTTGAATTATCATACATAAATATAAATATAGATTCACGCCCGCTCTCTCAGAAGGATTAGGGTTATTATCAACAATTTCTTTTAAAAATAGATTACTAGTATCCTGTTAACCTCTTCAGCAAAACTAAATTACTTGTGAAAGGATTGCGTTCACAAGGGTAGTGTTTTGGCCAGGGTTTTCGATTAAAGCAGTTTCAACTTCAGAAAAGTGATAGGCTACCTTTTAAACAATAAATTTATTAAACCCTTGTTGTTTGGCTTCATCGCAGACTAGTAAAAACAAAAACACTGTTCCCAAACAAACCCATGCCATCCAAACACTTGGAAGAATGTAACCTACGAAATAACCATGCGTACACGCTTCACTGGGCATTTTTAACTCGATCATCGGATCACGCGAATCTCTTTCACACTAGACGTCACGACGCAAAGAACTTGTTTATCACGATTATCCGCAACATTACTTGCGAGGAACTCGTTGTTCGTAAAAGGGAATGAGGCGATATCTCTCTCCTTAACGCAATGTCTTATGGTTGTTTTAAGAAGGTAGAGTGACATTTTATGGTGGTAATTTTCATCGGCTTGTTGTATTCAGTTTTGTGAATCAAATAAAATAAAAAAGCAGTGTTTTTGAATTTATTATCAAAACTACTTTAACTACTAAATAAATTAACGAACTAAATTATAAGTATTATATTATAAGAAGTTCACGTGAATGTTATTTTTGACGGATAATATCGTGATTTATTTGATTTAATAAGTATTAACTTTAAAAACTAATAAAAAACACGTGTGTTTTTTAACAAAAAATTTTTTTTTTACTTTTTCTTGATAACTATGCAAAATTTCAAATCAAATCATTTTGAACTACTCCAAATTCGAGTTCATAGATTGCATAATATACAAACATTTTCTTTTTTTTTCGCGCGGAAATCCCTATATGACGGGCTTGAACCGACTAAAACCGCACGCCGTCTCGGGTCTTAAGAGTGTAAGGGTGTAAGGTTACCAATTTAATAAAAGCGTGTTAATGGGTCAGGTTGTCAGAAAATTTCAAAGTATGAATGAAGACAGCTTTTGGAGCAGAGATAAAACAAAGAAAGATGGATAGATTGCGTGAAAGAGGAAATTTGCAAGGAAAGTAGTAAATGAGGACATGAAGTCTGACAGGCAAGTAAGGAAGATCAAAACAATACATATTAGAGCAGGCGCTACAGGTCTATTTATTTGCAAAATCCAAGGACCGGTATCTGTGACCGGCTGTCTTCCTGAGGCCCCAAATAACTACAAAACAGATCTTGCCACCAGGTGTGATGGTTCCTTTACGCCTATTTTTTGTTCAACTTTTGCAATACTTGCGATTGGTTTACGACAACGGCAATAAACCAAGTTCTCGATAATCTTCTCTTCACAAATATGAAATCGCTTAAAAAGTCGGCGAGACTTTTTTTTACGTACCCACGGGCTCCACCCCTCCGTTGCCAACGATTAGAAGAGTGAGTATCGGAATCAGACCGACTAAAACCACACGGTGTCATTGCCGGGCATCCCGGGTAAGCCCTCGAAAGGATAACCCCAGGGTGACCAGCGGACTTTGGTCGCCATCATGGCCTCGCCTGTGGGGTCGGGTTTGATCCCGCTGCGGTGAGTTGGCAGGCGGGTATAGAACACACACGACACGCCTCCGTCTTGGCCTGCTCCTGTACAGACGGCGAGTCGGCCAACTGGCGTCCTCAGGCCAAGAGCATGGAAGTCGGTAGTCCCGGGTGAAGGCAAGTCTGCAGCGTCCTCGCCCCATAAAACAAGCTAGTTAAACTATGCTTACTTTGGGACTACATAACGCTGTGTAGAATATCGTAGAATAACAGATAAGTAATAAAAAAAATAGTTGAAATTTTCATGCATTAGGCGATAGGGTATTTACGTTTTACTCCATGAAATGCATCCCTTTTTTTTTTTTTTTTTTTTTTTTTTTTTTTTTTTTTTTTTTTACATGCGGAAATCTCTTCGGATACCCCCCGCTGGCTAGCGGGGGTGGTTATGACGTGTCTCGACTAAAACCGCACGGTGTCCTCCCCAAGTGTCCGTTGCCGGGCACCCGTTAGTAAAATGTTCTATCGCTGTTTAAACTGAATTAAACGTGTTTATATTAAACTTACTGTGCCTCGCGGCTCCGCCTGTGACGTATTTCGATTCTCTGTGGCACCCATTCAACCCATACATGCCCGTAATTTATTAATTTTACAATAATGTATGGAAATTTGCAGGATTTGTTAACCTTCCTCGATAAATGGGTTATCCGACACAAAAATAGTATTTCAATTCGAACCAGTAGTTCCTAAGATTAGCGCCATTAATCAAACAATCAAACTCTTTAGGTTTTATTTTAGTATTGTATTGTAGAGATAGTAAAGTTTGGTGCTGAAATTCAGCTTAAGCTGATAAATAAGCATTCGATCCACTTGATTGACAAGCCGGTCACCGAAGCTAATGAACCCATAAACAACAGTGTTACATAAAATACTGTACGACATTCTACACAGCGCTTTCTCGACCCAAAGTAACCATAGTTTAACTAGCTTGTGTTATGGGTTCCAAATGCGGATAAACACAATTATATTCGATTGCTAAGTCAGAGGTCTCGGGTTCGATTCCCGCTCATTGCAAATATGTATATTTGCATTGGTCTGTGTGATTCTATGTATAATATGTATTTATTGACAAAAAAAAATCTAAGTAATTCAATTAAATTTTTAGGCATTTGGTATGCTTACTTTTTTCCAAAGATTTAGATCGGAAAAAGAGAACATCTTGGACGGGACTTGAACCCGCGACCAGTCCCTTACAGAGGGAATGCTCTGAATAACTGAGCCACCTAGACACGTCCCAGATATTCAAAATTCTCCAACACATTAATACGTCGGAGAATTTCGAATATCTGGGACGTGACTAAATCTTTAGAAAAAAGTAAAAATACAAAATGCTTAAAAATTTAATTGAATTCATTCGGCGGAGTTATCAAAAAACAATGCTTAAAAATGACTGTAAAGTTATTCATTGTTTCCGTAGTTTGCAAAAATTACGCTCAGTTGGTCAGAGCATTCCCCCTGTAAGGGACTGGTCGCGGGTTCAAGTCCCGTCCTAGATGTTCTCTTTTTCCGATCTAAATCTTTAGAAAATCTAAGTATGTTTAAACACATTCTAGAACCCATTTGACAAGCTCTGCTTAGTTGGGTCTAGATGGCGCTGTGTAATATGTCCTAGAATATTTATTTATATTTTCTTGCTATGTAGGTAAGTAGGTTTCACCCATTGACACCTGGAACAATAGCAAAAGCAAAATGTTGACATAGAATTTACAGAAACATCGAAACTAATCCAAACAGATGTATTCATGAATTCATAATAATATTTGCACTGAACGGGAATCGAGGTCACGGCCCCAACATTGTAGTTGATCGCTCAAACCCAGCCGAAAATAGCACCTAAATAAATCTTGTAGCTTTAGTTATTACTAACTGTTGGCCGTGACTTCGCCTGCGTGAAAATCTATTACCGTTCCCGCTTTCCAGGGAACCTATTCCAAGCCTATGTGTTATTTCAGACTATAATCTATCTCTGTGTAAAATTTCAGCTAGATCCGTTTAGCCGTTAGAGCGTGATTAACATAACATAACATAACATAAACTCACGCCTATATCCCCGAAGTGGTAGGCAGAGGTGCTAGCACCCACGTTTCGCCAGTTTATGTTTTAGGTCCCAACGTAATATTTGGCGAGCCTATTGCCATTAACCGGGCACTTATAAACCTGCGATAAATACACACATAACTTCGAAAAGCATCGAAAAGTCATTGGTGTGTGCCATGGCCTGGGATCGAACCCGAGACCTCGTCTCAGCAGTCCTTTACCCATACCACTAGACTACCGCGGTTTTTTATAGCGTGATTGAGTAACAAATATCCAACATTTTTTTTTATAAAGAATATTAGTAACCAGAATTACTAATATTCCCCCTAGCCCCTCCAGCTAAGCTTAATTGCTTGTGTTAGGAGTGGGTTCACTTCGGTAGTGTAATGGCCAGGATTCGAATCCGGGACCTCTCGATCGTAGGGTCGACTCCTTAAGACGAAGTTGTAAGTCCAGAAGCGTAAAAGAGGTGTCTTAGAAACAGTTTTTGGGTATCAAATGCTAAAATACATGAAATGATATTCCTACCGTCGTAAAGGTAAAGAAATGCTTTGCATTGTTATACAATTCGAAACACGATTAGAGTGATTTGCCTCGATAGAAAAAAATCGTGAATATCGTAAAAAATCGTAATTTTATTAGAATGAAACAATTTTCCGGCGATTGTAAAGAAAAAACAAGTGCAAAATTTATATTTTCATAAACCTTACATCAAATCCCATATGGTAGTACAGATGGTTTTCTCTTAAATAGAAGTAAATTATTTTATTTATATAAAACATATAGTTAGAGCGCTCGCGTGCGAGCTCAGTCGGCCGCGGGGCCTCGCCGCGAGTAGACACGTACTGCTTCGTCGCGCTCGCTCGCTAGTGATTGCATTTTGATGTAAAATGGGCAATAAAAGCCTAAGAGGAAGGAAAATATCCCGTTAGCGGAAAAGAAGAATCGCCCAAAACAATCTATTTCAATGAGTATCAACGTACCACATAATTACATTTATTATTTTCTTAGTGCTAGTAGGAATTCTAATAAAGGTCACCGTACACTTAACCGGGTACCGGTATCGATATTATCTTGCCTCGATACCATTTATTGTTTTCTTAGTATGAGTATGAGTATGAATGCTAATAAGAGTCACCGTACACTTGACCGGGAATCGGCATTGTCTTGTATCGATACCATTTTTTTTTCTCAGTATGAGTGGGAATGACAAGACCATCTTCACATTATAAGAAAATTACCGTGACACGTATTAGATCTATTGAAAAAGTTTAATATATCTTTCTTTATATATAAAAATGAATTGCTGTTCGTTAGTCTCGCTAAAACTCGAGAACGGCTGGATCGATTTGGCTAATTTTGGTCTTGAATTATTTGTGGAGGTCCAGAGAAGGTTTATAAGGTGAATAAATATGGAAGTTGTTATCGATTGAGGCAGTACGAAGTCTGCCGGGTCAGCTAGTATATAATAATTGTTAGTGATAGTAGATTTTTACACCAAATATTCCTGGTTCCTGGACCCGTCAGGAACGGTAGGAACCAGGAAAAGTGGGAGTCAAGACCAACCCTTCACGAAGGATAGTTGAGAAGATGACGTTTCTAGATTAGAATTCTTGTGTCTTATCGGACACCAGAAAATTTTTCTTGTAATGTGCACGGTCTCATACAACCACCAATCTAACTGGATTTCTTGTGTCGGACAAGAAAAAATTCTTAAAGTGTGAAAATGGTTTAAGGGTATATACGTGAATCTTTTGTTGTGGTGATTTAAATAGGTATTTGGAAAACACTTATGTTTGATAAACTGAAAAAAAAATTAGAAGACTTACTGTTTTGCAGATTACGAGTATTGGCTGAGAAAAAATTGAGTTCAGAGACTCCTGTTCAGGTGTCATCTATGTCTATTGTACATTTAACAGCGTAAGGCCATAACCATTTATCAAATCATAAATTGCAATTGTCGAGTGGGAATAAACATTATGAAGTAGTTTTTTTTAAGAAATATAAATAAGTAACTACTTACATTGCAGAACTCAATCATTACTAGACCAAAGTGCACCAACGGAACTGACTCCTGTGTATGCTGACGTGTTATCAGCCACTTCTAATGCCTTACGTTCAGAAACTCCATTAGAGTGAGTGTCAAAGCTATTTTTTCACAACTTATATTCATTGTTTATATTCATTCGTTGATGGCTGAACTCCACCGTAACCATTCGCGCGATCTTGACCAAATTTACTACGATGCTAGTATGGACACTGAGGAGTGTTTTGAAGCAAGATCACCGAAAAACAGTTTCACGAGCGCGCGGCCTTAGCTAAGCGCGCGACCGTAGTAAGATGTCTTATTTTCAAGTAAGAGTCCTGCTCGCTCAGCTCAATTTATTTCAGTCGCACCCTGCACTGAATTCCTTGTATAGTTATTAGTACATACATAGTTATTATTACATACAACATAGTAATTAAATAATCATTGAGAGATTTGTAATATGCCTTTTTACGTCCACGTGCCTTTCAGGTCCATAGATAACATTGACTGTGAACTTGTCATCTTCCTGAAGATACATCGAACTTTGAGTAAATTAGTGGCAGGAGAATAGTGGACATCGGCTATTTTTTGAAACAATTAAAAGAAATAGAGCATGAATTTTTTGCAACTACAGTCATTTAAATTTACTACGGGAAAGGAGTACGGGTCAAAAATCTACTGCAAATCACTAACTCTTATTTTATATATATTAAACTTTTTCAATAGATCTAATAAGTGTCACTTTATTTTGGAACTCTCTTTTTACGTTTTAGAAAAAATTGAAATAAAAGCATTAAAATAAATAAATAACTTAGATTTTTTAGTCCGCTGTACCTACATTGGTTTGTATGAAATTTAACCCAAAACTTGTGACAATCAACTGACTTTCGACGACTTGCGGAAGACAAGAATTTTCCTGGATGCATTCACATTATAAGAAATATCTGATTAGACATTTCTAATTGGACACAACAAATTTTCTTAGTGTTAAGATGGTCTAATTGATAAAATTTCAAAAAAAAGTAAGAATTACTTTTCTTTTGTAAATTACATACTTATAATACATATGGAAACGTGTGTCAAAGACCAGAAACAAATATCTGTGGTCCACACAAATATTTGGTCCCAGCGGGAATCGTACCCGTAACCTCCTGCATCGTAAGCTGGCGCTCGCCCGACCACGCTACAGAGGCTGTTACGTACGTACAAATATACGGTGATCATTTCACTTCTACTCATACTGGTGACAAATAAATTGGTATCGATACATAACAAAACCGATATTACCGATAGCCGGTCAAATGTACGTTGACCCTCAATTTCACGTCAACTCATCATACTGATGAAAAAAAATTGGTATTCGTAAAAGACAATACCGATAGCCGGTCAAGTGTACGGTGACCCTTATGGTCCGCGAACATAAAGCACGGGGTGAAGATGGTTGCCCCGCGCATGCTCCCGCCGCACTTCATACCTCACCCCCTCACAAACGCAATGCGCGTGTTCCCACTTCATCTTAACCACTAAGCTACCGACGCTTCAAAATCTTCACATAATAATATTAATAGGAAGTTAGGATAGTAGGATATTAAATGGAATTATAGGTACAGACCCGACGCGCGTGCGGTTTTAGTCGGTTCAAGCCCGACATAACCGCCCCCGCTGGTCGGCGGGGGGGTATCCGAAAAAAAAAGGTACATACTTTCCATAGTTAAAAAACATAGTATTTCATGGTTTGACTGTAACATTTTTGACAAAAATCTAATATTATTTTTGGCAATAAAACCACACTGACATAGTACTACGAGTGTAATATTTATACAAACAATTTCATATTTAATTTTAACAACTCTCGATCCAACCCAGACCTATTAATAAAAATAAGTATTTATATCTTTTTTAGGGTTCCGTTGCCAAATGGCAAAACACGGAACCCTTATAGACTCGTCATGTCTGTCTGTCCGTCCGTATGTCACATCCACTTTTTTCCGAAACTATAAGAACTATGCAGTTGAAACTTGGTAAGTAGATGTATTCTGTGAACCGCATTAAGATTTTCACACAAAAATAAAAAAATACAATAAATTTTGGGGGCTCCCCATACTTAGAACTGAAACTGGTGGTAGAAATTTGATGACACAAATTTGTCACAAAATTCGGCCGGGTAGGTACCACCGTGCACGATTGCGAAAAACCCTCCATAGTAATCCAATTTCGGTTGGATTGCGTTCAGGGGTCAGCAAGTGCATAGCCGGGCAGGGGGTTGTGGTTGCAGCACTAGTGGGACCGGTGGGTGTCACGCGGTGCTGCGACGACAATCCTCTTCTGATGAGGCCGTCAAGCTGAGTGCCACCATTGTTAACATGATACGTGTATGTAATGGTGACCCTCTTTCCTGAGACTTTACCTTCAGCTTACCATCAGGCGAGGTGAAGTCAAATTGACGTGTCCTAAACATAAAAAAAAACTCAATTTTTTTTTTTCATCTAACCCATACGTGTGAGGTATCTATGGATAGGTTTTCAAAAATGATATTGAGGTTTCTAATATAATTTTTCTCTAAACTGAATAGTTTGTGCGAGAGATACTTCCAAAATGGAAAATGTGTGTCCCCCCCTCCCCCTGTAACTTCTAAAATAAGACAATGATAAAGTTAAAAAAATATATGATGTACATTACCATGTAAACTTCCACCGAAAATTGGTTTGAACGAGATCTAGTAAGTAGTTTTGTTTTAATACGTCATAAATCGTAAAACGCAATTTACCTTTCATTAATCAACTCAAATATAAAATTCAAAAACATGCATTATTATGTTACTTACTGCTACGGAACCCTTCATGGGCGAGTCCGACTCGCACTTGGCTGCTTTTTTTACTCTACTTATCCATCAAAAATTCAAAAGAAACCCGAGCGAAGTACTGAACAAAATCAAATTTCCGCCGACGTCATTGCGGATTTACAGACACGAGTGTTATTGGTCAACCGAATATTCATAAGATGGTTACAAGGGAAGCCATTTTTCCAAAAATACAAAGCCATATTTTTATCCAACGATGTATTGGCATTACTGAATGTATTGCCAATACCCAATATATTTAAAAAGTGTTGCAGATTGTATGACAGTGTGTAAGTTTATTGTTCTTTGTTTGACTTTCGATAGCTTCAAAATTGGTGAATTTAGTTTTGGCAAAGTTTATTTATTTTTCACAAAATACCTAATTTCTTTTAATGTACACAACTTCGTATATCTTGGAAGGGATAGGTGGTGTTATATTTCATTCATATGTTGTTTCGCTAGTTATACAGTCTGTAACACAACTTGTGTCCGATCAATAAGGGGCACATAGTTATCCTAAAATTAAAATCACGACATATTATAAAACGAAGTCCTCCGCCGTGTCTGTCTGTCTGTTCGCGATAAACTCAAAAACTATTGAGCCGAATTTTCTGCTGTTTTTACTAATAGACAGAGTGGTTCTCGAGGAAGGTTTAAGTACATAATTTGACAAGTTTTTGTATACATTGGCAATATAATAATATTTATTGGAGGTGTCGGGAAAAAATAAGCTATCTGGGAGCTATCGACGAAAACGCTGCCTAAACCCTTTGAGATATAACAAAATGATGTATGGTGAAATTGGGTATTTTATATAGGTTGTGGTGGTGGAATAGGGTCACTTGGGTAGCGGGAACTAGATCAGAATGCCACGTGGGTGAAGCCACGGGCAACAACTAGTAAAATGAACGTATTCTTAGAATTTTAACTGCCAATTCCTAGATCATAATAACCCAATATCTTTCCAAAATCTAAGAATGTGACAACACCACATTGCAGTTGTCCAATAATATTTAGTGGTGGCCCACATAACTGCCCCTCGCCGGCAGCACCGCCGCAAATAGGGAAAAAAATATAAAAGGGTATTTTTTTCCCCATTTTTATTTTTCAGAGATTTCGTTCACAAAGTGGTCCTTCTGTGTTGCCATGTAAGTTTCCGAATTGACTTATCTTTTATTACAGTTTTTGTGGGGTAATTTCTTAAACCTATTTTCCAAAAACGACTGAACAAACAGAACCTAATATTGATACTTTCACGGATCGGACACTGGTTTTTTACATCTTGTATATTACTATGTGGTACCATATTGCGGTATACCGGAAAAGCTTGTAGAATCCATAGTGCTAATAAGAACATGCCTCTACAAAACTAGGTCATGTAAGTTTAAACATGGATTTTTATTTAATATCACTTCTAATACATCCTCGAGCATAAAGAATATAAAGAATCACAATTAATTGGATAATTTATTCTAAATTTATCGAAATTATTGTTTCAAATCCAGCTACCACATGTCTAACAAGTATTTAAATTTAAGTGGTAAGTATTAGGATCTTCAAGAAATAATCCTAGTTTAGTTTCCATTCGACAGTGAATCGGTATTATCTATTACTTGGTAACTAAGTAGCGTATCGAGTTCAAGATACTTTGTTTGTAAGGGACCGTACTTAAAGCAAGGACTTTCAAAATAAACCTAAATTTATATGTTAGACAAGACAACTATTGTTCTTGTCGACAACGGGTTACAATTTCGTGAATATTTTAGGTTAGGTAAGGACATTTATTTCTAGATTACTTTAATTTTTTGGTCCAAGATGAAGTTAGAAATAATTTATTCTTTATGGACCATTTTAACGTCACTTACAAAATACCAAAAAATTTAAATTAAAGAATTATTTTTGTATGTGTACCTTTTGATTCTAAGAAGACTTCAACAAGAAACTCAGTGGGTTTTGTTTTGTGGTCTATTTAAAAACATAATATATTTAAATATTATTAAATTTTTTTAGGTGTGCAAACTTAACTTATTCATAATGTTTCATTTGGATAACCTAGTAGAGCAAGCAGTTCATTTCCAAGATTGTTTATCATTCCAACATTCTATAGATTTTAGACCGGAAAAAGAGAACATCTAGGACGGAACTTGAACCCGCGACCAGTCTCTTACAGGGGGAATGTTCTGACCAACTGCTGTGTCTAGGTGGCTTAGTTGGTCAGAGCATTCCCCCTGTAAGGGGCTGGTTGCGGGTTCAAGTCCGGTCCTAGATGTTCTCTTTTTCCGATCTAAAATCTTAATTTTAATGCATATTAATTGCTTAAAACTGAATTGAAAAGAAAAAAAAAACAATATTCTTTCATTTTATAAAAGTTTAACAGTTTGATTTTATTTTATTTACTCTAAGATAGATTTCTAATTTCACTATCGAGCTTGTTGTAGAAGTGTATTTAGTTACCCTGCAAAAAATTACTTATTTTGTGGAGTCGACTGTCATGAAATACAAGGCTTTTTTTCTAGTATTATTTTATATAATTTGAAGTAAACTCGTATCAAATTCGGGGATACAGACGTGAATTTCTCTAATGTTATGAATGAATGAACTTAAAATTTCATATCGGTGACTTTATTCTTAACAAAATTTATAATACTTTTCGTTATATCTACAGAGTCAATAATACATCTGATTTCATGTTAAAGTGAAGAATTATATTGGGATCCGTTTATAGGTGGAATGAGTTTTGATAAAACGTACGGGACTCATGTTTCATGGCCGTCAGTAAACACAGACAATCACGAAATGGTTAGAATTGGATCAGACATAAAGTGATATGCTTCTCGTACTGTACAATATTTCCAATAAAACACTAAGCGAAATACGATAAAAAGGAAAACGTGATGCTCGAATACTATATAAAGAGCTCAAACCGCACAGTGATCTATCACTTTTATGAGCCACCCATAAAAGCCCTAAGCTCGAAAGCCGAGTGTATGTAACAGCCTATATAAAAAGCCATTCTAGCAGGAAATTTACTAAAGTTTACTCTGTAATATCCACTATGTTTCGTAATGTATTGCCAAAAGCATTGCGTGTGTCAAACAGCTGTTTGATGAGTTATCATTTATAATTTATATGACTGATTGAAGTATGATGTATGATACAGATGGTGCGATATAACATATCTATGATGCACATAAAAATGATTATTTATTTCTTATATGATCATACCATATAAATTCTTTTTTAAGCGGTGTTATCTATTGGCTTGCAAATCTGGCTATTAATATGTGGCGAATTTGCGTGCCCAGTATGGCATCACTCTGCCCATGCGAAGGAGGTTGATGCTGCACTGAATGACACATGCCGAATAGTAACAGATTGCCTCAAGCCTAACCCCCTGAACAAGTTGTACCCACTTGCCGGTATCGCTCCACCAAGTGTACGGCGGCACGTTGCTTGTGGGATTGAGCGTGAACGTTGAGTGAACCAATGGGTGGTCAATTTAGTAAACAAGTTGGTCTCATTTTTTTTTTTTACTGTCGTTTATATTTAACTTTGACTTTATCATTATTACAAAGATCGTTTTTCGGTAAGTAATCAATTAATCATTCATTTGTATTTAATACACTTGTTTTAAAATTACGATACTTGTGATAAAGTTTAAAGCTTAAAGTTAATGTTTAAAATAAAGCTTTTTGTGCCAAACAATATTATTATCATTATCCCTAGTGCCACGTGCAAGTTCCAAACAAGAGCAAAAATATGAATCTACTCAGTGAACACATTTAGCTCACTTGACCGACTTTTTTCATGTACCGCATTGATTCGGCCCTTAGAACATCGCCCTAACCCTTCAGCGGGAAGGGAAAACTTTAACATAAGATCGCAAAAATACATCAAAAATAATATAGTTTAACATAAAGATATTGAATTGATATCAGAGTTGAGGAATTTACGGTAAAATATTTTGTGACAAATGAACTTAGTACCTCTATTTTTAGGGTTCTGTTGCCAAATGGCAAAAACCGGAACCCTTATAGATTCGTCATGTCTGTCTGTCTGTCTGTCCGTCCGTCCGTATGTCACAGCCACTTTATTCCGAAACTATAAGAACTATGCTATTGAAACTTGGTAAGTAGATGTATTCTGTGAACCGCATTAAGACTTTCACACAGAAATAAAAAATATACAATAAATTTTGGGGATCCCCATACTTAGAACTGAAATTTAAAAAAAAAAATTCATCAGACCCATACGTGGGGATAGGTCTTCAAAAATGATATTGAGGTTTCTAATATCACGTTTTTCTAAACTGATTAGTTTGCGCGAGAGACACTTCCAAAGTGGTAAAATGTGTGTCCCCCCCGCCCCTGTAACTTCTAAAATACATACATACACATACATAAACTCACGCCTATATCCCCGAAGGGGTAGGCAGAGGTGCTAGCACCCACATTTCGCCAGTTTATGTTTAGGTCCCCATGTAATAGGTGGCGAACCTATTGCCATTAACCGGGCACTTATAAACCTGCGATAAATACACACATAACTTCGAAAAGCATCGAAAAGTCATTGGTGTGTGCCATGGTAAAACCTGGGATCGAACCCGAGACCTCGTCTCAGCAGTCCATTACCCATACCACTAGACTACCGCGGCAAACTTCTAAAATAAGAACATGATAAAACTAAAAAATATATATGATGTACCATGTAAACTTCCACCGAAAATTGGTTTGAACGAGATCTAGTACATAGTTTTTTTTTAATACGTCATAAATCGTAAACCGCATTTTCACTTCATTCAATCAACTCAAATATAAAAATTTTACTTGCT
Source organism: Cybosia mesomella (assembly GCA_946251805.1). Taxonomy (NCBI): domain Eukaryota; kingdom Metazoa; phylum Arthropoda; class Insecta; order Lepidoptera; family Erebidae; genus Cybosia; species Cybosia mesomella. The sequence goes on along the minus strand of OX276392.1, from coordinate 35,064,228 downwards.
GCTACAGAACCCTTTATGGATGAGTCCGACTCGCAGTTGGCCGGTTTTCTTTCATGTAATCATAAATATGTCATAAATATACACTCAAATAGTCAAGAAAGATATTCCAATACAAAAAATTACTCATTAACATAAAAAAGGTAATCATAAAGGCAGATTACAGTTGCTGTATTGTCTTCACGACCATAATGCATATTCCCGAAGACAATAAAATTAACATGTCCCCAATAAAGCCATACTTAACCAATAAACCCAATCAAGAAAGATATTCCAATACAAAAAATTACTCATTAACATAAAAAAGGTAATCATAAAGGCAGATTACAGTTGCTGTATTGTCTTCACGACCATAATGCATATTCCCGAAGACAATAAAATTAACATGTCCCCAATAAAGCCATACTTAACCAATAAACCCAATCAAGAAAGATATTCCAATACAAAAAATTACTCATTAACATAAAAAAGGTAATCATAAAGGCAGGGCCGCGGGCAACCCTTTTTTTTTTTTTTTTTTTTTTATCGTGCGGAAATCCCTTCGGATACCTCCCCGCCGGCTAGCGGGGGCGGTTATGTCGGGCTTGCACCGACTAAAACCGCACGCCGTCTCGGGTCTTCAGACGCCGGGGTGTAAGGTTACCCATAGAGCATATCCCTCGCACCCCGGCTGACCCTGGGCCATCTCACCACTAACAGCATCGCTCATCCTGTCTCCTCTGAAAGCAGAGGAGTACGGAGAGCGATGTGTTCCCGCCACGTTGGGTATTGGCCGACGATCAATGCCAACCCTATGAAGGGGTGAAGGGGAAGCCATTGACCGCCGCCCATGGTGTACCGGCCGCTCCGATTCCGTTCCCCCCGGACTGCAGCGGGATCGGAATCGGAGCGACACTCGAGGAGGTTACCCAACACACACCCCTCCGCCGGCAACCCTGGGGTTATCCTTTCGAGGGCTTACCCGGGGTGCCCGACAACGGACACTTGGGGAGGACACCGTGCGGTTTTAGTCGAGACACGACATAACCACCCCCGCTGGCCAGCGGGGGGGTATCCGAAGGGATTTCCGCACGTAAAAAAAAAAAAAAAAAAAAAGATTACAGTTGCTGTATTGTCTTCACGACCATAATGCATATTCCCGAAGACAATAAAATTAACATGTCCCCAATAAAGCCATACTTAACCAATAAACCCAACCGCTAATTCTGAAACTCGATAATGTACTTCTTAATAAAATTCCAAAGAACATTCGAACTACATAAAACTAAGAAATTCGACTGTATTGAACTTTAGGAGTGATTTAATGGGTCGTTATATCCAAGATATTCGTGGAGATTCGGACCCTACTAGTAAAGCAATAATGGGGATATTGTGGTGTCTTGCGGTAACCGTCATGGACTAAAATAGCGCTTGGCACCCTATTACGAAAACGCTGTGTCCGCACATTCAAGTTATTTATGAAAAAATATTACGGCTAAGACAATGTATCGGGCGAATATGGTAGATAATAATAGATTATGGTTCACATTTATTCCATTATTAAAATTTTAGTAATTGCTACTTGTTTCTGGTATCTGATCAGCTTTTAGTTGTTAATATCTGAAATTGAACATATATTAAATGATCAAAAAGAGGTATCGTCAGCACGCAAACTAGTGTCACTTAACTATGTCCATCGCGAATAATGTACCGTTCAAATGGTGTAAGAATTTTGCCAATAAGTGCAGCGGTTTCGAAGATTACTACATACATATAAACAAAGTCACTAAATTCAACCTCTCTACTTATAACATTAGTACAGATTAGGTATAGATACCATGTATCTGAAATTAGTATATTAAAATTGATGAAAGAAGACAGGAAATGAAGTGTATAGATAAGTATAACGTAATTAAAACTTTACAGTTTCCCCGTGTCAATCTGTGTAGAGTGCGTTTTCCATTTATCGGTTTATCAAAGCCGTTTTACCTCCAAATGTCCAATTCTCAGAGTAGAAATTTGGTACATTCGTATTCATTCAATATGCTTACAATCTTATGAAATAAAATCTCAAAAATATTCTCAGAGTACCCTCCCGTGTATGTAAAGCGGCAGTGATTTGTTTTTTATTCAGACTCTTTTTATGTCGGGCTCATTAAATTTTCTTTGAAAGGTGCGTAAGCCTAAATTTTAGGTTTCGTCTTTAGCCCAGTGGCGTACGTAACGGACTGCTAAGACGAGGTCTCGAGTTCGATCCCCAGTCGCCTCGCGCACACACCTCTGACTTTTCGTAGTTACGTGTGCATTAATAAATGTTAATTATCGCTCGCTTAATAATGTGCCCGGTAGATGGCAATAGGCTCGCCCCCCATTACATTGGGACCTTAACATAACTGGCGAATCGTGGGTGTGTAATACACCTCTGCCTACCCCTTCGGGGATACAGGCGTGAAGTTATGTTATGTTATGTAATATAGAGGAACATATTCAGTAGCTTAGAGGTTAAGGAGTCGGCCTCACGATCGAGAGGCCCCGAGTTCAAATCCTGGCCATTAGGTTTTCTACCAACGTGAACACACCTTTTTTTTTTTCAGGAAGGAAAAATACAGCATTCAGCGCAGTATAGGGAAAAACGTAGTTATGTGGGGCTCTTTCAACACTAAAATAACTTGCCTGGAGCCAAACACCGCGACTTATTGAGTGAACTGTCAGAAAATTTACCGAATTTACTGGTGGTAGAAATTTGATGACACAAATTTGTCACAAAATTCGGCCGGGTAGGTACCACCGTGCATGATTGCGAAAAACCCTCCATAGTAATCCAATTTCGGTTTGATTGCGTTCAGGGGTCAGCAAGTGAATAGCCGGGCAGGGGGATTGTGGTCGCAGCACTAGTGGGACCGGTGAGTGTCACGCGGTGCGGCGACGACAATCCTCTTTTCTGATAAGGCCGTCAAGCTGAGTGCCACCATTGTTAACATGATACGTGTATGTAATGGTGACCCTCTTTCCTGAGACTTTACCTTCAGCTTACCATCAGGCGAGGTGAAGTCAAATTGACGTGTCCTAAATAAAAAAAAATTTAAAAAAAAATTGTTAAGTAAATAATTAAATTATTTAATCATGCCAGAACGAACGATCAGATCGTTCCTTTCTTAGCGTACCGTAGACCTCAGCCCCAGCAGCCGAACGATCTATCGCCAGAGCATTCAACTACTCTGGGGTAGCGGGTTCGATTCCTGTGCAGTAGAAATACTTATGACAATTTGCATTGATCTGGGTGTTTCTGGGTGTGTTTTTACGAAAGAAAATGTATCTAAATATGTTTATCCACATTCTAGATCCCATACCTATAACAAGCTGCATTAGGTCTAGTTAGCGTTGCGCAGTGGGTCGTGAACATATTATTTATTAGGCAAGACTCCGAGGAACTGAGACCTTCCTCCTTTTTAAAGTTGGTTTATTTTTATTTATTTTATTCTATTTATGTTATACATAATACATATATTTAAATGTAAAATCCTGTAAGCCTTTTTTTTTTTTCGTGCGGAAATCCCTTCGGATACCGCCCCCGCTGGAGAGCGGGGGGTCTCCAGCGGGGGCGGGCGCGCATTACATGCTCGCAGAAAGAGGCGGCGGCGTGCCACTTGCTCCCGTCGGAGACCACGGCCCTCACCATGGACTCCAACGAGAGAACGTCTACGCCCAGGACCGCAACGAGATCCCGGCGTTGAGGGCAAAGCACCGCTTAACAAAGAAATATATCTTGCGTGTTTCACATTCTAAGTCTCTTCTATGTAAACAGAATCTTCTATCTGCTATTAAAGTTTAATTTCGTTGCTAATTCTCCAAGTTTTTTTATGATAAACATTAATTCTAAGCGGGCAACTAATTACAAGCTCCGATGTGTTCATTACCACAATTACTACCCCCCAATTTCTGAATCCCTTAAATTAACTCCATAAGAGAGAATAAAGCCATGTCGTATAATCACATAGCGTTGTACCAACCCATTCACGCTATTAAAGAGTCTATTACAACGTCCGCAAAATAATTAGCCTGTTGTGTTTGCTTTTCATTATGTACTTAGGTGTTCAAATATATGCTGCTCCTTTGTCATAGGTATATTTATCTTCCCTAGCAGAAGCAGGCCGGGGCAGCGGAGAGACAAGCGCGCCCCGTTTCCGGGGCACGATGGGGACACAGTGGTTCCCTGGGTCAGACGGGGTGTGAGGGAAATGCCTTATGGGTCACCTGACACCCCGGCGTCTGAAGACCCGAGACGGTGTGCGGTTTAATTGGTTTGAATCTGACATAACCATCCCCGCTGGCCAGCGGGGGGTATACGGGGGGATTTCCGCACGAAAAAAGGATATAACTTTACAACATCATGAAAACTTTGATATTTTTGCTTATTCATAACATAATATAGCTTCACGCCTGTATCCCCGAACGGGTAAGCAGAGGTGTATTACACACCCACGATTCGCCAGTTATGTTAAGATCCCAATATAATAGGGGGCGAGCCTATTGCCAGTTACCGGGCACATTACTAAGCGAGCGATAATTAAGATTTATAAATGCACAGATCTGTACCCGAGGCGGCTGGGGATCGAACTCGAGATCTCGTCTCAGCAGTCCGTTACGTACGCCACTGGACTATCGCCGCATATTCATATAAGTCAAAAGATTTATATATGGTAAGAAGAAAAGATAATTACAACCCTGCAGCTGGTGCTAGAACTTTGTTTAGCAATAGTCATTATATAAATTATTATTAACTAGTTAATGCATGTGGCTCCACCCGCGCGGAGGTCGGTTACCGTTTTTTGATCATATCTCTGGTTCTACTTAACCAATTGCAATTAAACATACGGTAGATTTAAAGCCTGATTAAGACATTTCTAATAAAAAAACCCGCATCAAAATTCGTTAAGTAGTTTTTGCGTTCTTTGCGAACAAACAGACGAACAGATAAACAGACAAGAATTTAAAAAAAATATATCTTTGTGTTCAGAATCTTTCATTTAACATAACCCAAGTATTTTTTTTTACTTCTCCAATGTACAGACACAACTAATTTACAATTTTATAACAGTATACCCATTACTATTTACACTAGCCAACAGGTAATATCAAAATGGATTCATTAATTTCACAATCCATGTGACAAGTACGATAACTTCTAAATGAGTTCGTACGTACAGTTTTGAACACCCTAATATATTTTACCATTTCACCTTAATTCACGACTTCCCAAGTTTCGTTATGAGTACAGAATACCCATAATTGTATCGTTGATATTTCTCGCTTATACAAAAGCTGTAGACCATCCGAATGTTCATATAACAGTATATATATATATATACCCATTACTATTTACACTAGCCGAAAGCACGATAGGCTACTGCTAAGTAACGATCAGATCCATAGCTACTATAAAAGTAATTATGAGGTGCCTAAATACGAAAAACAATACAGTACACCAAACGCGCAAAAACCATTAGGCCCTCATTTCACATTTGACTGTAATCCACCTAGCTTAGACGAAATAGAACACCAAATCAAAAAGAAACCAACAAAAACCACCCCAGGGCCTGATGGCATACCTTACATTATCTATAAAAAATGCCCATCGGTACGTAAACATCTTCTAAGCATATTCAATAGGATCTGGTCGAGTAAAGAAGTCCCAGCGGCCTTCGGCAAGGCTAATTTTGTGCTCATTCCAAAGAAAGAAATAGTAACTAGTCCAAAAGACGCTAGACCAATATCATTAACCAATACAATTTCTAAAATTTTCTTCTCATGGCTTCAATTTAAAATGACAAATTTCATGATCAATAATAACTATTTCAGACCAAACCACCAAAAAGGGTTCCTACCGGGAATTTCAGGATGTCTGGAACACAATTCTTTACTGACGGAAAGTTTAAAAGATGCCAGATCAATTGAAAAGCAAATAACAGTTTGTTGGATAGACCTAGAAAACGCTTTTGGCTCAGTACAACACGAGCTTATGTTGTTTGCATTAAAATGGTATCACTTTCCGTCCATCATTTGGGAAATAATATCCTCTTATTATGGTAAATTAAAGTTTGTGATTAATACCAAAGATGGATACACGCAACCTTTAAATTATAATGTGGGTTTGTTCCAAGGTTGCTGTTTATCACCTATAGTTTTCAATATAGTAATAAATATTTTAATAGACAACATTTCCACACACGACAAGAAGTGGGGCTATCGGTTTAAGCTAAACGGTAAATATACGGAGTCTATCCTCGCTTTCGCGGACGCATTTGGCAATACTGACTCGTAACCCAAAGCAGTGCCAGGACCTACTGCGTAGAGTAGACGATTTCTGTACATGGACAGATGGAATGAGAGCAAAACCTAGCAAATGCTACTGTCTATGTCTGGGTAGGCGGGGTACCAGGTATACTTCATATGACCCACGGCTTAGTATAGGCGGGGAAAACGTTTCAACTATATCTGAAACCGTGCCTTTTAAATTCCTCGGAAGAAAGATTGACAACAGAGGTTGCACTCCAGCTTTGGACGAATTAATTGATAGTTTCATTATCGATTTAAAAAAGGTAGACCAACAACCAATAAGTAATGTTAAAAAAGCTTGGATCTATGACAATTATTTAACCTCGCGTCTTAACTGGCCGTTTCTTATATATGATATAAACCAGAGCCTCCTCAAAAAACTAGATGCGAGTGTCACGAAGACACTGAAGTCGTGGCTAGGGCTAGCTCAGTCGGCCGACCCGTCGGCACTATATAGATCCGCGAATAATTTTGGAATGACGCTTAAGAAGCCATCAGAACTCTATAAACACCTAAGAGTAACTAAAATGCACGTCTTATCGGAATCTAAAGACGAAATAGTCAAAGTCCTTCCAAAAGATAAAAATGCATCGGAGCTCGAATCACGCCTCCAGTTCCATAAAAGATTCATGATAGGCTCGCAGACTGGTAGAGTAGGTCTAGGTAATATTCAGAGACAAACAGATAAAGAAATAACAAAATCTTTTCTTCAAGCAGACGAAAACAACACCTATAAGGTGCACGCAATGAACCTAGAAATGCAAAACGAATGGTTGACTCTAGGTGAATTTTGTATTCCCATAGCCTTAAAATGGCGTACCATAATATACGACTGGTCACCGGCCTTACTTAAATTTTACCTGAATGCATTCCAGTTGACCCTCCCCGACCAAAGCAATCTGGTCAGATGGGGAAAAGCCACAGATAAAACATGTAACTCATGTGGTGAAGCAACTGGTACGGCTAGGCACCTACTAGTGGGTTGTAAAACGCTATTAGACCGGGGTCATTACTCGCGCCGTCATGATAAGGTATTAGAAATCATACGTGAGGCTGTAAGTTTGGCGGTAGCTAGAGCGAAAAAAGGATTAACCACAAACCAAAGAAATGACATTGCGTTTGTAAAGGAAGGCTGCTCAAAGAAATCACTTCAAAAGCCTTATTCAATTTTGATAGCTGCCGTTGACTGGACAATACTCGTAGACACGTATGAGAAGCACTATAGGATACCGGTGGATGTCTGTGCCTCATCATCCAGACCCGACATATTCCTTTTTTCACGATCGCATAAGCGTGCAGTGCTTGTAGAACTCACAGTACCGTGGGAAACTAATATACCTAAAGACCACGCTATAAAGACAAACAAATACTTTGATTTGACTAACGAGTTAACCAAAAACGGCTACGTGGTTAAACTCTATGCCGTAGAAGTAGGAGCAAGGGGAATTCCAGCTAAATCCCTGTACAACTTACTTAAAGACCTCGGATTGCCAAGAGCTTCAGTAAGCTCTTTATTAAAACGTATATCAAAAGCGGCATTGTTAGGATCTTACCAAATTTGGATAGGTAGGGGGGGAACACTACTGACGGTGGAGGTGAGCGCTGATGCATCACAAGGTGGCCACCCTAAACCTACATCTGGGTCGCAAGTCCCAGTCGCCGTCATGGTGTTCCTCTCTGTACCACGCTATGGACCCGGCGACCGCACGGTGAATCCATGGAGTGCTGAGAATCGGATCTCATGGCCTCATTAATTTCACAATCCATGTGACAAGTACGATAACTTCTAAATGAGTTCGTACGTACAGTTTTGAACACCCTAATATATTTTACCATTCCACCTTAATTCACGACTTCCCAAGTTTCGTTATGAGTACAGAATACCCATAATTGTATCGTTGATATTTCTCGCTTATACAAAAGCTGTAGACCATCCGAATGTTCATATAACAGTATATATATATATATATACCCATTACTATTTACACTAGCCAACAGGTAATATCAAAATGGATTCATTAATTTCACAATCCATGTGACAAGTACGATAACTTCTAAATGAGTTGGTACGTACAGTTTTGAACACCCTAATATATTTTACCATTTCACCTTAATTCACGACTTCCCAAGTTTCGTTATGAGTACAGAATACCCATAATTGTATCGTTGATATTTCTCGCTTATACAAAAGCTGTGGACCATCCGAATGTTCCTAAGTAAGACGCTTTTATCGTTTGTTTACGACTCAAAGCGTTATATGTGGCAGTTTACCAAAATTTAAGCTTCGTTTATGCTTACTTTACATTTTGTCGGAAAAGTTGGCAGAACATGGTAAGTCTTAAACTTAAAATTGCGGCGTGAATTTTGTTCTTCGTTGTTCGTACTTTATGTTTTTCGTTTCCCTACAGAACACGCCGAAAGAACATTAAGGGGGGGAAGGAAAAATGTCGGTCGTTTGGGTTACACACCCAAATATTGTAAATGATGGTTCTGGTTATGGAAACTAAATGATTACGAGCTACCGTTACATTAACGGTAGGATTTTTTACTGCCTGTTTGTCATGTGTTATAAGCTACTAGCAGCTCTGGTCCCGGCTTCGCCCGGAAATGAATTCGTTTGATTAAATATATAAAAGAAAATCTTTGAATGCAATTTGCTTTCTATTCAAAAATAAAGGAATGTTTCCTTTGAGTAAAATTTTCTATCTGCAGTATTAGGAGTACTTTCCCTCCAGGTGGCATTACAAAATTACATCCTGTATATATATACAACGTGTCCCAAAATTCAACGATAACCTGTTACCAGGCGAGAGGCCAAGGTATACCCGTTATGAAAAAAAAAGAAAAAAAATAGCCTATAGCCTTCCTTGATAAATGGACTGGCCAACACAAAAATATATCGATTTAGTAGTTCCCGAGATAAATATAAATAAATAAATATTCAACGACATTCTACACAGCGCTTTCTAGACCCAAAGTAAGCATAGTTTAACTAGCTTGTGTTATGGGCTCCAGAATGCCTAAACATACTTAAGTAATTCTTTTTATATAATAATACATGTATATTATTATTAGAAACACCCAGACCAATGCAAATAGACATATTTAACACACAAATATTTGCACTGAGCGGGAATCGAACCAGCGCCCCCTGACGTAGCTGTCGAATGCACTACCGCTACGCCACAGAGACCGTCTCAAGTGAGATGAGCGCGTTCAAACAAACAAACAAACAAACTCTTCAGCTTTATAATATTAGTATAGATGTGAAAGTTTGTGATTTGGATGTTTGTTAGATAGTCAATCACACTCTAACGGCTGAACAGATTTGTCTGAAATTTGGTAAAGGGATAGATTATAGCCTGGAATAACACAAAGGCTACTTTTTATTTCTGTAGTGTGTTACCATGTGAAGTGTGAATGGGAATTCCCTTTAGGTGAAGCTGCGGGCAACAGCTAGTTCCAAATAAACTTTCAAGTCTCATCCTTTATTTTCTCCCCGTAGCGTAGGAGTGAAATATTGGAAATATTTCTAACCAGAAGCAGGTATATGAAATTTCATGCTTCTTAGTTTGACCGCCTGTGTGGCGTAGCATAGTGCATGCGACTGCTACGACATGGGCACGGGTTCCATTCCCGCTCAGTGCAAATATTTGTATGCATGAATATGTCTATTTGCATTTGTCTGGTTATTTCTATGTATAATATGTATGAATTTACAAAAAAAAAGTATATAAGTATGTTTATCCGCATTCTGGAACCCATAATACAAGCTAGTTAAACTATACTTACTTTGGGTCTAGAAAGCGCTGTGTCGTAGAATATTTATATTTACTTTAAAAATGAGGGACTTCCAAACAAACATTCATCTCTTGTTTCACCGTTTAAAAGCTGAAATTCTGAAAAAATCTTCGGATTCAGTGTAAATAATAAAATACCATCAAATAAATCATGAAAGCCGCGGACTGCTGAGATGAGGTGTCGGGTTCGATCCCAGGTTTTACCATGGCACACGCCAATGACTTTTCGATGCTTTTCGAAGTTATGTGTGTATTTATCGCAGGCTTATAAGTGCACGGTTAATGGCAATAGGCTCGTTACCTATTACATTGGGACCTAAACATAAACTGGCGAAATGTGGGTGCTAGCACCTCTGCCTACCCCTTCCGGGATAAAGGCGTGAGTTTATGTTATGTTATGTTATGTTTTAAATCATGAAAGAACCTGTTAAAATAGTTTTATTTCAATGTGTGACATTCGTATAACCTTCCGACATCATTATTATCAATTAATATCATCATTATCAGAAACAGTTATAATTATGAATACTTTAAAAATGACAAAATTCCGTATAGAACGTTTGTATATAATATATTCACCCCTAATTTTCCCTCCGTAAGAGTGCAATTTGGTTTTCCCCCCGTAGGAGTGCAATTTGCAGAATACTACAAAAATAAGCAAATAATTTTCATTTCATAAAGTGACAAAAAGATAATCAAAATAAATATTCGCTGCATATCATATTATTTGAATAAATCTTAAAATATGTGCGAAAGCACTCAAATTCTTAGATTAAAAACGAAACTCTCCCTAACACATTCCATAACCAGCGAAGAGCCAACAATACAATGGCTCATTGTAAAATATCGTAAAATTATAGTGAGTCTTAAATGACAATATTTTATTCATAGTTTTGAAATGACGGCAATATATCGAAAAATTTGCAAGTATATTGAAGACTCGTCGGTTTGAATAAATAAAACCTTGCAATATAAAGTTGTAATAGCATTGTGTATGTCTTGTATAGGTATAAAATGTTGAGTAATATATTTAGGTTTTGATGTTTTTCGTTTTAAAATATAATTATATACTTCTTAGATAAATTAAACATAGGCCTTCCAAGAATGTTGTTGATATCTATCCCAAATGACGTACGGTCATCTCGGTTTGATGGCTAACGACTGTTCAAAGGTGGTGATAATTAAATTCCCAGATCATATTCAGCTGTTTTACTAGTCACAAATAGTAGATTGTTCAACAAGGAACTAAAACAAGCCATAATGACACGAGATGACGACGGCTAATAGTTCGAGTGTCATTATGGTTGTTTAGTCCCACGCTAAACACTCTACTTTTCACTTTGAATGCGAGGAAAAAAAACGACGTTCTATACAAAATTATAATATTTATAATAACAAAGTTTCTTAAAAGCAAGCTTAATGCGAATAATCTATTCAAAATTCAAATTGCAAAGAAATTTGTCCCGCGTTTATTATTTTTTTTATTTTTTTATACCACTCAGGTGGCAGACAAGCTCACGGCCCACCTGATGGGAAGTGGTTACCGCGGCCTATGGACGTGTGCAACACCAGGGGCGTCACACTCGCGCTGCCGACCCTGTAAAAACCTTCTAATGCCCTTCTTGAAGAACCCCATATTGTAGTCGCTTGGGAAAACCACAGCAGGGAGATCATTCCACAGCCTGAGGGTGCGCGGAATGAAGTGCCTTTCATATCTAACTGTACGTACCGTTTCCGGTCGACACGTGTGAGGATGAATTCCCTGTCTGTGGCGAGCGGTGCGATGATAGAATGTGGCCGTGGGCATCATATCAAACAATTCTTCTGAACACACCCCCTTATAAAGGCGGTAGAAAACGCACAGGGAGACGAAATCTCTCCTAAGGTTACGCTTTAAATGCTTGCATATTTAGCCAACAGATTCAAACTTGAAAAATATTTTAAAACTAATCGGAAATGCATAATAAAATGAATTAATCCTTAATACTTACATAATAATTAATTAAATTAATATCACTAATCGTGTTTCACGAAATTAAATGGGTTTTTAGATTTTTTCAAATGTCATTTTGAGGTTATTTCTATATATAATCACTAAAAAGGTGTTAATCCTCCCATTCACAAACACCGTGATTGTCTGTTTAGGAGTTTTCAAAGCAAATTTAAAAAAAAATACTTTAGTCCCTAGAGAGTAATAAGGAACTTTAGTCCCGATATGCAGAGAATAAAGTAACATTTTAAGAGCATGAGAAGTGAAAATTACTTTTAATTGCATTTTGATATAGTGGGACTCTCAATCAAGTCACACTCATGTTTTTTTACATATATATAAGGGGCTCGTGAATAACACTTCAACCCGCTAGATGGCAGGAAGCTGTAAGTGAAGTTCAATTTTTTTTTAATATGAATATTAGTAACCGAAATTACTAATATGCAACCTAACCCCTCCAGCTGAGCTAAATCGCTTGTATTAGGAGTGCGTTCATGTCTGTAGTGTGATGACCGGGATTCGAACGTCCCGGGTTCGAATCGGAAGGCCAACTCCTTTACCACTAAGCTATCGTGTACAGTACTAAAAAATAAAATTACAAATTATTACTAAGTAAAAACAAATATTTTTACTAAGATATCTTTTCTTAAATTTAGCTCAAAAAGTAGTTAATAGGCTGTTTGCAATTCAAATTCAATTCTTTAGGTTTTTATGGCCGGCGTTACACATCGAATATACTGCTTCCGGGCTGTTTGGCCGTGGTCCATTTGAAACTTGTGTTCCAAACGTTTCGTCGATGCGGTTGACATTTTTAGTGGTACAGGTCCGAAGAATGCGTCGCCGCCACGCCGCAGTGTATTCTACAAACTCACGTAAAATTAGTTTTATAAATTTTCCCACAAAGTTTATGTTTGCCGTTAGTCAAAGTAAGATAAAATGCTCTAAGTTTCCCGTTTCTTGGTTAAAAACAGTGGTATCTCTAGGTAAGTCTCTGTAACTTAACTGGCCTGATGTTAACTTCTGAAAACATTTGCTGTATCCGGCTTTAATATTGACGTGTCTAGGTAGCTCAGTTGGTCGGAGCATTCCCCCTGTAAGGGACTGGCCGCGGATTCAAGTCCCGTCCTAGATATTCTCTTTTTCCCGATCTAAATCTATTATTAAGCGTAGCGAGCCGAAGGCGAGCGAAGCGTCTTTGGTTTCAAAGTTGCATTTCAAACAAATGATACTCCTCCGAGACCGTTTTACCGATCTCGACCAAATTTGCCACGGTGATCAAGTAGACATTACTGAGTGTCGTAAGGGAAGGGTGTCGAATGTCCAGATCGGTCTTACCATCGAGGAATAATCACCGAAAAACCAAATCAATGGAAAAAGTCGACCGGTCACGTTGACCTATTGTTGGATAGGCAAATCTTGCTACGCTTAAGTTTGGGTTGATTGCGAAGCTGGTAACCGTCCTAGTTACTAACTGTTTGAAAAAAAAGCAGGCGATTCTCAAACCTTTTTTTAGCGTTCAAGTACTGTCATTTTATTGTTCCCAAAATGCAACAGAAAATGTGTATTGATCTTATTATTTTGTTTATGATTATCTATGGTCAACGACTACTAATCTGGTTTGCATTTGAATTTAGGTACAACGAAGGTACACAACTATATTCCTTTACAACCAATAGTACAAATATCTATATCGAAATTGAGTTATTATGACTATCATATTATCAATCCTATACGTTCTTTTCTATTCATACAAGTTTGTTATAAATAATTATTTAAAACTACTTGAATAAATTATTGGATTTTTTCAATCAAATTGTTTAAGCAATTAGTTTGTTTACTTTTCCCTTAGATTGAGAGCGGTTGTGTCAAATGTCTAGGTGGCTCAGTTGGTCAAAGCATTCCCCCTGTAAGGGACTGGTCACGGGTTCAGAATATCCCGTCCTAGATGTTCTCTTTTTTCGATCGAAATGTATTTGATTTTTTGTTACACCCAATTACTAATAAGGTGATAAACCATTTAATTTGCCAATGAACACTTACTAAACCCGAGATATTCACTGCAGTGAGGGAAGGAGATGTAAAGAATGAAAAAAAAAGAAAAGATAGAAATTAAGACTTTCGATATTCTTGCAAAATGTATAAAATGAAGCAAAGTAATACTCGCCATAACATTAATCAAGAAGGTGTTACTTCCTTAATCGAGCTGGCCCATTACTTAACCTGAAAAGTAATGTTCGAGGCACATTTTCTGGACATTTGTACATTCTAGATGCTATATTCCTTATGCCTTCCTATATTCCGACGTCAATAGACACTACGTGATATCCAAATAACATACTAATATGCTTTTATCGTCACGTAGTGTAAGTGATTGATGAGGTAAAGGACTGCTGAAGGTGCATGTACACCAATAGCACACTAAGACGTAGATATTGTTGTGTATATAGGATAAAATTAGTATTTAAGATCATAGTGAAGTAAGAATAAACCAGTCGTTAAGTTGAGCCCGACTTTGACTCAATACCTTTCCAAACCTCTCACTGTGGCCAAGACACCCTTAGCCGTCAGTACCTGATCGGTCTTGTGAGCCTGCTTGACCGGCAGTGAGAAAACCTTACCACCTGCATCCCACTTCCTGTCTCTGTCCTTCTGGTGTCTTAGGTCGCCTGGCATCAAATATCCTGTACCTATTATATATATATGTATTTAAAATACTTATAGTAGGGCTAGGGTAGTAGGGACGTGTAGGGGTACCAACGAAGCACCGTAGTTACGTATACCACGGAGTTGTACCAGGGATACAGGGAGGCCAGAGGTGCCCTCCGAGCAGAGATAAGGCGGGCCAAAAAGGAGGCCCGCTGCGAACTGCTGGAGACGCTGGAGCGGGACCCTTGGGGGCGGCCTTACCTAATGGTAAGGGGAAAACTGCGCCCCAAGGCCCCGCCGTTGACCCAGTGTCTCCAGCCGGAGCTGCTCGGAGGAGTTGTTAGCTCCCTGTTCCCAGCGCGGGCGGTGGAACATGTTCCACCGCAGATGACTCCGCCTCGGTTGCCAATGGTGCCCGACGTGGATGACGACGACGTGCCCGAGGTCACTTGGGTAGAACTAGAGCTGGCGGTGAGAAGGCTGAGAGCCAAACGCACCGCCCCGGGACCCGACGGCATTCCAGGCCGAGCGTGGGTCCTAGCTCTAGTCGACGACGCTCTCGAGCCCCGACTGAGAGGGCTTCTCAGCGCATGTTTGGAGCGGGGCCAGTTTCCGAAATTGTGGAAGACGGGGAAACTGGTCCTCATCCGAAAGGAGGGGCGCCCGGCGGACTCACCGTCCGCCTACCGGCCCATAGTGTTGCTCGACGAGGTGTGCAAGCTCTTTGAAAGAGTAATTGCGAAGCGCCTCGTCGAGCACCTCTCAAGAGTGGGGCCGGACCTGGCGGATGGCCAATATGGCTTCCGCCAGAGGCGCTCCACCGTGGATGCCATCATGCGCGTGAGGGCTCTGGCGGAGGATGCAGTAGCCCGGGGTGAGGTGATGTTGGCGGTGTCCCTGGACATCGCCAACGCGTTCAACACCTTGCCCTGGAGTTGCATTAGGGAGGCGCTCGTGTATCACGAAGTGCCTCTCTACCTCCGCCGCATAGTCGGGGCTTATTTGACGGAGAGAGCCGTCTTCTACCCAACCGTGACCGGTCTCAGCCGGCGTGAGATGTCGTGCGGTGTTCCGCAGGGATCGGTCCTGGGGCCGCTCCTGTGGAACATCGGATACGACTGGGTGCTTCGCGGTGAGCTCGCAGACGGTGCCGCCGTCACGTGTTACGCGGACGACACGCTCGTGACGGCGTGCGGAGCGACATACCGCGAAGCGACCCTGAAGGCCACGACCGCGGTTGCCCAAGTCGTGGAGCGGATCCGGCGGCTGGGTCTCGAGGTGGCTCTGCATAAAACCGAGGCCCTGTTCTTTCATGGGCCTCGGAGCAAGCCACCTGAGGGATCCAGTCTCATCGTGGGAGGTAATCGCATCGGCATCAAGCCCCAAATGAAATATTTGGGGCTCGTGCTCGACGGCCGATGGGACTTCGGAGAGCACATCCGAAGTCTGGCCCCCAAACTGAAGGGCACAGCTCTCGCTCTGGCGCGGCTGCTGCCCAACATGAAGGGGCCCGATGACTCCTGCAGGAGACTCTACGCGGGGATCGTGCGGTCCATGGCCTTGTATGGGTGCCCAATATGGGCGGAGGCCCTGAAGGCCGGAAGTGTGCGGATGCTGCGCGCTCCGCAGCGAGTGATGGCCATCAGGGTCATCCGCGGGTACCGCACGATCTCCTTCGAGGCGGCGAGTCTCCTTGCCGGAACTCCGCCATGGGACCTGGAGGCGAGAGCCCTTTCGCAACTGTACCAGTGGCGAAAGGAGGCGCGGGAGCAGGGACTGAACCCCGAGCATCGAGAAATCGAGGCCATGCAGTCCCAGCTCCGCCAGGCCATCGTGGTGGAGTGGAAGGAACGACTTGGGCGACCAAGCGCAGGGCACGCCGCAATAGCGGCGGTAAGGCCCATCATGGAGGATTGGCTAGAGAGGCGACACGGAAGCCTCTCGTACCGACTGACGCAGGTGATCTCCGGTAAGGGGTGCTTCGGGGACCACCTGCATCGGATCAGGAAGGAGCCAACGCCTGAGTGTCATCACTGTGACGCGAGCGAGGACTCAGGGCTGCACACGCTGGCGGACTGCCCGGCGTGGGAGGTGCCGAGGCGTGACCTCGTGGCAGCCATCGGGGTGGGAGTCCTCTCGCTCGGCAGCATGATTGCGGCAATGGTGCGGAGCGCGAGCGCGTGGGCCGCCGCCACCTCCTTCTGCGAGCATGTGATGCTCGCGAAGGAGATGGCGGAGCGCGCCCGGGAGAGGTTCAGAACCCTCCCGGCCCGCCGAGCCCGCAACACGCTCGCCTCGCGTCGCAGGCGACTCAGGCGCCGGAGGGCGCTTAACGACCTCCGTCCTCCATGAGCGCAGGCCTGGGGGTGGCAGGTGAGGCCGCCTGTCACCCCAGCAGAAGCAGGCCGGGACGGTGGGGCGACTAGCGCCCCTCCCCCAAACCGGGGCAAGACGGGGACACCGTGGTTCCCAAACCCGAGGGGGCCATCTCGAAACCGGAGATGGCCCAGGGTCAGTCGGGGTGCGAGGGATATGCTCTATGGGCAACCTTACACCCCGGCGTCTGCAGACCCAAGACGGCGTGCGGTTTTAGTCGGTTCGAGCCCGACATAACCGCCCCCGCTGGCCGGCGGGGGGGTATCCGAGGGGATTTCCGCACGAAAAAAAAAAAAAAAAAAAAAAAAGTTACGTATACCACCGAGTACCACGTCGTGACGAAATTTAGGTTAGGGTTGCGAACACGATTTGGTCTGCCAGGGATCCCCCGAGAGCCAAGCGTGTATTGCACCGTAGGGTAGCAGTTAGGATTACGTTAGGATTACAGTAGTATAGGGTGACGGGATTAAGATTAATTAGGATAATTTGCCTTAGGAGTACCGTAAGTACTCATTCATTAGGGCAGGCTAGGATAGAATATTAGGTTAATCAAATCTCCTGATCAGTCGAGGTAAGTGCTGTTACCTCCCTGTGCAACTAATGAGCCCATCTTGCATTGATATTAGTTGAGTATTTGAATTTGTTTGTTTTTGGTTTCAGGCTATACCTGTCTTTTTTTTCCACCCCCACGGGCTTCGCCCCATCGGTGCCAACGATGAGGTGGGAATGTCGGAATTGGACCGACTAAAACCACATGGTGTCCTTCCCCAGCGCCCTTTGCCAGGCACCCGGGGTACGACCCCGAAGGGTAACCCCAGGGTTTCCGGCGGAGAGGTTATACCTGCCTAATCTGTATTCTTTTCTTCACTACCGCCCAGCCATGCGCGGGAAACTTACGTATTTTACCCTCTTAGGGGTCAAATTTCCAAAAATCTGTACTTAGTGGATTTTGTTGCCCCAACGGTTTATGCTCCGCGTTGATGAATCAGTCAGGAGAAGTATGCTTTTGCTTGTTTGCTGATATTATTAATGTGACAGTTCGTGAGGATGGATGCATGTATAGATGTTTGTAACTATTTTACTCAAAAACTACTGAATGGATCTAGTTGAATATACAAGGATAGATTATACTCTGTAATAGCACATTGTCTACTTTTATGCTGAAAATACGTTCCGTTCCAGTGGGTCGCGGGAACGGGATCAATATTTCACATGGACAGAGCTATTAGCAAAAGCTAGTTAATATTCTAGTTAATTATACTAGTAGATTATTCTAGTAGAGTATTGTAGTAAATTATCTATACTCTATTCATATAAATAAAATTGAAGTGTCTGTTACTAAATTGATTTTGATGAACAGATTTTTAAGAAGATTGTTCTAGTATAATATTCTTGAATAATATTCTAGTAGATTATTTCCGTAGATTATTCTAACCCGATATTTTAACTGGTTTCATTTAGCCTCAAGCGCCAGAAAGCAGACGCTACCGGTACCTTTTTTTTTTTTTTTTTCTTTTCGTACGCTACCGGTACCTAAGCGGATTTAATTTCAGCTTTTTATCACAAAGATCGCTCAGTTTATAATGCTTTCATCTGACTCAATCTACATTGAAGCAAGTAGGCCTTGCACTTTAGAAATAGACGTCTAGTGCCAAATTGGTCTGCTATTAAGCGACCAGCTGTCTTAGTGAACATTGTGAGGACCAATTAAGTTCTAGAACGTGTGTGATTAATGAGCTAACAAGTTTTTATTTTCCTGCGCTTCTAATCTAATTTTATTTTAGCCAACTGAAATTACAGTTTGCAGTCCTTAAATAACTTTTATATATTGTAACAAGTTTAATCACAAGAATTCTCTTTCTGTGAATTTATTCTACTAAGTTTATTAATTAATTCATTGTATAGCAGATTTATATACGTATTTTTTTCCTCATACCAGACTTCAGGATTTTCTTTATCACAGGTCTCCTCCTAAACTACTAATCAAATTAAAACCAAATTTGGCATGATTAAAGAGGTCAATCAGAGGAAGGTTTATGGATATATTTTGAAAAAATTAATGCTACCACAGAGGAATGATCACCGTTAAAAAAAATCCAGATGGAATTACATAATAACCGCTCGAGACACTGTGACCAAACCTTACACGCTCAGAAAGCATGTCCAGAGTTGTGACTTTCAAAAAGAATTTTCAAAATCGGACTTGCCACGGAGGAATGATCACTGTTCAAAATTTTCAAAATCTGATTCACGATGTCTCACTCAGCTCAACATTGCAAGCAGCGATTCGCCTTGCAGACCTAGTTATACAGTACGTCTATGTAACACAAACGCCTTTCTTATCAACATGGTATCCCGAATACATAACTAGATATGAAATGCATAACACTTTTTTATGAGAATCAACAAATTATTCGAATTTGAAATACCATTTCTTAGTATCACATTTACCCGCTATCACCCCAAAATATAAGAATGTGATAACATGTAGAATATAATGCTTCCGGGCTGCTTGGCCGTGGTCCATCGGAAACTTGTATTCCAGACGTTTCGTCGATCACTGCCGTCGACATCTTCAGTGGTGCAGGTCGGGACGCCACCGTCTAGTGCGGAGAACCTTCCTCGGTGGCGACTTCCCTGCGACTGATGTAGAGGCCCGAGTCACTGGCGTATTTATTGGAGGGGGGAAACGACGTGATCGATCCTGATTAGTTAAGAGCTGCGGAACCGATGCGCTCGATCCTGATTGGTCGAGGCTAAGCAAAGGGTTGTGGCCTCCCGATACCGGGGATAGTGTTGGCTTCGTCATATTTGAATTGTGATGACGCGTGCGGTACCCAGCACTGAGAGCCGCGCATTATTTCCATATTAAAAATGGATGGATGTTGAAGTGAAAACTTCTTTAGGCGCATTGAGCACTTTTTAGTTGAACAAAAATCATGGAACTCGCGTCATCGTCACGACATGCTATTCAAAAAATCCGTTCCCGCAGGGGGAACGCACAGGTAGATTTCGTGAAGCAATTAATATTATTTTTTAACATGTTTAATTTTTTTTTCTCGAACACGGTAACTTTTAGCGAAAAAAATTTCAGACATTTATTTTAGACTTAAAAATGGCCTATCGATTAAAAATGTTTCCGACGCCAAGAATGTTCACCGGTTAGAAGTTATGATTTTTTTCCCGAAAAATTTTGGTTTTTCCCCCCTCCACTTTTAGTTAAAGTTTTAGTCTTATAGGTTTATAATTAAAAGTTGTTGGTGTTCATGTATACTATGGGATAAAATTAGAACGGTTCGAATATCTTTCATGGAACGTGAAATTTTGAGGAAAAACTGATTTCACAAAAAGTGAGGCCCTACCGTCCCCTTAGGCCGGATTCCACCCGTTCACGAACTTAAACTAAGTTTACACCCAAGCAATTTTTGACCGCAGTTTGAAAGCGATCGGGGCAAAAATGCGACCATGAGAGTGCCGCAAATTTTGGGAAGTGGAACCATACATACATTAAGTATATATATATATATATATATATATATATATATATAAACTTTTTGACCAGTGGTCATTTCGGACTCAGGGGGTCATAACTAGACCTCCTATGAAATTTTTTTTTTAAAATTCGACAGTAGTCAAGAAACCAATAGGCAGATCGATTTCATCGAAATCTACCTAAAAATGATGGATGAATGGAGGGAAGCAGGGATGTATGACGGCGATTAAAAAATACACAGGTAATTGTTCAAGTGTCGGTTATCGGTTATCGGTGTCTGTAACGGTGACATTTTTTAGACTTTACCTTTATCTTACCATCAGGCGAGTTGGCACAAATATTGCACGCAAAATAGAAAATACTTTTAGGTAGATTTCGATGAAATCGATCTACCTATTGGTTTCTTGACTACTGTCGAATTTAAAAAAAAATTCTTCATAGGAGGTCTAGTTATGACCCCCTGAGTCCGAAATGACCACTGGTCAAAAAGTTTATATATATATATATATGTATGTATGGTTCCACTTCCCAAAATTTGCGGCACTCTCACGGTCGCATTTTTGCCCCGATCGCTTTCAAACTGTGGTCAAAAATTGCTTGGGTGTAAACTTAGTTTAAGTTCGTGAACGGGTGGAATCCGGCCTAAGGGGACGGTAGGGCCTCACTTTTTGTGAAATCAGTTTTTCCTCAAAATTTCACGTTCCATGAAAGATATTCGAACCGTTCTAATTTTATCCCATAGTATACATGAATACCAACAACTTTTAGTAATAAACCTATAAGATTAAAACTTTAACTAAAAGTGGAGGGGGGAAAAGCCAAAATTTTTCGGGAAAAAAATCATAACTTCTAACCGGTGAACATTCTTGCCGTCGGAAACATTTTTAATCGATAGGTCATTTTTAAGTCTAAAATAAATGTTTGAAAAGTTTTTCGCTAAAAGTTACCGTTTTCGAGAAAAAAAAATTAAACTGTTTAAAGTCCGTAGTTCTCTATATAAAATAATATTAATTGCTTCACGAAATCTACCTGTGCGTTCCCCCTGCGGGAACGGTTTTTTGTTAACTCTGAATATGATAAATTTAATGGATACTAATAAACCGCCGCGGTAGTCTAGTGGTATGGGTAATAGACTGCTGAGATGAGGTCTCGGGTTCGATCCCAGGTTTTACCATCGCACACACCAATGACTTTTCGATGCTTTTCGAAGTTATGTGTGTATTTATCGCAGGTTTATAAGTGCCCGGTTAATGGCAATAGGCTCGCCACCTATTACATTGGGACCTAAACATAAACAGGCGAAATGTGGGTGCTACCACCTCTGCCTACCCCTTCGGGGATATAGGCGTGAGTTTATGTTATGTTATGTTACTAATTAATTAATTCATTTTCGTTGGTGAGTGTACATTTGGTATAAAATGAAAACATTTTTCATCGACATTGTGCGTAACAGCAATGCTGTGTATCTGTTTGTGTACATCACAAAACGTTAAAAATAATGGGGGCTGGGACGCGGACGTATCCCTTTTTACAACAATGAGTTTGTTGTTGGAGAAACCGGCGAGGTTTCAGTCAGTTCCACTTTGACATTATCGCTTTGTCGTCTCCTCAGAGTTCCTAATTAGTTCCTAGTTCATAATTTATTATCCCAATTAACTGTCATCACCTTCAGCCCGGCATATTATTGTAAATCATTTATTTCAATTCAATTATATATATTATATTTAATTAATTTATATTTAATACTAAGAAAAAAACACTCGAAGCCGGTGAGCTTGAATGAGAGGTTTAATGACTGATTTACATTGAGCGGGAATCGAATCCACCATTTCCAACCTAGCAGTCAACTACTCTACTCTCACACCACGTCATTTGTTCATGCTGTGTAACAGGGGTAGTTGAATTTAAAGGTAGATTATAAGTTACAAGTTATTAGAAGTGATTAGTTGGTTTATAAGGTTATAGCAAATCAAACATGAGACTAATTTTACCTTTCATATATTAAATCTCAAGGGTGAGTACATATAGTTCAATTAAAATTTGAATTTGGAGAATTACAGAAAGATGTTAAGACGTGAAGACGGAAGGACGGCCCGCGGCAGCTAGGAGTCTGCACTTAGCTTTGCCCGGCGTGTCGCGCTGGCATCCACCGCTGCGTGACTCGCTCGGCGGACCAACGGCTCAGTACCAGCTATGCACTAGTGGAAGCGATGCAGAAAATTAGGGGCTCGCAAAACCGCTGCACCGTAATTTATAACATCGGCTGAAAGAAGCGACTTGGTGGGAGTTCATAGATAATGAACCACAGCCGATAGGGTTGACCACAGCTAACATAGACCGAGTCGATGAAAGAATACAGATAATATTAGTAGACTATGAATCGATATCAACTAAGGAATCGACTACATATTCCACTAATATTCTTAAAAGTACAATGTGCATTGTTACAGCTGGTATGGTCAATATGGCGTTTAAATAGATTATAAAAAGAAACAAATACGTCTGTAAAATCGACCATATTTTTAAAGAAAACAGAAGTTTATTGAACTGAACATTTTGTCGCCCTACATGGCATTCACGGCATGATATACGGTGGCAAGCTAAACTGCGCGGAAGTTTCATATTTGTATGGGAAGTCATAATTCTACGTGACCACAGCACAGAATAAATATGGCGTTCTCTAGCAATATTTTTTCATTTCAATTGTCAGTGTAGCAAAATAAAGTTACCTACAACATAAGACAATAGCGTGATAATACTCCTCAGTGGCGTAGCGATAGTGCATTCGACTGCTACGACAGGGGGCGCGGGTTCGATTCCCGCTCAGTGCAAATATTTGTATGCATGAATATTTCTACTTGCATTGGTCTGGGTGGTTCCTATGTATTATAATATGTTTGTATTTCCGAAAAAAAAGTATATAAGTATATATTTATCCGCATTCTGGAACCCATAACAAAAGCTAGTTAAACTATGCTTACTTTGGGTCTAGAAAGCGCTGTGTAGAATGACGTAGAATATTTAAAAACAATTGATATCAATAGTACTAGGTATTTCATTTGGCACGTCTCAGGAATTAGAGTGAGACTTGAGATCAGCTTGCTTTGGTTTGTACGGCGTTATGTCTATCGTACCTTTTTTTTTGTGCCGAAATCCCTTCGGATACCCCCCCGCCGCGCCGGCCAGCGGGGGCGTTTATTTCGGGCTTGAACCGACTAAAACCGCACGCTGTCTCGGGTCTTAAGACGCCGGGGTATGAAGTTGCCCATTGAGCATATCCCTCGCACCCCGACTGAATGTCTATCGTACCGACATAGCACTGACAGTTTGATACCTTTATACATTTTTAAGATGAAACTTCGGTTTTAATTACTCCTAAAAGTTATTAAGCGCACATAATGGTTCCTTAAACATATTTTAAATGTAAAGTAGACAGTAAATGTCGGGTTTAGTGTTAAAAATAAAATAACATCAAATAAATCGCGATAGAATCCGTTAAAAATTGTTTTTTCTCAAACATGCTTGGAAATATGAACATTATTTTGATAACCTTCTTCGAGATAAATCGAAATTGCTGTACATGTGAGCAGCGGCCGGCAAAAGTTGTATGAAAATCCATATCTGTCATGTTTTAGCGGCCAAATTAATTACTATGTAAACTCATATCTGTCGTGTAATTTAAAAATGGAACCATCTTTTACTCCGAACCATGGCAACCAAGGAGGTAACTTATCCAAGGCATTATTTAAATACAGAACTGGCTTGCAAATAGAAAGCTGTTTATTATGAAAAATAAAAAACAAATGAACATTTTGCCGCGTGAAAAATTACTGTTGTTCGTTGTTCGTCATTGATTTTGAAAAGTAGGTAACTAATTGTAGTTTTAATTTCCACGCATTGTTTGAGAAAAGCACTATACAAGCCTTGGCCACAACTGAGCGTTGCAACACTACACTACTAGTATACTATATTTCAAAGTAGATAATTTCACTGCCAAGCGAAATATAGTTAGAGCATGCTCTGTAGACTGTTTATTTAGATAAATAGATCGCGATAGAAGCCGTTAAAACAGTTTTATTTCAATGTGTGATATTCGCGTAAACTTTCGACAATATCTTATTTATTTAGATGCAGACACACTTTGGAGTCGATTCTGTTGTGCTTTTTCACTTAACTAAAATCTCGAAATTTTATGTTGACATCCAAACCAATTGAGTTGTTGCTTTGTTTTCAAAATTGACAAAAACTATCAACCATTAGCAGTAATGATATTGAATAGTTCAAGAAAACTTCTGAAACAAGCAAAACGAGATAAAATCGAAATTTATATTTAGAGAGTTCAGTTTAATGAATATTTACAGCAGAATTGACGCCATTATTCGTATACTTTTGTATAACAGTTCCTAAAAATAATTACTACTAAGTGGTAATTGGTATTCACAATCATACCGGCTTGTTTGTATTAGAAAAACTTGACTTTACCACCTAGCAACTCGTGAGTTACTGATGTCAGCTAGTAGTTCGCGAATTGTGTTAGCGGTAGTATTCTGGTTGCCACGGTTGCGCAGCAGCGTGGCGATAAGTGTGTCTGCCGTACTGAAGTTTGAGTTTGATTACAGAGTCAAGTAAAATCTTATTAGGAATTTCTGTATGTAAATACTGATGGGAAAACGAATGACGCTGGATTTTTTTTTGGTTTTCAAGATGTCAGTATTACTATAGAATTTTGGTTAAAATCTAATTCCGTTGCCATAACCTATGGGAAACTATTTCCAGGATAAAAAGAAGCCTATGTCCAGACTATAATCTATCTATGTGCCAAATTTCAACCAGATCCGTTCTACCGTTTTTGCGTGAAAAAGGAATAAACATCCATCCATCAATACATCCATACAAACTTTCACGTTAATAATAGAGAATATTATTCACGCGGATCTTTGTACAAAAATCCGTTCCCGCAGGGGGAACGCACAGGTAGATTTCGTGAAGCAATTAATATTATTTTATATAGAGAACTACGGACTTTAAACAATTTTTCGTGAATTTTTTAACATGTTTAATTATTTTTTCTCGAAAACTGTAACTTTTAGCGAAAAACTTTTCAGACATTTATTTTAGAATTAAAAATGGCCTGACGATTAAAAATGTTTCCGACATCAAGAATTTTCACCGGTTAGAAGTTATGATTTTTTTCCCGAAAAATTTTGGTTTTTCCCCCCTCCACTTTTAGTTAAAATTTTAATCTTATAGGTTTATAATTAAAAGTTGTTGGCATTCATGTATACTATGGGATAAAATTAGAACGGTTCGAATATCTTTCATGGAACGTGAAATTTTGAGGAAAAACTGATTTCACAAAAAGTGAGGCCCTACCGTCCCATTAGGCCGGATTCCACCCGTTCACGAACTTAAACTAAGTTTACACCCAAGCAATTTTTTACTGCAGTTTGAAAGCGATCGGGGCAAAAATGCGACCGTGAGAGTGCCGCAAATTTTGGGAAGTGGAACCATACATACATATATATATATATATATATATATAAACTTTTGGACCAGTGGTCATTTCGGACTCAGGGGGTCATAACTAGACCTCCTATGAAGAATTTTTTTTTAAAATTCGGCAGTAGTCAAGAAACCAATAGGTAGATCGATTTCATCGAAATCTACCTAAAAAAACAAACTTCGGTCCAAATTCTTACATATCTGTAATACAGCAATGTGTTTTGAAGGAATTACGCAAACTCAGTCCCTAGCAGTATTCAGGCCAATTCGTAATCTTCACTAAGTGTCCTTTTGAGAACATAACAGTGAACAAAACCACGAAACAACAGTATTTAATCAGAGCACAACATTGCCAAAATAAATTAGCTACAAAATATGTCAGAGGGACTATCTCCTGGAGCTTACCAACCGTGTTTGGCCACCCAACATCCCAAGTCGACCAACAACAGCATCCTGGAAGCTTTCCAACCACAAATCGCGGAATTTATTTGCCTTCAACCGTTGCTAGTGCATCTACGTGGGTAGTATACAAAATGCATTGGTACAAGCTAAAGAGCGACTGGATAGGACACCATTGATGTGTGACCAATATACTAGACATCGAAATAATGGAGTAATGATTTACCAGATGCATAAACGGCATAATATGATTTATCAGTATTTTGATTTATTCTTAACTAGCTGTTGCCCGCGGCTCCGCCCGCGTGGGATTCTGATCCCAATCCCGCGACCCATAGAACCTTCTAGGGATAAAAAGCCTATATATTATGTTACTAGCTGTGCCCCGTGGTTTCGCTCGGTGCATACTTCCCCCCCCCCCCGAGCCACCCTTTTATCCCAAACATAAATTATTATTAGTTCTACAATACTCAATGGAAATTTATCCGATTTATTGACATTTATGATTACTGCGCCACTCTCCTAGGTAGTAGCGTGTTTATATATAGCCTATAACCTTCCTCGATAAATGGGCTTCCTAAAAAAAAAAAATTTTTTAAATTCGGACTAGTAGTTCCTGAGATTAGCGCGTTCCATCAAACAAACAAACAAACTCCGACGGACAGACCGACCTCTGTGGCGTAGCGATAGAGCATTCGACTGCTAAGTCAGAGGTCGCGGGTTCGATTCCCGCTCATTGCAAATATGTATATTTGCATTGGTCTGGGTATGGTATGGTATGGTATGGTTTCGTGAGCTGGTATCCGCAACTCCACGACAAGGCGCGGTTTTTGCGTGAGGGTGGGCATTTCACTCGATCCACCCCAACTCATTGAAAAACGCCAGCAGGCTATTTACGCTGCTGGCGATCTCCCGGAGCGTACCTGTATTTCCGAAGTACTTAACCCTGTATGTGGCGGTTGCAGGGCAGTGTAGGAGCACGTGTGCCGCTGTTTGTTCAAATTGCAATTGCAAACTTCCAGATTTATCCAATAGCTCTTGTGTTGATCTCTCGTTCGTTTGTTTACCATGGTTCGTAGGTATGCAAAGGGGATCGGTATTATGGGCTCAGGTCCCATTACCACCATGTCAGATCCTCTCCTGGCAAGCTCATCTGCTGCATCATTGCCGCGCGAGCCGCTGTGGCCCTTAATCCATTGCAAGGTTATGTTGTTGAAATGGCCTATTTGGTTCAGTTTACGATGGCACTCCAATAGTAGTCCCGAGTTTATAGTGTGGCTGTTTAAAGCTTGCAGCACGGCCATGCTGTCGGAGAGTATGCGTATTGAGTGCCCTTCCACTCTCCTGGCCATTACCGCTGAAGCTGCTAGGGTAATCCCCATGCATTCAGCTTGAAATACTGTGTAATGGGTCCCCAGCGGTGTTGAAATGGATACATTAAGGTCCTCCGAGAAAACGCCGGCCCCGGTGCCTGTACCAGTTTTTGATCCATCTGTGAAGATGCGTACTTCCGTTGGGCATAAAACCTCACAGCGGTGGTCCTCATGAAGTTGGATCTTGTATTTTTTGTCGAATACGTGTTGTTTGGGTACACGATCATTCATTGCTCCCATCATGGGTATCTCCCTTATGAGATCCGTGAGCAGTGAGGTGTGTCGTGTGTTTCTCTCGCTCCATAGGTTGAGTGCCCTTAGGCGTATAGCCGCAGCTGTTGCTTCTTGGCGGATGAACAGATCCAAGGGTGGGTGTCCGAGCATGGCTTCCATTGCCGCGGTGGGGGTAGATTTCATGCATCCAGTGGTTGCCATGCAGGCTAGTCTTTGGGTCCGTTGTAGTTTAGCCGCTATTGTGCTGTTTTCGGTCCTTGGCCACCAGACGATAGCGCCATACGCTATCATGGGGCGGATTACTGTTTCGTAAAGCCACAGGATGATTTTCGGTGATAGCCCCCATTTTTTACCAATCATTCTTCTGCACTGCCAGAAGGTAATCCCGGCCTTTTGTAATTTATTGTCTAGGTGGATACTCCATTTTAACTTGCTGTCAAGAATAACGCCAAGGTATTTGACCTCTTTCGACAGTTGGAGTTCCGTGTCAAAGAGTTTGGGTAATCGGTATTCGCCTAATACCCTTTTGTTCGTAAACATGACTAACTCGGTTTTGTTCGGATTCACCGATAGTTCGAATTCCCCGCACCATTTTTCTACGATGCGTAAGGCTTGTTGGGTTAGGTTACAGACCGTTCCCGCTACCTTCCCTGAGATAAGGATTGTTAGGTCGTCTGCGTAGCCTATTGGGTAGTCGCGGTTTTTGTTCAGCCTTGTGATTAGGTCGTCTATCACTAAATTCCACAGCAGGGGAGAGATAACTCCACCCTGTGGGCAGCCTTTGGCTATCAGAGCTGTCTGATCCTCTTCCCCAAGGAGAACTACTATTTTGCTGAGCATGTTTGTTATCCAGTCTGATAGTACCGGTTCCGCTCCATGTTTTGTCAGGGCGGCCTTAATACTGGTGAAGCTGGTTTTGTCGAAAGCTCCTTCGATGTCAATGAACGTTCCTAGGCAGAAGCCTTTTTGTTCGATCGCTTCCTCTATCCGGCTGACTACCAGATGGAGGGCTGATTCCGTAGACTTACCGGAGCTGTATGCGTGCTGGTTTGCATGTAGGGGTAGCTGTTTTAGTGCACCATCTCTCAGCTCCCTCTCGCATAAGCGTTCCATGGTCTTTAGCATGAAGGAGGTCAGACTGATTGGTCGATGTGCTTTGGGATTCGTGTAATCACCCTTTCCTGGCTTCGGGATGAAAATGACTTCTACTTCCCGCCATCCTTTCGGAACGTATCTGTGTGCCAGACAGGCTTTAAAAATACGCTCCGGTCTGCTTGCGACTAGTTTGTCGCCCCACTGTAGCATTGCAGGGATGATTCGGTCGGGGCCAGCTGCCTTATAAGGGTGAAAACTACTGATGGCCCACTGGACTTTTTCCAGTGTGACCACTTTGTCTGCGTACTGCCAGTCTCGGGCAGTAGGTGTTATGGTTTCATCGTGCCAGTTGATTGTCGTCGTGAAGACGCATCCAGGGAAGTGGGTTTCGATGAGTACGCGTCTAGATTCTTCTGGCGATGTTGTGAGTGTGTTGTCCTGTTTTTTAAGGGCGGTCAGTGCCATCGGTTTTGTCTGCGCTAGGACTTTCCTTACCCTGTTTGTTTGCTGGCATGATTCTATGTTCCCACAGAATTTTCGCCATCCCTGTTTGCTTCGGTATCTAATACATTTTTTGTAGCTGGATTTGGCTGAACGATAGGCGTCCCAGTCTTTATCTGCACAAGTATTCATAGCCCTGTTGAAAGCCCTTCTAACCTTCCTTCGCTTGCGCTCTAGCTCTGAGCCCCACCATGGCTGTTTGCCCGGGGTTTTGGGAGGTAGGGTTTCTGGGCATGCTATGTCATGTATTGGTCTGGGTGTTTCTATATATAATAATATGTATTTATTTACAAAAAAAGGATCTAAGTATGTTTATCCGCATTCTAGAACCCATATGACAAGCTCTGCTTAGTTTGAGTCTAGAAGGTGCTGTGCTGTGTCCTAGAATATTTATTTATTTATAACTCTTCAGCTTTATATAATAGTATAGATTCCTGACTATAATCGATCCCTGTACCAAATTGTAACCGGATCCGTTCAGCCGTTTGAGCCTGAGCCTGTTTCCCGAAAGCTATAACCTAGGATCTTCAAGTCCAGAGTAAATAGGTTGCTTCTAGGCAAGCGTGCTCCATCGTCGAACACATCATCACTTACCAACAGGTGAGACAGTGATAAAACGTTTGCCACACTATATATCATAGGTCTTTACCTATGAAATTGCCGAAATTTTCTTACAAATTCATGAGTTCGTTATTCCTGTAATTTAATAGCTATTTCCATTATTTATATTTTGTTTGAATGTTGATTTCAAGATTTTATAACTCTGTATTAAATTTTTTTCATTGGCCGCTTGATAATTTAATTCGATCTTCAAAACAGTACTTCCTAAATGCTATCCATTTTGATGATAAATTTCGTATTACTTAATAGCTGTCACTTTTCAAAAATGTAATAAAAGTTGCTGTTTGTTAGCTTAATGTTGTCTCATTCATACACAAAAAAAAAACATAAAATTTGGATTTGTCATTCCTAAAAAAAAATGCAAAAATGTTAGTACTGAAAATTGGGTTTCCTCCAACTTCTTCAAGAAAAACGGCAATTTCATATGTAACGACTTAATATGAAAAAAAAACGATTTAGTAAGACACATCCAAACATCTTCAAAAACTTTCATATTTATAATAATTAGTAGAATAGGATAACCTTATACTATGGATATTGACTTTATTATGTGCTAGTTTTTTTTTTTTTTTTTTTTTTTTATGGCGATTCCGATGTTTCCGCCAATAACTCAAAACGGGTTATAACGTGTTGGCCTAAGGCTGTATATATGTGCTAGTTGATGCCCGCGCGGAAATCAATTGTCATTTTATGGTCATATCTCCTACTACTATTACAATCAAACATACGGTAGATTTTGAGGCTGACCAAGACCTTTGTAATAAAAAAAACGCATGAAAATCCGTTCCGTAGTATTTGCGTCCGTCTCGAACAAGCAGACAAAAAAACAAGAATTCAAAAAAAATAATGTGTTCAGAATTTTTCATTTAACCCAAGTTTTTTTTTATATCTCCAATGTACAGACACGACTAATTTTCACATAACATAACATAAACTCACGCCTATATCCCCGAAGGGGTAGGCAGATGTGCTAACACCCACGTTTCGCCAGTTTATGTTTTAGGTCCCAATGTAATAGGTGGCGAGCCTATTGCCATTAACCGGGCACTATTAAACCTGCGATAAATACACACATAACTTCGAAAAGCATCGAAAAGTCATTGGTGTGTGCCATGGTAATTAATACCTGGGATCGAACCCGAGACCTCGTCTCAGCAGTCCTTTACCCATACCACTAGGCTACCGCGGTTCAATACCTTTTTTTTTTTTTTTTATCGTGCGGAAATCCCTTCGGATACTCCCCCGCGTGCCAGCGGGGGTGGTTATGTCGGGCTTGAACCGACTAAAACCGCACGCCGTCTCGGGTCTACAAACGCCGGGGTGTAAGGTTGCCCATAGAGCATATCCCTCGCACCCCGACTGACCCTGGGCCATCTCCGGTTTCGAGATGGCCCCCTCGGGTTTGGGAACCACGGTGTCCCCGTCTTGCCCCGGTTTGGGGGAGGGGCGCTAGTCGCCCCACCGTCCCGGCCTGCTTCTGCTGGGGTGACAGGTGGCCTCACCCGCCACCCCCAGGCCTGCGCTCATGGAGGACGGAGGTCGTTAAGCGACCTCCGGCGCCTGAGTTGCCTGCGACGCGCGGCGAGCAAGTTGCGGGCTCGGCGAACCGGGAGAGTTGTAAGTCTCTCCCGGGCGCGCTCCGCCACCTCCTTCGCGAGCATTACATGCTCGCAGAAGGAGGCGGCGGCGGCCCACGCGCTCGCGCTCCGCACCATTGCCGCAATCATGCTGCCGAGCGAGAGGACTACCACCCCGATGGCTGCCACGAGGTCACACCTCGGCGCCTCCCACGCCGGGCAGTCCGCCAGCGTGTGCAGCCCTGAGTCCTCGCTCGCGTCGCAGTGATGACACTCAGGCGTTGGCTCCTTCCTGATCCGATGCAGGTGGTCCCCGAAGCATCCCTTCCCGGAGATCACCTGCGTCAGTCGGTAGGAGAGGCTTCCGTGTCGCCTCTCCAGCCAATCCTCCATGATGGGCCTTACCGCCGCTATTGCGGCGTGCCCTGCGCTTGGTTGCCCAAGTCGTTCCTTCCACTCCACCACGATGGCCTGGCGGAGCTGGGACTGCACGGCCTCGATTTCTCGAGGCTCGGGGTTCCATCCCTGCTCCCGCGCCTCCTTTCGCCACTGGTACAGTTGCGAAAGGGCTCTCGCTTCCAGGTCCCATGGCGGAGTTCCGGCAAGGAGACTCGCCACCTCGAAGGAGATCGTGCGGTACCCTCGGATGACCCTGATGGCCAGAACTCGCTGCGGAGCGCGCAGCATCTGCACAGTTCTGGTCCTCAGGGCCTCCGCCCATATTGGGCACCCATACAGGGCCATGGACCGCACGATCCCCGCGTAGAGTCTCCTGCAGGAGTCATCGGGCCCCCTCATGTTGGGCAACAGCCGAGCCAGAGCAAGAGCTGTGCCCTTCAATTTGGGGGCCAGACTTCGGATGTGCTCTCCGAAGTCCCATCGGCCGTCGAGCACGAGCCCCAAATATTTCATTTGGGGCTTGATGCCGATGCGATTTCCTCCCACGATGAGACTGGATCCCTCGGGTGGCTTGCTCCGAGGCCCATGGAAGAACAGGGCCTCGGTTTTATGCAGGGCCACCTCGAGACCCAGCCGCCGGATCCGCCTAACGACTTGGGCAACCGCGGTCGTGGCCTTTCGGGTCGCTTCGCGGTACGTCGCCCCGCACGCCGTCACGAGCGTGTCGTCCGCGTAGCACGTGACGGCGGCACCGCCTACGAGCTCACCGCGAAGCACCCAGTCGTATCCGATGTTCCACAGGAGCGGCCCCAGGACCGATCCCTGTGGAACACCGCACGACATTTCACGCCGACCGAGACCGGTCACGGTTGGGTAGATGACGGCTCTCTCCGTCAAATACGCCCCGACTATGCGGCGGAGGTAGAGAGGCACTTCGTGATACACGAGCGCCTCCCTAATGCAACTCCAGGGCAAGGTGTTGAACGCGTTGGCGATGTCCAGGGACACCGCCAACATCACCTCACCCCGGGCTACTGCATCCTCCGCCAGAGCCCTCACGCGCATGATGGCATCCACGGTGGAGCGCCTCTGGCGGAAGCCATATTGGCCATCCGCCAGGTCCGGCCCCACTCTTGAGAGGTGCTCGACGAGGCGCTTCGCAATTACTCTTTCAAAGAGCTTGCACACCTCGTCGAGCAACACTATGGGCCGGTAGGCGGACGGCGAGTCCGCCGGGCGCCCCTCCTTTCGGATGAGGACCAGTTTCCCCGTCTTCCACAATTTCGGAAACTGGCCCTGGCGGTTCAATACCTTTTTTTTTTTTTTTTTTTTTTTTTTTTCGTGCGGAAATCCCTTCGGATACCCCCCCGCGTGCCAGCGGGGGCGGTTATGTCGGGCTTGAACCGACTAAAACCGCACGCCGTCTCGGGTCTACAGACGCCGGGGTGTAAGGTTGCCCATAGAGCATATCCCTCGCACCCCGACTGACCCTGGGCCATCTCCGGTTTCGAGATGGCCCCCTCGGGTTTGGGAACCACGGTGTCCCCGTCTTGCCCCGGTTTGGGGGAGGGGCGCTAGTCGCCCCACCGTCCCGGCCTGCTTCTGCTGGGGTGACAGGTGGCCTCACCCGCCACCCCCAGGCCTGCGCTCATGGAGGACGGAGGTCGTTAAGCGACCTCCGGCGCCTGAGTTGCCTGCGACGCGCGGCGAGCAAGTTGCGGGCTCGGCGGACCGGTAGAGTTCTAAGTCTCTCCCGGGCGCGCTCCGCCACCTCTTTCGCGAGCATTACATGCTCGCAGAAGGAGGCGGCGGCGGCCCACGCGCTCGCGCTCCGCACCATTGCCGCAATCATGCTGCCGAGCGAGAGGACTCCCACCCCGATGGCTGCCACGAGGTCACGCCTCGGCGCCTCCCACGCCGGGCAGTCCGCCAGCGTGTGCAGCCCTGAGTCCTCGCTCGCGTCGCAGTGATGACACTCAGGCGTTGGCTCCTTCCTGATCCGATGCAGGTGGTCCCCGAAGCACCCCTTCCCTGAGATCACCTGCGTCAGTCGGTAGGAGAGGCTTCCGTGTCGCCTCTCCAGCCAATCCTCCATGATGGGCCTTACCGCCGCTATTGCGGCGTGCCCTGCGCTTGGTTGCCCAAGTCGTTCCTTCCACTCCACCACGATGGCCTGGCGGAGCTGGGACTGCACGGCCTCGATTTCTCGAGGCTCGGGGTTCCATCCCTGCTCCCGCGCCTCCTTTCGCCACTGGTACAGTTGCGAAAGGGCTCTCGCTTCCAGGTCCCATGGCGGAGTTCCGGCAAGGAGACTCGCCGCCTCGAAGGAGATCGTGCGGTACCCTCGGATGACCCTGATGGCCAGAACTCGCTGCGGAGCGCGCAGCATCCGCACAGTTCTGATCCTCAGGGCCTCCGCCCATATTGGGCACCCATACAGGGCCATGGACCGCACGATCCCCGCGTAGAGTCTCCTGCAGGAGTCATCGGGCCCCCTCATGTTGGGCAACAGCCGAGCCAGAGCAAGAGCTGTGCCCTTCAATTTGGGGGCCAGACTTCGGATGTGCTCTCCGAAGTCCCATCGGCCGTCGAGCACGAGCCCCAAATATTTCATTTGGGGCTTGATGCCGATGCGATTTCCTCCCACGATGAGACTGGATCCCTCGGGTGGCCTGCTCCGAGGCCCATGGAAGAACAGGGCCTCGATTTTATGCAGGGCCACCTCGAGACCCAACCGCCGGATCCGCCTAACGACTTGGGCAACCGCGGTCGTGGCCTTTCGGGTCGCTTCGCGGTACGTCGCCCCGCACGCCGTCACGAGCGTGTCGTCCGCGTAGCACGTGACGGCGGCACCGCCTACGAGCTCACCGCGAAGCACCCAGTCGTATCCGATGTTCCACAGGAGCGGCCCCAGGACCGATCCCTGTGGAACACCGCACGACATTTCACGCCGACCGAGACCGGTCACGGTTGGGTAGATGACGGCTCTCTCCGTCAAATACGCCCCGACTATGCGGCGGAGGTAGAGAGGCACTTCGTGATACACGAGCGCCTCCCTAATGCAACTCCAGGGCAAGGTGTTGAACGCGTTGGCGATGTCCAGGGACACCGCCAACATCACCTCACCCCGGACTACTGCATCCTCCGCCAGAGCCCTCACGCGCATGATGGCATCCACGGTGGAGCGCCTCTGGCGGAAGCCATATTGGCCATCCGCCAGGTCCGGCCCCACTCTTGAGAGGTGCTCGACGAGGCGCTTCGCAATTACTC
Source organism: Cybosia mesomella (assembly GCA_946251805.1). Lineage (NCBI taxonomy): Eukaryota > Metazoa > Arthropoda > Insecta > Lepidoptera > Erebidae > Cybosia > Cybosia mesomella. The sequence goes on along the minus strand of OX276392.1, from coordinate 35,028,640 downwards.
TTTCAAAGAGCTTGCACACCTCGTCGAGCAACACTATGGGCCGGTAGGCGGACGGCGAGTCCGCCGGGCGCCCCTCCTTTCGGATGAGGACCAGTTTCCCCGTCTTCCACAATTTCGGAAACTGGCCCCGCTCCAAACATGCGCTGAGAAGCCCTCTCAGTCGGGGCTCGAGAGCGTCGTCGACTAGAGCTAGGACCCACGCTCGGCCTGGAATGCCGTCGGGTCCCGGGGCGGTGTGTTTGGCTCTTAGCCTTCTCACCGCCAGCTCTAGTTCTACCCAAGTGACCTCGGGCACGTCGTCGTCTTCCACGTCGGGCGCCATGCGCAACCGAGGCGGAGTCATCCGCGGTGGAACATGTTCCACCGCCCGCGCTGGGAACAGGGAGCCAACAATTCCTCCGAGCAGATCCGGCTGGAGACACCGGGTTAACGGCGGGGCCTTGGGGCGCAGCTTGCCCCTCACCATCCGGTAGGGCCGCCCCCAAGGGTCCCGCTCCAGTGTCGCCAGCAGCTCGCGGAAGGCGTCCCGTTTGGAACGCCTTATCTCCGCTCGGAGGGCTCGTCTGGCCTCCCTGTATCCCTCGTACAACTCCGCCTCTCGGGCCTCCGCATCTGCGGGGCGGCGACGCCTCCTACGGAATCGGGCCCACCGGCGGTGCGTGATCACACAGCCCCGTCTGAGCTGCGCGATCTCCGACGACCACCAGTAGACCTGACCCCTCGGATTATAGGGCGGAGCCCTAGGCATCGCCGCGTCACAGACACGGGTCATGGCCTCCCGGAACCACTCCGCCTCATCGTCTATGCTGACAGGCCTGTCCGGCGCAGGGGCCCAGGCCTGTACGATGGCGGCTTCCAGGAGGAGCTCCCGATCAAGTCGCTTAAGCGCCCAACGTGGCTCTGGTGGAGCCGGTGCAGCCGGCGCGTCGCTCGCAGGGGGGGACACGTCAAACCGAATGTATCGGTGATCCGAACTTGTGTCCTCCCCCAAAACGACGCGCCAGCCCTGAACACGTCGCGCCAACGAGGGGCTCGCGAACGATAGGTCCACGATGGAGCTACCCCTCGAGGTCACGAACGTGTCCACGGCTCCCCGATTTAGGAGGACTAGGCCGAGTCGTGCGGCCCAGTCCACCAGTGCCCTGCCTCTATGCCCCGTCGCGCCCCTTTCGTGTCGGGAACCCCAGGCATACGACCAGGCGTTGAAGTCCCCGAGCACAAGGACCGGACGGGGCTGGCAGGCATTGACGACGACGGCCAGCTGACGGAGCCACTGCTCATATGCAGCTTGGTCTCGGTTCGGCGTGATATAAGCGGCCACGACCGCTATATCCCCAACCGCCGCCGCCACGCAGCCGGGTCCCCTTGCAACGACGGCAAGAGGGGGGCTGCCGGCGGCAGGGTTGTGCACCAGTGCCGCCGACCCATCCAGCGCGGTTTCCCAGGTAGGCCCGAGGAACCGGTGGGTGTATGGGTCGGCGACAGCGGCGACATTTATGGCCCACTGTGCCATGCTCTGGCGCAGAAGATCCTGAGCATGGGCACCGTGGCCAACGTTCACCTGCAGGATGCGGAGTTGAGGATCCATTATGGAACCCCCATCTCCGCATCCCGCTGCGAACTAGGGGCGGAAGGCCGGCCTCCCGGCTTCGGCTCCCCTCCGGCGCAGGCCTTGCTGCCAACCCTATGGTCAGCCGGCTTGCCCCCCGCTGCACATCTGAAACAGTGCAACGGGGCGCTACACGTGCCGGCCTTATGACCGGGCTGGCCACAGCGGAAGCAACGGTCACCCGCCGTTACCTCCGCTGTGCAGTGCACCCCCACATGGCCCACCGACAGGCACCTGAAGCACCTTGCTGGTCGGGCCTGCAGGAGCCGTGCCTGCGCCCTCAGGAAGCCTCCTACCAGGAGGCTCCGCCCGTCAGCGACCTTTTGGGCCGCCGCGATAGGGCAGCCGACAACTGCTGCCCCCTGTCCACCGTGGCCGAAGCGAATAGCTCCGGCCTTCACTGTGTCCGGGGAGCAGTCCCCGGCCTCCGCCACGGCGAGCCTAAGCTCCTCAGCCGTGACGGAGTCGTCCAGGCCCGTGATGCGCACTTCTGCGCATTTAATGGGCCTGGACACCCGGACGTCGGCTGCATCCAGCGACTCCCTCAGCCTAGCCGCTAGGGCGTCAGCCTTGGGGCCACTGGCGGCGCCGGGGACCTCGAGAAGCCGGGCTCCCGTCCGTGTGCTCTTGCACCGGACGCCTGGGATCTCGAGGGCCTTGAGGTCGACGTTGGCCTTCACCTTGGCCAACACCTCGGCATACCCCATGCCTCTACCCGCTGCCTCGGCCGTCAGGGTGACGACGACGGCCGTAGTGCGGGGGGCACGGAGCTTCCCCGGCGCTGCTTTCGCGGCGGCCGCGGCCCTCCTGGCCTTTTTGGCGGCCTTCTTGGCGGCCTTCCGCCTCTTCTTGCTGGCTCCAGCCACCTCCCAGCCCCCTTCCAATGGGGTGGAGGTAGCCGGAACCACGGCTGGGGCTGGGGCTGGGGCCAGGGCTGGGGACGTCTTCCCCTTGCCCTTCCCCTTGCCTTTGCCCTTCCCCTTACCCTGAGCGGGAGGGGGCTGAGGAGCCGGGACCGGCAGAGTCGCAACCGCACCCGCGGCCGGGCGGGTAGGGCCCCTTTGGGCTACAGCCGCGTAGCCGGCCGCTGGTGGCGCCAGAGGCGGGCGGCGGATGGAGTCCATTAGGGCCTCCATCCGACACATCATCCTCTCCTCCAGCGCCTCCATATAGGGGAGCCAGGACTCCGCCGGCGGTGCCCTCGGCTGCGCCGGCCGCACCGACGGTGCCGGCTGCTGGACCGGTTGCACCGGCCGCGCCGACAGCGCTGGCTGCGCTGACCGACTCGCGGACGAGCGAGTCACGCGTGTCTGCTCCGCCGGCTGCGCCCTTTGCGCCGTTTGGGCCGAGCTCGCCATCCCCTTCTTGAGCTCCTCGACGGCTGCAGCTAGTCGAGCCGTCTCTCGACGGGACTCGGCCAGCTGCGCCGCCAGGCCCTCATTCTCGGAGGCGATGTCGAGCACAATGCTCAACATCGCCTCCTGCTCAGGGTTTGGGGACCCCTGGAATGACGCGGTCACCTTTTGGAGTCTCTCCAAAAGAGACCGCGTCCTCCCGCTCGGTTCCGTCACCGCCGAGGTGGAAGGCCTCGGTGGCGATTTTTCCGCGGCCCTCCCAGTGGCCGAGGGGGCCCGGCTGGGTTGCCCACCCCTCAGCCCTCCTCGCGCCCGGCGGACTGCAGCCACCTTAGGCGCCCACATGGTCGCCTCATCGCTGGAGGAGGCCGTCCCGGTGAGGGTGTAATCCTCATCCGACACACCCTCCCCCAGTCGCTGCTTCCTTGGGCGCCGTTTGCGCTTCTGCGCCTTGACGCCCATTCCTAACGGGCTGCTCGCCCTACTCCTTTCGCTCGCGGTGTCGAATTTCTCCGACACCGCCGAGGTGTTTGGCGTCACCTCTACGCCCGCCTGCTGCGCGACCTCCGCGCAAACTCCGTCCTTTTCTGAGTCCATATTCTTGCCTTTGTCTGTTTTTTTTATTTTTATCCGGTCCGGTTTTTCTTTGTTAGAGAGATTTATGTCCATAACTTATCCCACGAGTATGGGGGAAAGGTGGTCCATCCAGGCGGAGCCCCCTGCACCTGGATAAGCCTATATACTATGGAGGTCGGCTGGTATCCATAGGTTTTTACGACTTCGCTGTCGGGTGTTATAGACTTTTCCTTGTCGTGGGCCGGCCAATAAAGGCAAGCCCTCCGGTCAGCAAGTTCACGGCGTACCCTTCTGGAGCCACCAGTCAGGTCGTTGCTGATCACCTGCCGATTACGGAACGCGAGAGGATGGCTAGTCCTCTCTCACCGGCGGCGGCACAAGTGCCCGTCGGCCCCTGCGTTGGCAGTGGGCCAACCCGCCCCTGGATCCCGCAGGACCCTATGGTGGCCTCAGCCACAAACACCATCGCTCATCCTGTCTCCTCTGAAAGCAGAGGAGTACGGAGAGCGATGTGTTCCCGCCACGTTGGGTATTCGCCGACGATCAATGCCAACCCCATGAAGGGGAAGCCATTGACCGCCGCCCAGGGTGTACCGGCCGCTCCGATTCCGTTCCCCCCGGACTGCAGCGGGATCGGAATCGGAACGACACGCGAGGAGGTTACCCAACACACACCCCTGGCGGTTCAATACCTGGGTATTAATAGATAGATTTCACTGTATATTATTTCGTATACCTAATGGTGGAATATGGTTTATACTTACGATTACTCTGTAAAACACATTATCTTCAACATTATTTTCAAAAATAAATGTATTGAAATCGAAGACCACTTTAAGTATGGGATTCTTCAAGAAAGGCATTAGAAGTGTGGAGGATCGAGGTGTGATGTTCCTCCAACACAAAGGGAGGATCCTCCGACCAGGCAATGTGATCGCGTCTGGCGGGCCGAGGCCCTAACTGTTGAAGTTAGGATTCTGTATAAATGCTACTCAGCGCGTGAACTACATTTTCGCGATGCAGGATTGTGTGACATAGTAGATGGTTCTGGTTCAGCTTGTTGGTCGCTTGATGGCGCTGATGTCATGTGGTATCGAAGTAGTTGAGCTTACTGTTGCTAGATGTCGCCTGGGTACATGTGGTATCGCCACAGAAGGTTTTTACAAGGTCACCAGAACGAGAGTGACGGCACTGGTGTTATATACGTCCATAGTAACCGCCTCCCATCAGGTGGACCGTGAGCCTGTCTGCCACCTAAGTGGTATTAAAAAAAATTAAGTCACTATATTCAAAGACCACTTCTAGTGTCTTTATGTCTTTACTAACAGACTTGTACTCGAGGCCGTATTTTACTCAGTTCGGTTATGGCGTTGCAACTCAAGCATTTGGTGATAAATAAACCTACAATAAGTTCGAATTTTATGTGCCAATCTTACTGTTTAAGTACTTCTTAGTTCTGCACAAAATTTTTATTTATTTTAAAATCTATAAAGTATCATTTGAATTGGCATCCACAAACTTCTATGATAAATCTTTTACTGTACAGGCGGTACGTCTGCGGAATGCACTGCCTTTATCCATCAGGCACGCCCAATCTCCGGCCACCTTTAAAAAGATGGTCAAAGATCAATACCTGGCTTCTTAGTTTCTTACTGTGTATCGTATATATCTCATGTATATATGTATGTCTATGCATGTATATGTATATACCCTATAGGTTGACATTGATATGTATTTCATATGAATGAACAATATTTTTATTTATTTTATCTTTTTTTTCTTTTCTAAGAACCACACCAATAACTACCCATAATTTTTTTTTTTATACCACTAAGGTGGCAGACAAGCACGCGGCTCACCTGATGGGAAGCGGTTACCGCGGCCTATGGACGTGTGCAACACCAGTGGCGTCACACTCGCGCTGCCGACCCTGTAAAGGAAAGAGGATGGGAAAGGAGTTTGGGAGGGGGTGGGAAAGGAGTTTGGGAGGGGATGGGAAAGGAGTTTGGGAGGGGATGGGAAAGGAGTTTGGGAGTGGATGGGAAAGGAGTTTTTATTTATTTTATTTATTTATTTATTATTTACTGTTACTTGGCGTCGATATTCTGTGCGAGGGTGGTGCTTCCCCAGTCGAGTCGGCCCATTCATGCAACGGCCAAAATGACTGTTGCTTGACTCTACCACTCACAAAAATTGAAAATATTCAAATTCATGTCCATGCAAATATTTGCCTGTAAGAAATTGCTTTTAGCGATAAGGCCGCCATTTGTACATAATGTTGACTGTGTATTCCAAGTATGCATACTCTGATTAGTGTAGTGGAGTGGGTTCACTTCGGTTGTATAATGGCCGGGGCTCAAATCTGTGACCTCTCGATTGCTAGTCCAACGGTTTAGTCAATAGGCTACCACCGCTTTATGAACTCTTTAAGTGATGTTGATGTTTTCAAATAATTGTAAATAAATAATGAAACAGCAATACCTTTTTTTTCCTGCGGAAATCCCTTCGGATAAACCGACTTAAACCAATACCTATCACTAAAATATTAGGTAATTTAATAAGCTCTTTTTAGTAAAAGTGGTATCGTAAGTACCTTTTTTTTTCGTGCGGAAATCCCTTCGGGTAACCCCTCGCCGGCTAAAATCGCACTCCGTCTCGGGTCTACAGACACCGAGGTGTAAGGTTGCCCATAGAGCATATCCCTCGCACCCCGACTGACCCTGGGACATATCCGGTTTCGAGATGGCCCCTTCGGGTTTGGGAACCACGATGTCCCCGTCTTGCCCCGGTTTGGGGGAGGGACGCTAGTCGTCCCACCGTCCCGGCCTGCTTCTGCTGGGGTGGCAGGTGGCCTCACCCGCCACCCCCAGGCCTGCGCTCATGGATTACGGATTTTTTTACGTGAGTCCCCTCTAAAACCTCCCCCGTCGGCCAGCGAGGGAGATTATGTTGGGCTTGAACCGACTAAAATCGCACGCCGCCGTCTCGGGTCTTCAGACGCCGGGGTGTAAGGATACCCATAAGGCATTTCTCTCGCACCCCGACTGACCCTAGGCCATCTCCTCGGGGCTATCGTAATATTGCATAACAGACCACATTAATATGGATATTGTCGGAAGTTTACGCGAATGTCACACATTGAAATAAAATTATTTTTAACGGATTCTAAATAAATAAGTTACAATATTAAATATACAATATTATAAAAAATAAATCGCGATAGAATCCGTTAAAATTAGTTTTATTTTAATACATTGATATTGCTTATTTCTCATAGAAAATAATTATTTATTTCCGATACCGACTTAATTTTCAGACAGTGAAATATTTGTGACAAATTCAATATTAAAATAGATGCTTCATAATTATTAAACTTCAAACTTCATTACCATACAAGATTTTGGTCTACGTAGTAACAATACAACAAAATTATCGCAATTCATTGGACTAAACCAAGGCGATCGTTTACCATACACCATTGACACAATATATGAGTCAGCGACAAATATTTTCAACTGATTAATAAACTGCAAAATAAAAGCAAAAGGTTTAAAACATTTATACACCTCTTCAAAGAAAAGCCTTTGTATATGAAAACCTTCATAGTGTAACACAAAACCGATGACATTATTTAAGACATAGCCATATTATTTTTACCAACATCGCTCTTAAATTTAGAATGAAGGTAGTTAGATTAATTACTTCATACTTTATGGACCCCGCTTTCAACCTATATCATTCATTGATCTTATATGTCTTTAACTAAAATAATAATATTTTCGTCGTAATTTACCCTTCTCAGTAGTCATTACCATTCGTTAATAAGATCCACAGCACTGAGGACGAATGGTTTGAATAGTACATGGACCTTCGAGTTTTGTGGTCCAAAAAAAAAAACAGCGTACGTTACGAAACAACTGTTTAATTTACCTCGGAAATGTTTATTATCTTTAGGGAAATTTAACAGAATCGTGACTCGACTGACGAATATTGTACTTTCATCAACGTTTGAAGGGAGGGACATCAAGGCCTTTTCATTGTTCGTAATCATTAAATAAGAGTTGGTTGTTTTTCTAAATGTAGATTTTCATGTTATGCTGTGACAAAAAGATTTTGCATCTGAAAAAGATAGCTGATGAGTCGGTAAATATATATATATTTTTTATTTTAAAGAATATTAGTAACCGAAATTATTAATATTTCTCCTAACTCCTCCAGCTAAGCTTAATTGCTTGGGTTAGGAGTGGGTTCACCTCAGTAGTGTAAAGGCCAGGGTTGGAAGCCGGGGCCTCTCGATCGTAGGGTCGACTCCTTAACCACTAAGCTACCGACGCTTAATATTCTTAATAACTGTGCAAAACATTAAAAAGAAGAAACTGGTATAAAAGATATTTTATCTTTCACTAGCTGTGCCTCGCGGCTTCGCCTGTGACGTATTTCGATTCTCTGTGGCACCCATTCAACCCATACATGCCCGTAATTTATTAGTTTTACAATAATGTATGGAAATTTGCCCGATTTGTTGACTTTTATAATTGCTATTCCGCTCTCCTGGGTAGTAGCGTAATGGTATATAGGCTATCCAACACAATAATATTTTTTCATTTCGAACCAGTAGTGCCTGAGATTACCACGTTCAACCATACAAACAAACAATCCTCGATTTGAATTTTCAAACCCTATCGTAAAGTGATAATTTGTAAAAAAACTTATATTTATCTAATGTTTATGATGTAAATCGTAAAAAAGAGTTATTTTCAACACAACTCAACCCTATCAGCCTACTTGCTATTTAACCTACGTAGTTTTATCTGACATGTTATTATTATATATAGGAAATTAATATATTATTCTATTTAATGTGATTCCAATTTGTAATAACTAAGCGATGAATATTATCAAAACCTGTTACTCACTTGCTTGATTGCGGTACCTGAAAAAGGCAAGAAGTCATAAAACCATACATGAAAACAAACTATTTAAGTTTAGTAGGCAGTAATTAAGCTCGAAAGAGGCGGCGGAGTGGGAGCGGGAAAGAACCCTGCCCCCTCAGTCCCGCAGTCTACGCCCGGGACTACCGACCTCCATGATCGGGGCCTGAGGACGGCAGTTGTCCGACTCGCTGTCCTTACAAAAGCAGGCCAAGATGGAGGCGAGTCGTGTGTGTCCTACACACGCCTGCCAACTCACCGTCGCGGAATCAAACCCGACCCCATAGGCGAAGCCGCGATGGTGGCCAAAGTCAGCGCCAGCTTACCCGGGGTGCCTGGCTATGGACACTTGGGGAGGACACCGTATGGTTTTACTCGATCCGATTCCGACACACCCATCCCATCGTTGGTACCGTTGGGGTGAAGCCCGTGGGGGTTTCCACACGTAAAAAGGTAGTAAATGATTTGATTTGATAGGTTAGCACCAAACAATTGGTCAGTTCTGAAATTTGATTTATGACAAAAAAAAATATTCTGGGATATATTACTCATCGTCTTCTAGACCCAAACTAAGCAGAGCTTGTCATATGGGTTCTAGAATGCGGATAAACATACACACAAAGTATGTAACTTTTTTTAAAATTAAATACATATTATACATAGAAACACCCAGACCAATGCAAATATACATATTTGCAATCAGAGGGAATCGAACCCGCAACCTCTGACTTAACACTCGAATGCTTTACTGCTATGCCACAGAGGTCAACAGTATGGCGACAGGATTAATATTTTAATAACATTTTCCATGTTATCAGTAAAAGTCGTTGTATCCCTCTATTGAGATTCACTTAAACTACGCCTGAAGAAAATATTAACCCATAAGAATAAACCGCCTGCAGGAGAAACACTGCAAGATATTATATAAATCACTTAAGTTGTTTTACATATCCTTGCTATATATCTGAGTAAACATTACCTAAACGCGTTTGAACCAAAAAAAAGTATTCGCCAAGGGTTTTTGACGTGGCGTTGACGAAGCTAAGTGTGCAGTGCTGGTGTCAGCGGTTGAGAATAGAAAAAAAGCACTTTAGAGCAACTGAAAAGCATTTTATTTTATTTTATACAATGTGCAAGATTGTGAAGATATTTGGATGTTTATTCACCATAATTTTAGTTTTATAAGAAACTAGCTGACCCGGCAGACTTCGTACTGCCTCAATCGATAGCACCTTTTAAACCTTCTCTGGACCTCCACAAATAATTCAAGACCAAAATTAGCCTAATCGGTCCACCCGTTCTCGAGTTTTAGCGAGACTAACGAACAGCAATTCATTTTTATATATAAGAGAAGAAGAAGATAAACAGGTATCGGTTACATTCCCCCTTTTCGGGGCAAGACGGGGTCACCATGGTTTCCTAGCCCATCTCGAAACCGGAGATGCCCCAGGGTCAGTCGGGATGCGAGGGAAATGCCTTATGGGCAACCTTACACCCCGGCGTCTGAAGACCCGAGATGGCGTGCGGTTTGAGTCGGTTCATGCGCGACATAACCTCCCTCGCTGGCTGGCGGCGGATATCCGAGGGGATTTCCAAAAAGGCATCGGTTACATTCAGAATTGAGTTTAAATTGAAAGAATTTATTCTCAATGACATACAAGGTCACTTTCATGAGAATATACCAAAATAAGAACTTAAACATTTAAATAAGGGTGTATCCTTAATTTTAATATTTATTTTATGTTGTGATGTTTATTTTAATTTGATGGTTTTAATCTTAACAGTATGTTTAGTCTGATTGGGTTTTCACAATAAAAGCTGAGATATTTAAACTAAAATAGTTATAGAACCATAGTCATACTACAGTTGCATTCAATCCCAGTCGTACACTCAGCCACTTAGACTAAGTTCATCATTAATATCCATAGAATAGTTAACATCTACCATTTAGTTGCCAGCATGAAGTATCCGCTCGCACCTGTACCTCGCACAAATAGACGATCTTATTCAGTGTTGTCGATGTATGACATATGAATTATTCATTGAATATTTTATCTTCCCAGTGTGCGAAGTGAGCCCGTGTATGTTTTAGAACGTTGATACCCGGATCACGGTATTTTCTGTCTCAATGAAGTAAGAAATTTCGATATAGTATTTGTTCTAACATAACTTGTAAACTTAGCATTTTGTACAGTGCCCGACGCTTGGGTTGGCACCTCGGGAAAAATAGTGAGACACCGGCTAACATGGGCTTCGGTTTATAGAGTGTTCCCTCTATGGCACGTTATCCTGACAGTTTCATTATTACTCGTCAAACAGTATCAAATTGTCAGGCTGATGTACGACAGAGAGAGCGCTTTACAAAACTGAAGTTAACCGATGATAACCGGAGTCTCCGGTAGGGACCCAAACTGTAACCGTAATAAAGTGTTTTAACACTGTTTTTTTCAACTGGTTTAGAAGAAACCGATTTATAAATGTAACAGATACGAAAGTGTACCATATTAAAAGTGGTACGTTTTATATGTGTTAATAAGTGTAACAGAAATAACGTCCTAAAGTACTTGGGGGTATAGAAAATACCTTTATTTAAAAATTTAGATTATAAATATAATAGGATAGTAATTTTGGCATCGTAGCACTTCGGTTAACACTTATATTAACACTGTTAACAGATGAATATCCGTTACATATAATAATATATAATGGTTATACAATTGAAAGTGGTAACAATTAACAGATTCAATACCACATTTATAAGTGTAACACTTTCATTCTGTAACCTTTTCAAAGTGTAACCCATATAATTATGTAACCTTTATGAATGTGTTTTGTCCCTGGTCTCCGGTGCTGTGTACTGTACTTGTTGTAGTTTAAGCTGTTGATCAAATTCTAAAGTTTAATCATTATCTTATTTTTTTTGTTTGATAATTATCTTCGATGTGGATTTCCTTGGAAGAGGACTATTTTCAACTGTGGATAGCACAATGGTTGAAAGAGAGAGATGGTCGACTATTTAATATTATTTCATCATCCTTATAGCGATTTCTCAGTTGTGTTGAAAGTTTGTTTAGAGTCTAAGGTCCGCTTATTGTTTTTGATTCGTATGTCGGTTATCGACATAGCTCAAAGAATTAGCAAGCTGAAGTGGCAGTGGGCCGGCCATATCTCGCGAAGAACCGACAACCGCTGGGGTAAACGTGTTCTTGAGCGGAGACCGCGACTCGGCAAACATAGTGTAGGACGCCCTCCGGCCAGGTGCGATGACGATCTGCGAAAGACTGCGAGCAGATGCTGGATGCGGCAAGCTGAAGACAGGGCGCTATGGCGCTCATTAGGGGAGACCTATGTCCAACAGTGGACTAGCATAGGTTGATGATGATGATGATGATGATGATGTCGGTTTTTCTGTGAGTGACTGCCATCTGGCCTCCCAACCCTAAGAGGAAAGCCTGCGCCAGAGCCTCTTCCGTTGTATAGTAGGCCCACCGACTTGCAGGTTAAGTTGGCTCTCAAGGAAGTTGGCAGGGTCCTGTACACAGTATAGATTATATAAAATATTTTTCCACTCCTCAGGATTTCTTGGTAGATATTACCTGTCTATTTTAGTGACTGAATAATGGATTCAGCTTACAGAGCTAAGCCTCTTAAAGTGTTGAATATTCTATACATAGAGTTTAAGGTTACTACCTTGTTGTTAAAGCTGAGATTCGACTTCTCTAGATACATTTTCTGTCTATCTTTTTAATCTTCTTTAATAATGGTATTTAACAAATCGCCTCAAAAGCTTAGAATAACGTATTCATTTAAATAAAATGAATAAAACTTGCCTATAATAAAGATAGCATGATACTGTTCAAATATATAAAAATAAAAATAAAAAAGCCTTTATTTCTACTAGCTAAAATCTACATGCTTATTGTTGAAAACGAGCTACATCAATTTGCTATTGGTAGAAGTCACCTTTCGGCATAGGCCTCCCCAAAATTCCTCCAACGTTCACTCTGTTTCGTGCTGCTTGCATCCATCTTCTCTCACCTACTCTCTTCTGCTCTTTCACCAAATATGTCCCGCCATTTCTCCTTCTGTCTACCTTGCTTTCTTTCACCAACTCTGTCACCTTCTTAGCCCATTTTTTACCATCCATCCCATTTTTTACTATTCATCATAAATAATCTATACATATATTATATAATTATTTGTCCCGACTGACAGACTGATTGACTGACTAACTGATTCATCAATGCAGAGCCTAAACCGCTGGACCTACAAACTTGAAATTTTGGCACTAGATGCCTTTTATGTTGTATGCATCAACTGAGAAAGGATTTTGGAAATTTCACTCCTAAGGTGGCAAAATACTGGATAAACGTTTGTATGAAAGTCCGTCATTTTCAAAGTTAGAAGCACGAAATTTCATACACCTGCTTTTGGTTAGAAATTAATGAAGGCATGCATCAGCCTTTTTCAAAATTTTACCCCTAAGAAAGTGAAATAACAGTTGAAAGTTTATATGGGAAGTTCGTCATTTTTGAAGATAGAAGCATGTAACTTCATATACCTACTTTTGGTTAGCAATAAAAGAACACGCGTGTCAACGTTTTTAAAAAATTTGCTACTAAGGGAGTAAAATAGGTGATCAACGATTATATGGAAAGTTCGTAATATTCAAAGTAAGAAGCACGAAATTCAATTTAAAAGCTTCTTATAGCTATCTTATATTTACTATTAGATCCGGAAGGTGGCTTGTAATCGGGTTTTAGGTCATTTCAGATTTCATTTCATTTCATTTTCAGATCCCGGGCCGCTAGTATATACTCCTAGTGTATACTCCTAAATAATTATTACAATTTGTATGCTTTCTTTTTCGTTATAAGTATTTAAGTAAATTATACGTAATATATAAACAAGTTAAGTATGTAAGCGAGTTATTATTTATATTCGTAATTTAATTGCTTTATTATTAACTAAATTTAGTTTAGAGCAATTAAGCGGCGATAGCATTGTGGGGTACATAACAGACTGCCGAGACGAGGTCTCGAGTTCGATCCCAGGTTGCCCCGGGCACATACCTCTGACTTTTCGTAGTTGTATTTAAAATGTTTTTTATCGCTCGTGTAATATGCCCGGTAGATGGCAATAAGCTCGGCCCCTAATACATTGGGACTGTAGTGTTCGGACTCCTTCGAATACTATAGTTAATTGCCTGGCCATCATGCGTCAGCGGTATTAAAATAAAATTGTATAAATATTTTTAAATTTACAGTATAGGAAAAAACAAATGCTTGGAGGACAGTTCGAGCTAGTGGCCCCTGACCAGGGGCTCCAGCCTCGACCCGCCGTACGAAGAGAATATCAAGAAAGTTGAAGTGAATCTTAGGCTCAATCTCTGGGCAGAATCCGCGTTCCTCCCTAGTTCGTTCAGTAAATCTAAATAATCTCGCGTAAAGTCCCCTAAAATACGTTGAATAAGAGTTGTATTGGTTAATAAATGCCATATTTAATACAAAATATTTGTGTTGTAATTTAATTATCACTAGTTGCGCTGAAAAGCTGTGAAGTCAGACCCCCGACGTCACAGATTTGGTGGAGGTGCCGTTTTCCACAGGATTGGTGGAAACGCCAGCGTTCTGCAGTTTGTAGTGGATTGATCGACCCCGTACCTTAAGAAGGAAGACGTTGTGTGGCACTGGAGCGACGCACTGATCAGATAACGCATTTTCGCACTTATTTTATTATATATCTTATTACTACCATAAAATGGCTGAGACAAAAAGTTCAATGGCACTGAGGGTGTCTCATTCCAAAATTTTATAAGAGATTTTAATGTCATATTTGCCATAAATAAATTTATGCTAGCTGACAAAGCCACAATATTAGCTGCCTACCTCGAGGGCGCAGCATTACATTTCTATAAATCTATTTTTAACGAAGAATTAACCTTCGAACAAGTTTGCTCACAATTGGAAGAGGAATTCTCTTCCCATAGCGATGACTTAGAGTTGTTTTATTCAGCATATCAAGCCAAAGAGGAAAATACGATTAACTACGATTAACGATTGGAAGGAGGAAGAATACAAAATTTACCTACAAATTCCCCTCAAGGGTATTGCCGTCAAGTCAGATTTGTAAATCGTCACGGAAATAGAGTAGACGCGACACCATACGCTGCACGGCAAGCTCCGTCACCGTCAAGTCCACGTGACGAAGGAGATAATTTTCGTACTCCGAGATATAATTTGAGAACACGACCATAAGTTTTAGTAGATTTATGATCCATGTAGTTAATAATGTGTTGTGTAGTATGTATTGATAACATTGTGTTTTTCCTGTTTATTCTATGTTGGTGCATGCGCTGTCGAAGATGTTAAAATTATTTTTTTATTCATTACACCTTAGCGTAGGGTTAGGCAATTATTTTTTCGTCTAATGTTGTGAGTGGAATTCTAAACTTTGTAAGGGAGATAAGTCGCTAAGGACATAGTTGCCCGCGATGGTGGAAGTTGGTTTTCACCAGTCTCTCATTATGGGGTGAAGTTTTTTTCTCTTTAATATTGATTAAAAAGTAATTTATTAGTTCGTAGGCGATGGAAGAGATTTATAATTACATAAATGTAAGATGTGTAAGGATAGATCATCTTGGGTCACGACTTATGGTTAGTTAGGTAGGTCTTAAAAGTACATTATACTTTTGGTCCCTTTCGGACAAACATTAAAATGTGTCTACAAGAAATACCAATTTTATTTGTTTGGACAGGTGAGCTGTGGTCAAGTTTTTTTCTACTGGCTTTTTTACCCGGTCAAGAATGAAGTAATCTTTTTATTTGTGTTTCTCAGTATTTGGTACAGTTTAATTGCTATAACTTGATCAAGTGGTGAATAAAGATTGCTTCGTTATTCCCATTGTAAGGGACAGCTCACATATCGACTTTGGTGCCAGTTTAGTATACCTAGGGACTTCAGGTTAGTTAGGCGCTGTCACATGAGGTTCCGTGGGCGTAGCTGATGTAGTGTTCGGAATCCTTCGAACACTATAGTTAGTTGCCTGGCCATCATGCGTCAGCGGTATTAAAATAAAATTGTATAAATATTTTTTAAATTAGGGAATAGGAAAAAACAAATGCTTGGAGGACAGTTCGAGCCAGCGGGTGACCAAGGGCTCCGGCCTCGACCCGCCGTACGAAGAGAATCTCAAAAATTTTTAAGTGAATCTTAGGCTCAATCACTGGGCAGAATCCGCGTTCCTCCCTAGTTCGTTCAGTAAATCTAAATAATCTCGCGTAAAGTCCCCTAAAATACATTGAATAGAGTTGTATTGGTTAATAAATGCCATATTTAATACAAAATATTTGTGTTGTAATTTAATTATCACTAGTTGTTGACGAAAAGCTGTGAAGTCAAACCCCAGACGTCACAGGACCTAAACATATCTGGCGAATTGTGGGTGTGTAATACACCTCTGCCTACCCCTTCGGGGATACAGGCGTGAAGTTATGTGTGTAAGTTTAGAGCAGATTGTTTATTAATTGTGTATATTATTCTCGTTATAATGTGTACGTTTTTATTTCTCGTTATAGGTGTTCATGTGAACTACACATATTTTGGTATACATTTTGTTGCTTTGTTATGAGTTCAAATAAAGTTAGCCCCGTAAACACTGAAGACGTATAGCTTAACTCGCTTCCAGTCGAATATTGTTACATGAACCTGGAAGCCTTCCAAATACATTATAAACTGATATTTGATTGAAAACAACCCACTTTTAGCTATACGCATATAATAATTTATTATTCCGCTAATATCATAAATGTGAAACTTTAGATGGAAGGATGGATGTTTGTAACTCAATCACGCCAGAACGGCTGAACGGATCTGGCTGAAATTCGGTACAGGGATAGATTATAGTCTGGAATAGGATATAAACTACACTTATCCCTGGAATAGGTTCCTATGGGAAGCGGGAACGGTATCGAAATTCTAAATTGATGATGAATTAATGTGCCCCAAACAATTTCGGTTACTAGTACTCTTTAAAAAAAACAAAGGAAAGTTAAAATTTCAGTAAGCGATTATTCTACTTGGGAATAAGAAATATACTTGTTATAATTATGAGGCCAATATAAAAATTATTATTACATTTTTTATTCCACTAACGAGGCCTGTAACTTTACCGTAGCTTGTAGGTTTAACAACTATCGTAAAATTTACGGTTCAGTACAATATGGTCGACACGCAGGATGAATACTAACTCAATAAGATACAGCTGTCTAATCCGGGCATCCTGACTTACCCACTACTGAGTAAACCTGAGTTCAGTTTCCCCGTAGACTCACTGTGCTATGGCCCGTTATAAATTCACCGAAATTTATGTTTAAACATTGTTTTTTGGGTAATCAAAAAGTTATGATTCTAAAGTTATACATTGTTTCCGTAGTTCGCAAGAGTTACGGTAGATGGCTCCAGCGTCGCCTTAAGACGTATATAACAATATTGGAGAATTTCGAATATCTGGGACGTGTCTTGGTGGCTCAGTTGGTCATAGCATTCCCCCTGTAAGAGACTGGTCGCGGGTTCAAGTGTAGCCCTGTCTCCCAAGATACAGGTTTCAGCTTAGTTTGGGAGACAACAGTCCATGTAATCCTGTCATTTATACTTTATTAAATTGTTTATTTGTAAAATTTGTACATCTATTATCTGACATGCAAAATATATTATATAAGATCTGCTCTATTGTATGAAGAGAAATAAAATAAGTTATTGTAAAAAAAAATGTCCTGTCCTAGATGTTCTCTTTTTCCGATATACATCTATAGGAGAAAAATAAGCATACTAATTGCATAAAAAATTTATTCAATTCACAGAAATAATAGAATAATACATTAAAAAATAATCGCTCGCTGAGTTTCTTGTCGGAGTCATCTCAGGATGGGGTCGTGTTTCGAACCGGCGCCGGGTGGTCCATTTGCTAAACATTAGGTTTTTTTTTGACGCTTTATAACTGCCATTTCAATGGTCTATATATAAAATAAATTATGGTTCTTTGACTTTGATCAATAAATACAAAACCAAAGGTTTTGTGTCATATATCACTACAGGACAACATTAGCATATTCGGAATGGATATTTGCTGCAAATTGAACAATGAAAACTACCTTGAGAGCGTCATCAAGACAGTTTTATGAAGACTCGGAGTTTTGAACAACGTCAGATACAGGTTCGTTCCAGCGTGGAATACTGTTAACATCTCTGAATTGATCAGCGAAAATATGAATTACTGTATAATTATCGTCCTCTTAGCGATTTCCTAGTTGCCTCAATAAATTGCGCCCGGGGTCTGTTGTTCTTGATTGGAATGTCGACTTTTCCGGTAGCGAGCAGAGACCAAAACGTCAATGAAAGAAGGAAAATGAGAAATGAAAGAGAGCATCAGAGCCTCGTCCGTTATTTAGCAGGGGCACCAACTAGCGCGTGAGGTTGACTTGAAATTCAAAGGGTTTGGTTAGCCCTGTACACCCAATGTGAATTACTGCCTCTCAGCATTTCACATGTCATTACTCAGAAAGAAAGAAAGAAAGCAAGACAGAAGGAAAGAAAGAAAGAAAGAAACATTTATTAGTGCAAAGAAGCCACAAAATAAGTACATAACATTACATGAAATCTAAAAATACTTAACTTAAAATAACTGGAGCACAATAGTAATGTGGCACACAAATGCACCAAATGGGTGTCCAGTGTCCAATTCAGCATGTGCCAGATAGTAACCTGGCGCTGGTTTTCTACTGTAGCCCAACAAATTAGTGACACAGGGACGCCCCACCGTCGAAGTCGTGTGTTAATGACGTGCGTAGTGGTGTGTTTGTGAAATAAATAGTGTGATAAAGTATGTCAATATTATAAATAAATATGATGATACGGTTAATATAAACATAATATATAATCAAAACAGTGTGTCATAAATCAAATTGAATTAATGATATATTTGCGTTTACGTTATACAGCCTTAGATGTTACAATATCTGAATTTGTTAATAAGAAAAACCCTGAGCTATTCAATTGTTTCCGGCAGAAAGTGGGCAAATCTCGAGCTGAGCACAAATAATAAACGTCCTGGAAATCGTATTGATTGTCTCTGACACAGGATATAGAAGCTTTTGAAGTGGTCCATGTTACAAGCTCATACTACATCTTTAATTTTCTTACTGAACATTTCATTCAAAATAATTTTCGCCTGCAAATTGCTATTTAATTATTATCCAGTTCTACAGATATATAAATCTCGTATCCATTACGGACTGTCAGTAATAGTATTTAATTTGATTCATTTATTTTACGACTATCCCCGACATTTTGGTTGATTTTACGACCAAATAAATCCCGATAAATCATATGAAATTTGTTTTATTTCAATCTGTAATATTTGCGTAATATTACGGCTATGATCCCGATTGTGTTGCGCATTGAAATAAAGTTTCTCTAAAATGGCAAGTCAAATGCACTCGAAACCGGCGGGCTTGAAAAGTTTAATGAGAGTAGAGGAAGCTCGTAAAGGGATAGAAGTAGGTCACGAGCTGTTGTCTCTGCCTACCCTAAGGATGGTTATATCAGACTCGAACCAACTGAAAATGCCGTCTAGAGTCTTTAAGGGGTAAGGTGGCATTTCCCTCGCACCCCGACTGACCAAGTTTCGAGTTTCGACTGGCCATCTCCGGTTTCGAGATGGCCCCCTCGGGTTTGGGAAAGACAGTGTCCATGTCTTGCATCCGGAGTCAGGGGGGGCGCAACACCCCGCTGCCGCTCCACCTGCTTCTGCTAAGGTGACAGGCGAGTCCACCGGTCACCCCTGGGCCTGCGCTCATGGTGGACGAAGGTTGTTGAGCGACCTCCGATGTCTGAGTCACCTCTACGCCTCGTAGTCTCTGCGTGTATAGGAAAGGGGAGGGTGGAACTAATTGAAAGAGCTCTACGCTACTACGGCGTGCCCTGATCTCTGCCTACCCTAGAGCAAAAAAGGCGTGAGTACGTGTAATGTATGTGTGTGACTCTAAAATGTTTTTATTTGGTAACGGATTAAATTTAAACTTTACACAGATTTTGATGTTGATTGGTACTGGGATTTCCGCACGAAAAAAAAAGTACTTAAACTGAGTTGTTTAATTGGTACTGGGATTTCCGCACGAAAAAAAAAGTACTTAAACTGAGTTGTTTACGTCGTTTTGATAGGGTTACATAGAATTTTAGGAGTTCCTGGTCAAGTTTCGAGAGTTTTTTAAGTGCAGTATTGATCCCAATATTATATTGTGTGTTACATATTCGGCTCTATGGCGTAGCGATAGAGCGTTCGACTGCTAGTTCATGGCTACGATGCCCGCTCAATGCAAGTTTCTAGTTATAGTACCTATGTATTTAATTACAATAAAAGCGGCCAAGTGCGAGTCGGACTCGCCCATGAAGGGTTCCGTAGCAGTAAGTAACATAATAATGGTTTTTTTAAATTTTACATTTGAGTTGATTGAATGATAGATAAATGGCGTTTTACGATTTATGACGTATTAAAAAAAAAACTACTTGCCAGATCTCGTTCAAACCAATTATCGGTGGAAGTTTACATGATAATGTACATCATATATTTTTTTGTTTTATCATTCTCTTATTTTAGAAGTTACAGGGGGCGGGGGGGATACACATTTTACCACTTTGAAAGTATCTCTCGCGCAAACTACTAAGTTTAGAGAAAAAATATATTAGAAACCTCAATATCATTTTTGAAGACCTATCCATAGATACCTCACACGTATGGGTTAGAGAAAAAAAAAATTTAGAGTATTAGTTCTAAGTATGGGGAGCCCCCAAAATTTATTGTTTTTTTCTATTTTTGTGTGAAAATCTTAATGCGGTTCATAGAATACATCTACTTACCAAGTTTCAACAGCGTAGTTCTTATAGTTTCGGAAAAAAGTGACTGTGACAAACGGACGGACAGACAGACAGACATGACGAATCTATAAGGGTTCCGTTTTTTGCCAATCGGCAACGGAACCCTAAAAAAGGATCTAAGTATGTTTATCCATATTCTAGAACTCATATGACAAGATCAGCTTAGTTTGGGTCTAAATGGCACTGTGTAATTATGTCCTAGAATATTTATTATTAAATTATTTATTGATGATTCACGAAAATAACGTGTGCGCGTTTCACATGCGCTGTATAAATGTTAAGTTCTGCAACAACGTCCGACAGCGGCGAAGTTGACATCACGCGCAGCAAATATGTCGGGACAACACACAAACTTCACTAACTTTGTTTGGATTTCTTGTCACACTGTAGCAACTTTTTAATTGGCTTCTATTATATTGTATATTGGCTTAGTTTTTGACAGTATTACGATCCAAATACGTAAGCTTTTAACGATAAATAATATAATTAATAGTAAATTTTAGATGGCGTTTAAGTTACGAATGCTGGGAAAAGTTTACAGATTGACGAGGTCCTTTAACCATATACTAATTTTATAAGCAACTTTAGGTTAGCGATCGAAATTCAAGTCAATGTATAGTAATATTATAATGAGAGAGACCAAATTTTGTGGGTTTGTTCATGTCTTTGAAAATATTCGGAAAAATTGACGACCTCTGTGGCGTAGCGGTAGAGCATTCAACTGCTAAGTCAAAGGTCGTGGTTTCGATTCCCGCTCATTGCAAATACGTATATTTGCATTAGTTTCGGTGTTTCTATGTATAATATGTATTTATTTACAAGAAAAGTATCTACGTATGTTTATCCACATTCAAGAACCGATATGACAAGCTCTGCTTAGTTTGGGTCGAAATGGCGTTGTGCCATACCATATGTCCTAGAATATTTATTATTATTATAGCACTTATTGCAAAAACTTTTTCACTAATTGAAAGGTACATGCATAGGTTATATTTTATGTGGCTTGAGTTAAAATAAGACATATAAATCGAAGTGAAATATACAAAAATCGTTCAACGAAAAAAAAAAGAATCTACAAAAGTCATTTTCTTCATTAACTTTTGTATATTCAAAACCACACACTGAAGAACACATCATACTATTTTGAATTCATTTGTTCGCATCTGAAAATTAAAATATTGTACAGCTGAAATTGCATTTTGTAAAAATTCAACGTAGTTGCAATCAGATTTAGCTGGCCGGAGTTATATGAGTATTTTTTGGCAGCACCCGCCAGTACTAAACAAAAAGTTTTCAAGGACTTTTCTCACTAGACGAGAGTCGTGATTCCGGTTTCGATATTAAATTAGTTGAGCACTTATATTATTGGTTCTCACTGCTTCCCTAAAGGGACTCTGGCGTAATACTTTGATCGTGGCGAAGGTGGTTTGCGGCCTTTTATCAAATAACTTTTCGGCGTGTAAATTACGTTGTTTATTGAATTTAATTATGAAGTCAATGAAGCTCGTTTATAATAGAAAACGGTGCGGAAAAAGTATAGGCAACAACAAAAGTAGCTTAACAAATTCTAATTTATTGATCATCTTAACGTGCATAAAATAGTAAATAAAAAATTGAATATATTTATTGTGTCTACGTGAACACGTTAATTATCGGTCCATGAATACCAATGTAAAAAAGGTTTCTAAATATTTTAGTGTATATCAACTTTTGTCGTTGCCGTACCGTTTAATAATAGTTATTTATCTACACCCATGCTATAAATCCTCTATAAAAGATTCTGAAACAGTTAGCTTATTGCCAACATTAATACATCCAATGTCATAATAACCATAATATCATCCGAACGGGTGTTATAATGTTGTATGAAATTTCATAATAACACTCCTTTCGTTTTTTCAATCTCTTCCGCGCAAAGGGTTACTCATCAGACAGCCAAATTCTTACCGCCCGATGCGTGGAATCTGTATGAGTTTCAAAAAAAGAACTGTCATTCACGCGCGTTGCATTGCACCACCACAGCGGCGGCGGCGCGCCGTAAAAAAAAAGTAAAGCTTATTCGTTCGAATTCGAATTCCCGCTATTTTTCTT
Source organism: Cybosia mesomella (assembly GCA_946251805.1). NCBI lineage: Eukaryota > Metazoa > Arthropoda > Insecta > Lepidoptera > Erebidae > Cybosia > Cybosia mesomella. The sequence goes on along the minus strand of OX276392.1, from coordinate 35,006,144 downwards.
CGCTATTATTTTTGCAAATTGTTTTGTTTACTTACTATTTTATAGAGGACACATCATGGGTGTAGATAAAGTCTTGTATGCAACTGTATAATTAGGTATTAAAACACTCATGTGTGTGTGTGTGTGTGTGTTGCATAAATAACTATTATGCAACTGTGGTATAATGAGGGGTATTAAAACATGAATGTGGGTTTATCACACGAAGCGAAGCTGAGTGTGATAATAATAATAATAATAATGTGCCTGCAGAAAAATATAAAAATAAAACAATAAAAAGCTTTCCCAAAGCCCAAAACCAAACTATAAATAAATTCCAACATGAAAATAGATATAATTTTGCAATAGAATCCAATGAAATGAAACTATAAAATACCAAATATAACATGAGAAGAAAATATAACATGACAATACATGACATCTAATGTCTGTCATATATAAAAACCAACAAAATAAAATGTAAAAGGACAGAAATGATCACAAGATCCCAGAAAAGGACAGCACGCCTACCATCTCCGGACTCGTCACTAAGCTCCGCCCCACAGCCAACCTCAAGTGGAATCCCTGGGGCGTCGAGCAGCAGCTCTAGTGACGAGTATTTCTCCCCACCGACGTCACCAACACCTGCGCGCCGGCGAGGGAGAGGCCGGCCCCCGGCCTGCTTGGGGTCCCGAGGCCCACCGGCCTCGAATAGGGTCCCCGCTGCCGGTGGTGTAATGCGTCGCATGCGATGGACTCATATTATGAATGAGAATTGCATGCGCGCCTACTATGGGGCTACAGAGGGAGAAACCATTCGAACGGCGTATCGTGACAGGATGCTTGCTCTGTTTCAGGTCCTCGATCCAACTCGATCAATCTGTGCTTGATTGGCTCCGCCTGGAGGCACAACCTACTCGCGCGACTCCTTCCTTGATACGGGACTCACCCACCGCGTCGTCAGCTCCGCTGTCAGGAGTGACACCAGCGACATCGGTGGAGCCCGTGGTCGATGATGGAGATTGTGTGAGTACGACTGTTAGCACCCAGGTAAGTGAGCAATTGGGGAGGGCTTTGGAGGACGCTATTCGCCAGTATAGGTCCGCGCCTGAATCTAGGCCGCGTCTACCACGTCTGCCCACTCATAGGCGAAATCTGGCACTGATGGGAGCCCTGAATGATTTACTATTCCCGTACATGCGGGCTAGTAAAGATTTGTCTGATACCCACTCGATCATGTACTGTGGAGCAATCGCGGTGTGCCGCGTCGCTCGTGTCAAGTTTCCAGATACTGACCGGGCGCCGCGGCCCGCCGAGGTTGTACCCGCTTGGCAGGTACGGATCGAGCGGCGTATCAGCACATTCAGGACTCTCATTGCGAAGCTGGTCTGCTTCAGTCGGGGGAATAACCGCCCCCGTGTCATGCGTTTCGTGACTCAAGCATTTGCCGGGACCGGTATTCGGCGCCCGGATTTTGAGGCTAACGTCACGGAGCGCATTGACTACCTGAAGCAGAAAGTCTATGCATGGGCAGCCCGTATTCGCCGGTACAGAGAGCGCGTGGATCGGTACTGGCAGAATCGCCTTTTCCAGAGTGACCAAAGGAAGGTGTACCGGAAGTGGGATGGAACCGCCCAATGTGTGGTCGATGAGGGGCTGCCAGGAGCCAGTGCCATGATTAATTTCTGGCGTGGTATCTGGTCAGCGCCCGTCGAACACACAGAGGGCGATTGGATGTGCGTTGTTGAGCGTGAATGTGGGAGCATCAAACCCATGGCGTCTATATCTATAGACCCCGAAGACGTGAGTTGTGCGATCCGTACGGCCCCGAACTGGAAAAGTCCTGGACCAGACGGGTTGCACAACTTCTGGATAAAGTGGATCCGGTGCTCCCATGGCCGCTTAGCGACGCAGTTCCAACAAGCCCTCGAAGTTGGCTCCCTTCCCCGGTTTATGACCACCGGGATCACCTTCTTGCTCCATAAGACCGGTAGTACCGTTGAACCTAAAAACTATAGACCCATCACGTGCTTGCCCACTATGTACAAGCTCCTTACATCCATTCTGACCATCAAAATTAACACACACATTGTTGTGAACAATATTTTGGCCCGCGCTCAGAATGGGTGTAGGGTTGGGTCCCGCGGTACTAAGGAGCTCCTCCTCATAGACATGACTATTAGCCAGCAAGTCCGGAGGAGCCGGGGGGCTCTGTCCGCGGCCTGGATTGACTACAAGAAGGCCTATGATTCGGTGCCTCACTCATGGCTGAGGAGGATCTTAGAGTTGTATAAAATCGATACAGCTCTGAGATCCTTCCTCAGTGCGTGTATGGGGCAGTGGACCACAGTCCTTCGTCAACCGGGCGGCGGGGAGATCTCCTCTGACCCCCAGGACTTCATAAGGATTGAGCGGGGCATCTTCCAGGGCGACTGTCTGAGCCCGCTTTGGTTTTGCCTAGCACTGAATCCTCTCAGCACTTTGTTGAGAGATTCAGGTCTAGGCTACCGGCTTCAGAGAGAGGGTGAGGTTATTAGTCATCTGCTGTACATGGATGACCTCAAACTTTTCACACCGAAACTTCCTGACCTGGTGGAGCTGCTGAAAATCACGCAGGTTTTCAGCAACGCCATTGGGATGGAATTCGGTGTGGATAAGTGTGCGGTCTTACATGTGCAGCGGGGAAAAGTTGTGAATTCTACGAATTTGCTACTTTCTGAGACTATGACTCTCAGATCTCTCTCTGAAACCGAAACCTATAAGTATCTCGGTATGGCAGAGTCTTTGGGTATCTCAGTAGTGGATATCAAGAAATCGGTGAAGGAACGCTTCTTCTGCCGCTTCACAAAAGTACTCAACAGTCTTTTGTCGGGCGGCAACAAGGTGCGAGCCTTCAACGGTTGGGTGATGCCTCTACTGACTTACTCCTTTGGCATACTGAGATGGACTCAGACTGAGCTGGACGCCCTGGATAGAAAGGTCCGGCAACTGCTCACTACTCATCGCATGCTACACCCGCGCTCGTCTGTTATGAGACTGTACATCCCGCGGAGGTGGGGGGGTCGAGGCTTTTTAAATGCCAAGAACCTCCACAACCGTGAGGTGTGCAGACTTAGGGATTATTTCCAGAGCAACGAATGCGGGATGCATCGTGATGTGGTGGCAGTAGACAAGGGTCTCACTCCGCTCTCCTTGGCGAACGAGAACTGGCGCAGACCGACGGTATTGAGCGTCACGGACCGCAAGACCGTATGGGAGGGCAAGGAGCTGCACGGGAGGTTCTATCGAGCCTTAACAGGGCCCGATGTGGACCTTCTGGCCTCGGTGAACTGGCTACGCTTCGGGGACCTCTTTGGGGAAACTGAAGGGTTTGCCTGTGCAATTGCTGACGAGGTCATGATGACGAACAACTATCGGAAATATATCCTGAAGGACGGTACGGTCGACATCTGTCGGGCATGCCGTCGTCCCGGAGAGTCACTCAGGCATATTATTTCGGGTTGTTCTCATCTGGCCAACGGCGAGTACTTGCACAGGCATAACCTAGTGGCCAGGATCATCCACCAGCAACTTGCTCTTCGATATGGCCATGTTGAGTCTGAGGTGCCGTACTATCGGTACACACCGGTGTCGGTTCTTGAAAATAGTCATGCATTGCTCTACTGGGACCGCTCTGTTATCACGGACAGGACTATTGCTTGCAATAAGCCTGATATCGTCGTAGTCGACCGGCCCCAGCGCCGGGCAATGATCGTTGACATCACCATCCCGCATGACGAGAACCTCGTGAAGGCTGAGAAGGACAAAATCAGCAAGTATCTTGACTTGGCTCATGAGGTTACCGCCATGTGGGATGTCGATTCAACGATCATTGTCCCGATAGTCATTTCGGCGAACGGGCTGATAGCGAAGAGCCTCGACCAACACCTCAAGAGACTCTCGTTAGATGGTTGGGTCAAAGGTCAGATGCAGAAGGCGGTCATCCTCGACACGGCACGCATTGTCCGGAGGTTTCTCTCTCTGTGACCCCGACCGCCGGTAGCTTATATTTTTAAATAGATGTTTTTTTGTTTTAATATGTATTTAAAAATGTAATTTATAAGTAATTTTAAAGTGAATAAAGAGATAATAATAATAATAATAATGTTTATTTTCATAAGAAGTACAGTGTAACATTACAGTGGATGACATTGACATGAGGTAATATATATATCCAATAGTCTGACGTAACTTGTTATACCTACTTAAGAATATTGAGATCGTTACAATTATAGATTACCCTACCTCTTAAACTAGGGTTACCCCTGTATCATAAGAGGCAGTGATAGTATCACATGAGTGTTTTAATACCTAATTATACAGTTGCATACAAGACTTTATCTACACCCATGATGTGTCCTCTATAAAATATTCTGAAACCATGAGGCGATCTAAAAAGTTAAAATTCATGAAAAGTTTAATTACAGTTCTAGATTTTTCCGGTAGTAATTTTTTAGAAATGTCCTTTGCTGCATTCGAAATGTCTGGAGGTGTGTTATCAAAACTTAAATCGCTCATTTTCGTAAGTAAACAAAACAATTTGCAAAAAAATAGCGAAGAAAAATAGCGGGAATTCGAATTCGAACGAATAAGCTTTAATTTTTTTTTTATGGCGCGCCGCCGCTGTTGTAGTGCAATGCAACGCGCGTGAATGACAGTTCTTTTTTTGAAACTCATATGCAGATTCCACGCATCGGGCGGTAAGAATTTGGCTGTCTGATGAGTAACCCTTTGCGCGGAAGACATTAAAAAAGCGAAAGGAGTGTTATTATGAAATTTCATACAACATTATAACACCCGTTCGGATGATATTATGGTTATTAGGACATTGGATGTATTAATGTTGGCAATAAGCTAACTGTCTCAGAATCTATTATAGAGGATTTAAAGCATGGGTGTAGATAAAAAAATATTATGCTGTTGTGGTTGTCGCCATCTGGGAGCGGCGGGGGCTCAGTTCGATCGTGGATGTTGCATTCACACCCCTGCTCTCGGAGCTTTATGAGGCGTACAAGGGGGCCAAGAGGACGCTCCAGGAAGCCATTAAGCAGGCCAAACGGCGGGCCCGCGAAGAGCTGCTGTAGTCTCTGGAGCAGAACCCATGGGCTTACCTTGCGGTCAGGGGCAAAATCCGCCCAAGGGCGCCCCTACTGACCCAGAGCCTCCAGCCAGAGCGGCTGGAGGGGATCCTGGGCTCCCTGGTCTCAGCGAGAGCGGAGGAGCATGTCCCTCCGCGTATGGCTCCACCTCAGGCGTCTGACGCTGATAATAGCGAGAGCGATGTGCCGAAGTCAGGGAGAGGGAGCAAGGGGTAGCAGTGCTCCGGCTTAAAGCCCGAAAATGCACTGCCCCCGGACCCGCCGGCATTCCAGGCCGAGCATGGGTCCGGGCCCTTTAGGAACTAGGGCCTCGACTGGTGGCGCTCTTTAGCGCATGCCTCGAAAGGGGCCAGTTTCCAAAGGCGTGGAAGACGGGGAAACTGGTCCTTATCCGGAAAGCAGGGCGGCCGGCGGATCAGCCATCCGGTTACCGGCCGATCGTGTTGTTTGACGAGGTATGCAAGCTCTTTGAGCGGATTATTGCAGAGCGCCTCGTCGAGCATCTCACGATAATGGGGCCAGATCTGGCGGACAACCAGTTCGGTTTCCGCCGGGGGCGCTCCAACGTAGAAGCGATCATGCGCGTTAGGCGCCTGGCGGAGGAAGTAGTCTCGCGGGGTGGAGTGGTGGGGTGGACACCCTACCTTGGAGCTGCGTTAAGGAGGCGCTCGAGTATCACGGAGTGCTTCCTTACCTCCACCACATTGTCGAGGCATACCTATCCGAGTGGGTCATAGTTTGGCCCTCTCGGATAGGTATGCCTAGCATAGCCCGAGCTTGCTAGGGCCAGGGCGGCGAGAAGTACCGTGCGGTGTTCCACAGGGGTCGGTACTAGGGCCATTCCTGTGAAACATCGGATACGATTGGGTGCTTCGCGGTTCGTTGCTCGAGGGCGTCAGCATAATATGTTATGCTGACGACACACTCGTGATGGTGCGGGGAGCAACGCATTGAAGCGCGGCACTAAAGGCCACGGCAGGGGTTGCTCAATTCGTGGGTCGAATACGGCGGCTGGGACTCGAGGTGGCTCTCCACAAATCCGAGGCTATGTGTTTTCACGGTCCTCGGATGGGGCCACCTGCGGGAACCAGCATAACCGTTGGGGGCGTAACCATTTTCATCGAACCCACGATAAAGTACCTTGGGCTCGTACTCGATATCGGATGGGACTTCGGACCTCATCTCCGAAGTCTGGTCCCGAAACTGAGTGGGGCTGCGGCCGCGCTATCGCGGCTGATGCCCAACGTTAAGGGACCTAACGCCCCCACTAGGAGACTGTACCTGGAGATCGTGCGAAGCATGGCCTTGTACGTGCGGGTGTGCGAGGACGCCGCAGACTCATCTACGCCCGGGACTACCGACCTCCATGATCGGGGCCTGAGGACGGCAGTTGGCCGACTCGCCGTCCTTACAGAAGCAGTCCATGGCGGAGGCGTGTCGTGTGCCTACACACGCCTGCCAACTCACCGAAGCGGGATAAAACCCAACCCCACCAGGCGAAACCGCGGTGGCGGCCAAAGTCCAAAGGTAACCCTGGGGTTATCCTTTCGAGGCCTTACCCGGGGTGCCCGGCAACGGACACTTGGGGAGAACACCGTGCGGTTTTAGTCGATTCGCGACATAACCACCCCCGCTGGGCGCGGGGGGGTATCCGATGGGATATCCGCACGTTAAAAAAAAATGCTGCTGTGATTTCTGTGAGGTACCTTCTATTTAGGTACCTTTTTTTTTTTTGTACCTAGGTACCAATTTTCTTAAAACTGAACTTGAAGTCTATTCAGCAATTGTTGCACTTAGACATTTCTATAATAATAAACCGATTTCAATTACTTCAAATAAAGGTACGCGTTATGTAAAGTTATTTAAACTTCCGAGTTTAAAATTTAAATAATGTTTTCATTTTAACCGACTTCATAAAGGAGGAAGTTTTATGTTCATTTGTTCATTTCTATTTTTTTAAGGTTGTGCATCGATATATCCGTCGTTTAAGAACCAATTTTGTAAATTATTTTTGAATTTGGTTCGGTTTTACTCCAAGTTGGTCCCATAGAAATTTTATTAGTATTGGACTTAGAACTCGGAAGATACAGCAGGAAACACCTTAAAATCAAATAGAAAATGTAAAAGTATCGAGGTATAGAGATTGATGATTGAACATGACGTCCAATGTCGGGCGGAACTTCGGACAACAGCTAGTATATATATCGACGACCTCTATCGCGCTGCCGCTGGGTCTCGGATTCGATTGCCAATCAATGCAAATAATTGTATGCATGAATATGTCTATTTTCATTGGTCTGGATGTTTCTATGTATATTATGTATGTATTAATTATGAATTTAAATTATTAATTTAATAGAAAATAGTATATAAGTATGTTTATCCGCATTCTAGAACCCATAACACAAGCCAGTTTAAGTTTGCTTACTTTGGGTCTAGAAAGCGCTGTGCAGAATGCCGTAGAATATTTATTATTATATAAATATCATTCAAAATGTCACATACTAGTGAAAAAGCATCTTTACGTAACCGTGGTAACCACAGACAATGATGTTCAAATACCGTCGTTCCGCAACGCCTGCTTCGTTAGAAGCCACGTCCCGAATCACGGTGCATCCGCGAAATAAACTTCTACGAATAAGCTTATATTATATTTGCTTCATTTTCTTTACATATTTTTTCTTTGTGTAACCACCGACGCAAAACCGACAGGGTGTAATAAGTTTAACGTGTCTGTCTGTGGCATCGCAGCTCCCAAACGAATAAACTGATTTTGATTTTGTTGTTTTTTGTTTGAAAGGTGAATTAGTCGGAGGTGTTCTTAGCTATATCGGGGGTTTTCAAAATTTTTTGTAACCATAATTTTGCAACTGAGAGTCAAATAAGGGCAAAGTTACCGTTAGTGATAACTTCTCTTTCCATTACTATTTTGATAGTAATCAATTGTAAAGACTATGTTACTATTTTGGATTTCAAGTTGTAATGGGTGGTAAACCTATTGTTCAGAAACCTTGCACTTTTCCTATACTGAGGGCATCCTAAACAAGAAACCAATAAACTAGGAATTCAGTGCAGGGTGCGACTGAAATAAATCGAGCTAAGCGAGCAGGACTCTTACTTGAAAAATAAGGCATCTTTCTACGGTCGCGCGCATAGCTAAGGCCGCGCACTCGTGAAACTGTTTTTCGATGATTATTTCTCAATGGTATATTGTATTTGAACAGTTGACTCCTCTAAACACTCAGCGGTGTCTACACTATCACTATGGCAAATTTGATCAAGATCGCCATTGTAGTTCCGGAGGAGTACAGTCTCGACCAAACGGCTTAGCCACGTATAGTTATTTATTATTATATACTATATATTATTAGTACGTATTATATTTATTATTATTATTCCCGAAAATTAAAACCGAGACCGAACTTGTACATCATTTTATGCTCACTGCTAAATGCGATGAAATAAAAATCATGTACTTAATTATGCAGGGTTTTAATTTGAGTCAAATCATTCCCAATATGACAAAGGTCAGAATGTTAAAGCATTCAATAAAACTTTGACCTTTTGTGGAAGGTCACAACGACCCTCCGTAACTTTTGTAATTATTATTATTGCAATTACAGTACCACCATGGCGCATAAGGACTCGGAGTTTTGAAACTACTATCCAATTTCACTGTAATATTATTGATAATGCGTCGGCAGCTTAGTGGTTAAGGAGTCGGCCTTAAGATTGAGAAATCCCGGGTTTGAATCCTGGCCATTACACTACTGATAATAATAATAGTGTTGGTTGATCGATCAGAGCGCCGCGCAATAATTATCGATGTCACCATTCGACATGACGAGAATCTGGTGAAAGCCGAAAGAGAAATAAAATATTTAGATTTGGCTCACGAGGTTGTCGACATGTGGAGTGTGGATTGGTTATTCTTCCGATAGTTGTATCGGTTCACGGACTGATTGCCAAGAGCCTCGATCAACATCTCAAGAGGCTCGCGTTAGGCAGTTGGGTCAAGGACTTGATGCAGAAGGCAGTGCTCCTCGACACGGCACGTATTGTGAGGAGATTCCTCTCTCTGGAGTCCTAACCACCGGTAGCTTGGTCCCTGTACCCGATGCCGGTGGGACACTATTTTTTATATTTTTAAATATTTAATTTTTTTTTAAATAGAATGTATTTAAAAATATAATTTATATGTATTTTAAATCTAATAAAGGAAATTATAATAATCTTTATTAATTTAATTTAATTTAGCTTAGCTGGAAGGGTTAACGGGAATGCTAGAAATTTCGGACATTATAATTTTTTTTTTTTTATATATTTAGGATACCTCAATTTGACTTCGCCTCGCCTGATGGTAAGCTGAAGGTAAAGTCTCAGGAAAGTGGGTCACCATTACATATACGTACCATGTTAACAATGGTGGCACTCAGCTTGACTGCCTCATCAGAAGAGGATTGTCGTCGCAGCACCGCGTGACACCCACCGGTCCCACTAGTGCTGCGATCACAATCCCCCTGCCCGGCTATGCACTTGTTGACCCCTGAACGCAATCAAACCGAAATTGGATTACTATGGAGGGTTTTTCGCAATCGTGCACGGTGGTACCTACCCGGCCGAATTTTGTGACTAATTTGTGTCATCCAACTTCTACCACCAGTAACTCTTTAAAAAAAAAAGAGATGCTATTGAACCACTTCATCTGTAGTTGTACACAGCCCTGTTCTCCGTACGACCGGACTATCATTTTTAGGGTTCCGTCCCAAAGCACCCAATTTTTTTTTATACTATTTAGGTCACGTCAATTTGACTTCACCTCGAATGATGGTAAGCTGAAGGTAAAGTCTCTCCATCTGTCCGTCTGTATTTCTGTCCGTCTGTCACCAGGTTGTATCTCATGACTATCACAGTACATTTGTCATTTTCACAGATGATGTATTTCTGTTGCTGCTATAACAACAAGTAGGTACAATTTTATATTAATTTGGAAAACAATTTTAATTAAATTTGAACTTAAGAATTAAACCTACTTCATCTCTAGTACAATGCAATTACGACTGCACAGATTATTGTACAAATAACACGCAGTTTTATTCAAAGTATTCTATTCAGTCGAAGTTTGCGATAATTGTTTTTAAGCTTCCACAACTTGTTCGGCCTTAATTGCTGTAATATTTATGAGGAAAGGTACGTTAGCTCTGAAGTTTTTTAAAAATTTCAGAGTTTGGCATGCAGGAATTTATAACTAGAACAAAACTTCGATGTTTGATGTTTGTACATACTCTGAGCCCTAAATCCCCGTATACACTTTTCCTCGGATAATTCTCTACTCAAAACGTGTTTTATACTTTAAATAAATGTACTAAAATTTATTTATAACAACATAAATCATTTATGTTCGTCTTATCAAAGACCCGCCCATACCTGTACCCGTTGCAAAAATGCCAATCAGACTGGCTGGCATTACCCCTTTGAATGGCGATGGCGAACCTTTGCACCAGGTACGATCCGGCGCCAGAAGCCGGCCGGGACGGCGGGGCGACTAGTGCTCCCCCAAACCGGGGCAAGACGGGGACACCGTGGTTCCCAAAACCGAGGGGGCCATTTCGAAACCGGAGATGGCCCAGGGTCAGTCGGGGTGCGAGGGACATCCTTTATGGGCAACCTTACACCCCGGCATCTGAAGACCCGAGACGTCGAGTGGTTTTAGTCGGTTCAAGCCCGACATAACCGCCCCCGCTGGCCAGTGGGGGGGTATACGAGGCGATTTCCGCACGAAAAAAAATGAGATTCACCCGACTTTTCTTTCAATCAAGCCCTGTGTCCTCCATAAAGCGTTTAACTAAAATTTATAATTTAATACTAGGATAGATATTCTGGAATAACACATAGGCTACTTTTTATCCCTGGAATAAGTTCCAAGGGGTAAGAACTCCTAGCAAGTGGAAATATGTTTTCTCTGCCTACTCCAATGGGAAAACGGTATGATTTTATGTATGTATGTATATCTCTCTCCTTTTCCCAGACTGACTTATGAAGATTTATACGGTATACTCTGTGTTTATTGAAGCATATTTTTAGGACGTGACTCTTTTAGCTTCATGTTTAATAATGGTTGCCTTGTTTTGTTGCCATAAAACAAAATAAACGACGCACACATCTGGGATATAGTGGTCTGACATATTACAAATCCTGACTTCACCGAGACAATATGAGATTTTAGAAGATGCCAATGTTATTCTTATCAAATATATGGAAATATTTTACGTGATTTCTGAATTATTCACTACATTACGACTGATAACGTTATGCTGATTTTGTAAGATAACCAGCTGTAGCTTTTTTTTATTTAATTTTTTTTCGTGCGGTAATCCCCTCGGATACCCCCCCCCCCCTACCGCCGCTTAGCAGGGGCGGTTATGTCGGGCTTGAACCGATTAAAACCGCAAGCCGTCTCGGGTCTACAAACACCGGGGTGTAAGGTTGCCCATAGAGCATATCCCTCGCACCACGACTAACCCTCTGAGCCATCTCCGGTTTCGGGATGGCCCCCTCGGGAATGGGAACCAAGGTGTCCCCGTCGTCTAAACCTTGGCTATTACACTTCTAATGTGAATGCACTCTTGACACAAGCAAAACCTTAGCTGAAGGGTCGGGTGCCTGTCCGCCAACTGCTTTTTTGTGTGTTTTTTTTTTTCAGAAACTGCTACTGTTATCCCCCCTTCGTCCAGCAGGGATGGTTATGTCAGACTTGAACCAACCAAAACCTCACGCCGTCTCGGGTCTTTAATGCAAGGCATTAAAGACCCGAGCAGCTAGTAATCTAATATATAAAAAAACATTTTAAAAACCACGTTTTCAACACTAAAAAACGTGGAGCGGGCGCTTTGAAATTTTTAAAAGGATTAAAGCGCCCGCCCCACGTTTTTTAGTGTTGAAAACATGGTTTTAAAAAAGTTTTTTGTTATTTTTATTTTTTATTAACTACTGACTATTTCTGATGATTAAATATGAAAATGTAAGATGGCATTATTTTTTTTTTTATTTATTTATTTATTTATTTATTTATTTATTTATTTATTTATTTATTTATTTATTTATTTATTTATTTATTTATTTATTTATTTATTTATTTATTTATTTATTTATTTATTTATATAATAAAAACAATATAAGCTAACAGTCATAGAAGAACCAAAGCGCTTATATGTTATACTACTTTTTTTTTTACAACTAACAACATCACAACTACAGCTAACTTATTTTTCTAACATGCAACTATATAATATATTAACACGGCACACACAGGTACACTTCGACTAGGGTCCCCGGCTAGAAGGGTGCATTTAGAAAAGTTGTAACCTTGCTAGCCATTTGGTTAAAACCATCAAAAAATATATCGGCATCCGGATTTGATCGCAACAAATCATTTAATAACGTCATCGCCCTTGAGGTGGGGCAATTGACGGCCTGAGGTAAGCGCCATGTCGGAGGAGTTACAAAAAGGCGATGCTGTCGCCGCCCAGTACCACGCATATAACCATCCGGGACAAAGAAATATATGCAATCATGCACGGATGGGTTATCTATCTCATTGTTGAGTAGCAGGTAATAATGCATTATATGCAGGAAGTTACGCCTCAGCTCTAGGGTTTCCAGATCTACCATCCCGGTGACAAACAGGGAGGGATACATAAAAGGATAATATCCGTATGAGCGCTTGTAGAGATACCGGGCGAATTTACGTTGTACTCTCTCGATCATTAACGCATATGTTTTTTCATGGGGGCTCCAAATAATGACGTTATATTCCAATTTACTTCTTACATATGCGTTATATAGGAGCTTTAGTGCAAGGACATTTTTGAATTGGGATGCTGTCCTGATTATGAATCCTAGAGATCTATTAGCTGCCTTACAAGTTATTCTAATGTGATCATGAAAGTTCAATTTGGCGTCAAGCGTTAAGCCAAGATTCCGTATTGTCGGAACACGCTCAAGCTGCTCTCCAGCTAACACGTAAGTCATTTCTATTGGATAACGCGATCGAGTGAATGTAATCAATTTGCATTTCAGAATGTTTAATGACAATTTATTCGTAACGGTCCATTCTGCTACTGCATCAATATCACGCTGCAGTGCTTGGCAATCATTAATGTCCTTGACCGTGGTAAACAATTTAAGGTCGTCGGCGAACATAAGACACTCCGATCGGGCAAGGACAGTTGGTAGGTCATTTATCATTAAAAGAAATAGAGTCGGACCTAGGGTACTTCCCTGACTCACCCCAGACCGCGTATAGTAATCATGTGATCTATATCTTCCCAACTTAACATACTGTCTTCGGTCGCCGAGATAATCCGCGATAAATCTTATAAGTTGCCAGTCGAATCCTATAGAAGAGAGCTTGGTTATAAGGATATCATTATCTACGCGATCGAATGCTTTCTGAAAATCAAAATAAGCCGCAACAACTTGGCAGCCTGAGGTCACGTTAGTTTTTAGGTAATCTATAAACCTAATATGATTCGTTAAGGTGGAACGCGCAGGGCGGAAACCGTGTTGTGAGTTATTCAAGAGAGTACGGGTTTGGAATATGATGTGCTTATTGAGAATAGTCTCAAATAATTTGCCGAATACAGACAATATCGCAATGGGTCTATAATTAGTGATATCCGTTGATGTCCCACTTTTGGGTACTGGCGTAACACGCGAAACCTTCCATCTGGCGGGATAGGAACACCGCTGCAGCGAGAGATTATATATGTATAGAAGCGGTTCCTCAAGAGCGGCCAGACAATCCTTAATCATGAAAGGAGGTACATTGTCTGGCCCATATGCCGATGTCGATTTTAAATGGCGCGCCGCATTTTTCAGGTCCACGCTAGTAACATAAGGGATGCTAATTTGATGTCCAGTTACTTGCGAATCACGTACAGTATACTGAGGGTCTAGCTGTGGAATGTTGTTATGGAAAACAGAACTAAAATATTGAGCAAAGTAATCAGTAGCTTCCTGTCCATGAACTGTTCTATTTTCATACGAGTACTCCCTATTTTGCTGTCTGTTCTTTTTCTTATCTCTAACATATTCCCAAAATTTAGAAGGTTCACTAGTTATTTTGTTTCCTATAGTCTTCAAATAATTTTGAGACGCACTGTCTATAAGCGTCTTGACTTTAGTCCTATAATATCTAAAAAGCTCTTTATTAAATTCTAATCCCCTTTCTTTAAACATTTTTAAATTATAATGTTTTAATTTTATGTAATGTATTATCTCTCCAGTAAACCATGTTGGATATGTATATTTTTGACTGCGCGGTATACTTTTTTGAGGGACGTGTCTACTGATGGCACTGTTTAACTTATTATATAGGGTATCTACAGCTACATTAATATCAATCTGCTCTAATAGGTCGCTCCAATCTATACATGCAATTTCCGCATATAGACCATAGAAATCGGCCTTGCGAAATAATTCACCATCATTTATCGAAACATTCAGGAATGTTTCCGTGAGAGTTACAATGTCATAGGAATTTGAGAGCATATTATTGTAAAATATTGTGGTTTTAGAACGCAAACCTCTTACATTTTGATAGTAAATTATATTTTTTATAACATTAACTTTAACTTTATTTCGCCACTTTTGCTTTTTTACAATTTCCCTATTTCGTTTTCTGACAGATTTTTGCCCACAGATGCTGCTACTCAAGAAAAAACTGGGAGAGAGTTGGTTCACTGTTCTGTGCTACATGAGAAGGGGAATACTGTATCATGTCGCTTTTTATGTTATCCATGATTTTACTATATACACTTCTAATTCCATTTCTATTTATTTGACCCGTACTATATGAGAACATGTCAAAAGAGAGGTAACTGTTTGTGTCGAAGTAATACGCATAAGTAGAGTTAAAGAGCTCAAGATATAGCTGATAACTAAACAATTCAGTTTTGTAATTATATATAGGGGCCCCACAGATATATGTTGGAGTACATATAACAATATTTGTGTAATTTACATGCTTTAAGGACTCCCTTATAGTGTTTATCAATTCCCCGGAATCTGCATATTTAATTACATTACCCCCCAACATAATAATACAGTAATCATTCATATTAAAGTTTTGCAACTTAGTATCGATATCATGCAGCAGTTGCTTTACAGTACAGTTCGAAAGTATATAACGACAGTAATCAAAGTGATAACCGAAAGTATTTTCAATTGTTTTTTGTGAACCATAGGAGCTAACATTAGTCAAAATACATAGCCTATTTTTTACATTTTTCGGTAGACGAGTAATAAGGTTAGTGCTTTTTATACTCTCAGATGACAGATTATTTTGGTACAACCCTCCTGCATTGCCTGTTGGAGAGTACGAATTTTTTCAGAAAGGTTATCAATTTCTTTTTTGGCTTCATTCAGTTGTTGCTCCAAGTCCATGATAGTATCCTGCATCAAAATAACGGTACCACTGGTGTCAGTCTCAGTCGGGTGTGAGGTACATCGTCTGGATGGTGTGCATATGGCACTTACTTCTGTCTGATGTAGGGAATATCTACTTTTCTTTATTGGTGTTCTTCCTGAAGATTCAGTTGAAAGCTTTTTTAATGTGTTATTATCTTTTCTTAATTTCGCAATTTGTTCACGGAGGTCATTGTTTTCGAGAATAACTATTTCCAGCTCATTTTGTGAGCTGCTTAGTTCCAGCTGTTGTGTTTTCATTAATTCCTGCATATCCTGTATTTCTTCTATTGATAATGAATCAATAGTATTGTAATCCATGCTCCTTGACAGAGGTTGATCCATGGTGCCAAGAGTATCATTCAAAGCAGTATTACTCGTAGCTAAGAGGTTCTGTCGCTTGTTTGCGTTTTTTGTAGGATCACTCCTTTTTGCCTGCGAGCCAGTTGAAGGCACCGGGGAGTGTTTTTTGAGAGACAAAGAATTTTGCTTTTTCCTCATAGTTACAAATGACTGTTCAGTAATAGGCATACTTTGGACTTTATTTCTTTGTTTACAACTATTACAAGTCCAGTTACTCATTTTAGAGTCATTCATAAGTTTTGTCCCATCGCCAATGCAATCATATTCATAAAAATGTTTGCATACTGTACATGATACCGTGTTTTTCCGGTCAACTTGATTTTTGCATTTATTACAAATTACAAGTGGCGACATCTTGCTATTTTTGCTTATCAAAGTTTTGGATTTCGACATCTTTCACTCTGATTGATTAATTATAGTAGTTCCGCTATATTTCACTAGATGTCACTTTGCAGGTTCGCATCAATTATAAAAGCGCCTTTTAGTATGTTCCGTTAAATGTTGTATTGTCTATGGTTACATACTAATTATTAAATCATTCGTACCTTCTCATTAAAACACTGGTATTGTCTATGAATCGATTATTTTGACTATGGTTATTGTTTTGATACAAAGTTCAGTTTTTGGCAATCATTTGAATTTAATTTTTTTTCACAAACGGTAAAATTTTGTTAAGTTTTAATATATTTCACTTTAAATATCACTTCAATATCACAATTATGACTACAATGCCTCCTTGGGGATTATTGTTGCGTTCAACCACAAAACACGGTACTTAAATCACTTTTAATTTGGTAATGAAGAAAATTTAATAGATTATTATGTTGTATCCTTATACTTATATAACACTTCTGCAAACAATATATGCTATTTACTATGCACATATACACAACTTATAAGGTAATTTAGCAATTTATATGTAAATAATGATTTTAAATTTAATTAAAACACTCAGGACAATGTTTACATTGGCACAGTGTTGCCATTTAACATTAGAATACATAAAATCTAGTGGGACGGAAATCACACAGTGATTGTCAAATTTCGGGTCAAACTTAGATATTTTTGTTGCAGTATTTTTATTCAAAATTACAGACCTTAGACTTTATGCATATTATTCGACGCGTTTATATTTCAGTTTCTTTCAGAGTATGGTTGTTTTATGTAAATATACAATATACGTATTGTCATTGTCACTCAAATGTCAAAGTCAAATACGCGTTACTCTGATAACTCGAAAGAAACTCACTTGTAAAAGTTTTTTAGGGACAATTTGTATGGTAGGTACCCGAAACCTTGAACGTATAAACCCCAAAATCTAATCAGTTCTTGCCATTAACCAAACAAGATGATTGGCGAAAGAATTTTTTAAATCAATTAAGTGGTTCTTGAGTTATTGCGTAAACAGACATCCAGACATCCAGACATCCAGACATCCAGACATACAGACATCCAGACATCCAGACATCCAGACATCCAGACATCCAGACCAACAGACAGACCGACACAAAAATTTTTTTTGCTTAATTAGACTTAGTATCATGTGAAACGTCGAGAAAAGTGAGAAAAAGTGGGTGTAAGATTTTTATTTTTTTTGCGTGATTTTAAGACTTCGGTGTCCACCTGGTTGGTGGCCCGAAGTAAAATTTCAGAGCTTTAAGGTGATCAGAAGTGGTCGAAAATTAAGTGTCAATTTTTGGCTTCAGAGGGAAAGAAACACAGAAACACAGACACGAAGTGACACTAGAAAAAAGTGGTAATAATATCATATGTTTGTTACCGAGTTCCCCCGAAACGGCTCGACTGATTCTTATGAATTTTTTTCGTATACATTCGATAGGTCGGAAAATACATTATAGGCCTACAACAGATTTTCATATTTTATTAACTATACTCGTATAACTATCATACTATATAACTGCTGTTAACCTATTTTAAAAATATTTGCACCCCTCCCCTCACGCGGGTGGAGCCGCGGGCAACAGTACAATCTCAACAATATAATCTCTTCGGAAAAATCAATTCTACATTTCTTATTAGCAGCCTCAGTCTTTATGGATACAAACAAGGACTCTATATCTATCAAAACGTAATTTAGGTATTCGAATTGCGTCAGAAAACGTGATAATCGCGTCAACGTGCTTCTCTTTGCTGTCACGTAGAATATAGACGGCATGTTAGCGTGAACGCTGCTAATGGACGCGATACCTGATGTATCGCTATCTGAGTAGAGTTATGTTCATGATAATTTTGATGTGAGTCGACCCTAAAACATTTTATTAGACGATAAATAAAATAAATAAATATTCTTCGAAATTCTACACACCGCTATGTAGACCCATTGTAAGCATAGCGTAACTAGCTTGTGTTATGGGTTCTACAATGCGGATAAACATACTTAAATACATTTTCTTTTGTAAATACATACATAGAAACACCCAGACCATTGCAAATAGCCATATTTTAAAATATATATTATCACAGCAGGAATCGAACGCGCAATCTCCGACTTAGCCGTTGAAGACACTACCGCTATGCCAGAGCGGTCGTCAAATATAACATTATTACAGCGACTATGGGTACGAATATGGGTTTTGAAATGTGAACAAAAATTTTAAACACGTTTTTTTTTTGGTAAACACATATAAGTTGTGTATATAGCCAGAAAAATGCAAATATACATAAATTCTTGTATATGAATATTTGCCCTTTCGCTCAGCGGGATACGAATTCGCGAACTCTGACGTAAAATTTATGACATAAAATCAAAAATCAAAAATCTTTTCGATTTACTATCAAAAAATTCTCAGTAGCAGCTCAGAGTTAGGCAAAAGTGGCTGGTGAACGGCCATAGGTCACTGTCTTAATAGATATTTATACAACTAATATTAAGAAATCGATATTTTTGTGAAGTCTAATATAGATATTAATACACGTCTGCCCGCTCCTTTAAGACATATACCTCCAAGTGTTACTATAAAAAAATAATTTAAACTGTTCAATATTTACAGCCCTCAATTTGTTTCAGAACCTCCTTTCAATACAGAAAAGTGTAAAGTTCGAAAAATAAAATCGCTACACAAAAATTCTTTAATCAACTGTAAGGAATACATTCCTTGCTCGAGTGAACCCAATAATGATTACGTAAGTCGTTCCGTATTAAAGAGCTCACGGTCACCGCAAAGGAACGAGAGTGAGCTAAAAACATAATATTGTACAAGGAAAATTACAGGAACGAAACACCCGAACTGTGTGTAGACGCTGCGGAGCGCAAAATTGATTGAATTTTAAACTTTTCGTACCAACACGTTCAGTTGGGCAACGAAACAAGCTGATTGTTATAGTATTAATGTAGTTTTATAGTGATTTTTATTGAAATGTTAATGGAGATAACGCCTTTGGTGTTGCTGGTGGCAAATATTGAGGTGAAAATTGTTGTAGATATCCCATTAGGTATGCTTTAAAGATATATTATGTGTAAGTAATACATGACATATCTACAAAAATTACATATGTACCACAGATTTCGAATTGGATCGAGCCATTTAGTGATACGATTACCGTGATGAGATGTATAATATGTATGTATTTACAAAAAAAAGTATATAAGTATATTTATCCGCATTCTGGAACCCATAACACAAGCTAGATAAACTATGCTTACTTTGGGTCTAGAAAGCGCTGTGTAGAATGTCGTAGAATATTTATTTTTATTATTATTTATTTTGAACAGAATTCGTATACACAATACGCCTCCGTTAAAAAAAAGATACCTTTTTTTATTCATAACATAACAACATAACTTCACGCCTGTATCCCCGAAGGGGTAGGCAGAGGTGTATTATAAGAAACTTGAGGGGTTCTCTCCCGCTCCCTCTCCGCCATCTCTTTCGCGCGCATTACCTGCTCGCAGAAAGAGGCGGCGGCGTGCCACTTGCTCCCGTCGGAGACCACGGCCCTCACCATGGTCTCCAACGACAGAACGTCCACGCCCAGGACCGCAACGAGATCCCGGCCTTGACTCGCCCATGCAGGGCACTCCACCAACGTGTGGAGCGCCGTGTCTTCGCCAGGATCCTCGCAGTGCTGGCACTGCAGCGTTGTCTCCCGGTGGATGCGCCACAGATACTTATTATTTTAGGTAGATTTCGATGAAATCGATCTACCTATTGGTTTCTTGACTACTGTCGAATTTAAAAAAAAAATCTTCATAGGAGGTCTAGTTATGACCCCCTGAGTCCGAAATGACCACTGGTCAAAAAGTTTATATATATATATATATATATATATATGTATGTATGGTTCCACTTCCCAAAATTTGCGGCGCTCTCACGGTCGCATTTTTGCCCCGATCGCTTTCAAACTGCGGTCAAAAATTGCTTGGGTGTCAACTTAGTTTAAGTTCGGGGCCGGTTCGTAGGGCCTCACTTTTTGTGAAATCAGTTTTTCCTCAAAATGTCACGTTCCATGAAAGATATTCGAACCGTTCTAATTTTATCCCATAGTATACATGAATACCAACAACTTTTAATTATAACCTATAAGATTAAAACTTTAACTAAAAGTGGAGGGGGGGGGAAACCAAATTTTTTCGGGAAAAAAATCATAACTTCTAACCGGTGAACATTCTTGGCGTCGGAAACATTTTTAATCGATAGGCCATTTTTAAGTCTAAAATAAATGTCTGAAAAGTTTTTCGCTAAAAGTTACCGTTGTCGAGAAAAAAAATTAAACATGTTAATAAAATAATATTAATTGTTTCACGAAATCTACCTGTGCGTTCCCCCTGCGGGAACGGATTTTTTTTTTTAACTTTCTATTTAAAGTCAAATGATATAGAATGTGACACGTGCGCTACTAGGTAGTCTTAATTTAAATTGGTCTGAAATCTATGCAATCATTTATATAATTATTTAATTTGCGGCTCTTATACTTGAAGCCACACAAGACCTGTGTTGGCTTGTGCTCATCAACAGCTAAGCTAATTATCTAACTTTTGCACCGAACCTCAATAGCTACCTGTAGCGTTTTGTAGTTAGTTGTATTTTTAACCTCCGATGTAAAAACGGCAGGGTATAAGTTCGCTTAACGATCTCTGTCCTCCATGAGCGCAGGCCTGGGGTGGCAGATGAGGCCGCCTGTCACCCCAACAGAAGCAGGCCTCGACGGTGGGGCGACTAGCGCCCCTCCCCCAAACCGGAGCAATGCGGGGACACCGTGGTTAGCAAACCCAACTCCATCTTGAAACCGGAGATGGCCCAGGGTCAGTCCGGGTGCGAGGGATATGCTCTATTGGGCAACCTTACACCCCGGCGTCTTTAGACCCGAGAAGGCGTGCGGTTTTAGTCGGTTCAAGCCCGAGATAACCGCCCCCGCTGGCCAGCGGGGGGTATCAGAGTGGATTTTCGCACGAAAAAAAAGGGTAGGTATTATAAGTTTGACGAGTCTGTGTGAATGTCTGTCGGTGGCAAAATGGAGCTCCCGAACGGATGATATACGATTGTATGATGAGTCTGAGGTCGCGGGTTCGATTCCCACTTAGTGCAAATATGTATATTTGCATTGGTCTAGTTGTTTCTTTTCGTTATAATATGTATTAATTTAAAAAAGAAAAATAAATCTATCTAAGTATGTTTACCTGCATTCTAAAACCCATATGACAAGATCTGCTTAGTTTGAGTCTAGATGGCGCGTTATTTATCCTGGAATATTTATTAATTAATTGAAGTGAAAAGTTCTTTAGGGACAGAGGCAGTGTTGGAGGGAGCATTGATGACGATTAAAAAAATACACACATAATTGTGCAAGTTTTCACTTTTGTCGGCACTTCCGAAGTGCCACAGACTATTTTATTCCTACATAATATTAATATATTAAACAAGCCGGTGCTATAAAACGTCGTACCAACACATCGCAAACTATTTCTCCAGGCCAATTTAAACGATTTATTTACAATAAACTGTTTTGTAACAGCCAGGCCAAATAGATTTCCGCATGACCCCTTGCCAATTAAAACTTGTATGGTGAATGCGATTAGTAAAAACTCTTGTTGAGCACACATGACGTAGATCTGAGATAAACGGGGATAAGTTTTAATTGCTTTCCGACGGTACCAATCGCGTTGGTATTTGCAATGTACGCTTTTTACTGGCCTTTATTTGTCTTGCAACGGCGATAGCCCAGTGGCGTACATAACGGACTGCTGAGACAAGGTCTCGAGTTCATTCTCCAGTCGCTCCGGGCACACACCTCTGTCTTTTCGTAGTTATGTGGGCACT
This sequence comes from Cybosia mesomella, assembly GCA_946251805.1. NCBI lineage: Eukaryota > Metazoa > Arthropoda > Insecta > Lepidoptera > Erebidae > Cybosia > Cybosia mesomella. The sequence goes on along the minus strand of OX276392.1, from coordinate 34,983,922 downwards.
AATAAATGTTACCTAATTATCGCTCGCTTAATAATGTGCTCGGTAGATGCAAATAGGCTCGCCCCCTATTACATTGGGACCTTAACATAACTGGGGAATTGTGGGTGTGTAATACATCTCTGCCTACCCCTTCGGAGATACAGGCGTGAAGTTATATTATGTTATGTATTTGTCTTGTAATGTATGCTTATATTCGTTAACAGGCTATTGCACGCAGTTTCTTAACATAACATAAACTCACGCCTATATCCCCGAAGGGGTTGGCAGAGGTGCTAGCACCCACATTTCGCCAGTTTATGTTTTAGGTCCCAATGTAATAGGTGGCGAGCCTATTGCCATTAACCGGGCACTTATAAACCTGCGATAAATACAAACATAACTTCGAAAAGTCATTGGTGTGTGCCATGGTAATACCTGGGATCGAACCCGAGACCTCGTCTCAACAGTCCTTTACCCATACCACTAGGCTACCGCGGTGCACTAGGCACCTGTGTGAAATTCTGATTCCGTTCCCGTTGCGGGTGAGTTAACCTATTCCAGAAATAATAAGTAGTATATGTATTATTCCAGACTATAGTAAATAAATAAATATTCTAGGACAAATAACAAAATGCCATCTAGACCCAAACTAAGCAGAGCTTGTCATATGGGTTCTAGAATGCGGATAAACATACTTAAATACTTTTTTTTGTAAATAAATATATATTATACATAGAAACACACAGACCAATGCAAATATACAAATTTACACTGAGCGGCAATCGAATTCGCGACCTGTAACTTAGTAGTCAAACCCTTGTGACCACGTCATCTATCCCTTCAACTGTCATCTATCCATCAAATAATCTATCCCTGTAGAAAATAACAGCCAGACGGTGATATTAGTAGGATTCATTTTATAATTAACTTAGGAATTGTTTTAGACTTCAAACAAAGGTTGAAACTTTAACCTCTCAAGAAGTTCTCGAAGATGATCTCAAATTTCAAATATTATTACTATTATGAAGTCAAAAATAAATATTAATAAAAATTAAATTAATAAATATTTTAGGTGTTTACATATCCATATCTAGACTCAAACTAAGCATGGCTAGAAAACCATCTATTTGTAATAGGTATGGGTTCCAGAAAGCAGATAACATAATTACATACATTTTTTTGTTATCAAGAGAGGATTCTCTTCCTCTCAATACTTTTTGAGCTATAAAAATACCAAAATACAATATAAAAATGTACTAGAAACTCAAATTGAGTACTTCATTTTATTTCACTCCTGATAAATAGACATATGATCATTAAAACCTGTGGTTTTCTTCGTGCAATCATAATAAAGTGTTTAATAAATATTAAAATGATGACTGAAACCATCACAGTTGACAACTGTATTTCAATTATTTTAAAGAGTAATCAATACATTGCTCCACCCCCTTATATATATATCTGTGTGTTAAAAACTTCTTAGGAGACTTGTTTCCTCGCTGAACTACCTCCGTCCTCCATGAGCACAGGCCTGGGGGCGACAGGTGGAGCCTTGTCACCCTAGTAGAAGCAGGCCCGGGCGGCGGGTGCCAAGCGCCCTCCACCCCTTTACGGGTTAAGATGGCGACACCGTGGTTGTTGGTAGGTGGTAGAGTCAAGCAACAGTCATTTTGGCCGTTGCATGAATGGGCCGACTCGACCCGGGAAGCACCTCCCTCTCACAGAATGTCGACGCCAGGTAACAGTATTTGAACTGTTGCGTTCCGGTCTGGTGAGTGAGCGTGCCGGAGCCCAAACTCCTTTCCCACCCCCTTTCTTTTACAAGGTCGGCAGCGCCAGTGTGACGCCACTGGTGTTGCACACGTCCATAGGCCGCGGTAAACGCTTCCCATCAGGTGGGCCGTGTGCTTGAGGCACTCAAGCACACGGCCCACCTGATGGGAAGCCTTAGTGGTATACCCATCAGGTGGGAAACCTTAGTGGTATAAAAAAAAAACTGTGAAATTCATATTTGTTTTAGTTGTAGAAGATTAATTTAATTAACATTAATCTTCTGCCTCTTAGTATGCAGTATTAGAACCTATATCATAAAGAGAGAGGCCGAACTTTGTGAGTTTATTTCGGTAGCTTAGTGGTTAAGGAGTCGACCCGATAGATCGAGAAATCCCGGGCTCGAATCCTAGCTGCCGTGAACCCACTCTTAACACAAGTAAGTAAGCTTAGCTGGAGGGGTTAGGGAGAATATTAGAAATTTCGGTTGCTAATATCCTTTTAAAAAAATCGGTTGTCTGTAAAGTCGGTTTACTGACGATAGTTGAACGTGACAACGTCATAAGAACGCGAGGTAACGCCGCATACGTCATGTGGTAACGCCCCATACGTCATGTTTTTGTTGTTGTCACGTCAAAAATAAATAAAAAAGAACAACGCACCACTACACTCATAGGCAAAGTTTTTAGCATTTGAAAGTTAGCCCCGATAGACAGGGGTCTGTGTTGGTTAACCTCCTCGCGTGTCATTCTGATTCCGATCCCGCTGCTGTTCGGGTGGATCGGAATCAAATCTCCCGATACACCCTGGGCGGCTGTCAATGGCTTCCCCTTCATGGGGTTGGCATTGATCGTCGGCTAATACCCGACATGGCGGGAAAACATCGCTTTCCGTACTACTCTGCTTTCAGAGGAGACAGGATGAGCGATGGTGTTATTGGCAGCCGATGGACATAGACATATTTACATATTTCGTGTAAATTATGATGGATTGAGTTAAAAAAACCTCATATAAATTAAAGTGGCAGTGGGCAGGGCACATAGCTCGGAGAACCGAGGGCCGTTGGGGCAGAAAGGTCCTTGAGTGGAGACCACGTGACGGCAAGCGCAGCGTAGGAAGGCCTCCCGCAAGGTGGACAGACGACCTAGCAAAGAGCGCAGGTACTCGGTGGATGCAGGCCGCTACAGACCGGTCGGAATGGAAGTCGATGGGGAGGCCTATGTTCAGCAGTGGACTTCCTACGGCTGATATGATGATGATGATATGAGGTTAAGTAAAAAATAGTTTAAACATATACATCTAGTACCTACAAGATTCTAATAAAGATATTGTTATATACGAAAATATTACTGAAGCAATTTCTTATACATATTATCACGACAGATTCGCTTTTCTAGGCTTAACTCTGAGTGTAGAACATTTTTACCTTATCGAACGCCTTGGGCGTTGTCGCTTTTATCGGCTTTTATGGATTAGATAAATCTGACTGATCCCGAATTAAATTAAAATGTTTGGCAGTGTTTGTGAACATGTATATCAATCAAATATCTATCCTATTTTTATTTATGAATTTGACATATATATGAAAAAAGAAATAATATAATTTAATTATGTAGGTTGTACGGCGATCGGTATCAATTTTCAGTAAAAAGAACAAGTTAGAAGTTCTAAGGCTGAGCGCTTATTAAGAATCAAACGAACTTACCTAGTGATGTTTGATTCCAATTATACGAGGGTGTCAACCGAAGACGATTACATGATTTACTTGCAGCAGTACGTGAGTAGGCCATGCTTATCACACATTTAGAGGATCTATGGATGTAACAAACCTAGAAAAAAAAATATCTCCCGTCTCGCTCGCTCCACCAGCTGTCAAGTGCATCAACGCGGCAACTTCATTATTTCAGAGAAACAGGAGTGGAGTAATGAATATTTTATTTTAATATTGTGTATTTGGGATTTCTTTGGGGGGGTTGGGATGATGTAATCGTCTTCGGTTGACACCCTCGTATAATTGGAATCAAACATCACTAGGTAAGTTCGTTTGATTCTTAATTATACTTCGGGTGTCAACCGAAGACGATTACATGATTTACTTGCAGATGTTTAGAGTAATTTAAATTTACTTAAACAAAACGGATAAGGATTTAACAGAGAATTAAATAAAATATTCAGATCAATAAGTCGACTTTTATTTTTGCCCATATAAACGAAGAGAAGAACAAAATAAAAGGGGAAAGAATTTAAAGTCACAATAATAGACGCAAAGGTCATTATACGTTTATCGTTCACTTAACGATTACGTCAATTAAAATAAAGGTAAATATCCTGAGGTCTTTATGCGTTAATTAAATATTGAATTAAAGAAATCATCTTGTCTTGTTTGTACAACATCTCTACAATAGTACTTAATGAAAACATTGGAAGTGTCACTCCAGCCTGCGGCCCTCCGAATCACCTCCAGACTCGCCCCGGATCTGTGTGCGGCAGATGTAGATGCCGACCTGGTGCTGTGAGCGCCAAATATAGTGATGTCGATCCCACTGTTTTGTAAAATCTTTTTTACCCAACGCGCCAGGGTCTGTGATCCTACTTCATTGTGAGGTTTACGTATACCTAGGAATAACTGCTCAACATTGCGGTTTTGTCGCAGATGTTGGGTTCTCTCTATGTAAGTTTTTAATGTGAAAGCCGGACAAATGCTTGGGTTCTCACATATAAAAGGCAGTCTGATGAGTGGTTGGAAGGCCCCAGGTCGGGAGGTCTTAATTAAATCGGTGATTTTAATAACAATCGCATCTTCCTCAATCATTATGTTTTTTAATTTGATTAGGCTAATAGTCTGCATCCGTTGGGCAGATGCTATACATAGCAGAGTACAAGTTTTAAATGTCAGGTTAGGCAATGAAATATTATCGTACGGGTACATATTAGATAGATATTTTAGCACAACGTTGGTGTCCCATGTTGATTTGTATTTGGGCTGAGGTGGATTAAGCCTATATACACCCTTCATAAATCGGTTAACGCAATCATTTAATGTAACACCTGTCCCCAAAACAATCGATAAGGCTGATCTATGAGTATTTAAGCAACTATAACTTGCACCCTGATTGAATTTTTGTGTTAGAAAGGATATCACGTTATTACTTTTAGCTTCCAAAGTATTCAAATTATTGTTTGTACAATACGATATCCATGACTTCACCGTGCTATCATATTGTTTTAATGTTTTTGGTGCGAATGACGCCATAAGTATATCTAAAGAATCTAACGGTACGCCTCGCTTGATCATAGAGTCCCTGATAGCTTGGCTGCCACTAGAACCAGGTCCGCGTGAAGTGGATGGCAGGCTCTGAAAGGGGAATATAAAAGTAATTTATCAGGTCCGAAGAAATATTTTTCTGATACAACCAATTTTGACCACAGAGGGTACCACGGCTGAGACGTCCAATAGGGTACGATTAAAATGCCTTTTGCTTTATCTGTTATAATTTTTTCCAAGACTCTAGAGATAAGGCTGAAAGGTGGAAATGCATAAAAAAATATGTTATGCCAATTAAAGGTAAATGAGTCAACTACCTCTGAAAATGGATCTAGTTTCCATGAAGCATACCTCAAACATTTGTAATTTTGGGCGCTTGCGAAGAGGTCGAATTCGGGTCTACCCAGTGATTTAGTTATTTGCGTAAAAACTTTACCACAGATTTCCCATTCAGTATCTATATTTATGCGGCGGGACTCCCTATCAGCAATAAAATTTTCACTAGACCTTATGTAAGAGGCAAAAACACAGATATTCCTATTTTCACACCATAGCCATATCTTTCGAGCTAAATCGTTTAAATGAGGGTGTTGTACACCACCCATACGGTTTATATAGCTAATGGCGGTGGTATTGTCAATTCTTAATAAAATTTCGCAATCTCTCATATCTTTTGAAAATATTTTTAGTCCATAGTAAGCTGCCTTCAATTCCAAAGTATTTATGTGAAGATTTAATTCTACTTCAGTCCAGGTACCATTTGCGCTGTGATCTCCGCATGCTACACCCCAGCCAGTATTTGAGGCGTCGCTAAATATTTCCATACAATAAATATGTTTTCGAATTGGGCAAAAAGATGAGTCAATTTTTTCTATCCACCATGAAAAATCATGTTTTAAATGAGATTTAATTTTCATTGTCATATTATAGTCCGTACTACCCTTTAGTGCTAAAAATTTTTCCCGTTCAAAAAGCTTGGTGTATAACCAGCCGTAAGTCACAGCTGGGCATGCGGAGGTCAATAAACCTATGAATTCAGCGAATTTTCTAATTGAACAGTTGTTTTTTCGAAGCAAATGCAACGCTTTGTTCTTAATACGCGTCTTCTTTTCCGCTGGTAATGTAATAATCATCTGTTTGGTGTCAAAAATAAATCCTAAGAACCTACAGGTATTATTTGGTGTTAGAACACTTTTCTCAATGTTTATTACAAAACCTAACGACTCCAAAACCTCCCTTGTTTTGGTGATGTTTTTTACGCATTCATTAAACGATTGACCAATGCAGAAAAAATCATCTATATATGCTACAGACAGCAGTCCTGACGAACGCAGGTATTGTAAGATAGGTTTAAGCTATTTGGTAAAGACATATGGCGCCGTGCAGAGGCCATACGGAAGAACATTAAACTCGTATAATTGTGATTTCCATTCAAAACGTAAAAATTTCCTGTCATTCTCATTGATTGAAATTAAAAAATAAGCGTCCTTTAGGTCGATTGTAGCCATGTAATAGTTATATTGTAATAGTTTTAGGGCCGTGCGATGGTCTTCCATCTTAAAGTGGTCCACATCAATGTATTCATTAAGCATTTTTAGATTCAATATGAATCTGTGTTTCCCGTTAGGCTTCGGCACTGTAAAAATAGGTGAAATGAATTCTCCTTCACAAGGTGTGCAAGGTGAAATAAATTTTGACATTAATAGTTCAGAAATACAATCAGCAAGGATTTTCATTTGAGATTGAGAATAATTACAGGCATAATTTTTTGTTCGCATTTTTTGAGAAGGCACTTCTTTAAAAGGTATTGTATATCCTTCGACCCAATTTAATACAGTATAATCGTCAGTAAGTTGTGTCCATTTGTGGTAAAAATATTTTAAACGTCCAGCAGTCGGTACCTGAGGTTCTTCTAACGTCTCTGTTGTCTCGGATATCCCGAGGCCCGCTGGCGACCCCGCAATGTAGTAGGCTGCTGTCGGCGGTCCCGCGGCGCCGGCGGCGGCGGCAGTGGCGGGCGACGAGGCGCAGGGGCAGTCCGCGGCCCGATCGAAGCAGCGCGCGGATTCCCCCTCAAGTTTAAAGTCCCTCTCTGAGGCTGAGAGGCTGCCGATGCCTGGTATGGTGTACGAGAAGTCTTCATTTCTGAAGCGGCCCTTGTTATGGCTTTAGACGATTTTATATGATCGGATAAATTGGAGCCAAAGAGATTGTCGTCGATCTTCGTATCTTTAACAGTATCTCTAATGTTCCTATTGAGACTGTTCGAGATCGCATATCTACGTGACAATGACTCTCTATAGTGATTGTCGCATATAAGCCTCCCGGCATCGCTCAATGCTTTTAGTATATCTGGAGGCATACTATTTTTGGGTACCAGGGCCCAATTTAATACCTGTCCAAGAGCTGCAAGACCGCTTCCAATTTGGTTTTGTTTACCCTGGCAATATAGGTCCTGTTTTATATTTAAGTCAGAAAGCGCCGCTTTTATTTCGGGGTTCAGTTTTGGCGCCGACATCCTAACACAGTTTTCAGGCGGCAAATATTGTTTAACGAGGTCTACCTGAGTGTCTTTTGACAAACCATTAGTGAGTATATGCATCCACCTCGTGGCGATATCTTTATGTAAGTTTAAACCATAACTCTTTTTGCTAGAGTGGTCTTCTCCTAGTAGATTTAGGGTGTCGGGATCCAAATTGACCGTTGTGTCGTCGTCTTGAGCTCCAGGTGTCACGGTAGACGACGATGTGCCGGGCGTCACCTCTGGCTGCGGCAACGGAGGTGGTGGTGTGACCGAGCGCGGCTGCGGCTCGGGCTCCTCAAGATACATCTCGTTATCAATTCCCTCGTTCAAATTTACTACTGAGTCGGGAATATCTTCATCTAAAAGGTATGAGAAATACCTAATTACTGGCTAAAGTACAAAAAAGGGGGCTGGGCCCAAGGTAGGTGCCCAATTTTAATACTGGGTCCAAGGTAGGCACCCTTGCACGTAAATGGGTCCAAGGTAGGTACCCTTGCACGTTAATGGGTCCAAGGTAGGTACCCGTGCAGAAGTTTTATTAATATGGTATGGTAATGTGAGTTTAAAATTATTCGTATAAGAATGAAGTCGGTAAGAATAATAAAAAAATAAAAACAGGATGCTATTTAGGTAGGTAAGGTACCTACATAATTCCTTTCACAAGAATCTTCGCTAGATTCTAGAACACTCAATGGTACTACGAAAGAGTACTTTACCTGGGTATTCCTGTTCGGAGAACCTTGAAGAATTTGACGACGAACGTTCATGCCGTTTTTTCCTATTAAGCTTTCTTTCCAGTTTTTTCATTTTGCGGAGAATACTCTCATAGTCACTATCGTTAGACCTTTTTCGTTTAGGCATGATCGTACATGAAACACACTATACAAATAATTCACAATTTTTTAAGATTTTTATAAGTACCTACAAAGTTTTGTGTGCGATCTAGATGGCACAAAAACACGTAATGAAGTTGCCGCGTTGATGCACTTGACAGCTGGTGGAGCGAGCGAGACGGGAGATATTTTTTTTTCTAGGTTTGTTACATCCATAGATCCTCTAAATGTGTGATAAGCATGGCCTACTCACGTACTGCTGCAAGTAAATCATGTAATCGTCTTCGGTTGACACCCGAAGTATAATTATAGGCAAGACAGTCTTAAGACACTATTGCTCTACAGAACATATGAAAGTGCGCACATGTGCGATGATTAGGCTAACCCACGCATATTATGTGTGCGCGTCCCACCTTCGCATGATATGCGTGTGCCATAACCATCCGTATTATCAGGTTATATGTAGGACGGAGGTGGCGCAGCTCGAGCCGCGTGCGCATGTGTGTGTGTCTACTCATGATACTGCGTTAATTCTAGTTCCGGACCGCCGAGCAATCGCGGCTACCTATTTATTCAACTACCCTCTACTGACTGCATTCAAATTTCAATTAAACTAAGTAATAAACGTAATGTTTTACTAAGGCATTCGTATTATGATTACATATTGTATTTTTATAACCTTTAATATGTGTTCCAGTATTATTAAACGCCATAAATGCTGTACGTTTTGTATGGGCTACAATGCTCGCAAAACAAATGTGTATGATAACGTTGTGCTCCTAAGTTTCCTTAGTCTAGTATTGTACATAAATGTTAATATTATGAAATAATAAAGATATTATTAAAACAAACAAAACAAAGTGCGCACACTTAGAACAAAACAAAACCTCTAATTACCTGAATGTCACGTCGAGATACAACTGTCTTAAGACTCTCGTCTTTAATGTGCGATAGCCGTTATTCGAACTTCGCAATCTGTGTGGCGTAGCTGTAGAGCTACGCCACGTGCGGCTGCTACGTCAGTGGTCGTGGTTTCGATTCTCATTCATTGTAAATACTAGTATGCATGAATACATTTTTTTCTCGTATTTTTTCGGATACCCCCCCCCCCCCCAACGGCCAGCGGGGGCGGTTATGTCCGGCTTGAACCGACTAAAACCGCACGCCGTCTCGGGTCTTAAGATGGGGTGTAAGTAAAGCCCATAGAGCATATATGTCTCACACCCCGACTGACCCTGGTTCATCTCCGGTTTCGAGATGGCCCTCTCTGGTTTGGGAACCACGAAGTCTTTTTGCATTGGTATGGGTGTTTCTATGTAAATATTTACAGAAAAAAGTACATAGATATGTTTATCTACATTCTAAAACCCATATTTAAATGCATAATAAGCGCTGTGTAATATTCCTAAAATGAATCGAGGCGCATTATAGGAAGAGTTAATGTTAACATTATTACCAGTTGTTATTGTATTTTACGATGTTCTTTTTAGAAGTGTTAGTTCTGGTAAATCTGCAACCATCGTTAAAAAGTTTAATTGCAGAGATGAAAGCTATGAAAACGTTTCAACTCGTAAATAAAAAGACGTACTCGTACATATAACTAACGAAATTAATTTAATATCGAGCCGTAATCTGGACTCGTGTGTCATTAATTCACAAATAATTGAATAATTGATTTTAATTGGTTTTGATATTTTAATGAAACTGCTATTTAAACATTTAATTATAATATTATCTCTGTTTACAGTCCAGCCTCTTTAGATATAATAACTAAAAAGTATACAATAAAATTATTAATAAAAAAAAAAGCGGCCAAGTGCGAGTCGGCCTCGCCCATGAAGGGTTCCGTAGCAGCAATTAACATAATAATGCTATTTTTTACATTTTATATTTGAGTTGCTTGAATGAAAGGTAAATTGCGGTTTACGATTTATGACGTATTAAAAAAAAACTACTTACTAGATCTTGTTCAAACCAATTTTCGGTGGAAGTTTAGATGGTAATGTGCATCATATATTTTTTTTTAGTCTTATCATTCTCTTAGTTTAGAAGTTACAGGGGGGGGGGACACATTTTACCACTTTGGAAATGTCTCTCGCGCAAACTATTCAGTTTAGAGCAAAATTATATTAGAAACCTTAATATCATTTTTGAAGACCTATCACACACAGATAACATACACATATGGGTTTGATGGAAAAAAAATTGAGTTTCAGCTCTATTTATAGCTTTTTTCTATTTTTGTGTGAAAATCTAAATGCGGTTCAAAGAATACATCGCGAATTACCAAGTTTCAACAGCATAGTTCTTATAGTTTCGGGAAAAAGTGACTGTGACATACGGACGAACAGACAGACAGACATGACGAATCTATAAGGGTTCCGTTTTTTGCCATTTGGCAACGGAACACTTTTTTTTCGTGTGGAAGTCTCTTCGGATACCCCCCCCGCCGGCCAGCGGGGGCGGTTATGTCGGGCTTGAACCGACTAAAACCGCACGTCATCTCGGGTCTTAATACGCCGGGGTGTAAGGTTGCCCATAGAGCATATCCCTTGCACCCCGACTGACCCTGGGCCATCTCTCATTTCGAGATGGCCCCCTCGGGTTTGCGAACCACGGTCCCCGTCTTGCCCCGGTTTGGCGCTAGTCGCCCCACCGTCCCGGCCTACTTCTGCTGGGGCGACAGGCGGCCATACCTGACACCCCCAGGCCTACGCTCATGGAGGACGGAGGTCGTTAAGCGACCTCCGGCGCCTGAGTCGCCTGCGACGCGCGGCGAGCAAGTTGCGGATTCGGCGGGCCGGGAGAGTTCTAAATCTCTCCCGGTCGCACTCCGCCATCTCCTTCGCGAGCATTACATGCTCGCAGAAGGAGGTGGCGGTGGCACACGCGCTCGCGCTCCGCACCATTGCCGCAATCATGCTGCCGAGCGAGAGGACTCCCGCACAGATAGCTGCCACGAGGTCACGCCTCGGCGCCTCCCACGCCGGGCAGTCCGCCAGCGTGTGCAGCCCTGAGTCCTCGCTCGCATCGCAGTGATGACACTCAGGCGTTGGCTCCTTCCTGATCCGATGCAGGTGGTCCCCGAAGCACCCCTTCCCGGACATCACCTGCGTCAGTCGGTACGAGAGGCTTCCGTGTTGCCTCTCTAGCCAATCCTCCATGATGGGCCTTGCCGCCGCTATTGGCAACGGAACCCTAAAAACCCCAACTGCTCTACAAAGAGTTCATTTTCTTTAGGTTTATGATTTGCAAATGGGTCCCGCCTGCTATCAAACTTGTTTTGGTCTGTTTAGGGCAGTCGGATTTTCGATTATTTATTTAATAATTTCATTTTCTCTATTATTTTATATTATTTTATATATTCTATATTACTTTGGGCACCTGACACGGAATGAAGACTCGATGGAGCGTCTCGTGGTACAGGGCAGAATGGAGGGCAAAAGGTCCCGTGGTCGCTCTCCAACTAGATGGTCGGACCTCATCACCTCCCTAACACAATCTACCGTGACCGACTGCTCCCACAACGCAACCAACAGAGAGCGATGGCGGCGTATTGCACGAACAGAAGTTCATCAGGACTCCCCATCATAACCACGACCACTCTGTCAAGAGTGTACGACTAAGAAGAATTATTTTGAACGGCCGAATTTATAGCAGGTACACATTTCAGTAACTTAATTCTTTATTTTATAAATAGCAAGAGACCTAAATTATTCTTACAAAAGATAATAAAAGACTAACATAATGTCCATATTCAGTCCAGCAGACGAAAGGTTCCCTTTATAAATAGTAAGCCACAATGATTTTTATATTGATAAGTTATTACGTACAATGTATGTTACTTTGTTTAGATCAATTTTTAAACTGAATTAGAAGCAATTTCTCTTATCCAACGGAGTTGCATTTTTACTTGTTGGTTCAGTTCGGATAACAATGTACTTTCAGGGTGAGCATAGCTTCCAGAACAGCACAAACACGAAATAAATAAATGATAAATATTCTAGGTCATCTTATACAGTCCATCATCCAACGTGGCTATACCGCCAGCTTTTTGAGTACGTTACCAGTTGACATCGATGGGCAGGAATTCTTCAACACCTAAACTTTTTATTTTGTACATACAGGGAGTATACCCCTTTTTTATAGAATGTTAATATTTTAGGTTACATAATTTTGTTATTAATTAATATGTTTTGTCCCTTGTTTGTAAAATAAATACATATATATAGGAACACAATGCAAATATACATATTTACAATGAGCGGGCATCAAACCCGTGACTTCTGACTTCGCAATCGAATACTACCGCGACGCCACAGAGGTTATCGTATTATGTGTTTTCTTTTTAGAGAATTTAAATAAGGCCTTTTATAAAAACGATTTTTTTTATACTATTAAATTATTATAAAAGATTAAAGGTAAGCATTTAGTACCATTGCAGACATTTAGCTGAATTTTTTTCAAAACTTTGTATGAGTAAGTAAGTAAGTATTTAAGTATGTTTATCCGCATTCTAGATCCCATATAACAAGTTCTGCTGAGTTTGGGTCTAGATGGAGTTGTGTACTTTGTCCTACAATATTTATTTATTTATATATACGAGTACAATCAGAAAATACTCAGCCCAGCCCACTATGGCGCAGGCTGAACACTGCAATGGTAGATCGTGTGCAATACACTATTGTATGCGATATATTGTAAAAAATACTGAACAATAAAATAAATATTTTATCTTCATACTTTATAGTACAAAATATTCCGGAAAATAAAACTTCACGAGATTCCATTTTCTTTTGAAATTCTTTTAGAATTCACTTAAGACTATCGAGGTGGAAGCCTGAGTATAGTTACACTTACTTGGTATTTCAGTGCATTTTTCGGATGAAAAGGAAAATTGAATGGCAATCTAAAGATCTCACATACACTTTCATTGTTATTAAAATAGTTATATGTTTGTAACTGTCACGATATTTTACATTATTGATATAATTTGACAATGATGTCAATAGACATAGATTATTTATTGATAGTTTTTGTCACATAGATTAAGATCAGAAAAAGAGAACATCTAGGACGGGAGTTGAACCCGCGACCAGTACCTTACAGGGCGAGCTTTTGTTACTTTAGTTCATGTCATAGCACATTGTATGTACGGGCAAAACCGAAATTCCCCGTCCTCCCACCAGTGGGTGAATTCAATGGGTAAACGGGTTGTGTCTATCTCTCTCTATTATTTGACTCCTTATATTTCACCTTAAGTTGTTACTCTGATTTCCACATGTGTTTAAAGCGCGATTTTTTAACACTGACGTGGTAAACCAAAAGCTATCAACCCTTTAAAACTGTACAGGTATCGAGGGAGTACTCGCCGCAGTAACACAATATGAGTTTACTTTTAGTTATGATATTTCCTGGGGCTTGATCAGCGGGGTGAGGGGGCGCTGTAAGTATGTATTGAGTATTCTATTTGTTGAACCCTATTGAAACGCATAAAATTAAAAATATTATCATTATATAACATGGTATTATGCCGTTTTACCTAACTAGATAGCGCTGTGTAACCTGATTTTTCCAACAAAGACTGTTCACGCACTTAAGTAAACAGTCTCTCTGCCGCTAATGATCTCACAATAAACAGATTTCAAGGTGCTGAGAACACTTAAAGTAACAAAGGTACATTTATAATTCAAATTCAGAGGTGGTTCAATGTAAACTTCCTCCAAGCGTTCACACAACCCGAACTAAAGGCATGAACCGGTAACAAAAGGACGTTGGAAGCGTTGAAGTCATGTCTTCTTCACGAAAATGTAGATATGCATCAGCTATTAACACTTGAGGCTGTCATTTCGCTTAGTCCTTTGAGGCACCGACAGAGTTCTCACTAGATGCAGCTGTTCCGATGAAAGAACATGGTTATTTTGGTAATAACCTCCGGGAATTGAAGTATTCAAACGTAAGGGCTGATGTTATAGACTGGTTTGCTGTGCCAAATTCTGGCTAGTGTTGTATCCTGAAAGTGTATATGCTGAAACTTTTGAGTTGATGATGCTGGTAAACATTGAGGATAGAATAAGATCTTTGGTTTTTGTTATTATTAACAAATATTACTCCCATACTAAGGAATAAGTGTAATATGTGTCACAGTGATACTTAAAATAATATGATTACATAACGAGTTACATAGAAATGCAATGAATGAGGATCAGAAATGAGGGATCCTTCTTTTTACTCACGTGGAAGCCGCTGGGTATAAATGAACCGAGGATACGACAAAGTTTTGTATATTGAAGTCTTCAATCAATCAATTAGCCTATTGCAGTCCACTGCTGGACATAGGCCTCTCCCATTGTACGCCATAGCACCCGATCCTCCGCCTTGCGCATTCAGTCTATCCCAGCTACCTTTTTCAGGGCGTCCGTCCATCTTGCTGGCGGACGTCCTACCTTCCGTTTACCGATTTCGATCCATCCATGTTGAAGTCATACCGAATAATAATAATAATAAAAAATAAATATTGTAGGACATATTATACGAGTCTTCTTCATCGTGTCGATGGCAATTTTTTTCCTTTGTAGGACTGTTTATTGCCATCGTGGTGAGAGGATTAGTCACCTAGACTCTGCGATATCGAGTGCTAGGTGTCCAGGTTGCGCCGGACGTTGGGAATCGCATTCACTTTATTGACGTCGCTCGGGGAGGCTCCTCTCATGCACCCCAATATACTATATTATACGAGTACAGTGCCATCTAGACACAAACTAAGCAAAGTTTGTGATGGGTTCTAGAATGTGGAAAACCTAGTTACATACCTCTTTTTGTAAATAAATACATCTTAAAATTAAAAACATCCAGAGCAATGTATTTACATACTCTGGCTGAGCGGGAATCGAACCCGCGACCTCCAAATTGGAAGACGGACGTAGGTACTACCGCTACAAAACAGAGGTCGTAAAATAAAACTTCACGGTCACTCCGACAACGTCAAGCTTTTACTGCGCAATGCGTTTTATGCTCCACCAAACTCTGGCAAGTTTTGGCAACCATTTCAGTCCATTTCAAAATTCAGACCGAATCTATAGCCGTCCTCGATTATCAGGTTACCCAACACAAAAAAATGTATACGAAACAGTAGTTCCTGAGATTAGAGCGTTCAAACAAACAAACAAACAAACTCTTCAGCTTCATAATATTAGTATAGATAAGTAGGATAGTACAATTTGTAGGATGGGATGACTAGCCAAATGTGAAAGAAGTGGATTTACCTAGTTAGTTTCTAATCATATGGGTATTTGTACAATAGCAAGTAGAAATTGCACAAATGACAGCAATCGAAATTCAAACGTATTTCGACTCTGACAGATTCTTTACGAAGCGACCAATTCTGATACAGACTCCCTATTTAATCGTATTTAATCGTCTAATATGGCAACACCCGACTCATGAGTACTATAAAACGAAATTGCTGTGCATCAGTTAAAGTTAAAACGAACGTAATAAGCCAACTTTAATGCTTTGGCTCTTTCATGTGATAAACCGACATTTTCCAGATACAGTTGATCTAGTTCAAATAGTATCTTTACACATGAAAGGAGCTGAACATAATATGGGCAGTGAATATAGCTGTTTTTGGACGGCAGCCAGTGCAGACTGCTGTATTGATGCACAATAAGATTTAAAGTTTATGAGGATGTGATGCCAGATTTAATCAAATAGTAGGTAGCTACATCAAACTGTGTTTTGTGTTTTGCAATCCATATTAATAATAAATAAATAAATATTCTACGACATTCTACACAGCGCTTTCTAGACCCGAAGTAAGCATAGTTAAACTAGCTTGTGTTATGGGTTCTAGAATGAGGATTAACATACTTTTATACTTTATTTTTGTAAATACATACACATCATATATAGAAACACCCAGACCAATGCAAATAGACATATTCATGCATACAAATATTTGCACTGAGCGGGAATCGAACCCGATAGTGTCAGGGGGCGCCCCCTGACACTATCGCTATGTCGAACTACGTGCTACGTCGAATGCACTACCGCTACGCCACAGAGGCCGTCATAAAAAAATGAAATAAGACAAATTGAATATTTGAAATTATTAATAACTTAAAATGAAATTGAATCATATTTTTGACACCACAAATCAAATGTTGCAATTTAATGGAATAGAAGATAGTTTTACAAATGGTGTTTTAAAGGGCGCAAAGGTGTATGGATAACCACAGTTCGCAACTAGTTCCAACAGACATGCAACAGACAACAAAAACATTTTCATGTTCTGTATGTTGTCCGTCTGATGTAGAATATCATTTTATGTTTTGCAATATCAATAAACCTCCATCGTTTATGTTAAAATTCAATAGGTAGCTTTACCATAGGGGTGCGACTGGTTGGATCACCTCCAAGTTTGGTGCACCCTGGGCAACGTGGGCGATGACGCATCATTGATTGCTCCTCTGGAGTAGCTAGCGTCAACGTCAACGGCCAAGAGTCTGACCAACCGGCCCTTTTCAGGGCCAGCTGACCCGATGCACGAGGGGGTCGGGGCATGGCGGGCTTGGATGGCCCGCGGGGAGGGGTGGTCGCTCCAGGTACCCCTCTGCTGTTATCAGAGGGGACACTGCGAATGGCCCAGGGTCAGTCGGAGTGCGAGGGATATGCTCTATGGGTAACCTTACACCCCGGCGCCTGTAGACCCGAGACGGCGGCGTGCGGGGGGGTATCCGAAGGGATTTTCGCACAATAAAAAAAAAAGGTAGCTTTACCATAGTATGTTTTATGTTTTGCAATCCTTATCAATGAAACTCCATCTTTTATGATTAACTCTAATGAAATATTCGGAGCTTTGTCAAAGTATGTTTTGTGTTTTTTAGGGGTTTGTTGGGCAGCGGGGGGAATCTGACGGGATTCCCGCACGAAAAAAAGGGAAATTTTAGTAATTTTGTTATTATATTCTTTTTCTTTAAAAATATATGCTTACATATATAGCACACAATTAAATAATACTGTCTCAGTGTCGCAGTTATCGAGTGCAACTGTCCTGGCTTCGATTACTGAATTAACAGATAATTTTCCTGTTACAACATTTATATTTAACTTGTGTATAACATGAATTATATAAAGTATAATAGAAATTATTAACGCATCAGAGAATTAACGTCTTCTGGTGCTTTCATTACTTCGTATTTAGAAAAGTGAAGCGTAACGGAATGCCTCGTTTAAATTCACAGCTGTTTGTCTGAGGAAGTAACCCCTCGCTAACAGAAAACTGCAGCCATTAGTTTTTAAGCGTTGTGGGGGCTTTTTGGAGGAGGGTAAGAAGTACACCTGTACTCTTGTAGAGTAATAATTTATTGGAACTTCTATCAGCAAGTCCCTATAAATTCTAAGGCGTGAGCATTTTTGTTTTTGATTCAAAGTTTTCAAAATTTTGAACCTTTTTTTTCGTGCGGTGATCCCCGCGGATACCCCTGGCCAGCGGGGGTGGCTATGTCAAGCTTGAACCGACTAAAGCCGCACGCCGTCTCGGGTCTTCAGACGTGGGTTAGTTAGTTAGTTTACCTGGGCTGTTCCGCACTTAGCCTCTTGATTGGGCCATTGTGCGTAGCATCTTACCTCTCACTCCAACCAACCCAGATCTTCCCAAAAAGCCAGCAGCCTTTTCAGGTTTCCACATGCTTCCCGGAGAGACGCTGGTGACTGGAGGAATTTCGCCCGTTGTTCGGCCACGCTCATGCACTCTGTAAGCACATGATGTGGCGTTTCTTCTGCCCCCATGCAGCCTCTGCACAGGGGGCTGTCCGTCACACCTATTGTAAATAGATGCTTGTTTAGAGGACAGTGACCGGTCAAGATGCCTATGACCTTGCGGATCTGGTCCCTTTTTAATCTAATGAAGTTTCGGCTAAACGTTTTTGATGCTACCGGAACTGCATTCTTTGTTTGCCTGCATCCTTCAATGTTTGTCCATTCTTTTTGATGGGTTTCTTCCGTATTTTTCCGCAGCCAAGTTTTGACCTGTGCTTGAGGTATAGGTAGTATTGGTTCCGGTCCATATACTGTTGCCCCTGATCCTCTCTTGGCCAATTCATCGGCTGCGTCGTTGCCGAGGGAGTTGCTGTGTCCCTTGATCCATTGCAGCGTGACCTTGTTTGTGTTTGCAATGGATTGGAGTGTATTGTGACATTCCAATATGAGGACAGAGGTTATGGTGTTGCTTTTCAGAGCTTGGAGTATGGATGCACTGTCTGATATGATCTTTATATCTAGATCTTTGACGTCTCTGGCGGCAATCGTCTCCGCTGCTCTCGTTATGCCAATACATTCAGCTTGGAATATTGTACTTAGCTTGTCCAGGGTGGTTGTTATTTTGATATTTAGGTCATTCGAGAAGACACCTGCTCCGGTACCATATGTGGTTTTAGAGCCGTCTGTGTATATCCTAACTTCTTTGACGCCAGAGCTGTCTCTTTTTTCTTCAGTAAGTTGAATATGATAATTCCTTTCGAAGACGTGGTGACATGGTATTCTGTCTACGGGCGCCTCAAGAAGTGGTATCTTCTTTAGGATTCTCTGTACAATTTTTGAATGCTTTGTTCCAGTATTCTCTTTCCAGAGCCCATTACTTTTCAGTCTTAAGGCTGCTGCCTTGGCCTCCTCCTGTATGATTAGATGCAGCGGTCTCAGGTTTAGGAGGTGCTCTAGTGCGGCTGATGGAGTGGTTCTCATGCATCCAGTGGCTGCTGTACACGCTAGGCGTTGTAGACTCTGGAGCTTTTCTTTCACAGTGATCAGTTCTGTTCTGGGCCACCATACAACTGATCCATAGGTTAGAGAAGGCCTGATAATTGCCGTATACAGCCAAAGTGTTATCTTTGTGTTAAGACCCCAGTTCTTACCAACGAGTCTTCTGCATTGCCAAAAAGTTATGCAGGCCTTTTTCATTTTAGCATTTATGTGGCTAGTCCAATTCAACTTATTGTCAAGTATGATGCCCAGATATTTAACTTGAGTTGTTAGGGCTAGTTTGGTATTAAATAGTTTTGGTAGTTGTAGTTCTGGTAGCTTTCTTTTGTTGGTGAAAAGGATAAGTTCTGTTTTTTTCGGGTTTACTGATAATCGGTGTTCTTCGCACCATTCTTCCACAATCTGAAGGGCTGAGCGCATGACTTTGCATAGCACGTTCTCAGCCGTTCCGCTTATTAGTATTGCAAGATCATCCGCATACCCGATGGTGGTGTATCTTCTCTCATTTAGTCTCTTTAGAAGACTGTCTACTACTATGTTCCATAAGAGTGGTGATAGGACGCCTCCCTGGGGGCATCCTCTGACTACCTTTGCTCTTGTGATGGTGTTACTCATCACTATCTGGACTGCTCTTTTGCTTATCAGCTGAGTGATCCAGTCCCTTATGGCTGGTTCTACCTTACGCTTCCGTAAGGCTTCGTTAATGCTGCTGTGTACCGTTTTGTCGAAAGCCCCTTCTATATCTATGAAAGTAGCTAGTGTTGAGGCTTTGTTTGTGATAGCCGATTCTATCTTGTGCACTACCGTGTGTAGTGCAGACTCTGTTGATCTACCTTTCTTGTATGCGTGTTGCTGAGGATGTAGTGGGTTGTCTTTTAGTGTTCCATCCCTTAGGTATCGATCTACTAGTCTCTCCAACGTTTTAAGGAGGAATGATGTGAGACTAATGGGCCTGAATGATTTGGGATGTGTGTAGTCCTCCTTACCTGGTTTTGGTAGGAAGACTACTTTTGCCTCTCTCCATAATCTGGGTATGTATTTGAAGGCAATGCAGGCCCTGTAGATTGGAAGTAGATATTTTGCTATTCTTGTCAGTTGCCATTGTAGTAGTGCTGGGAATAATCCATCCAGCCCTGCAGACTTAAAGGGTTTGAAGGTTTTTATGGCCCACTCTATTTTGTCTGCAGTTACTACCTTGTTTGCGATTTCCCATTCTTGGGTTGTTGGTACACTATAGTGTTCTGGTGGCCAGTCAATGGAATCGATGGATGGTGTGACTTGACAGCCAGGGAAGTGTGTTTCCAGCAGTACTGCGCTGGTTTCATTTTCCGTATTAGTGTAAGTGCCGTCTTCTCTCTTAAGTGAGCCCATGAGGTTGAGTTCACCTTTGGCCAGGACTTTCCTTACTCTTGCGGCTTGGTTTGTCGAGTTTATGCTACTACAGAAACTCTGCCAGGCCTCAGTTCTACGATACCTGATGCGTTTCTTGTAGTATTTTTGTGCATTTTTGTATTTGTCCCAGTCCTCAGGGGTTCTGGTGTTTTTTGCTCGGTTGTAGAGCTTTCTCAGGCCTCCACGTAGTCGCTCGAGTTCTGGCCCCCACCAGGAGCTCTTTTCTGGACCTTTGGGTGTTACAACAGGACACGCTGGCTCGTAGCTTTCCAGCAGAGCTGCAGTGATAGAATGTACGTTGTGTTCTATATTATCTGTACTAAGTGTTGTGTCGGGTAGTTGTGAATCAGTTAGTGCCTTGTTTAGTGAATTTGTGTGCCGTGCTATATCTGTTTTGCGGGGGTTACGATATGGAACAGGGTCTGCTAGTTTACATTGAATTTGAAAGCAGATTCGGCGATGGTCCGCAAAGGATGGTTCCTTTGACACATGCCAACCCTTAATGAGGTTTGCTGCCGAGTGTGTTGCCAATGTGATATCTACTATGGTCTGACACCATGAGGTTACGAAAGTAGGTTCCGTACCTATATTTATAATGTTTAGGTTGGTTTGGAATAAGTATTCGGTTAGTAACTCACCTCTCTTGTTCGCGTCCTTACTTCCCCACAGAGGATGGTGAGCATTGCAGTCTGCGCCGATGATTAAATCCCAGGTGTGAGCCTCGCAGTGTTGTACCAGGTCGGCTAGCTCCTTTGGAGGTGGTTCGCTTTCGCCCGGCATATACACTGAAGCTAGTACTAGGATGGTTGCATTATCTGAGTGGATTTTCACAGCAGTGAGATCTCTAGAACAGAATTGGTTAAGTAAAGTGGTGTTTATAGCGTTAGGTACGAAGATGCAGGTTCTCGGTTTTTCAACCGTCGTATCTCGTATTAACTTACCGCCTATGTTATTTAGACCGCAGATGTAGTTCTTATTTATCCAGGGCTCCTGGATTAGGGCTACGGTCTTTTTGCTTACCTCCAGCACTCTGCGTAGAGTGACCGTTGCTGCTTGTTTGTGCTGGAGGTTTGTTTGGATGATGTTTATTGGATCAGGGGCTGTTAAGGACGTCATCATCATCATCGCTGATGTGTCCTCCCTGTTTCAGCGGCGAGCTACTTTCCAGCTCGCTCTTACTCTTTCGAGGAGCCTCTTTTTTTTGCTCTTGAGCTGTAGCTGCCGCTGTTGCTTCCCCGGCCTGCGCTTCTTCTTGGGAGAAGAAGCGAATATACCCACTTCCCGACATGTGGGCAACTCGGCGGTCTCTCCTGGTTATCGCCTCTTTCTGGTCCTCGGGAATTCCCAGAATTAAGTGAACCACCTTCTCTTTGGAGTTCGGGTCGGTGGTTTGGTCGTCCACTGTCATGTCGTAACACTGCCAGGTATCTACTTTATACCAAGGGTTTTGGGCCCAAAGCACTCTGCGCAGTGTTACGGCTTCGGTGATGCGGGTGTGGAGAAGAAGCCCTGCTTTCAGTCGCTTCTTCATGTCGGACTGCTTTATGACGGCCAAGGTGGTTTCGGGTATCGGGGACGTTATGCTTCTTACAGCTTTTTCAAGCCACGTAAGAGCATTGTCGTCTTCACACCACATCGCCAGCACGCCTTCCAATAGGAAGGGTCGTCCGCGGAAAGATGGAGCTTGCGCACCCGAAATCGTTGACGACAACACCGACTGCAGGATGCTGTCGTCAATGGCCTCCCTAAGCTGGTCTGCCTGGGTTTTGGTGAGGTCCCTCGGCGGAACGGTAGTGACGGTAGCGTAGCTTACCGTCCGCTTGGTGCGCGGGTCAGTTTTCGCGGTTGGCTTCCCCTCTGGGGGACCGGGTATCATCCAGACGAGCGCGCTTCGAAGAAACTCGCTCGTTCTGGACGGGCCCTGCCCCCTTTTGTTCCTTTTCAGGAAAATTGGGAGCCGTCGCAGCGTTCCGTTGACCTCGGGCACCTCTGGGTTTCCTCCTGTGTTTCTTACTCGGTGGTGGTGGAGCGGCTGTGGCTACTGCCGTCCCCTTTGAGGTTGATGGTGTGGGTTCGCGCTGCGTTTCCGCTGCTGCGGCACCCAACCCTGTCGTCGTTTTTTTAGGTTGCAAGACCTCCCTTCTCGCGCGCCTGTTGGGGCGACTGCGTTCCGTTCAGCCGAGCCCTTTTTCGGTAGTGGCCGCCTTCGGCTGAGCATCCCTTTTGCAAGGGCGCTTGTGGCCGACAACGGTCCATTGTATGACGCTCGTGGCGTCAGATTTTGGGATAGCCTCCGAGAGGCTGGACAGGTCCAGGCTTGCGCCCGGTCCTGAACACAGGGTGCCCCCCCCAGAATACGAGGGGCAGACTGAGCTGGTAGGCTCAGTGAGGGATTCTCCGCAAGCGGTACCCTCCTGGGGTACCCAGACGTGGGTGTAAGGTTGCCCATAGGGCTTTTCCCTCCCACCCCGATTGACCCTGAGGCCTTCTCCGGTTACGCGATGGCCCCTTCGGGTTTGGGAACTACGGTGTAACCGTTGCGCCCCGGTTGGGAGGGGGGGGCGAGTCACCCCTGTTTTTTAAGGTACCCCAAAAGTTACAAACGGGACAGATATAAGATCACTTCATTGTCCGCCTGTCTATCTCTCAAGACCTTTTACTCAGGAACGAATGGAGGTATAAAGTTGAAGTAATGTCAGATAATCAGGTCTACAACTGTACCTGCAGTATATAGCCTATATTTTTTCATAGCTGCAGTTACAATCTGTGAAATGGGAAAATGCAACAAAACACATCAGAAATTATTCAGTATCATTTATTTGACACGCATTTAAAGCATTTTTTTTCATATTTTTCCAATAATCCACTAAGATTTAGCGAAATATTTTAATAAATTTTAGTACTTTTTCATATGAAGTAGCATATTTTATATCCGTACATTTGTTCAAAATCAACTCTATCAACATGATAACATTTTTATGCTTCCCTAAATAAGGCCTACGCAAAAACAATTGTTTGAGATGTAACCTTAATATCAAAGCATATTTCTGAGTCTTGCAAGGAAAGAATACGTATAAAATACTACTGTAATAAGCCTCTCTTTCCCTTTGTAAATCTCTTGTAAATCTCCCTGGCATAATATGAACCGCACTTGTAGCTCAAGACTCTTTATTTCCAGTTTTCGCAATAAAATCTCACACAACATTGTATACCTTAATCTCATCAACCTTTCATTGTATAATAACACTGAAGATTTTTTACACAAATGAAATAATGCTCAAAAGAGTAGAGAAAAGAAATTTACTCGTTCAACCACTATGGAATTAAAAACATGGCGTATTACACACCGATGTTCACTTTACTTACTCGCAACTCAAACTTTAGCGAGGAAATCTGCTGTATCATATACGACAGGCAGCTATTGTGTATCAGGGTTCATGGAAAAGGAAGGATACTGTGAGATTTGAGTTGGTTTATGTCACTGTTAGTCTCAACGGCAATAAATTTTAATCAGATAATATTATATCAACATCCAGGGTAATTATTTTAAAACTTCTAGCAAATTTTCTGTTTGATCGTAGTCCAAGTTATGTGAAAATGTAAACACGTCCAATAACCTGTCCCTGCTTCGCTTCGGTTTATAGGTCTTTTTTTACTCAAGCCATCGTAATTTACGCATAATATATAGCGTATGTCCATCGGGGATAACGTACCTTTCAAATAGTGAAAGAGTTGTTCCAATAAGTGCAGAGGTGCCGAAGAATGCTGTCAACATATAAACAAATTTACAAAATTCGGCCACTCTCTTTATAATATTAGAATATATTTTTAAGTTTTTGGATATAGGTGTAAGAAAATAAACGATCTGTGAGAAAAATCAGAACAGAGTGGGGTATACAAACGCTATATCTGCGGCGTTTGTCTCATAAAGTGGCATCTCAGAATAATAATAGTAATAAATATTCTACGACATTCTACACAATGCTTTCTAGACCCTTGTGTTATGGGTTCCAGAATGCGGATAAACATACTTAAATACATATTTTTTTGTAAATACATATATATATATAATAGCGAGTTTACAAGATGAAGGTAGGACTGAAATTATAGAACTGTTATTATAAAGTTCCAAAGTGGGTGTAAAGGGCCAACCAACATCTTTGAGGACCAAGTCAACCTCAGCTGCAAGCCGGTGCACCTGCTAAACAACAGACGAGGCTCTGGCGCAGGCTTCCCTCTCAGGATTAGGAGGTCAGACGGCAATCGCTCCCGGCAAAGCCGACATACAAGTCATAAATAAAAGTGGACCTCGGGCTACAAAGTCAAAACTTTTCAAGCAACTTCGATCGCTATGAGGATGATGTGGAGTAAATACATAACTTCTACATAAATAATGTCACACCTGTATCCCCGAAGGGGTAGGCAGAGGTGTATTACAAACCCATGATTCGTCAAGTGGTGTACGTAACGGACTGCCGCGACGAGGTCTCAAACCCGATCCCAGGTCGCCCCGGGTACACACTTCTGATTTTTCGTAGTTATGTGTGTATTTAAAATGTTTATTATCGTTCGCTTAGTAATGTGCCAGTAGAAGGCAATAGGCTGAGTTAATAAGCGAATTATATTACGATACAATATTTGAGCTGAGTGAGACGAAGTCGAGCGAAAGCTCCTCATATGCGACTTCAGGATTTTCTTTGTCACAGGTCTCCTCCTAAACTACTAATCCAATCAGAACCAAATTTGGCATGATTAAAGAGGTCAATCAGAGGAAGGTTTATGGATATATTTTGAAAAAATTTATGACACCTCAGAGGAATGATCACCGTTAAAAAAATCCAGATGGAATTACATAATAACCGCTCGAGACACTGTGACCAAACTTTACAAGCTCAGAAAGCATGTCCAGAGTTGTGACTTTCAAAAAGAATTTTCAAAATCAGACTTGCCACGGAGGAATGATCACTGCTCAAAATTTTCTAAATCTGATTCACGATGTCTCACTCAGCTCAATATTGCAAGCAGCGATTCGCCTTGCAGACCTAGTATAATTATTACACTACAGTGTAACATACGTTGCAGTAACACCAGTACAGCTTGTAGCCTGTCAGAACCACACTGTCGCTGACAAAATAGCTCTCGCCTGGCTTTAAAGCCACAAATGGAGACCGAGCTTAACCCCCTGACGTATACTGAACAAAACACTTTTGATAATACATAAGTGAAGCAAAATTGTTCTCATTTACTAGCAGCGGTTCAAATCCGAGACTCAGTTGTGTTAAACCGCCTAAAAAAGCGGTCAAGTGCGAGTCGGACTCGCCTATGAAATGTTCCGTAGCAGCAAGTAACGTTATAATGTTTTATTGTTTAATTTTTATATTTGAGTTGATTGAATGAAAGGTAAATTGCTGTTTACGATTTATGACGTAAAAAAAACTTACTGCACCTCGTTCTTTTATTTTAGAAGTTATAGGGGGGGGGGGCACATTTTAGCACTTTGGAAGTGTCTCTCGCGCAAACTATTCAGTTCAAAAAAATGATATTAGAAACCTCAATATCATTTTTGAAGACCTATCCATAGATACCCAACACGTATGGGTTGACGAAACAAATATTTTTGAGTTTCAGTACTAGGTACTGAACCCCCAAAATTTATTGTTTTTTTTTCTATTTCTGTGCAAAAATCTTAATGCGGTTTACAGAATACATCTACTTACCAAGTTTCAACATCATAGTTCTTATAGTTTCGGAAAAAAGTGGCTGTGACAGACAGACAGACATGACGAATCTATAGGGGTTCCGTTTTTGGCCATTTGGCAACGAAACCCTAAGAATAAAATAACTAGTGTATGCCTTCATTTTTTCGTTGGAATCTCCTTAGTCCCTGCATACTTTCCTCTAACAGTAGGTTTAGTAAATATTCTGTACAAAGAGGTACCCAAGCGTTTTGTTTTTAGGGATTTCTTTAGAAAAGCCCTATTGCTATCGAGTTGTCGTCGTCGACGTCGTCGTTGCCAATTTTCTGTCACAGTTTTGGGTATGAAGGAGATGAGCTATCGAGTTGCTGTTTTCGGTAATAGATTCGTGCTGGGGTGAACCATTGCAAGATAAAGAAAATATCGCAAAAAATCGCAAAAAAAGAAACGCAAAATCGAAAATCCCTTGTATTCGGCTGAGCTCGTCTCAGGAATTCAACTTGTTTAAGTTGAGTAATAGTAACCAATTAAGCTAAATTGATTGTGGTCGAAATGCGTTCAAGTCGATGTTATAATGGCCATGATTCGAACCCAGGACCTTTTGACTTAAGGCTGACTCCTTATCTATTAAACTAACGTAGTCTGTAGAACTTGTTCTTATGGATCTTTTGACTAAACTCTTATTAAATCCATTGATAATAAGAACTACTCAGATTTAGATCGGAAAAAGAGAACATCTAGGACGGGACCTGAACCCGCGACCAGTCACTTACAGGCGGAACGCTCTGACCAACTGAGCCTTACTGACAACGTATATAATATATCGGAGAATTTCGAATATCTACTTGTCTAGGTGGCTCAGTTGGTTAGAGCGTTCCCCCTGTTTTCTGAACATCCAGGACGGGACGGGTTCAAGTCCCGTCCTAGATGTTCTCTTTTTCCGATCTAAATCTATAGGAAAAGTAAGAATACAAATTACTTAAAATAATAATAAATATTTTATAAATAAATAAATAATAAATATTGTACGACAAAGTACACAACGCCATCTAGACCCAAACTAAGCAGAGCTTGTCATATGGGTTCTAGAATGCGGATAAACATACTTAAATACTTTTTTTTTGTAAATAAATACATATTATACATAGAAACACCCAGACCAATGCAAATATACATATTTGCACTGAGCGGGAATCGAACCCGCGACCTTTGGCTTAGCAGTCGAATGCACTACCGCTACGCCACAGAGGTCGTCTTTAATTGAAAATTCTTTAATTGAAAGAACTACCCAGCTTCTTTAGAAATATATTATATGAATGCAGTCTTTTCTAAGCTCACAAGGGACTAACGCTGTATTTTTCACCATTAGCAAATCCGTTTAATTAAACTGGGTACCTTTTTTTTTTTTTTTTTCGAGCGGAAATCCCTTCGGATACCCCCCGCGTGCCAGCGGGGGCGGTTATGTCGGGCTTGAACCGACTAAAACCGCACGTCGTCTCGGGTCTACAGACGCCGGGGTGTAAGGTTGCCCATAGAGCATATCCCTCGCACCCCGACTGACCCTGGGCCATCTCCGGTTTCGAGATGGCGTCCTCGGGTTTGGGAACCACGGTGTCCCCGTCTTGCCCCGGTTTGGGGGAGGGGCGCTAGTCGCCCCACCGTCCCAACCTACTCACATTTTACTCAATGACTTTAATTGATCAAATTGTGATAACGCAGTTGAGTCCACAAATGTATCTAAGCTGCTCAAATTCTCAATTAGCCGTCTTGACACTGCAAAACGTGTGCGGCTCGAAATGTCCACGCTAGGGAATAGAGAGAAGCCACACAATTAATGTAAACAAATTACACCCAGACTCAGAACAATTATTATTTGTGAAACACACAAATAATGTTCAATGTGGGAATTGAAAGTCCACCACTCGAAACTTCAATGTCTGTAACCGAGGTGACTACTTCAGAAACTGCGCTCTCCGCACAATTAATTAGTAAAGAAATGTCCATTCTGTATCAGTAAGAGATCACTTAAAATTTATGGGAGATATATACTACGGTACAACAAATGAATGTATTGAGGATGTCATAAATAAGATGTTGTACACTAACTGACATAAAATATATAATTTGAAATTGATGAATTGAATATGAAAAAAAAAACTATTTTTAGCGGAGTCTATCGAGATTTATTTAGTGTAATTTTATAATGTACACAGATCCTGACGTTTTGGTAGCTTTTCAGCAGTCATGATCTCAGGGTGACCAATAATAATAAAATAACACCAAAAAAATTGCGACAGAATCCGTTAAAAATAGTTTTATTTTAAGGTGTACATAACATTCACGTAAGGTTTTGCAAATATCATGATAAATATATAAAATCTAAATAATTAAAATTGAAGTTTTGGTTTTTCAATACACGATACTTACAACAAACTACCACTTTTTAAAGTTTTGTCTGTGTCTATCTTTCTGTCAGTTTGAATTAGGTAATCTCTGGAATGGCTGGGCTGATTTTGACGGGACTTTCACTGGTAGATAGTTAATATTACGAAGCGTAACATAAGCTACTTTAATTTTAGAAAAAGAATTAGGGTGCCGTGCAAAAAAAAACAACCTTAATCTAAGTCCACGCAGGTGAAGTAGCGGGTACAACTAGGATTCAAATAAAATTGCGTTTATCGTTACGATTCGCAACGTATAATTTACGTATCGCAGTTAACTATATTCTGTATTCTTTTGAAAACCAACAACCCAGTTCTCAGTTACAAAGCTTCGACCGACTCTTAAGTATTTCACATTTTATTATTTTCCACAGGATCAAGTTTCTATCGCAAAAGTCCGTAAAACATTTTTAAACAAACACTTTTTCATAACAAGCGGTAAAATGTTCCACACTGTCAGTTACAAAGTACAGACGAGGTGCGAGCTGTGGTCTCAGTTTAATCAAAGCGCTAACTTGTCCTGACACCGTCCCTCGGTAATTGTTTCGACAAAACTAGCTCCAGCAGTTGAACTTCAATTAGTTGGTTAGGATTTGCTGCCTTTCATTCATCATGGATAAGTTGTTTGATGTAGTGTTAAATTATATAACCTAGTTTTAAAAATTAAGTAAAAGGGTAGCAGTATATTCAACATGCAACACCGGCCGTGAAAGCCTTAAGATTTATAGTTAAAAGGGTGTTTTGTGGCCCACTGAGATCTTAGGCACGTGCTTAACGTCGCTTAACGACCTCCATCCTCCATGAGTGCAGGCCTGGGGTTGACAGGTGAAACCTCCCGTCACTCTAGCAGAAGCAGGACGGGACGGTAGCGTGTCCTTTTTCCGGAGGCAAGACGGGGACACCATGGTTCCCAAACTTGAGTGTGACCCAAACGGTGTCAGGGAAATACCTTATAGGCCACCTTACACCCCGGCATCTGAAGACCAGAGACGGTATACGGTATTAATCGGTTCAAACCCGACATAACCTCCCCGGACACTCCTGGCCAGCGGGGGTCATCGGAGGTGGTTTCCGCAGTGAAAATATAAACTGTGCTTTCGCAGAAAATTTAGTAACATAACCTAAACTCACGCCTATATCCTCGAAGGGGTAGGCAGAGGTGCTAGCACCCACATTTCGCCAGTTTATGTTTAGGTCCCAATGTAATAGGTGGCGAGCCTATTGCCATTAACCGGGTACTTATAAACCTGCGATAAATACACACATAACTTCGAAAAGCATCGAAAAGTCATTGGTGTGTGCCATGGTAAAACCTGGGATAGAACCCGAGACCTCGTCTCAGCAATCGACTAATAACACCTACCCTAGCTTGACATCAGCTACACTTACTACTTGTAATTTAATACCTAATCTATTTAACTGTTCAACAGAGAATGGACAACTTTTAATTATAATTACTTTTTGCTTAAATGTATTCAGACCTATAAACCCGTCATATTAATTTTTCAGCGAGTCCGCCAAGTTAATATCATGTTTACTCGGACAGAAATTGGATGAGTTGACATGTTTATTAGATAAGGTCAGAACAGCGCTATACTGCGAGATTGTACGTAGTATTTGCCGAAACTATTGGGAGTGCAGAGGTGAGCTCAGTAGCTGAAGTTTACATATCAAAATATACAGTGAATGTAAACTTTCGATGAATTTGTTAAACTTGTGGTTATGTTCGCTTTATGAACGTATTTTGTTTGTTTTGAATCACCATCTCTGTTCTGTGCATAGTGTTGTAATTTCAGAGCGATATTTGAGTTCACGAATACCATTGATCAATCTTTGTTAATATCACACTATCATTTATTCTTGTTGTTACCAATTAGGAAGATTTGGCAGTACAATTTTCAGATTAATAAAAACGAACTGATGATGACGACGATGGTATTTGGATTGGATCTAATATGTATATTCCGTGATAAAAGTCGCTGAATATTATTCTATTTTCATTAAATTGCTAACATTTAAATAAATAAATAGCTTAATAATATATAGCCTATAGCTGTTTTTAGACATCTCAGAGGATCTCAAAAAAAAAAAAAGGTACGGTCTCTTTTGAACACCTTCAAAAGAGACCGTACCTTTTTTTTTTTTTCGTGCGGAAATCCCTTCGGATACCCCCCCGCCGTCTAGCGGGGGCGCTTATGTCGGACTTGAACCGACTAAAACCACACGCCGTCTCGGGTCTACAGACGCCAGGTGGAAGGTTACTCATAGAGCATATCCCTCGCACCCCCACTGACCCTGGGCCATCTCCGGTTTCGAGATGACCCCCTCGGGTTTGGGAACCACGGTGTCCCCGTCTTGCCCCGGTTTGGGGGAGGGGCGCTAGTCCTTTAAAATATTTCAGCGTGTGGTCAGAAAAATGGTGGCTTATGGATTCACTCTTTGTCAATTTTGTAATGCTCCTCTTTCATCATAAAAAACTTATGTTAATTTTTGAAGCGAATTTTTTTAAACTCATTTTCAAAAGTTCGTAATATTCTTTTGTTTTCTCAGCCAGTCCTTGTACTATAAACTTCGTAACTTATTTTTCTTTAGTTGAACAAAGACAAAAAGTTTTAGAGAGGCTATGGCAGCAACTGAGCTGCAAAAATAATAAAAATAATTCGATTCGAAAGCACAATTGTGTCGCTGGCGTTAATTAATAACGGTATACAGCTCGTGCGAGGTTTCACGGAGAATTAAGAAATAATGCAGATTTCCGTGGAGTGTGATGATACTGCAGAAAATCTATTTAAATATGGAGTTTTCATCAGCTCGAAATATCATAACTATGTAGTGAGCTGGATAACAGGTTTCCGAATATAAACTATCTTGAAAAAAAATTGGAGTAATTATTAAAAATCTTTCAAGAGACTTCTTTTGTCATTGCTAGGCCAGCGTTTGACCACCATCTCACCTGCTCAGTAATGATGTGGTCGACAATGGAACACGCTTAAATGCTTTGGACAAAAGCCTCTCATTTTCAAGTTAATACAACTCAGACAACTCATTCAGGGACATACAGCCCCATGTTTATGGAAAAAAAAATTCACAAATTAACTTCAATAACTGTTATTATTACAAAATCCGGAACATTACAAAGTTCTTTGTCCGCATCGATGCGATTTGAATTCAATAAATGGCACTGAATCAGATCGCTTTCCATGGAAATTAAGGGAGTCACTTTTATTTTGCAAGAGAAAGAATAATTCTATCGTCGGGTAATCGGTCCGGAGATTGCAGGTAGATATTAAAATTCCTCTGGGGTGCTATTCAGCTATTTGGCTTAACATCTTTGGATTTTATATTCTATTTCTCCAATCCACAGAAAAATAGTTCCTCCTAGATAATAAATTAAGGACTATTATTTCGAAAATGTTTGTTGAATTTCGCAAAAAATAAATATAAACTTGATTGGATAATCTGGGATTGACAGACATTAAAACGACCACAGTTTTCAGTTCAAATCCTATAAAATATACCTACATAAGAGTATCTCGTTCCTATGACCGATAGGTTTTCTTCTTCTCTTGTCTCTTGATCTTCTTGTCTCTTACAAACATTTTTTTATTATACCAATATTTTAGATTTTACCTCAAATAGCCCAATAGTAAGCAGTTAGTGAAGTATAAAAAATATATGCACCTTTAAAAATGCCAACAATGTTAAAGCGATGGTGTCAACCATCGAGCACTTGCTGGATGGTTTCTAGTTTGATAATCTAAACGTAATATACCTTTTTACGTCCCACTTACAGAACTTTGGATTACAGAGTGAAGAAAATATGCGTGATGGTACAAATACTGAGCCCTTATGGTTATGCAAAGAAAATAGGTACTGAATTTGATTTAGTTCGAGTTTTGTTTAAAGATTATTAGTAACTTAAATTACTAACAGCTACTACTACTACAGCTAAGCTACATTGCTTGTGTTAGGAGTGGGTTCATAGTGGCCAGGATTCGAAACCGGAACCTCTCGATCGTAGCGTCGACTCCTTAATTACTAAGCTACCGACGATTAAATTGTTTGTATCGTATTGGGTTGACACATTAATCCTAGTGGAATACTGGCAAATACTCAGCTTACTGCAACCCAGAGTACTAGAGCCATTCCAGATATGACAAAAGTATTCCAGATATGACAATAGTATGCTGTGTCTGTTCAAAAGATTATAATAATACGCTGCCAAAAATAAAACACTGAGTGATATAATTAACTAATGAAACAAGTTGCTCAGGAAAAATTAATAAAAATGAGCAAAGCTCTCATGAAAACGGCCAGTGACACCGAAAAAAACGTAAATTAATGTTAATAAAGACAGTTCATATCAATTAACTTAACGGATTAAACGCTAACATTGAACTGGACTGGAGAAATAAAATTAAAGAAATTTGTAGTTTGTAATATATGGGGTAAACTTTTACGGGAACTTTTTTTCGTGCGGAAATTTCCACGTATACATATCCCCGCCGGCCAGCGGGGGTGGTTATTTGAACTGACTTGAACTGACTTAAACCGCACGCCGCGCCGTCTCGGGTCTCATATGCCGGGTGCAAGGTGAGCCAATAAGGCATTTCCCTCGCAACCTGAGCCATCTACGGCTTTGAGATTGCTCCCACGGGTGGAGGAACCGTGGTTGCCCATACCTTACTGCTTTGATTCGTAATTCAGTTTCAGTCTCATTCAATAACTTGGGAGAAAATCATTAATCACTTAAGATTTATACGCTTAGTAATGTGCCCGGTAGATGGCAATAGTCTCGCCCCCTATTACATTGGGACCTAAACATAACTGGCGAATCGTGTGTGGTGTGTAATACACCTCTGCCTACCCCTTCGGGGATACAGGCGTGAAGTTATGTTATGTTATGTTTATGTTATGATTTATATAGAAAATACAATTAACAATATGGAAATTATTATATCAACTTATAGATGCGAATGGTGTAATAATTCACCGCTATCTATTAATTACATAAATAAATATTTTATTAAAATGGATAAACGGGGCTTTGTCACGAAAAATAGAATTATTTTGAATCATTCCTGCTGATAAAACATCAGCTCGGGTGCGTATAATATACAATGAAAATTGGATTTGTTTGTGATTGTCATAATGTGTTATAATGTAATTAGCATAATTTTTTGTGTCGAACCCCGCAATGAACTGGCCTTAAGGTTGTACATAGCGGGTATAACATACGTAAGTACATAAAAAAAGCGGCCAAGTGCGAGTCGGACTCGCCCATGAAGGGATCCGTAGCAGCAAGCAATATAATGCTTTTTTGAATTTTTATATTTGGTTTGATTGAAAGAAAGGTAAATTGCGATTTATGATTTATGACGTATTATAAAAAACTACTTACTAGATCTCGTTCAAACCAATTTTCGGTGGCAGTTTACATAGTTAATGTACATCATATATTTTTTTTTAGTTTTCTCATTCTCTTATTTTAGAAGTTACATTTTACCACTTTGGGGGTGTCTCTCGCGCAAAGTTTAGAAAAAATGAAATTAGAAACGTCAATATCATTTTTGAAGACCTATCCATAGATATTAACCCACACGTTGCACGACAGGTGGCGCAGCCTGTCACCCTAGTAGAAGCAGACCGGGACGGTGGCACGTTGCGCGCCCTCCTCTTTCCGTGGGCGAGACGGCGTCACCGTGGTTCCCAAACACGATGGGACCATCTCGAAACGGGATATGGTCCTGTCATATGGCCTATGGCCCTCATATCCTATCCTACTTCCTACTAATATTACATGTTGTATACATATATACATTGTTGCATGTTTATTGCTCATTCATGTTTAATTGTATAGATTTAAGTTGTATTTCTCTATTTAACACTTATTATTTTCTACCATGCTTCACTTCATCTGGAACTAAAGTTAAAGATATGTTAAGCACAAACCTGAAACAAACAAACAAATATGTTATTAAACACACTACATACACAACATACATACACTACAAAAAACACATACTCACTCTACTTCACATCATTTCAACAACACTAATTCAATCGTCTATCCCACCATCAATTTTGCGATGTAAGTCGATCACCAATTTGTCTCTTAACCCAAAACGGCTCGCGAAAGGAGTCTGTGTTTACACACTCAAAAATGACTAACATAAATAATATAAATACTGACCTAGATTCAAACCATTCAACAGAATCGTATACCTGTACTCCGGAAGACTGCCACAGATACCACAAAAATCCCACGCAAGCCCTTAAGTTATTCCATATAAACATTCGTAGTTTAAATAGAAACTTTGATCAACTCCGCGCTTTAGTGTCAGAAACAAAAATTACGTTTGACGTCATAGTACTGACCGAATGCTGGCTAAGCAAGGTAAACAACTTACCTACTCTGGACGGATATAACGTACATTCGACGAAAATCATATCCAACCAAAACGACGGTATAATAATCCTTACAAATAGAAATTTAACGTGTAAGATATACGAACCTTACTTCAAAGACGCAAGCTGCCTAGTATGCCAAATAGAAAATAAAACAAAAATTGTAGCCATATACCGATCTCCATCTTTAAACACTAGAGACAACTTCGACAATTTCATCGATAGCCTTAATAAGGTATTCAGCGATCGCCCAAGTCTAAACTTGATTCTTGTCGGTGACATAAACATCGACATATGTGCCGGAAACAAAGAACCGTGGTCAGAGGAATATCTAACATTCAATTCCACCTATGGTCTCTCCCCAACCCACACCTTTCCCACAAGGATCACCAGGTGCTTGGATCACACATTTATGAAACCTATCCTACCCACCATTACTCTAGTACTAGAATCCTCCTTGACAGATCACACACCTATAGTTCTATTTATAGATAAAGTCAAACACCGCCGTAACCACCACTCCCTCGTTAAGACTACTACTGACCACGAAGCTATAAAAAGGGACCTGGCCAATCAAGATTTTTCTAAAATACTAGGAATAGATGATGTAAATGTAGCAGTGGATACCCTTATATCCATAATCTCGCCCGTCATTGAAGAGCACACTAAAAAAACAAGGATAAGTAGGAGAAACATAATCCTAAAGCCATGGATCACCCCTGGTTTACTCCGATGTATTAGGAATCGGGATAGGCTTCACACAAAATCAAAAAACGCTCCTAATAATATGACCTTAAAAATAACATACACACGCTATAGGAACTTTTGTAATTCACTACTTTCTAAATTAAAAACAGCATATGGAAAAACTCTAATAGATAAAGCGGGTAATGACACCAAGGCGTTGTGGAAAGCTATAAAAACGATAACGGATTCTCAAAATACCAAAAGTAGCCCCGATGAGCTCCTACAAATATGTACAAACCCGCAAGACTCCACAAACAACGTTTGCAACTACTTCACAAGGGTAGGAGAAAACCTCGCTGATGCAATAATTGCATCAAATCCCTGCCCAATACCTCCCGCAAACAACTCAGTAAACATACGCAGCCCATCAAACTCAATGGCCCTCTTGGAAGTATCCAAATCCGAGATAAAAACTATTATGCTACTGCTCCGTCCAGAGTGCGCTGTAGGATGGGACGCCATCTCAATGCAAACACTTAGAGAATCCCAACAGGTATTAATTCCCTCCATCACGCACATCTGTAACCGAGCAATAAATACTGGAGTATTCCCAACCTCCTTCAAAAAGGCTATCGTACACCCTATCTATAAAAATGGGGATAGAGACTGTGTCGCCAACTATCGACCTATTGCGGTACTAACCGCGCTTTCTAAAATTTTGGAGAAAGTACTTAATAATGCACTGACGGAATACCTGAACAAATATAATATTTTGGCCAAAAACCAATATGGTTTCCGGGTGGGTGTTTCGACAGAAGATGCCGTCCACGACCTAACCAGCGCTATAGTCGAAAACCTGGACACAAGAGTAAAGTCTCTTTGTGTCTTTCTAGATCTCTCCAAAGCATTCGATACGGTCTCTGTCCCCATCCTCTTAAATAAACTAGACAGGAATGGGATACGAGGTTTACCCTTAGAGCTTTTCAGGGATTACCTCTACTCCAGAAAACAGGTCGTCAAAATAGGAAGCTATTTAAGTGACGAGGAAATTGTATCCTATGGCGTCCCGCAAGGAAGTATAATAAGCCCGACCCTCTTCCAAATATATATTAATGATCTTTGCACGATTTCCCTACCTCACACGAAAATTGTCACCTACGCAGACGACACAGCAATCCTAGTATCAGGCGCCAACTGGCAGTTAGTAAAAGAAAGAGCTGAATACTCAATGACTAGAATCATGGACTGGTTAAACGACAACTTGCTAACCTTAAATCTATCCAAAACAACTTATGTCCCATTTGCCATCTCAAAACTAAGCCATCCTCCGCAAGACTTCTGTATCAAAGCCCACACCCGTACTTGCATTACACAAAATAGCAGACAGAGTGTCAGACGTCAGAGCTTTGCAAACACACGTAAAAACTGCAACTGCTACGAACTTACACGAAGCAAAAGTACAAAGTATCTAGGCGTGCTGATAGACAGTGCATTGAGATGGGACAAGCACATAAATCTCATGATCACTAGATCACGGCGTCTGGTGTATGTTTTCAAAACACTGAGGGACACCGCACCCCCCGACCAACTAAAACATGTATACATGGCCTTATGCCAGTCTATAATCCAGTATTGCATTATTGTGTGGGGAGGAGCCGGCAAAACACTCCTCGTTGGCTTAGAAAGAGCACAGAGATCAATACTTAAGGTCATGACAAGAAAACCCTACCGATACCCATCACAACAACTATACCGTGATACCGAGCTGCTAACTGTGCGTCAGCTCTTTGTGCTCAGAGCCCTGTTAAAAAAACACCCAAAAGTACCCCCACCTGACCCAAAAAAACGCAGTCTTAAACCAGCGTGTCCCACGGTAGCCTGCAAAACGTCTTTCGCCCAAACACAATACAGCTGCTTGAGCGCCAAAATTTACAACATAGCTCATAAAAACATAGGAATTGCAGGTACAAACCAAATCGAAGCCAAAAGCAAAATCACTAAATGGCTACAAAAACTCGACTATGACAACACAGAGAACCTAGTCACATACCTTGCATAAAACTCCTACAACACCTCCACCAATAACTTTTCCTCTCTCTTACATTCACCTCGCAACATATTATATCACTCACTCACTCACACACACACACACACACCACACACAAACACCCACCCACCCACACACACACACACACACACACACACGCGCGCACACGCACACACACACACACGCACGCACACGCACACATACTTACACATCAGTAACATATTAATGGATAATAAATTTATAATAAATTAATACTTACTTCGAAGCAACTGTATGCACGCCGCTCAGTGACAGTCAATTGTTGATTACGCAACGTCTGTAGAACACTGCCTCCCAAAATACAGGCATTAGCCTAGTTTGGGTATCAGTACTCATCATTTCAGAAATATTAACCACCACATTGATGTCAAAACGATTGTAACTGTAAACTTTTGTATCAATAAATTTATTATTATTATTATTATTATTATTATTATCTCTTTATTCACTTTAAAATTACTTATAAATTACATTTTTAAATACATATTAAAACAAAAAAACATCTATTTAAAAATATAAAAAATAGTGCTCCACCGGCAGCGTGGCAGGGCCCAAGCTACCGGCGGTCGGGGTCACAGAGAGAGAAACCTCCGGACAATGCGTGCCGTGTCGAGGATGACCGCCTTCTGCATCTGACCTTTGACCCAACCATCTAACGAGAGTCTCTTGAGGTGTTGGTCGAGGCTCTTCGCTATCAGCCCGTTCGCCGAAATGACTATCGGGACAATGATCGTTGAATCGACATCCCACATGGCGGTAACCTCATGAGCCAAGTCAAGATACTTGCTGATTTTGTCCTTCTCAGCCTTCACGAGGTTCTCGTCATGCGGGATGGTGATGTCAACGATCATTGCCCGGCGCTGGGGCCGGTCGACTACGACGATATCAGGCTTATTGCAAGCAATAGTCCTGGCCGTGATAACAGAGCGGTCCCAGTAGAGCAATGCATGACTATTTTCAAGAACCGACACCGGTGTGTACCGATAGTACGGCACCTCAGACTCAACATGGCCATATCGAAGAGCAAGTTGCTGGTGGATGATCCTGGCCACTAG
The DNA here is from genome assembly GCA_946251805.1 of Cybosia mesomella. Lineage (NCBI taxonomy): Eukaryota > Metazoa > Arthropoda > Insecta > Lepidoptera > Erebidae > Cybosia > Cybosia mesomella. The sequence goes on along the minus strand of OX276392.1, from coordinate 34,945,025 downwards.
GTTATGCCTGTGCAAGTACTCGCCGTTGGCCAGATGAGAACAACCCGAAATAATATGCCTGAGTGACTCTCCGGGACGACGGCATGCCCGACAGATGTCGACCGTACCGTCCTTCAGGATATATTTCCGATAGTTGTTCGTCATCATGACCTCGTCAGCAATTGCACAGGCAAACCCTTCAGTTTCCCCAAAGAGGTCCCCGAAGCGTAGCCAGTTCACCGAGGCCAGAAGGTCCACATCGGGCCCTGTTAAGGCTCGATAGAACCTCCCGTGCAGCTCCTTGCCCTCCCATACGGTCTTGCGGTCCGTGACGCTCAATACCGTCGGTCTGCGCCAGTTCTCGTTCGCCAAGGAGAGCGGAGTGAGACCCTTGTCTACTGCCACCACATCACGATGCATCCCGCATTCGTTGCTCTGGAAATAATCCCTAAGTCTGCACACCTCACGGTTGTGGAGGTTCTTGGCATTTAAAAAGCCTCGACCCCCCCACCTCCGCGGGATGTACAGTCTCATAACAGACGAGCGCGGGTGTAGCATGCGATGAGTAGTGAGCAGTTGCCGGACCTTTCTATCCAGGGCGTCCAGCTCAGTCTGAGTCCATCTCAGTATGCCAAAGGAGTAAGTCAGTAGAGGCATCACCCAACCGTTGAAGGCTCGCACCTTGTTGCCGCCCGACAAAAGACTGTTGAGTACTTTTGTGAAGCGGCAGAAGAAGCGTTCCTTCACCGATTTCTTGATATCCACTACTGAGATACCCAAAGACTCTGCCATACCGAGATACTTATAGGTTTCGGTTTCAGAGAGAGATCTGAGAGTCATAGTCTCAGAAAGTAGCAAATTCGTAGAATTCACAACTTTTCCCCGCTGCACATGTAAGACCGCACACTTATCCACACCGAATTCCATCCCAATGGCGTTGCTGAAAACCTGCGTGATTTTCAGCAGATTTTTATTATTATTATTATTAAATGTGAAAGTTTGTGAAGATGTTTGAATGTCTGTTACACAACCACGCGCTAACGGCTGAACAGATCTGGCTGAAATTTAGTACAGTGATAGATTATATTCTGGAATAATACATATAACATATTTTTAACCATGGAATAGGTCCCCAAGGGAAGCGGGATTGGGATGAGAATTTCATGCGGGCGAAGCCGCGGTCTATAGTTCATAATATTTGTATGACTTTACCTAATAACAATCTTCAGATATGAAATGGTTTCCCTCTACTAACGTACCTAAACATATTAACATACCAAATTGAATACCGAAATCCCAAAATGATTAAACAATGGACTGTTTCATGTCTCGTATTGACTTTTCTGTTTATGTTAGTAGAACTTATTGTTTATTAACTAAGACAGAATATTCTGATTAGCTGAGACTATTATTCAATTGATTGATGTTGACTATCGAAATAAAACTATTTTTAACGGATTCTATCGCGATTTATTTGATGTGATTTTATTATAAAAACATACACTCATGCCTATATCCCCGAAGGGGTAGGCAGAGGTGCTAGCACCCACATTTCGCCAATTTATGTTTAGGTCCCAATGTAATAGGTGGCGAGCCTATTGCCATTAACCGGGCACTTATAAACCTGCGATAAATACACACATAACTTCGAAAAGCATCGAAAAGTCATTGGTGTGTGTGATGGTAAAACCTGGGATCGAACCCGAGACCTCGTCTCAGCAGTCCATTACCCATACCACTAGGCTACCGCGGCTTTTTAATATTTACTGCTGAAAAGCAACCGAAACGTCGGGTTCAATGGAAATAATAAAATAACATCAAATAAATCGAGCTAGAATCAGTTAAAAATAGTTTTATTTCAATGTGTGACATTCGCGTAAACTTCCGACAATATCATGATGTTGCCTATTTGTTTTTTTTATACCACTCAGGTGGCAGACGAGCTCACGGCCGCCTGATGGAAAGCGGTTACCGTGGCCTATGGACGTGTGCAACATCAGGGGTATCACACTCGCGCTGCCAACCCTGTAAAAAATTTCTAATGCTCTTCTTGAATAACCCCATATTGTAGTCGTTTGAGAAATTTTGAAAGTTAAATAAACCAGGTGGCAGACGAGCTCACGGCCGCCTGATGGAAAGCGGTTACCGTGGCCTATGGACGTGTGCAACATCAGGGGTATCACACTCGCGCTGCCAACCCTGTAAAAAATTTCTAATGCTCTTCTTGAATAACCCCATATTGTAGTCGTTTGAGAAATTTTGAAAGTTAAATAAACCAGGTGGCAGACGAGCTCACGGCCGCCTGATGGAAAGCGGTTACCGTGGCCTATGGACGTGTGCAACATCAGGGGTATCACACTCGCGCTGCCAACCCTGTAAAAAATTTCTAATGCTCATCTTGAATAACCCCATATTGTAGTCGTTTGAGAAATTTTGAAAGTTAAATAAACAGATATTTTAGGACATTCTACACAATGCTATCTAAGTAAGCATAGCTTAACTAGTTTGTGTTATGGGTTCTAAATTGCGGATGTATATAGATATTTTTTTTTTGTAAATACTTACATATTAGACATAGAAACACCCAGACCAATGGACATATTCATGCATATAAATATTAGCATTGAGTGGGCATCGAACCCGTGACCTCCGACGTAGCAGTCGAACATTCTACCGAAACGCCACGGGCGTCGTCAAGTTAACAGATAGATACTACTGCAGGCCGCGCCGAGGCGTGACCTCGTGGCAGCCATCGGGATGGGAGTCCTCTCGCTCGGCAGCATGATTGCGGCAATGGTGCGGAGCGCGCCCAGGAGAGATTTAGAACTCTCCCGGCCTGCCGAGCTGGCAACTCGCAGGCGACTCAGGCGCCGGAGGTCGCTTAACGACCTCCGTCCTCCATGAGCGCAGGCCTGAGGGTGACAGGTGAGGCCGCCTGTCACCCCAGCAGAAGCAGGCCGGGACGGTGGGGCGACTAGCGCCCCTCTCCCAAACCGGGGCAAGACGGGGACACCGTGGTTCCCAAACCCGAGCGGGCCATCTCGAAACCGGTGATGGCCCAGGGTCAGTCGGGGTGCGAGGGATATGCTCTATGGGCAACCTTACACCCCGGCGACCTAGACCCGAGACGGCGTGCGGTTTTAGTCGGTTCAAGTCCGACATAACCGCCCCCGCTGGCACGCGGGGGGGGGGTATCCGAAGGGATTTCCCCACGAAAAAAAAAAAAAGATGCTACTGCATGCCGGCGAGCGCGTGGGCCCCGAGTCAAGTCACCTAAGTCTTAGTAGACATATGTGACTTGACTGTTAATAACACGATTTTATTAACTTGGTATGTATGTTTGTATAGTGGTATGTAAGGGAATCTTTAAACTCGATATTGACATCGGATTATTTTGAAATTTTGCACACTTATTACGAACTGATGACAATACAATAATATTTGTAACTTTTGTTTTTTATTCAAGTAACGGCATCTTTGAATTTAATTTTTGAGCCCTTTTTAAACGCCGGATTACTTTGAAATTTTGTAGACTTATAATTATGAAACTCCTCTAAAAACATTCAGTATCCTACGTAAGAGGTAACATCTATACTGTCGGTTTTACTCATTGCCCTGACTCTCTAGCTTCACAGCGTTTTAAAAAAAAACATCCAATGGAACCCAAGGATTAATCCACTAAGGAATTAGAGCGTGCTTTTGAGCATATATTATTTATAACGCAGAACCAACGCGAGAAATGACATGAGAATTACAAAATTTTAGGCAAACTGTCTTAATAATGAATACGAGTAAGACTGTTGCCACAAAAAAAATGGCCTCCGAAACCAAAAACATATTCGCATCGAATTATTTCCATACAAGAAAACAACTTCCATAAATGTTGCTGATCCTATTGTTCCACAGAATAATACGCTGTTGTGAAAATTATTTATAACGCCATTACAACAGGTCACGCCGATAGCTCCAGCAATAACCAGGCTATCATTAATTTAAATTGAATTATTAAGTTTGGTTACTAATTAACCAAACTTCGTTGACCTCTGCTCCCACATGCTACGCCTTTGAATACACTTGTGAATTTCTTTGCGGGTGGTGTCGTAGTTCTTGTTATACCGGCTGCAATTCATTAGATGGGTTCTTGGCCGAATGGAGATTATGTTTCAGCAAGACCTTAGTAACGAAATTGAGCCTCTTGGGGCCGATTCGGTGATTAACAGTTGCCTGATGGGTATTCTCCTGGGAATGTGTTTGAGAAGGTATTAAGTTTACCATAATGGAACTTAAGTTAATATTTCGTCCCTAGGTTAAATTTCATCTTTGGTAACTTTATATCTTAGATCAGTATATTTTGAATTGGAATATTATGAAAAACAGGTGACTGAAAAGTTCAACAAGAAATAATTAGGCATCATGAATTTTACTAACTACCCAATATTAAATAACTAAAATTGAACAATGCTACAACTGACCGCAAAACTTGGAAATAATACTTAACCTTATTCGTTAATAAAAAAATAACTCAGATATGCCCAAATAATATCAACAACTTGCTTTTAAATAGTATATTAATTTACCTGTACTTTTCAATAATTAAAAACAACCGTTTACGTTAAATATCTAAATAAGGAAACGTGGAAAATGACAATTCTTATAGCTATATATTTCAGAATTAAGATAACTATTTCGTAATAAATAAATAAGCAAATAAATATTCTACGACATTCTACACAGCGCTTTCTATACCCAAAGTCCCTAAGCATAGTTTAACTAGCTTGTGTTATGGGTTCCAGAATTCGGATAAACATACTTAAATACTTTTTTTTGTAAATAGATACATATTATACATATAAAGATGCGAAAATAGGTGAATGTGAAAATAGAAAATTTGACTTATTTCTTTTTTTTATAAAGAATTTTACTACCCTAGGTTGCACGAAGGAGCCTCCACGCGGCGCAACTGGAAGCAGCTAGACTCGGTAACGCAGAGTCTAGGCTGACCAATCCTCTCACCACAATGGCTCGATCATTTCCTGGCGATGGCCACCCCCTAACCACAGTAATATATCCCAACGGTTCTTCTCAGGGCCAAGACAACTTGCTATACAATTCTAATGTGTCCCGCGCTGCCTTGGTCGTTGTGTCTGTTAACATAGAGGGGTTTTCCCAAGACAAGTCAAAAATTCTGGCAACGTTATGTGAAAATACACGCTGTAATATTCTTTGCGTCCAAGAAACCCACAGGGACTTGCACCAAGCAAGACCAGAAATTCCAGGATTGTCACTTATCGCTGAAATTCCTCATGCCAAACATGGTAGCGCAATATTCGCGAACCCGTCTCTGGTGATACATTCAGTGGCTTGTTGTTCGGATAATGGAATTGAAATTATCACAATCGACATAGGTAACTGCACAATAATATCTATTTACAAACCACCAAATAGACCTTTTCGCTTCACCGCGACTGCCAACTTTAATAACCATCCTATCAAAATTGTACTTGGTGACTTTAATAGCCATAGCCTGGCCTGGGGCTATGCAACTTCAAACCCCGATGGAAATGCAGTGGAGGAATGGGCGGAGGCTAGTAACTTGGCTCTCGTACATAACGCCAAGCTCCCTACATCCTTCAAAAGCCGCAGATGGCAACGAGGCTACAACCCCGATTTGATCTTTGTCAGCAATAACATCTGCTCACTCTGTGAAAAAACTGTTGGCGCACCCATTCCACACACTCAGCATCGACCAATTGCTTGCCTAATCCAAGCAGCTGTCAGACCCACTATGGTGCCATTTAGGCGACGTTTTAAGTTCTCCAAGGCAAACATGAAGCTTGGTGACCTGGAGCCCACACCAAATAACTATGATCTGTTTGTCGAAATCGTTCGGGAGTCTTCTCGTAAACACATCCCTCGAGGTTGCCGTAGGTTCTATGTACCGGGTCTAAACGATGACTCTGCAAAGCTGCTATGTCGCTACCAGTCACTATACGAGAATGACCCATTTTCCGAGGAAACCCTGACAGCCGGCGAAGAGCTTCTGCGTGTAGTGGGTGAAAGTCGCAAGCAAAGCTGGATAAAACTCGTCACCGATGTGGACCTGACACATAGTAGCAAAAAGGCTTGGCAAACTATTAAGAAGCTTACTGGCGACCCACCCACATTGCCTGCAATCCTGGTCTGGTCTCCGCCAACCAGGTTGCTCATCAACTGATACTCAACGGGAAACCCCCACGCCGCTTACCAAAACCCACAGCCCCTCGTGAATCTGCAGAAAATACAGACATAATAAGTAAGCCGTTCGATCTGGCTGATATCATACAGGGCATCCAGTCTCTAAAATGTGGCAAAGCCGCTGGTATGGATGACGTTACAGTTGAACAAATTAAGCACCTGGGACCTGGGGCTGTGTCATGGCTTTTAACTATGTTTAACTCATGCCTTAGAGATCTAAAGATACCAAAAATGTGGCGTCGTGCTAAAGTCGTGGCAATCCCAAAGCCCGGTAAGGACCCATCGGACCCAAAGAGTTACCGTCCGATTTCACTGTTATGCCATTCATTCAAGCTGTTTGAGAGGATGCTACTGAACAGCCTCACTCCGGTCTTGGAGACGCTGATTATACCTGAACAAGCTGGATTTCGGCCCGGAAAGTCATGTACTGGTCAAACTCTAAACCTCGTTCAACACATTGAAGATGGCTTCGAAACCAAAAATGTTACCGGAGTTGTATTTGTGGATCTCACAGCTGCGTACGACACGGTAAATATAAGAAGACTACTGACGAAGGTCCAAGAAATGACTAACGATCTGGGTTTCGTCAACATCTTAAGGGAAATTTTAAATAACCGGCGGTTTCAAATGCACTTGAACTCCTCTAAAAGCAGATGGCGTGTTCAAAAAAACGGACTCCCTCAAGGAAGTGTACTGGCTCCTGCCTTATTTAACCTTTACACAAACGACCAACCAAAAACACCTGGCACTCAGCGGTTCATCTACGCGGACGACCTCGCACTTTCTACTCAGGCGCCTAGTTTCGAAGACGCTGAGGCATTGCTCACAACCGCGCTGAACGCACTTGGTGAATACTACGACGCGAACGCGCTTCGACCGAACCCGTCCAAAACACAATCGTGTGCGTTTCACCTCCGCAATCACGAAGCGACCAGAGCTCTCAGGCTATCGTGGCAAGGCGTCAACATTGAGCACTGCCCAACCCCACGCTACCTTGGTGTAATCCTGGACAGAGCGCTGACTTTCCGACGTCACTGCTATAACACCAAGCAAAAAATAGGGACCAGAAATAATCTTCTGAGGCGTCTTGCTTCGTCATCTTGGGGAGCAGCTCCTCATGTTCTCCGCACAACCGGACTATCACTGTCTTTCTCCGTGGGAGAATACGCGTGCCCAGTGTGGCACCGATCCGCCCACGCCAAGGACGTCGATGTGGCGTTAAATGAAACATATAGGATCATTACAGGCTGCCTCAAACCTACCCCATTGAACATGCTATACCCTCTTGCAGGCATAGCTCCACCAGATGTTCGGCGAGACGTAGCTTGTGCGGTGGAGAAATGGAAACAGGAAACAGATTCCCGACACCCTCTGCATAGCTATGAAATGCCTCCAGTCCGTTTAAAAAGCCGTCGGAGCTTCATGAGAACTACTCAGGCTACAGACTGTACCCCACAGCGGGCAAGAGAGCAAATGTGGGTAGAAAAACATCCGGTTCCGGCAGGTTTTATCAGACCAAAGGAAGAACTGCCGCCTGGACATCATCTCCAGTGGCCAACTTGGAAGTCATTAAACCGCCTGCGGACCCAAGTTGGCCGCTGCAAGGAAAATATGGCAAAATGGGGCTATACCGACCGGTCGCAAGTGGACTGCGAGTGTGGAGCCCAATCTCAGTCCATGTCGCATTTGCTCTCTTGCCCACTTTGCTCCTCCACCTGTACTACCGAGGACCTGTGTAGGGCAACGGATAGCGCTGTGGCTGTGGCCAAGTTTTGGGCCGACAAAATATAAAAATCAAGCCATCGAGTCTTGTATCTGGCCATTGACTCGAAGAAGAAGAAGACTACCCTAAATTACTATTATTCCCCCTAACCCCACCATATGGTAGTGTCCTGGTCAGGATTTAAACCCGGGACCTCTAGACCGTTAAGCTACCGACGATTCGAAAACACATCTTATTTGTAATTTAGATGCAGTTGTTTATTTTTTCATTCGAAATAATTTTATTATAACAAATTACTCTGCTAAGTAAGGACCTTAAATGAACCAGATATAAACCTTTTACCCAAGGAATGGCTTATTACAAAAGTAAACAAACGCTAAGAATAGAGAACAATCTGCTGAAGCTATTTAGGCGAAACGGAGTTTAAATATTCAAACTTTCTAAGTGATTCAGTGCGAAGTGACATTAGCCGTTCTAAAACCAGTAAATCATCAAAGCTCTTTTAAATTAAACCAAAAATGTCTCTGGTCCGCATCTTCAAGTCGTTTGAAGACATTTTGAACCTCCAGCTTCGGGGTAAATTGGCCCTTTACAAAATTCCTCTGTGAAACTAACTTTACTAAAATTAATTTAGTGGGTCCCGCCGTTGTACTGAATATAAAGTTAATTTTCTTGGCAGTAACCGTAAGATGGTATGAATAACTACTTTGAACAGTAGATGAACGTATAACTATTTCAATTGTGACTTGATGTCCAGATCGATCATTAAACTGGAAGTGATATAAACAGCAAAACTGGTTGAAATGGGATATTTCAGATACGTGCCGGTACTTTGCATCACTACGCTTAAATATCAAATATTTTGAAACAAAACTGTTTTAACGGATTCTATAGTGATTTATTGGATGTTATTGTATTATTTATTATTTAAAATGATAAATACAGTGTAAATAATAAATAATAAGATAACATCAAATAAATCTCGATAGAATCCGTTAAAAAAAGTTTTATTTCAATGTGTGAGATTCGCGTAAACTTCCGACAATATCATATCAAATATTTTCAGTATCTTTTGTAACTTTCGATTGCCTAATGGTTATATAATTTTTTTTCGTGAGGCCAACCCCACGAATACACTTATTGGGCAAATTTACACCCCGGTATTAGAAACCCTAGACGTCGTACGATTTGATGGGTTCAAGTGCGATATAACCACCACCGCATTCTGTCTCGGGTCTTCAGACGCCGGGGTGTCCATAGAGCAACTATAGATTATTATATCTATCATATATTTATTATAATGTCAGTATACCGCTCATGTAAAATTAAAGATTAACCACATCAAAGAACGAATGAGAAATAGACCTGATCCGCAGCTCTAAGTGCAAGTTTTAGAAGCACGATGATAGATGTTTGAGATTTTCACTCAAATGATGATGCAGTTTCAAAACTTATTTGCGCGTCACTTAAAATATCGGAAATGCACAGTAAAAATGGCGACGGTCATATTCACGAACCGTGATATTGCATCCGTAAATTGCTTGTGTAATAAGATTCAGTAGCACACCTTGCTTAAAAATATCTATTAGTTTTGTATACACAAAGATTAAGGTTTTGTTAAACGTAGCGTAGCTCAGTGGTTGAGGAGACAGCCTTAGGATATAGAGGTCCCGGGTTCGATCTGGCCATTATAGCTAGTGCACCGATGTAAACCCACTCCAAATACAAGTAATTTAGCTTAGGGGTTAGGGGGAATACTAGTAATTCGGTTACTAATATTCTTCTTTTAATAATAATACACCTCTACCTACCCCTTCGGGGATACAGGCGTGAAGTTATGTTATGTTATAATCTTCTTTTTTATGGGTAATGTGAAGTGGTGGTACATACCTTTGAACTAGCTGACAGATTTGTGATAATAGATAGATATAAACTTTATTGTACACCAATCAGAATAAGCATATATTGTAAACTTAACTAACATTACAAATGGCGGCCTAATCACTAAAAGTAATATCTTACAGGCTACCTTTGGATGGACATGAATCCTAAATGATCTAAATCGTACATTGTTTAGTTATTGGTGTAACAGGAAAGAAAAGAGAACTAACATAGTCATATAATAAAATAGATTGGATTACAAACACGTATTGCAACGTAGTAGGTACATATACCTACAAATAAGCATACAATGATACTTAAATACGACACCAATATATAATATTTTTTAAATATAATATCCAATTTATAAAAAAAATGTTTGATCAAGATATTACAGCCCAAAATTAAGCTCACCTGCAACCCAGTACAGCTACTGAAAATTCATCCTGTAAATTTTTTAAATGTAGGATATAATACTTTATATTATGTACACGTTTCCCATTTTCGCCACACACTTGACTGTTTTTATATTATTCACACTCTCCTCTCGCAGGTTTGCTATAGCTTGATAAATTCATGCGTGACATCGATTACCATGTCCCGCGCTCCACCACCCCCCTGCCTTACGCCCCTCATCTCGCGTGAATCATGGGAGTGTCACGCATGAATTTGCCAACTTATAGAACATGTTCTACTGTACTGAATTGAAATTTGATACTTTACAGTAGGTACGCATTCATTTGCAGACATGCTTTCAATATAGAAATATTCGTCTTCAATGTACTAGTTTTTTGAATGTTAATAATGCAATAAATATAAATAAAATGTATGAATCTGCGAATCGAAGGAACATGCATGATGATTATTTCATCATGCATATTCCTTAGCAGAGTTAGTAAAAATAACAAAAATGTCAACTACGCATTTAGTCTCACTTCTTAAGCATGGCTACTGATTATTTTCTAGAAACATCTTTATTCTTCCTGACATTTAAGTCTAAATCTTGCTTTGTTTATGTTCACAATACTACTGAAATTTATTATGGTATTCGAGTAAGACGGTCTGAGTAATAAATAATTTCACAAAAATTTTAGTTGAATTGCTCACCTTTTGGTAATATTCGCTGCCTCTTTGACGTTTTTCTTTTATTTAGTTTTGTTTTGTCTTATTGTTATTTTTAAAGAATATTTTAACCGAAATTACTAATATCCCCTCCGGCTAAACTAAATTACTTGTGTTAGGAGTGGGCTCACGTCGGTAGTGTAATGGCCAGGATTCAAACTCACATAATTTAAGATTTGTTCTCGTAGCTTATTTGTAAATGTTGCAACAAATAATAGGTACCTATGAAATTGGCAAAATTCATGAGTTCGTTATTCCTGTAATTTAATAGCTTTTCCATTATTTATATTTTGTTCGAAAGTTGATTTAAAGATTTTACAACACTGTATTAAATTTTGTTTTTAAAGGCCGCTTGATAAATTAATCTCAAAAACAGTACTTCCTAAATGCTATCCATTTTGATGATAAATTTCGTATTACTTAACAGCTGTCACTTTTCAAAAATGTAATAAAAGTTGCTGTTTGTTAGCTTAATGTTGTCTCATTCATATACAAAAATAATCATAAAATTTGGATTTATCATTCCTAAAAAAAAATGCAAAAATGTTAGTACTGAAAATTGGGTTTCCTACAATTTTTTCAAGAAAAACAGCAATTTCATATGTAACGACCTAATATTTGTCATTGAAATATTATTCCCTTGATTCTCAGGTACAAATCTATAGACCCGGCGGACTCGCCGTCCGCCTACCGGCCCATAGTGTTGCTCGACGAGGTGTGCAAGCTCTTTGAAAGAGTAATTGCGAAGCGCCTCGTCGAGCACCTCTCAAGAGTGGGGCCGGACCTGGCGGATGGCCAATATGGCTTCCGCCAGAGGCGCTCCACCGTGGATGCCATCATGCGCGTGAGGGCTCTGGCGGAGGATGCAGTAGCCCGGGGTGAGGTGATGTTGGCGGTGTCCCTGGACATCGCCAACGCGTTCAACACCTTGCCCTGGAGTTGCATTAGGGAGGCGCTCGTGTATCACGAAGTGCCTCTCTACCTCCGCCGCATAGTCGGGGCGTATTTGACGGAGAGAGCCGTCATCTACCCAACCGTGACCGGTCTCGGTCGGCGTGAAATGTCGTGCGGTGTTCCACAGGGATCGGTCCTGGGGCCGCTCCTGTGGAACATCGGATACGACTGGGTGCTTCGCGGTGAGCTCGTAGGCGGTGCCGCCGTCACGTGCTACGCGGACGACACGCTCGTGACGGCGTGCGGGGCGACGTACCGCGAAGCGACCTGAAAGGCCACGACCGCGGTTGCCCAAGTCGTTAGGCGGATCCGGCGGCTGGGTCTCGAGGTGGCCCTGCATAAAACCGAGGCCCTGTTCTTCCATGGGCCTCGGAGCAAGCCACCCGAGGGATCCAGTCTCATCGTGGGAGGAAATCGCATCGGCATCAAGCCCCAAATGAAATATTTGGGGCTCGTGCTCGACGGCCGATGGGACTTCGGAGAGCACATCCGAAGTCTGGCCCCCAAATTGAAGGGCACAGCTCTTGCTCTGGCTCGGCTGTTGCCCAACATGAGGGGGCCCGATGACTCCTGCAGGAGACTCTACGCGGGGATCGTGCGGTCCATGGCCCTGTATGGGTGCCCAATATGGGCGGAGGCCCTGAGGACCGGAACTGTGCGGATGCTGCGCGCTCCGCAGCGGGTTCTGGCCATCAGGGTCATCCGAGGGTACCGCACGATCTCCTTCGAGGCGGCGAGTCTCCTTGCCGGAACTCCGCCATGGGACCTGGAAGCGAGAGCCCTTTCGCAACTGTACCAGTGGCGAAAGGAGGCGCGGGAGCAGGGATGGAACCCCGAGCCTCGAGAAATCGAGGCCGTGCAGTCCCAGCTCCGCCAGGCCATCGTGGTGGAGTGGAAGGAACGACTTGGGCAACCAAGCGCAGGGCACGCCGCAATAGCGGCGGTAAGGCCCATCATGGAGGATTGGCTGGAGAGGCGACACGGAAGCCTCTCCTACCGACTGACGCAGGTGATCTCAGGGAAGGGGTGCTTCGGGGACCACCTGCATCGGATCAGGAAGGAGCCAACGCCTGAGTGTCATCACTGCGACGCGAGCGAGGACTCAGGGCTGCACACGCTGGCGGACTGCCCGGCGTGGGAGGCGCCGAGGCGTGACCTCGTGGCAGCCATCGGGGTGGGAGTCCTCTCGCTCGGCAGCATGATTGCGGCAATGGTGCGGAGCGCGAGCGCGTGGGCCACCGCCGCCTCCTTCTGCGAGCATGTAATGCTCGCGAAGGAGGTGGCGGAGCGCGCCCGGGAGAGACTTAGAACTCTCCCGGTCCGCCGAGCCCGCAACTTGCTCGCCGCGCGTCGCAGGCAACTCAGGCGCCGGAGGTCGCTTAACGACCTCCGTCCTCCATGAGCGCAGGCCTGGGGGTGGCGGGTGAGGCCACCTGTCACCCCAGCAGAAGCAGGCCGGGACGGTGGGGCGACTAGCGCCCCTCCCCCAAACCGGGGCAAGACGGGGACACCGTGGTTCCCAAACCCGAGGGGGCCATCTCGAAACCGGAGATGGCCCAGGGTCAGTCGGGGTGCGAGGGATATGCTCTATGGGCAACCTTACACCCCGGCGTCTGTAGACCCGAGACGGCGTGCGGTTTTAGTCGGTTCAAGCCCGACATAACCGCCCCCGCTGGCACGCGGGGGGGTATCCGAAGGGATTTCCGCACGAAAAAAAACAAAAAAAAAAAAAAAGGTACAAATCTATAGAGATAGAGAAATTATCAACACATTCAAAAATTATAGATGTATTAAACACCTACATATTACCAGCTATTTTGGTTCTTGTAAGAGCTAGGTTGCGAGAATATTGGAGGATGAAAAAGAATGAAAAAATTGAGGGTGTCATGAAAAAGGTATCAATAAAATAATCTTATGTTAAATAATAACATAGCGTTTGAGCATTGTATATTATACTCAGTTTCTAAAGAACCATAATTTCTGCTTAATCAAACATTGTGCAAGGCTGACAATGTACGAGGTAAAGGCTCAGGCCACGCGGGGCGTCTCTCTTGGCACGTTGGACGTTTCTGCCGTTTACGAAGCGGGAGCGTGCAACGGCCCCCTTATTCGCTCATTGGAATAAAAACATATCGCAGTGCACGGTGATGTTTTTAAAGAGGCATCTCGCATAACTAGACTGTTGGTGTTCGCCGCAAACTACGCTACATTTCTAGCGAACGCGGGTAAAACAAAGGTGAGGCTGTGATAGTGGCCAAATCCGTCAGTAACCCTGGATTTATCTTTTCGAGGGCGCACAGGGGGTGCCCGGGAACGGAATTAGAATTCCACGCGGGCGGAGCTACGGCCAACAGCTAGTTTAACATAAATTGATGATTGTAGGAATCAATCTTTTCAAAAATTTAATAATAGCAAGAGATTTAATGAACCTTTTCCTTTGGTAATATTATTTTGCTTTATTTTCCTTTTGAGAAACTTGTTACTGCCAAAACGAGCAACAGGCTCAATATATATGCTTAAATACGGACCTTCACAAAGAAGACGAAATAAATTGTTCTTTAATTGCCTCGCTAAACATTTGAAGAGAGGGTTCTAAAGCATACAACTTGAGAAATAAAGAAACCGAATTCACCATGTTTTAGGAAACTGAATTTTCCATGTTTTTTCTGCAGCAGGTAATTTGTTATGTAGATGGACCGTGGAAAAAATATTGTTATCTAGATCTTCGTAAGGAGAATACCTTATTTGTTATGAATTTTACTTAGTATCGCCCGAACTCCATTGAAGAGTGCAGCTAAACAAACAGTGGTAAGAAATAGAGCCACTTTGCTTAATTAAAAGTTTCAAGGGACCCCACCAAGATATTCGGGGCCATATTCGAGACATGTGGTTTCCTATCAGTAATTACTACTGTAAAAACCTTAATTTAAGTATTTATTATTGTTACTCTATATCATGACTATGGCTGTAGAAAAGGAATCGAAAAACATCAAATATAGTTTAGATAGAAAAATTACGCCAAATAAATAGATCAAAAATCAAGTTTAGATTGACTGAATATTATGTATACTTGCCTTATTATAACCTACTCTGGAACCCTTCATTATGTGTGCTATAATGCATCCGATAGCTTGCCAAATTCATGCGTGACACTCCCATGGTTCGTGCGGGATGAGGAGCGTAAGGCAGGAGGGGGTGGTGAAACATGCGCGCGGAGCGATAACCACGTTCGGCCTCCGTACGTACACTGTCTCGTAGGAATTTGCCAAGCTATAGGTTAATAATTTATTGTTACAACCTACAGTTTTTTTACATAGCACAGAAAATTATATTATGTAGTTAAATAACACTTTAGAAAATTAATAGTTTATACAAATATATACCTATACTAATCTTCTGGACTTACCCTAGCGTCTCACCATCCAGCGGGGTGCAGTCAATTGACGGAACGGATTTAAAAAAATAAAAATAAAGGCAGAATTATTTTGCTTATATGGGGGGCTATCTTCGGAACCACTTCACTTATTGCAAAAAATCTTTCACCATTTGAAAGGTATCCCCGATGGACATAGGCTATAATAATGTGTAAATTAAGATGGTTTCAATTTAAAAAATCTAAGCGAAATGAGGACGAGTTACTAGTAATACATAAATATATGAACAATATTCCAATACCTTTACTACTAAAGCTTCATACCCACTTAATTACTCAGAAGCTCGAGCATCCCTCATGAATACATAGGAAGTGATTACAGTTGTGATCAACCCTTAAAAGCTTCTCGCAAATGGAGGCAAGACGTGAGATCGTTTTGGTCGGCCACTTATCACGTAGATTGATGACTATAGTTGGTGATCAGGTTGTGAGATCTACTGCCGAGTCAAGTGCTAAGTAGGCGCAGAAAATATTTGTAGCTGTAATTTTTTTTTAATACATTTTAAAAGTAAATACTTTTAGAGTTACATTAAGCTATCCATCAATACGTTTCTCTAAAACAGCCTGAATTATTTTGGTGGTTATTAAAGCGTTTCTATCTAATGGTATTTACCTTTAAGGCAGGATGTTTAATAATTGAGCATTATCTGCACTTTAATTTAATTAATATTAAAAGGTGCAAGAGTTTCACCTAGACAATATAATAAGAAAATAATTTCAAAGAAATTCACATATTTGTAACTTCATATTAAGTAAATAATAACTTCCTGTATATTCTGTATACAATAAATAATAATAAATATTCCATGAAATTCTACACAGCGGTTTCTAGACCCAAAGTAAGCGTAGTTTAACTAGCTGGTCTTTTGGGTTCTAGAATGCGGATAAACATACTTATATACTTTTTTTTTGTAAATACATACTTACTATACATAGAAACACCCAGACCAATGCAAATAGTCCCCTGTCGTAGCAGTCGAATACACTACCGCTACGCCACAGAGGCCGTCAAATTTCCTAATAGTTTAATCTTTCCACTAATTATTCTATTTAATGGAATCAACGACCCATAATATACCAATTGTACGAGAAGTAGTCAGAGCTAACCCGATGGGGCCATCTTGAAACCGGATTCGGGGTGCGAGGGAAATGCCTTAGGGCCACCTTACAACCCGGCGTCTGTAGACCTGAGACAGCATGCTGTTTTATTCTAAATCTTTAGAAAAAGTAAGCGTACAAAGTGCTTAAAAATTTAATTGAATTAATTAGGCGGAGTCATCAAAAAACAATGTTTAAAAATGACTGTAAAGTTATTCATTGTTTCCCAGAATTACGGTAGATGGCTCCAGTGTCACCTTAAGACGTATAGAATATATCGGAGCATTTCGAATATCCGGGACGTCTCTAGATAGCTGAGCTGGTCAGAGCATTCCCCCTGTAAGGGACTGGTCGCGGGTTCAAGTCCCGTTCTAGATGTTCTCTTTTTCCGATCTAAATCTTTAGAAAAAATAATTATTTCAATACCAATTACTAGTTTTACTGGATATCTTATTAGTCTGGATATTTAAACTACTGAAAATCTATCTATCTCGAACGCCTCGTGAAGGAATTAACAAATTCTTACTTAATTTCTACTCTTTTAATGTACCATAACTCAACTGGATGTGAATAAATAAAAATAAAAATGTGAAATAAATAAAATTAAAACATTTTCTTTCCAATAAAATAAATTCCACTACATGGAAATTGTCTTTCTTCGTATAGCACAATAAATTCTCATTGAAGTTCAAGTTTTTTTTTTTATACCACTAAGATGGCAGACAAGCACACGGCCCACCCAACTGAGTTTGGGAGGGGATGGGAAAGGAGTTTGGGCTCCGGCACTCTCACTCACCAAACGTAACGCTACAGTTCAAGTACTGTTACTTGGCGTCGATATTCTTTGAGAGGGTGGTGCTTCCCCGGTCGAGTCGGCCCATTCATGCAACGGCCAAAATTACTGTTGCTTGACTCTACCACTTCATAAAGTCAGACAAAAAAATAAAATTTAATACTTCAGATATTTACTGCTTAGAATTGACTGAATTTCTCATTCTCATTTGCCGCAAAATAAAACCGTTCTAGAAATCTCAACAGTAACAAAACCTTGCTCGATACTAATGGAAACTGAGACAAGGATACAATAGAACTAAGTAAAACAAAGATTCCGAAGTTAAGAGCAAACGTAGCTTTCAACATCGGACGGAAGCAACTAAAAGGCATTGTCCAATCTTTAACCAATGCGGTAATTGAAAAAATAAAGACAATTGGTAAAAACGCGTGTGAAGGAGTGTGTGGTCAAGATATGCTTTATTACACTGTTGTTTCTTGCTTATACAATTCTGACCATTATTTTTTTTGTTTTTTATTAAATATTCTACGACATTCTACACAGCGCTTTCTAGGCCCAAAGTAAGCATAGTTTAACTAGCTTGTGTGGTTTTAGTCGGTCCAATTCCGACACGCCCACCCCATCATCGGCACCGATGGGGTGATGCCCGTGGGGGTTTCTACAGGCTATAAAAAAAAGCTTGTGTTATGGGTTCCAGAATGCTGATAAACATACTTATATACTTTTTTTTGTATTGGTCTGGGTGTTTCTATGTATAATATGTATGTATTTACAAAAAAAAAGTATGTTTATCCGCATTCTGGAACCCATAACACAACGTAGTTAAAATATTTTTACTTTGGGTCTTGAAAGCGCTGTGTAGAATGTCGTAGAATATTTATTATTATATTATATTAATGATACTACAACTAAACAGAATATTATGAGTAAGCTTTTGATACAAATGACATTGGAATTATATCTATAAAAATTGGGTAAATAAATTCAGAGAAAATCTTCTTGTAACTTTTCATTACTACAAAGTGTGTTCTGGATTCTGATTTCCAATCAAAGAAACACGGCTAAGAAACTTCACCTGCATTAAAATACATGTTTAAATTCTCGAAGTTTCGACACTGGAAATAGGAGCGAGGTGGAGGACATATTAGCAGAAATTTTATCGCCTTTGATTTTTTTTAAATTTATCAATGCTTTTTTATGGGGTTTAGAATTTAAATTCAATTATCATTTAATTTGCATAGACCATTAAAGCGGCACTTACATAAAGTTGATGTTTTTAGGGTACCCAAAGGATAAAACGGGACTGGATACTGGAAACAAAATAAAATAAATATTTAAAGGGGGCTCCCATACAAGAAATGTGATTTTTAGCTGTTTTTTAGCTTGATAATAACGACAATTACCAGGCTGTATCCCATGAATCGTGATAGCTATACAGTTGAAATTTTTACAAAAGATATATTTCTGTTACCGTTTTTACAATAAATACTAAAAAATAGAATAAAATAAATATTCGAGGGGGCGTCGATACAACAAACGTGATTCTTTTGCTCGATTGGTTTTGATAACGGCAACAGCTAGATGGTTGAAATATTTACAGAATATTTAGTTATATATTTACTTTAAAATAAATAAATAAATTAAAATAAAACAAATATTTAATTTAAGGCATCCATACAAAAAAAAAAAATATTTTTTTTGCTTGTAGGTAGATTGTGTTACGGAACCTCTCGTGTGCCAGTCTGACTTGCACTAGGCCGGTTTGCACTTTGAATTTTGCGCAATTTTGAACTTTGAGAAGACTTTATACTCATCCCCAACTTTTAAAACTTTGTGGCGATACTTTTATACTCTGTAGCATAGCTTACTTTTGAGACTCGGGATATGGTCATCAACTTTTGTCGCTGACTATACGTCGAGCTTATGTGCTGTCGCACCACTGATGGTCGACCGTAATGTCGGTCTTAACATCTGCCGTGTTTTTGTTTATCGCAACTATGATACGGTGTCGTTAAAATTATTATCGTAACAAGTCTACAAAAAAATCTATTCAAGATACATAAATAGCAATCGGTAACAAGAAAATACTTACAAACTAGAACGACATAAAAAAGAAAAAACCTTCGCCACTGACACCGCACCTGAACGAGCGAATGTTCTCTTTTCCACCTTTATTGGACCGTATTGAGCCTCTGTGAAATGTGTAAAATTGCGAACAGTGGGATTCAAGAGAAACTTTTGAAACGAGTTTGCTAAGAACGGCAGATAAAGAAAACTAAACATTGCAAAGTACGCTATGCCATTAATGTGTGGGGACGGAAAGTATATGTAAGTTAACTTTGTGGTTTACACACGTTAACTTTGTTCGATTGTCGGAGTCGTTGATATGCAACACAATATTAGAATACGCAGTTTAAAAAAATATTGGCACTCTGGGAGTGCCGACAGAAGTGAAAATATGAAAGAAAATTACATAGCCATCTATGTTTTTCATTTCTAAATCACTTTGAAACTTCATCAAGGTCGGAGCAAAGTAGTTCATCAGCTGCTACAAAGATGGCGTTTTTATAAAAAATATGGAAAACGTCACAGTGACGATGACACGAGTTCCATGTTTTTTTTTTAGTGTAATAGTCAGGATTTGAACCGGGACTACTCGATTATAAGGCCGACTATTTAACCACTGAGCTGCCGACGCTTAGTTATGCAAACGATGTTGAACAGGTATATACCTAATATATCCCCAAGTAAATGGTATTTTTAGTCACGTCTGTTTACCCCAAAATAGTAGGCGCTTATGCACTAAAGCGCGGTCCTACTTCACTTCAATAATCCGTTTTGAGTATAAAATTGGATAACTTATGTCGTTTCAAAAAGACAGCTTAACTTTTTTTGATGGTGTTTGTTATTTTCTACGGAATATAGTTAATTTAAAAAAAAAGCAATACTTATCACTGAAAATACAGAAAATGCGGATGCCAAAGTTTCATTTTAGTAGAGTACTTTTTTAATATTTAAAAAAATACAAAATTGCACTACATTTTAGATTGACTCTTTGTCTATGCACGTGTACCATTAAAATTGGATATAAAAATTATATCACGATCGTGTCTCAAAAAATTAAACGTTTTGTTAATTTAGATAGCGGCGATAGCCTGGCGTACGTAACGGACTGCTGAGACTAGGTCTCGAGTTCGATCCCCAGTCGCCCCGGGCACACACCTCTAAGTTTTCGTAGTTATGTGTGCATAAATAAATGTTAATTATCGCTCGCTTAACAATGTGCCCGGTAGATGGTAATAGGCTCGCCCCCTATTACATTGGGACCTTAACATAACTGGCGAATCGTGGGTGTGTAATACACCTCTGCCTACCCCTTCGGGGATACAGGCGTGAAGTTATGTTATGTTATGTTAATTTAGAGGTCGGACCATACTTATACTTACTTTTAACCAGGTTTGATTGATCATTTTATTGATCATTGATTATTAGAGGGTGTATTCCTTGAGATCAAACCAACCTCACCAGAAAGCCGGTACACCTGCTGATAGACGAATGTGGCTTGGGCGTAGACTTTACCTCGTGGGGTCCAGTTGGGGGTCAGATTGTTGTCGCTCTCTTAAAAGCTGCATAAGTCAAATCTGAAGGAACCTAAGCGGACCCTGGGCTCCGAGGTGAAAGCCTCGGATGCAAGGAGGAGCCACGCCAAGATGGTGATGATGATAATAATAGTGTATGATCCTATTGCCGTCTACTAGGTACCTTTTTTTACGCAGTTCATACTGCTATTTGAAATTGTCTAACTTACAAAACCAATGATACCATAAAATGAAGTAATTAGTTCAATTAAATTTTGAAGCCATTAGTATGTTATTTTTTCGTATAAATTTTAACTTGGAAACAGTGAACATTTGGGCTGGACTTGAATCCGCGATCAGTTCCATACAGTGGGAATACTTTGGCCAATTAAGCTACCTGGACACGTCTTAGATATTCGAAATTTCGAATTTCGAATTGTATTACACGTCTTGGCCGCGGGTTCAAGTTCCTTCTTGGGTGTTCTCTTTTTTCAGGATTAAATCTATGTAGGTATTTATCTAATTTCTTAGTTATTTAAATACCTTGGCCATTATTACATAATATATTTACCAAGAAATATTATTCCACAGTAATAATACGAGTATGTAGACTCTGTACCTTTTTTTTTTTTCGTGCGGAAATCCCTTCGGATACCCCCCCGTCAGCCGCACCGCGCCGTCTCGGGTCTTCAGACGCCGGGGTGTAAGGTACATGTTACAATGATGTTCTATTCATTCAATCATTCTGTTTTAGAAGTTACGGGGGGGGGGACACATATTACCACTTTGGAAGTGTCTTTCGCGCACGCAAGACCTATCCATAGACCGCACAGGTATGGGTTTGATGAAAAAAAAAATTTGAGTTTCAGTATGGGGAGCCCATAAATTTATTGTTTTTTTTTAATATTTTTGTGTCAAAATCTTAATGCGGTTCACAGATTACATCTACTTACCAAGTCTCAACAGCATAGTTCTTATAGTTTCGGAAAAAAGTGGCTGTGACATACGGACGGACTGACAGACAGACATGACGAATCTATAAGGGTTCCGTTTTTTGCCATTTGGCAACGGAACCCTTTTTTTTTTTTTTTTTTTTTATCGTGCGGAAATCCCTTCGGATACCCCCCCGCCGGCCAGCGGGGGCGGTTATGTCGGGCTTGCACCGACTAAAACCGCACGCCGTCTCGGGTCTTCAGACGCCGGGGTGTAAGGTTACCCATAGAGCATATCCCTCGCACCCCGGCTGACCCTGGGCCATCTCACCACTAACAGCATCGCTCATCCTGTCTCCTCTGAAAGCAGAGGAGTACGGAGAGCGATGTGTTCCCGCCACGTTGGGTATTGGCCGACGATCAATGCCAACCCTATGAAGGGGTGAAGGGGAAGCCATTGACCGCCGCCCAGGGTGTACCGGCCGCTCCGATTCCGTTCCCCCCGAACTGCAGCGGGATCGGAATCGGAGCGA
This sequence comes from Cybosia mesomella, assembly GCA_946251805.1. Classification (NCBI taxonomy): domain Eukaryota; kingdom Metazoa; phylum Arthropoda; class Insecta; order Lepidoptera; family Erebidae; genus Cybosia; species Cybosia mesomella. Next base: position 34,922,765 of record OX276392.1, on the reverse strand, counting down.
CACTCGAGGAGGTTACCCAACACACACCCCTGGCAACGGAACCCTAAAAATAATAGTTTTAAAATACTAAAAAACACGCTTTTTATAGAAAACCGAACTAAAAAGTGTGAAAATCTTAATGCGGTTCATAGAATACATGACAGACAGACATGACGAATCCATAAGGGTTCCGTTTTCGTCATTTCGCTACGGAACCCTAAAAAGGTGTAAGAAGTTTTTTTTTCAAAATTATACAAATTTTGTTACGAGAACACTTTTTCTGACATTTTGACCGAAACTAGATTGAGGCTGAATTTTGAACATCTTTTATTACGAGAATTGACCCTCTGGAAAGAGTTCGTTATGAACGAGATAGGTAAGCCACGCACAGAAAGTAATATATTCATCATCATTATCCTAGCGCTAGTCCCAGTCGCATCCGAGGTTTTCACCCTGAAGTCTTTTATCCGCTTTCCTGCTTTTACTTCTCCACTTCCCACGGTCTTGAGTATCCATGGTAGTGAGATCATTGATACGCACGTCATCCTCTACGACACCAAGCCAGCACTTCTTGGGTCTACCCTCCCTACCAGAGCCCGGCGTAGGAGGTATGGTCAGAGAAAGTAATACATTCAATCGTTTTAAAACTAAAAAACGTCGATAGTCTTCCCATCAAAAATTTCTTTACACGCTAATTTTTTTTTGATTTCACGCTCATGCTCAACATGTCGAAAAAAAACTACCGGAGGGTTTAAGTGAAATGTACTGATTGTGAAATGTGTCTACTTAGTAGAGACTTGTACTATAAGATGTTTATAACAAAACGTATTTATTGAATATCTATCCGAAATCAGCAAACTTTTTGCTTGTTCATAATTTTCTGAGAAATCTAGAAAATTTAAGTTATTATAATTTTCCCCCTGCTGTGGCAAAGTCAAAAAAGGAAGATTATTTGTTTGACCTACATATGTATGTCTGTCCCATTTTCTGTGATTATGATATGGCGTAAAGCCATATATTACGTATACCTAAAAGTATTAGCAAAAAGTTGTAAACTACACATAAAATTGAGAGTGAAGAATAAAATGAGCCTCCTCACAGCATTTTTCATTATATACGAAATCCGTTCATGTTACGTACTATCGCTGTAATCTCCGACATACTACGAGTACAACAATTCACAGACGAACTGTACCAATGGTAACAGAATTTTTATTGCCCATTTCAGAACGGTCAATGGTAGTCGTTGAACCTAAATTTCCTAATACTCTACAACATTTGTAACTATGCGACCTTATCAGCAATAGCATGAAGATTAAAGCCAAGCGGAGTTAGGGTCAGGTCATTTATTTCGGAGATTTTGAATCTGGGATCTGTACTATCGGTCCGTAATTTTACTTCGAGAGTTATATGTTCGATGAATGGAAAGTCGACAGAACGTTTGATCGAATATTGCTATTTCGAATGAACCGTTTATCGCCAAACGCAACTTCGACTGAACGTTTTATCGAATATTTATCAATCGATGGACTGATGTCCGAAAATTAGTAAATTGGGTTAGGTTAGGTTAGAACTGTGACCCCAACAGAGCGCAAGCCGAGCGAGCGGAGCGAGCATGCCGCGGTAGCGGCCGGCGAAGCGCTGGAATCAGCTTCCTTTTCATAAAATTTCATGTCTAAATCTCATTCGAAACAGCAATCTATCGATTAATAAATATTCGATAAAACGTTCAGTCGAAGTTGCGTTTGGCGATAAACGGTTCATTCGAAATAGCAATATTCGATCAAACGTTCTGTCGACTTTCCATTCATCGAACATATAACTCTCGAAGTTTAGTTATGGACCCCTGTACTATAGTCCGGATTTATATGACGTATAGAAATTAACAACTCGATTTTCATGATCCTGAGTGAAGTAAGCATCAATAAATCAATTAGCCTATTGCAGTCCACTGTTGGACATAGACTTCTCTCAATATACGCCATAGCACCCAATCCTACACCTTGCGCATCCAGTCTATCCTAGTTACCTTTTTCAGGTGATCCGTCCATCTGCTGGGGGACGTCCTACCTTTCCGATTCACGGTCTCCACTACAGTCGGTCCTTCGCTATATGGGGCCACTCCATTGCCACTTCAGCTTGCTATGTCGGTGACTTAAGTTCTTTGTCAGATGAACTCATTACGAATTTTATCCTACAAAGAAACTCTAAGTAGGCTCCACAGCCCGCTGCGCGACTCGTTCCTTATCACGGAATCCCGGCTTTGCCAAGTCCACTTCCTATAGGGCTTCATCCTAAATAAAGAATTCATTAAAAAGAGCCCCTGGGATTCAAGAATGTTGACTAGTATTTGGCTCCAGTGATTTCTGCCCCGCACTCCATAGAGTTCGATTCTCACTTCACCACGTTCTTGTAATCCCACTTTAGCATTCTTCCATAACAACGTTGTAGGTAGCCATGAAGGTTTCATCGGGGTGAGTTGAGGTCGGCGCATATACCTGATCACTTTTAGTAATTTTTAGGACAAGGCTACCTGATTCGACATACTACCGACTTCGCCTTCAATAACGCTGCTTATGAGATCCTTTTTGACCAAAAAACTGACACCTCCCTGGGAGAACTGATCACCTGCCCTGAAGTAGAACAGGTTGCCTGACTCAAGGGTTATCGTATCCTCCACTTGTCTTTGATCTCGGACAACCCCAATATGTGCCAGTTTATGCGAACTAGTTCTGCCTCAAGTTCGGTGAGGTAATGGCATAGGAATACAATAAGGCAAACATATTCAGTAGATGTTCATCAATTTTACACACCTTTTGCCTCTAGGGCTGGGCTTCTGTCCACTTGCTAAGATTCTAACAAATACGTTTCGCTTCTTCTCCTTTCATAATTGTTTGTATGTAACCTGGCCTTTACCAAGTTGGACCCGGTAGGTTACGCCCACCCAGGTGCAAAAAGTGGAATAAATAGCTGTAAAGTCGCGTCAGTGCTTATCGCTTAATCGCTTAGCTTAGTGGTTAAGGAGCCAACCTTAAGATCGAGAGGTCCCGGGTTCGAATCTTGGCCAACATCACGACCATCGCACGACGATTACACTACCGACGTGAACCCACTTCATTCAGTTTTAGTTTTAAATGGCTTGTGTCATTTAAGCCATTTAAAACTAAAACTGAACGCATCCTTCGGCGTAGACAGCTAGCTCCCCCTCTGTGTAATGGTGTGTCCTTTTTGCAATTACATTTATAAATAAAACAATATAAGTTTCTCAAACTATTAATAAATAATAATAATAATCTAATTTTATTTAAACAAGCCTCCAATAGAAACACAAGCAATTTATCTTAGCTGAAGGGATAACGGGAACACTTGTAATTTCATTTACTAGTAAGTACTCTTTTTTAACGATAGTCTAGGTTATATAGTATATACTACCATGATCACTATCATTACAATACATGATAAATCTTCCGTGGACTCTAATACTAATAAAAACTTGGTTCAATTATTTTTTTTACAAAATTCGGTCGTGTGAAACCGGGTCAGCTACAACAGTTCAAAAATAATACTTTAACTGTTCGTAGTATTTTTGTAATGTTCACGCAGATGTTCACCGCTTGTTTCTTTTTCGTTTAGTAGTCTTCCAGTTTGTATCAAACAGAGTGGTTAATCTTTTGTAACATTTATTTGTGAGCTGAGTTTAAAAAAAAATATTCAAATTTCTGTTACATTAAGAACAAAGTAACCTATAAAATTTCGTATACACTCAATTACAAATATGATAATCTATTTCCAATTTCTTTGAAGACTGAAAATAACTGAACTGAACAACAACAAATAAAACAAACAATTGTTTGAAGCGATGTTTTTCCAGCAGTATCGTCTCTCCGTCACCATTTACTAATAGAGACCGTAATCTTAGCAATCCATGGATTCTCCGTGCGGGTGCCGGGTCCATCGCGTTGCTGAGTTGGGAACTCGGGACAGTGCCTGGGACTTGCGACCCAAGTGTAGGTTTAGAAGGGGCCCCTTTTGTTGATGTACATCAACACTCACCTTCACTACCCAAGTTCCCCTCCCTGCCTAACCAAATTTGATACGAACCTACTAGTGCCGCTTTAGACATTCGTCCTAGTAATGAGCTTATTGTAGCTCTCGATAGGCCTAGATCTTTAAGTAGGTTATAGAGAGATTTTGCTGGTATACCTCTCGCTCCCACTTCCACTGCATACAAATTAACCACGTAACCGTTTTTGATTAATTCGTTTGTGAGATCATAGTATTTATTTTTCTTTATTGTGTGGTCCTTCGGTATATTTGTTTCCCACGGTACAGTAAGTTCCACAAGAACCACATGTTTTAATCTCTTAGAATATAGGAATATGTCAGGTCTAGATGACGAAACCCCAACATCCTCCGGAATTTTGTAGTGCTTTTCATACGTGTCGATTAGGAGAGTCCAATCTGGGGCAGTATCTAAGATTGAATAAGGTTTGTTCCTGGGTGTTATGGATGAACCTTCAGACACAAAGTTGATATGACGTCTGTTAGTAGTCAATCCTTTTTGGGCTCTAGCTACTGCCAGACTCATTGCTTCACGTATGATGATAAGCACCTTATCGTGGCGGCGTGAGTAATGGCCTCTATCGAGAAGCACCCTACATCCTACTAATATGTGTCTAGCCGTCCCTATTGCCTCACCACAAGTATAACATTGTTTTTCTGTGGCCTTCCCCCACCTTACCAGATTACTCTGGTCTGGGAGGGTCATCTGAAAGGCGTTAAGATAAAATTTTAACAGGGCCGGCGACCAGTCATAGATCAAGGTGCGCCACTTTAAGGCCATCGGTATGCAGAACTCTCCCATTGTCAACCATTCATTTTGGATTTCCAAATTCATCGCGTGCACTCGATATTTATCATTTTCGTCTTGTTTTAGAAAGGACTTAAGTATATCCTGGTCCCTTTCTGGCTCTCGTACTCCCAACCCCACTCTGTTTGACTGGGCCCCTATCATAATTCGTTTATGGAATAGAAGTCTAGATTCAAGCTCGGAAATATCTTATAATTATGAAACTTTGACAATACCTTTTTTTTTTTTTATCGTGCGGAAATCCATTCGGATACCCCCCCGCCGGCCAGCGGGGGCGGTTATGTCGGGCTTGCACCGACCAAAACCGCACGCCGTCTCGGGTCTTCAGACGCCGGGGTGCAAGGTTACCCATAGAGCATATCCCTCGCACCCCGGCTGACCCTGGGCCATCTCACCACTAACAGCATCGCTCATCCTGTCTCCTCTGAAAGCAGAGGAGTACGGAGAGCGATGTGTTCCCGCCACGTTGGGTATTGGCCGACGATCAATGCCAACCCTATGAAGGGGTGAAGGGGAAGCCATTGACCGCCGCCCAGGGTGTACCGGCCGCTCCGATTCCGTTCCCCCCGGACTGCAGCGGGATCGGAATCGGAGCGACACTCGAGGAGGTTACCCAACACACACCCCGACTTTGACAATACCTATAGTTAATTTTCAAAAAGAATTTATTTCTATCACTTCATTTGATACAATTGATCAAAAAAAAAAGGAAAGAAGAAGGAAACAAAAAAAGGAATAAAATGATAATATAGTGCTTTTCTTTAAAAAAATAAATGAATAAGACTATCTATACCTCTATACTATTATAAAATTGAAAATTAGTTGTGTCTGTACATTGGAGATATTAAAAAAAATACTTGTGTTATGTTAAATGAACGTTTCTGAACACAATTTTTTTTTTGGAAGTCTTGTTGTTAATATGTTAGTCGCGATGGACGCAAAAACAACTAAATAAATAGATTATTAAAACTACCCTCTACAACCATACCATGAAATCTATACATTAAAGTGTCGCAGAAGCGCCTCGATCACAGATAATTCCTCAACTATAAGCCCCTATACTCACCATACAGCTACAAAGGTAATAATCTTGTTCTAAATCGTTGTATATACACAGCAATAAAGCCAAGTGCACACCATCCGGAAGGTAGCGACAGTGTATACAATTGTAGGAGACCGCCCCTTTCGTGTTACCGACGACGTTAACTACCAGAGCTATAGCAGGAAATATGAAAGCGCCTTACTATTGAAGGTATATTCAACGTAACTGGAATATTCTAGGGGAGTTCCTTGTTGATGTAATGCAAATGAGCTATTTTGATAAAGCATCGAGTAAATGGATGCTTTCAGGCTAATTTTAATACTGTCTAAGTGCCATCGTAAAAAGTAATACTTACGGAGAAGACCTGCATTGTGCCTTGTTAATTTCATTACATAAAAGTGTTTATTTTATGGTGAATATTTCAAGGTTAGCGGGAATATTTACTGGTGAAAGACGTTTTTCTTCGTCGTCGTTAGTCAAGTAACGCCTCTTTCCCATTGAAGTAGGCAGATTCAAAATCTTTCACTTGCATACAATCTTCACATACGCCTTTCGTTTCTTCGACTTTCATAATTGTTTTCATACATACACGCTGGTTACTGGTACTCTTGACCTGACCTTTCCTTATGACGTCCTTGATCTAATTGGCATACGTACGCCTAGGTTGACCTTTAACGGGCTACTCGCCTCACACTTTTCTAGAATCGAATAGACTGGTTTGATCGGGAATGCACTACCCTCTCTTTTAAAATCAACGTTTGTTAGATTGATATCGTAAGATTGATTTCTGTTCATTTTCTCTTCTCCTCCTTCTGTTATATATTTTCTTCATACGGGTTCATATGCCTCGGTGATTGCTTACTAACAGGGGGTTTGTCATTAACTAACTACTTGTTATTGTACTATACTTTTGTACCTATAGAATAATAACGAAAATAACATTGATTATCAAATCACATATAAATCACACAATCATAGGTGAACCGCGGTAGCCTAGTGGTATGGGTAATGGACTGCTGAGACGATGTCTCAGGTTCGATCCGAGGTTTTACCATGGCACACACCAATGACTTTTCGATGCTTTTCGAAGTTATGTGTGTATTTATCGCAGGTTTATAAGTGCCCGGTTAATGGCAATAGGCTCGTCACCTATTACATTGGGACCAACCAACATAACCAACATAAACTGGCGAAATGTGGGTGCTAGCACCTCTGCCTACCCCTTCGGGGATAAAGGCGTGAGTTTATGTTATGTTTATGTTATGTGTCATACGTGAACAATGTCACGAGTGAAGCGAGATTCTAAAATAGACCTGAGCACAGTGATTGAAACGCACGAGACATACAAATTTGCTCAAGTGTGAAACATATTAGGTACAACTTGAGTGGTGTGTGTGTTGGGTAACCTCCTCGAGTGTCGCTCCGATTCCGATCCCGCTGCAGTCCGGGGGGAACGGAATCGGAGCGGCCGGTACACCCTGGGCGGCGGTCAATGGCTTCCCCTTCACCCCTTCATAGGGTTGGCATTGATCGTCGGCCAATACTCAACGTGGCGGGAACACATCGCTCTCCGTACTCCTCTGCTTTCAGAGGAGACAGGATGAGCGATGCTGTTAGTGGTGAGATGGCCCAGGGTCAGCCGGGGTGCGAGGCATATGCTCTATGGGTAACCTTACACCCCGGCGTCTGAAGACCCGAGACGGCGTGCGGTTTTAGTCGGTGCAAGCCCGACATAACCGCCCCCGCTGGCCGGCGGGGGGGTATCCGAAGGGATTTCCGCACGATAAAAAAAAAAAAAAAAGGTACAACTTGAGTGATCATAATATCTTTTTCATAAATAATATTTATCTTTATTGAATAGAGTTCTAACCAGTCCATGATAACTTATTACGTACTACTGACAGTTGTTGTTAAATACAATTGTTTCTTATACATAAGTAAATACTCAAAACACCAAATTATTTCATGGCGGAACCACACTTCGCTATGTGTTATTCGTTATTCGCCTTATTCCGCCACGTATGACAAAGTGTGGAGGGCTCATTTGTCTATATTTGCTTTATTCGCACGCATAACGCATAAGCGCGAATAACAAATACGCGTATACGTCCACTTATCCATCGTCCACTAAACTTGTTTTTGACACACATCAAAGGATACAAATAAGTCGCTTGTACGAGCGGAGGTACAAAAATTCGCGGAAAGAAATGGTTCTGAATGAAATAAAACATTTTTTTTAACTTTCAATAAAATTACCCTCGAGTTCATTACATTTTTTGGATCTACTAATTAATTTGCATAAACCATAAACAAATATTTTTTTCTTTGTCCTCGAAATGAGCCGAAATAGCCTCCTTCACTTGTTCGTCGGTATGATTTTTTTTCTCCTAATTCTTATTTTCAAATTTGGGAACAAATAGTAGTCGCTAGGGGCCAGATCCGGGCTGTACGGGGGGTGGAGGGGGCGAGAGCAGCAGTCGCAACATGGCTCTTGTGAACTGCTGCATTGTCATGCAAGAGCAACACACCCTTTGACAACTTTACCTTCTTTTTTCTTTAATTGCTCCTCTTAGTCTTTCCAGCAGCGTTGCGAAGTAGGCACCAGTTATGGTGATCCCCTTGTCTTTGTAGCCTATCATGAGAATTCGCTTGGAATCCTAGAAGACCGTCGCCATCAACTTCCCGGCTAGACACTTTAAACTTCTTTGGAGGAGGTGCACCCTTCTTATGTCACTGCATCGACTCCTGTTTCGACTCAGGTTCAAAGTGATGAACCCAAGTTTCATCTCCAGTAACAATTCGATCTAATATAACTTCAGGGTTATCGCCACACAGGTCTTAAAAATGTTTCGATTCAATTCTTTGTTGCATCTGTAGTGGTTTTAGCATTCTGGGTACCCACCTTGCACTAACTTTCGTCATACCAAGATGATCGTGCAGGATCCTCAAAACAGTCGTATCTGATACGCCAACTAAGGCAGATAACTTTTTTTTTTAAGATGAGCATCTTCCAGTACGAGTTTCTCGACTTTTCGCATAATATCTGAGGACGTAGCTTCGACCGGCCTTCCACGGCAAGGGTCATCTTCGATGCACTCTCTGCCATGCTTGAAAAGATTCTGCCACTTGTAAATTATGGTTTTACTAGGGTATTGGCCTCCGTAAACAGCTGACATCTCATTCATTATCATTTGCGGAGATTTTCCTTGCCTAGACAGGAACTCGGCACAATATTCAATTTGCTCCATAATGACCGATTGTTTCCGAAATGATTTACTTTCAAGGTGATATCGAAAAAACAAACGAGTAATAACTTTTTATTTTTTTTACCTAAAGAGGTACTATAAGAGGCACTATAACTGAGCATAGAGTTTGTATTATTATACAAACTCCTAGTACTTCACTCCGCGAACTTTTGTACTCCCCCTCGTACCAGGGCAACAGTAGTACCACATAAATGTATGGCATGTTTGGTACATCAAATGACAATCAGATGCCAATTATTCCCGCGAATACTGCCTAACCGCATAACAAATAAGACATAGCTAAATGTGGATCCGCCATAACAAATTATTCATATAATAATATTCCGAAGTGGTGCAAATACCTCAATTCCGTGTTAGTAAAACCTCAAACCATTAAATCTATCACATTTTTGTCGTTCATCAACACGTAAATCCCCTAATCCCTCACACGTGATGTTTCAATATAATGAACTCGTCAAACAAAACACGTACAAAATTAAAATATCAACCAAAGCCTTTAAATTAGCTGAACTTTAACTGATATTGTCATTTCAATTATGCGTGAATTGTGAGGCAGAATTAATATGTATTTGTACCAATAGCGGGTATCCTTTGAAACCAGTATATACTGGTATAATCCGACCAGACGTGCCCGCAATCGGATTTGTACAATCATGTTCGGCTGAATTTTAGCAACGCTCAAATTAAAGGTGAATGTTTTAGGTGCAGTTTGTGACAGAATTCGTTAACTTACATACAGTTTTCCCAAATGGGGTAAGTAGATATTACATGTTTCCACTTGTTACGATCTTAGCATACATCCTTCCACTTCTACTTTCATAATTGTTTTTATACATACTCGCTGTCTGCGGGAACTCTCGATCTTGGATTTCTATAAAATGTCCTAGAACATGTTAAGCCCTGCGTAAATGAACTATCTAGTTCTTCAGAGTAGTTCCTCTAGTATGAATGTAGGGCCAGTTAGATGAATATTATTATGACGTATAGATTCTTTTCATAAAACTTTGTGTAAAACGCCTACATTTGCGCTTAAATAACTTTTTTTACAAAATATTATTTCAGCGTTTCAATTTTGAGTTAATTATAATATATTTTGTGAATCTTGTTGAAATTTACAATTGCAGGAAAAAATACAAAAACTCGTGATAAAATTCATGACGTAAATTCATATTTAGAGATTGTAGAGCAAAGGAGGTGGAAAGATTTGGGGGAGGCCTGTGCCACCAGTGGGACAAAAACGTGAAAAAAAAACGAAGCTATTATGATGCAATGCCGCAACGCTTCGATGGAACAATCATCATCTCCCACTGATTTCAACCACCCCGACTGAATATGCACTCGGTGCCAAATTCTGTACCATTAATCTGTTGAAACTTATTGATACTAATTTAAACGAAAATTTGTGAGTAAATGAAAGTGTGCGCTTTATTACTTTTTCACACAATGAAATTATGCAAATAATTTATTTTACGATTCATGTTAATAATATATCACACTAATAATACAAAACCATAATGAATTTCTACAAAAATATTGTTGAATGATTTTGAAGTGAGACATCTATTTATGATATTATCGACTCGTATGCCATGATGGCAAATAGCATGATGATATCTTATGACTATAAGCAGAACATTAATTATTTGTTGATTACACAAATACTACTTCTAGGTGCACATTTTACACGCAGTCTTTAACTTTAAGATTTAACTTTAAATGTTATGAAATAATTAAGCGAAACTCTGTAAGAGTGAAGCTCTCTTTTAGACGACTCATGTATTTCGTTAGACCATCGTCTCCTCCCAAACGACTGAACCGATTCTAATGAAATTTCACACCAGCAAAGATGTTACTGATAGGAAGAACATAGACTAGGAAAATCAAAAATCAAAAGTACCACGGAGGAATAATTACCGGACAAAATAATTAAAATCTGATTTCGCAATGAACAAAAAAGCCTCATTCACGTGTTTGTATATTATATTATATACATTAAGTAATTGGTTCATATACACAAGACAAAAAAGAAAAACGAAAATCGGACTAGCCATTGAGGAATTATCACCGTTAGAAATAGTCCTGGTGAAATTGCTTCGCTCAACTTTTGCAACAGCAGAATGAATTACTGATCTAGTATGACTCCCTTCATTCTTAACGCTATGTGAACTCAGCATTAAAACTAACCGCATATTCATAGTTAAGAAAAGGTAACTAAAAGAAACTAAAAATAAAAGTCAAATAATAAGTAACCAGACAATGTGAATTTCCAAGATCCTTGTAATCCTTGACTATTTGTCAGGTCACCCTTTCACCTTTGTTACAAAAAATATACAGCAAGTTCTCGTATCAAATTCTGCCCAATCCTCCTTGGAGATTGAGCGGTAAAACGACATTAACCGACCCAAAACATCAGAGAATGAAAATTCTCGTCACGTGTGAATCAAGTCCCATAAGGGATGAGTTTGCGGGACAAGTTTCAATGTCGGCGGCGTTTAAGAGTTTTTTTTCAGTAGATACCCTAACAAAATACAAAGCCACATTGCGAGCTCCTTCGCCCTTTAATTTCAAACGTGAAACGTTTATGAACGACGTGTGTGGCATCGATACAGGGGTCTTTTCTGGTATGTGTAGGTGTAAAGGAAAAGAACTCATTTTCTACGACGTTTTTGTTATCATGAATAGGTTAACCCTAGAACGCTAACCTTATTTTTCAACGCTTAACACTAACCTTCGTCGGTTCGACTACGCCATCATAAAGGAGGAAGCTTAGGAAGGTTTCTTGAGATAAAAGTTTTATTTTCTTTGCATTTTCTTTTATAACAAAGATTGAATAATACTTTTTAATTTTGTGAACTTACGAATAATACAAAATTATTCCTTTTCAGCATTTCAATTGTGAACAGGATGAAGGGTCCTTATTTTAGTATATATGAAATAAAATAGCTCAGATACGTGTTAAAGTTTAATGGATGACATCGACAAGACAAGTATAAGTAGGTACACATAAACATGAACGTTATAAGTTAATGGACGTAGTAAATGTGTCAATGTAACGGATGTAGCTCCAGGCATCTGTCTGGACAAATTGAGATCATATATTTCTAGCCAAACCAATAATAGTTAAGTTTTCGAAGTGCATACATAATATAAAATTAAGTGCAACTAGCTTGCAAAATAGAATTATTATGATATTGTCGGAAGTTTACGCGAGCGTCCTACATTAAAATAAAATTATTTTAACGGATTCGAAATATGATGCTATCGCAATTTATTTGATGCTATTTTATAATTTACATCGAACTTGACTTTTCGATTGCTTCTTTCTCCGTGACCGTGGCTGCTGAAAAGCAACCGAAACGTCGGGTTCATAGACAATCCTAAAATTGACAGAGAGCACAGAGGAACGGTTATTCGCTGCAATATGCTGGTACGCAGTTTACTACGTAACAAACCTAGTCCGTGGGTTGGGAATTGCAAACTCAGAATTGCAAGCACGTGATCTAACCTTGTCCGCGTTTATACTAGATCTGCACATGCAATCAACCATACGTGGCAAGCATGTAGCAATGTGGTTTTATTGTCATTGGTGGCGGGGTAACATGTCTTCTTAAAGAGCAGAATAAGAACAGTTTCAGGTTATTCTTGGTTTTCACCTCAACACAGTAGTGCACGTTAGATAAATGTTTGCTAAGGTTAGTAGGTAGGTAGGTAAGGTAAGGTTGCATCTGCATTGATCTAGGTTTTACAGTCTAAGCAATGTTACACAATAAACTGCATCACTGTTAGAGGAATAGCTGTAACAAATAACTGAAAGTAAATTTTACATAATTAAGAAGTTCTTTATGAAGGCATTGGAATAAACTCATTATTATCATCGTAGTGATGATGACGGATGTATCCAAAGCTGTCACCTCTGAGTCTGGGGTCCGCTTTTCATTTTATGTTGAGCCATTTTGACTATTACCGGAGCGACTACCGTCTGACCTCCCAACACCTAGAGGAAAGCCTGGACCAGTACCTCGTTGATCTGCAGGTGTTCTAGCTTGATAGCTAGAACACCTGCAGATCAACGAAGAAGTGAATCTGACCTGATGGTCAGATTCACTTCTTCAGGACCCACCTGAAAATTTTATCAGGACCCCAGGAGTTGGAATATAAATATCCTACTAATACTTTAAATATGAAGATTTTTAATCATACAAAAATAAAGATTTTCATAACTCTGATGTAGAAGCTAGTTTTCTATATGATGCAATTGTAATTAAAAATACACTCAACTAAATATTTTCTATGAAACATTTAAGTAAAGTAATAATAATAATAATCTTTATTGACAAAAAGATACATTTAATATGTGTGAAAATCCCTGGCTCCCGAGCTTGTTTCGAAAAACTGTATTACAGGAGCCAGTTTTTTCCCCTTATTATATAGGAACACAGATAATGTCAACAATTAATTAAAATTATAACTTAACTATTAACTAAAAATAAATAAACTAATTAGGAGAAGTATTACAATAATAATTTAGATAATCATTCTAAAAAATCTAATTAAAAAGTAAATCCTTCTATCGCAGATATCACACGTCTCTAGCATATATAGGTACTAAGTTAATTAAGCAGTTTGGACGCTAGTTTGACTACAGACCACCCGCATGTACATACACCTTTGTTCCATTAATATGCTTTGACCTTAACAAACAGGATAAATGTCCACATTCTACGAGTCATTCAAATAAGTGTGGTCTCAAATTATGTTGTTGAACAATGTAGAATCCTACTACTACAAAATTTTTAAAGAAAATGTTTCCATGATGTTCCAAGAGGTTTTCTTTTATATTATTAAGGTGGTAAGTATACACTTCGCTCGTGGTAATCGGTAAATATGTGCTTACAGTACCAAGGGTGTGTAGCCCATGGTTTGCGAATTTCATGAAAGCTTTTTATATTGTGTCCTTTTTGAAGAGCCTCATATTGCCCGTATGGGCAGCGATAATGATAAGCAGTCAGTAGGCGTCATCTTTAACAGTTAACAATCTCAAAACACAAATAATAATTATATAAGCAGAAATAGTAGATAAGCGAGCGCCAGTGTTGTCAGGCTAGCCTATCGAACCGAATTGGATAGTTGGGATTGCGCCATTGCGGGATGGAGGGCCAAATTGACTTTCTAGCTTCATTGTGTAGTGTTTCATGGTTGTTTGTTGTCGCAACATTCCCAATGTCAAGGAAGCCTATGAGACTTGGACCAAATTTTATCCGGACACTGATCCATCTGCAAGACTGTTGGTGAGCAAAGGGGTTGGGTTAATTGACACATAACATAACATAACTTCACGCCTGTACCCCCGCAGGGGTAAGCAGAGGTGTATTACACACCCACGATTCGCCAGTTATGTTAATTGTTAGGTTAATTGACATCCTACTATCTTATCGTAGTCCTAGTAATACATATTATATGTTCAGTGCCTGAACCGAGCGAGCGCAGTAATAAAAAAAATTATTAACAGCTCTGCTACCAGTCCCCTTTAACCCGGAGACAAGGGTGAGGAGTGCGACTACGAGCAGGTAGTATTCTAGCCGTAGCCCCACCACTCACTTTCACGCAATCACCACTAATTAAAGTAAAGTGTCTAAAGATCCGGATCTACACCAATGTGCAGTCAACAAACGGTACAAAATCATTATTCACACACATGAAGTCGGTACGAATATGAAACGGTTCAAACAACAAAAAACACCGCAATTTTATAAAACCGGTTAACCGACAAACACTCAAAACGGTCGAAAGACATTCGAGGAACCGCCCCGAACTTAGAACAAATCAAACAAAAGTAATATAAAAAATTCCCGGACAGTTGAATTACCGTTACAGTGAATCGGGTAGTTCGGTCAGAATCGACCACCAAAAATTACCCGGAAATCCCGAGAAATATTAAACCATAAAATTAGGTATTCCAAACGCTCGGATACAAACAAATCAAATTATACATTAGTTTCAATTTTATAGCAAGTAAACACGGATAAATATTTATTCAGACCTCCCGGCGGTTCCAATCAAATACATGAATAAACAAAAATTATATAGTTTATTATTATTATATAGTTAAACAGATTTTTAGCACGTACTTGTTTCAATAATCAAATTAAGCCGCAATGGACACCCGATCAAAATCAACCAGTAAATATTTCAATTTTAAGAGTGAAAATAGTCAAATTTAATTGCACCAAAGGGCAAAATAAAAATGGCAAATTAAAAATCAAAATGTTGACTTGATCCCCGTGTTAAGTTTCAAATGGCAAACCAAAATTAAACCAATCCGTTATTTATTATCAACAATACATAAAATATATTAAGAAACGGGTCACTGACCTTCAATGGACCGGGATTCAGCCGGGAAAGTAGCAAAGATTGGAAAGTGTGCCTATTTAGTGTATCTAACTATATGTGACATGAATGTACGTGTAATTGACTTTACAATAAACTAATTATGCAGTAAAATAAAATGTGATGTTTACTTCCCTTAGTATGTGTTTTCCATCGCAGCAATGGTTCCAAGTCCAACGAACGCGATTGGGCATATTCACTATATTTAACAAGTAGATAACTATCTCGATAATAAATTTTTACCAATTAATTAACATTCAAAAAACAAAATCACAACAATGCTCCCCCAATGCGCGTGGCAAGGCCAACCCAAAAAAGCGCGAGCACAGGGTCTATCAAACGAGCTCATGAGCTTGGACCCTTCACAAAGCGACGTCGCGCTGTACTCGCGATGTACTGGCGTCATAGTTCACATACAATAATGGGCGGGTACGTAAAGAGAAAATATGATTGATATTGGTCCTATCAATACGCGGTACCAACATCAAAACATAAATACTTTACGATTAAAACTAAACATTATAAATGTGAAAATGTTTGGAAGTTTGTTACTCAATTACGCTAAAATTTTATGTAGGGAAATTTTTATATCCTTGAAATACGTTCCCAGGGGTAGCGGACCCGGGATCAAAATTCAATGCAGGCGAAACCTCAGGCAATAGCTAGTTAAATATAAAAACCATCACCAGTAACCGAAACGATAATATTTCAAAATTCCTTCCGTTTATTATTTAATCCCTCAGTATAACTTTACTAACATAGAATTACTTCGTAGCTACCATAACACTAGAATCAAAATTGCGCTAATTTGTAAAAAGGTAGCTGGGATAAACTGGATGCGCAAGGCGAAGGATCAGGTGCTATGGCGTACATTGCGAGAAGCCTATGTCCAGTAGATGACTGCAATAGGCTAATTGATGATGATGATACGTGTATTACTACTGAAATACTTGTGACTACGAATAGAAATAAAACGAAAGATGTGTATTGTCATAAAAATATACCCTAACTTCTACTATAGAGGATCACAAAATGTCAGAAATGAATAGATACATCGCATCTTAAAAATTACATTATTCCGATGCTAACAAGAGACTATAATGGCCTGAAGTTTATCTCGGACATTTTTCAGTCCTTTTCAGTACCTTTTAGCCTTAAGAACGCGAGTTATTTAACCGTCTACTCACTCGATAAGCACGCTGCATTTTATGGCCCTTGGGAGGAGATCTTGGATATAATTTGTGTTGATATTTTTTCTGCATTTTATGCGTTAAATAGCTATCTCTGAGAAGGAAGATTAACATAAAAAAGACTTCAGAAGTTTATTTATGTACTGTTACGATTATGTGCTTTTATTTTGTGTGGAATATTTTTTCTTTTCGAAGATGGAGGTACATTAGTAAACATTATACGTAAACTAGTCACTCGCTGAAGCATTTTATGAGTTGTCCTACGTCATCTAGATAAAGTCACTGAGATGACTTTTAAAAATGTCATTGATCTTTCTTGAAGCTTTATGACAACAAATAATCCATTTTGAGAAATTGATGTGTCGGTAGCTTAATGGATAAGGAGTCGACCCTACGATCGAGAGGTCCTGGTTAGGGTCCAGGGTTAGGGGGAATATTAGTAATTTCGGTTGATAATATTATTTAAAAAAAAACTTGAAAAACATAATATTCTTAACGATTACGTTTGCAGGATTTGGCTTCGGTCAAATAATTGATATTAAAGTCACATTTTCAATGTGTAGCATCTATTGGTGAGCTATGAGAATAAGACTGACTTGTTTATGTTATAATGGACTTCACAGAAAAGCGTCACTATTCTGTAAAGTTATATAGTCCATAGTTTCCTTATGCCGTCTTCGCCGTACTTCGTCGATTAGCCGTATGATACCGCATGTATAAAACATGTTACTGATGTTTTATATGCTCTGATATCTACTGGGTGTCTCATTACGGCCACAAATCAAGAGGTTCAAAATTCTTCATCCAACTAGTCTAAGAGTAAAATAACTTTTTAAATATATATTGCATAAAAGTTGAATTTAATCTATATCGTTTTATCTCCATTGCTTACTACACAGATTGTATCAAAACTACAGCGTTATATTTCATTTTAATTTATAATTATCGTAATTAAATATAATTATCATCGTAAGTCGTCTTACGATGATAATGGTAAGGTAAATGGTAGGTTCCACTCAATAATACACTTCATTAGTTCGATAACTAAAGACGGAATATACTTAAGAACCGTCAACGAAGCATAATCTAAAACACTTCTATCGTAACAATTGTGTGCAATACAATTAACGAGAACCAAATCAAGTCCATGGACGCTGATTCACTACATTTCAAGACAATGCAGTCTCCATTAGCAAGTACCGAACACCACCAACAATAGCCCAACGAACAATGAGACATTTTCCTTCACAATAGCTTTTCCTGAATATTGTATTTGACTATACTGTGTCACAGAATCTTAATAGCGCCTTCTCTTTAACTCATGCCTAGGTACTTTAACTACTAACTTCTAAGTGATACTCAAAGTTTCCACTTTGGTTCTCACACAAAACTTTTGACATATTCTCATACATATTTAACAGCAGTGGAAATGAATGGTGTAATTCAAAAGTGTACGAATATGAATACGGCCCTTTTCGTGTTATAGCGTAAATTTTAAATTAACTAATCCTTTTTATGTTTAATTTTCGGTGTAGTGAATATCATAAGCAGTTTTGTTTTACTTAAGTACACTACATTATAACATAATATCTGTAAAAAATCCTTCATGACTTGATTTATCACCATCCACTTTTGGAAAAGCAAGCAACAAAAATATATGTAATGAAATACGTTGAAATTTATCCAAGTAAAGCTTTTAATTTCCAGATGCTCTATCTGCTGCATTAAATATTTGCCTGTACGTAGTGTTTAATGTATTTGGCAGAATTGATTTCACAGTATAAATGGGCTCGACTGGGAAAGAACCACCCACTTATTTAATATGACCTTTAGTAGACCCTATTTCGTACTATTTGTGACAGTACTGGATTCCGTTCCTTTCTTGTTTCATAGTATTTTCTTCTAACACTACTCTACTTTTAAGTTGTATGGTACAATTAGAAGTTTATCAAAATTCATATTACAATACAAAAAAAAAGTATTTTTTAACTTTATGGTCCCAACCGAAAGAACGAAATCCGAAGTAACTTCATAGTAGCTTTTTTCGTGCGGAAATCCCCTCGGATTCCGCCCCCCCCCCCCCTATCTGTGGTTATGTCGAGTTTGAACTGACTAAAATGACACATACTTCGACGTTATTCCGTGGCGGCTTGAAATTGCAGATGTACGTTTTATGGTAGGTATAATGGACGCGTATACACCTGTACGCGTATACAACATAAATATACCTAGATTATGTGTACATTGGAACACTTAGTCATTACAATAATACTTGCGGCAATTTGTGCGAATATTACACATTATAATGCAATAACATGCAAATAGCCACGGTCTTGGAGAGACTAAAATTATGATGAAGATAGTTATCATAATTGATGAAAAGCAACCGAATTGTAGGAAAAAGTGTAAAATCATCATCGACAAATTATAAATTGCCATTTAATTCAAAAGAAAAATAATATGGTTAATTGAATAAATACTGTGCGATGTGATAAAAGGAATGTATTTTAATGTTGTACTCATTCTAATATTTATAAAAATGATTATTGGCATTAGTAAGTCTCAGCACAATAATTAACATGATGTTAAATTGACCATTACTTGCTTTGACGGTGCAGCAAATAATTGTATTATTCAAAACTGAGCGTTTGTTTACTTTATTTTGCAAATAAATACTGATTATTATTTTTTCGCTTTGTTTATTGTATGCCGTGCCAATTTCAATAAATAATATCGTTTGCTTGTTTGCATTTTTACTTTCTCGTACATTCCTTTCATTTGAAATTACACCTTGATGTAGAATACGCTTACTTTAATGTTATTCGTTCATCCAAAAATACATCCATTCAAAAAACATATATGCACGATGTAGACTGAGAATAAAAGCCCGTGTACGATGCACGGCATGAAAAAAAATGGTCACTTAGTTGATGGCAATTCCCTAAAATTTTGCTGGCATCTGTCATTATGGAATGTGTTCGTAATTTGCGGATAGCGAGCTATAAACGTGTTTTAAAATTCATAACAATTATAAGTTTCATTTAGGTACGGGTGTGTGTTGGGTAACGGGGTGTGTGTTGGGTAACCTCCTCGAGTGTTTCTCCGATTCCGATCCCGCTGCAGTCCGGGGGGAACGGAATCGGAGCGGCCGGTACACCCTGGGCGGCGGTCAATGGCTTCCCCTTCACCCCTTCATAGGGTTGGCATTGATCGTCGGCCAATACCCAACGTGGCGGGAACACATCGCTCTCCGTACTCCTCTGCTTTCAGAGGAAACAGGATGAGCGATGCTGTTAGTGGTGAGATGGCCCAGGGTCAGCCGGGGTGCGAGGGATATGCTCTATGGGTAACCTTACACCCCGGCGTCTGAAGACCCGAGACGGCGTGCGGTTTTAGTCGGTGCAAGCCCGACATAACCGCCCCCGCTGGCCGGCGGGGGGGTATCCGAAGGGATTTCCGCACGATAAAAAAAAAAAAAGTTACTTGGCTTCATTAGATGTTTTTCTATTTTCTTTACTTTGTCCCGCAACCCTATCCTATCCCCGAAGTGTGACAAGATTTATTCTAGACAGATGGTCTTGTATAGGTACAGTCAACGACAAAAGTCGATACACATTAATATATTGACAAACATATTTTACCATTGGAATACATGTACAGTCAACGACAAATTAGCCTTTAAACTTTTCATAAAATATAAAACTAAACTTCAAATACATTAACTTTGTCCGTTGGAGATTATAAAACTACTAATAGATCAATTATTGGCCATTATTCCAGTATAAAAAAGGTATATAAATATTTTAGTCTTCAGCTACTTTTGTCGTTGACTGTACATTGACGTATAATTAGTTTTATATTACCCCGAAGCCAAAATAATATAATTGATGTTTTGCTTGATCATGAAAGGTTTAAGAGCTAAGGTGTTGAATAAATAAGGTGTTGAATTTGTTTAGCTACTTTTGTCGTTGACTGTACATAGAAAACTTTGCCAGTATCAATCTTCTAGTAGATGTGTTCTGAAATGTAATATAATGCATCATTGTATAATATGGTTTTAGTTTCCTTCGCACGTAGTGTTCAAAACGTGACGTACGTTCACGCCTGGGTTGGACTCGTCTACAGTTGTGTGAAATGGCCGATTATGCTTAAAAATGGAGGGGAATAAACTTTTCAAAAACTTATTAATTATATTCTTTTAAAGCTATGAGATAATGATGTTTTCTATGTATAAAATGTATTACAAAAGTAAAGTATGGTTTCCTGGTTCTAAAACCCATACTATTGCCAGCTCTGCTTAGGATCAAATCAGATGGACCTAGTTTTGGTTTATGTAATCAAAAGATAAAATCGTAGTTTTGATTTGCAAAATGACATATTTACAATTCATCTTTGAGCAAAAAAAAACTCGTGCCGTAATTATTCTTTTACAATAATATTCTACGACATTCTACACAGCGCTCTCTAGACCCAAAGTATGTATAATTTAACTGGCTTCTGTTATTTGTTCTGGAATGCGGATCAATATACTTAAATACTTGTTTTTTTTTTCTTTGAAACACATACATATTTTAACTATACATAGAAACACCCACACCAATGCAGACATTCATGCATACAAATATTTGCACTGAGCGGAAATAGAACCCGCGCCCCCTGTTGCAGCAGTCGAATACGTCACAGTGGCCGTTACAGAGGCACATTATGAACTATAAACAAATTCTTAGTAGTCACACGAAATAATAATAGTAATTATCTTTATACCATACCTACTCTAAAAAGCTTATTTTATTCACGCAAAACAGTGAATAAAAAGGCCTTTTATTCACTGTTTTGTTTTTATTCACTATTTTGGTGTTTGAATTTGGAGCACAAAAATATATCCGGTCTCTATTTCAATGCTTACACAAAGTCCTTGCGCTAAGATTCGAAATTCAAAACTCTTTGGTGCAAATAAATTCTCGAGTTTTGTTGGGTCGATATTTGCGACAAGGAGTTTGGCAAGATTAATAAATATTGTTTCACAAGTTGACCACTCTAATGATAATAATAAGAAAATTACGCTTAATTTCAGTCATTGCTCTAATTTTAATGTC
The DNA here is from genome assembly GCA_946251805.1 of Cybosia mesomella. Taxonomy (NCBI): domain Eukaryota; kingdom Metazoa; phylum Arthropoda; class Insecta; order Lepidoptera; family Erebidae; genus Cybosia; species Cybosia mesomella. The sequence continues at coordinate 34,900,935 of OX276392.1, read as the reverse complement.
CATTTCAATTAATGTAACAATTCTTATTTCTTGATTAAATTTCTATTTTCGCTTAAATTATGTCTTTTCTCGTAGTCATGGTATAAAGTATAGTATGCAACTCTTGAATAAAGTACGAATTTATATCGAGGGCCATGAATCCCTCGCGTCGTTCAGGATTTTAACAGTTGAATCACTCGCTGCGCTCGTGATTCAATCATTAGAATCCTTCACTTGCTCGTGACTCATCTACGGCCCTCGCTTTAAATCCGTCCTTTATTCACTAGTTGCATAATATACTATTATACCATACCTACTCTAAAAAGCTTATTTTATTCACGCAAAACAGTGAATAAAAAGGCCTTTTATTCACTGTTTTGTTTTTATTCACTATTTTGGTGTTTGAATTTGGAACACAAAAATATATCCGGTCTCTATTTCAATGCTTACACAAACTCCTTGCGCTAAGATTCGAAATTCAAAACTCTTTGGTGCAAATAAATTCTCGAGATTTGATTGGTCGATATTTGCGACAAGGAGTTTGGCATTAGATTAAAAACTGTTTTGTGTTTGCTGCCTTTATAGAAAAAAAATAGTGAATTAGCGCCATTTATAATACTTACTGTGAATTGTATGATGTCTTTTCTCGTAGTCATGGTATAAAGTATAGTATGCAACTCCTGAATAAAGTACGAATTTATATCGAGGGCCATGAATCACTCGCGTCGTTCAGGATTCTAACAGTTGAATCACTCGCTGCGCTCGTGATTCAATCATTATAATCCTTCACTTGCTCGTGACTCATCTACGGCCCTCGCTTTAAATCCGTCCTTTATTCACTAGTTGTATAATATACTATTATTCACGCAAACAAAAACCCCGTCGCTTTTTTGTTATCATATGTAATATCAATGTCCAACATTTTTTTATACCACTTAGGAGGTAGACAAGCACACAGCCCACCTGGTGGTAAGCGGTTACCGCAGCGTGCAACACCTGATGCGTTACACTCGCGCTGCCGACCCAGATCAATAAATAAATTCATGTATAATTGTTTTTGTAATCTTAACATTTTAAAATTTTTGTTTGATATCTAACGTAACATAAATTACATAACTTTACTGGGCACTTTATTAAGCGAGCGATAATTAACATTTATTAATGTACACATAACTACGAAAAGTCAAAGGTGTCTGCCCGGGGCGACTGGGCATCGAACTCGAGACCTCGTCTCAGCACGCTGTTACGTACGCCACTGGGCTCTCGCCGCTTGATTTTTATTGAATGATTTATTAAGCGTAGCGAGTCTTTTGTTTCAAAGTTGCATTTCAAACAAATGATACTCCTCCGAGACCGTTTGACCGATCTCGATCAAATTTGCCACGGTGATCAAGTAGACATTACTGAGTGTCGTAAGGGGTCGAATGTCCAGATCGGTCTTACCATCGAGGAATAATCACCAAATCAATGAAAAAAGTCGACCGGTCACGTTGACCTATTGTTGGATAGGCAAATCTCGCTACGCTTAAGTTTGGGTTGATTGCCAAGCTGGTAACCGTCCTAGTATTTTAGGTAAACTTATAGAGGGAACTTGTAATGTGTTATGTTACTAGCGATGACAACTTTACTTGTTGACAGCAGGCGACAGAGTTGACCACAAGTCAGTTAACATTACCATGATAATGAGACTCTCACATGTTAACCGCAGATTACGAGCATCAGGCTTGTGTGAACGTTTCAATCGGAGTTATGGAGGATACAAGCGAACTGTTTCAGCTTAACCAATATTTTAGTATGTCAAGTAATATTATTCTTCGTTTAAATAAAACACAGCTCGGTAAAAGGCAAAGCTTTCTCGGTAAAGTAAAGTATTTTTTTAAATTTATATTTAGGACACGTCAATTTGACTTAACCTCGCCCGATGGTAAGCTGAAGGTAAAGTGTCAGGAAAGAGGGTCACCATTACATACACGTACCATGTTAACAATGGTGGCACTCAGCTTGACGGCCTCATCAGAAGAGGATAGTCGTCGCAGCACCGCGTGACACCCACCGGTCCCACTAGTGCTGCGACCACAATCCCCCTGCCCGACTATGCACTTGCTGACCCCTGAACGCAATCAAACCGAAATTGGATTACTATGTAGGGTTTTTCGCTATCGTGCACGGTGGTACTTACCCGGCCGAATTTTGACACAAATTTGTGTCATCAAATTTCTACCACCAGTGAAAGTAAAGTATAAAGACCATTCACCTAGTCGTGATTATTGTATCGACTTGGCGCCATAAAAGATGACGTGAGTGCCAATGATCTCACTGCAAATGATACTGAATGGAACAGGATCATCGTTAATTTAATGGTAAATTTTTTCTATAGATTTAGATCGGAAAAAGGGAACATCTTGGACGGGACTTGAACCCGCGATCAGTCCCTTACAGGCGAATACTCTGACCAACTGAGCTACTTAGACACGTCCCAGATATTCGAAACTCTCCGATATATACGTCTCGAGGCGATACTGGAGCCATCTACCGTAATTATTGCGGACTACGACAACAATGAATGATGTTGCAATTATTTTTTAAACATTATTTTTTTATTACTCCGCCCCGAGACGTATATAATATATATCAGAGAATTTTGAATATCTAGGACGTGTCTAGGTAGCTCAGTTGGTCAGATTATCCTCCCTATGAGGGACTGGTCGCGGGTTAAAGTCCCGTTCTAGATGTTCACTTTTTCTGATCTAACATAACATAAACATAAACTCAGGCCTATATCCCCGAAAGGGTAGGCAGAGGTGCTAGCACCCACATTTCGCCAGTTTATGTTTAGGTCCCAATGTAATAGGTGGCGAGCCTATTGCCATTAACCGGGCACTTATAAACCTGCGGTAAATACACACATAACTTCGAAAAGCATCGAAAAGTTATTGGTGTGTGCCATGGTAAAACCTGGGATCGAACCCGAGACCTCGTCTCAGCAGTCCATGACCCATACTACTAGGCTACCGCGGACAATCGATAGGAAAACGTAAGCATACTAAATGCTTCAAAATTTCATTAAATAAATGATGATTTATCATGAAGAACTATTTATTTACATGTTTGATTCTATTAAACAGAATTTAGTGGAATCAAAAGTATTAATAAGAGCTTCTTATAAAATCACGGTTTAAAATCTCTCGAAGTGTCTGGTCTCGAAGCTGGTATCGGATTTTCATTCCTTACTTAATAAAAGTCTAGAGCATAATGTAAGTGTATTCTATATAAGATATATTACCTTTCAGTGAAGCCTTTTTAAGATGATTTACAATGTAGAAGAGAAAAGATTAGTATAAGATCTAAAAATAAATAAATATTCTACGACATTCTACAGTGCTTTCTAAACCCAAAGTAAGAATATATTTTATTTTAGAACTTGTGTTATGGGTTCCAAAATGCGGATAAACAAACGTATTTTTTTAATGTAAATACATACATATTATACATAGAAACACTCAGACCAATGCAAATATACATATTTACAATGAGCGGGAATCGAACCCGCGACCTCAGACTTAGCTCGAAAGCGCTACGCCACAGAGGTCATTGTTCACATACAGGCTTGCCGGTAGCTGGTGCTTTTAGAAATATCTCGATCTGATCAATATATTTAACCACACCTATAGGACTTACAACAATGCAAATAGATATATTCATGCATACAAATATTTACACTGAGCGGGAATCGAACCCGCACCCCATGTCGTAGCTACGCCACAGAGGCCGTCAAAAAAGGTAGATAAGTCTTCCGGTACTCGACAAAACCGTACAAACTATAATACACCTACTACTATTTATCTTCTTCTTCATCTTAGCGTGGTCCCTAATCCGACTCGCCGACCTTACAGAAGCAGGCCGTGGCGGAGGCGTGTCATGTGTGTCTTACACACGCCTGCCAACTCACCGACGCATAAAACTCAACCCCGCCAGGCGAGGCCGCGGTGGGGGCCTAAGGCCACCGGTAATCCTGGGGTTATCCTTTCGAGGGCTTACCCGGGGTGCCCGGCAATGAACGCTTGGGAAGGATACCGTGTGGTTTTAGTCGGTTCGATTCCGACACGCCCAACCCATCGTCGGCACCGATGGGGTGCAGCCCGTGGAGGTTTCAGAGGCATCTCGGAGCCTGGGGTCCGCTTCCACCTTCTTCTCCTTTTGTTTACCTTAAGTGTTTTTTTTTATATTTAGGACACGTCAATTTGACTTCACTTCTCCTGATGGTAAGATGAAGGTAAAGTCTCAGGAAAGAGGGTCACCATTACATACACGTACCATGTTAACAATGGTGGCACTGGCACACCCACCGGTCCCACTAGTGCTGCGACCACAATCCCCCTGCCCGGCTATGCACTTGCTGACCCCTGAACGCAATCAAACCGAAATTGGATTACTATGGAGGGTTTATCGCAATCGTGCATGGTGGTACCCACCCGGCCGAATTTTGTGACAAATTTGTGTCATCAAATTTCTACCACCAGTAAAGTTTTTATGGTAAATGGTTTTTATGGAAGCGACTACAGTCTGACATCCTAACCCCGAGAGGAACCAAAGCATTCTTCTCAATCAGCAGGTGTACCGAATTGCAGGTTAGGTTACCTTTAGACCGAAGATCTTAGTGGCGTCCCTAAAACACTTGAACATTCTGCTATTCATAGCTGATACTAAATGATAATACTTCAGCTGGTAAGGAATAAAAATAATATTCTAGGATAATGGGTACGTTCTATTAAACGCCCGCAACGATTGTATTACACTCTGTATGGTTCCACTTAAGGCCCGTGGTCGGCACGAGCGATCCTCGACGTCATAAATGACGTCACTGTTCGTGACCGCATTGAGCTCACTGCGCCCACAAAATATTGGTTGGTTATAGTGGTCTTTTACCAAAATATGATGGGAATTCGAAAAAGGAACGATGGTGTCGAGACACATATATTATCTTTTTATAATCCTTATTCGTTTATTATTCCTTATCCTCTTATTATCTATTATCGTTTTGTCAAAAATGCAACTACAAAGTCACGAGAATCCATATGTGCGTTCCCACCTATGACATTCACCTACAACGCCCGCAGTCTTTTTATTTTAGAGGAACGGCAATTTCAGCGGTCTTGGTCGATAGCGGTGCGGGCGTTAAGTGGAAAGTACTTAATATGTATACTACGACCCTTAACGCAGTAGACAAAGACTGCAGAGCCAAGTCATACAGGTCGTCAAGCAGAATATTTACGAGAAATAAATCAAAACAAAATGCTTTGATGATGAATGAAAAAGCTATGCTAGTTGCGTATGCCGATGTGCATCTACACGAGCAAAACTAAGCCCCTCCCATTTACAAATTTAACTTAATTTGTCCGTTAAATGGAACTTCACAACACAGATTGAGCTTTCGTTTAGTCCTTAGCGCTTAGTAGCTTAGCTTTGTGTAGTTCGCTTAGGTTAAAGTTGGTATAGCTTGGTTTCCTGTCTGCAACCCGCTTAACGCTATCCAACCCGAAATATTACTGAAATCACCGAAGCTGTCACTCGTGTATTACGGGAAATTTTTGGTTTTATAACTCACTTATTTCTTTCTTCCTTTTCATTCCGTCATCACGCTCTACCACCTTACGGGTAAAATCTCAATTATTCGGGAACCTCTAATTTAAAGCCGACAACTTTTAATTTATTCCCTGAAGTAAAGTCTGATTGCAAATTGTTTCCCCTTTACGGTATTCTGTGGTCGTGTCTGAAGACACTTTTTGCTGAGGTGTCGCGGCGAAGGAGCGACGAAAAAACAATTTGTTTAAATTTCTTCAATGTAGAAATTTCGGAGAAGACGTAACGAATAAAATGAGTGTAAGGGAGTCAATGAATAAAACAAACTATTGTAACAGTGCATCATTGAGTTTATATTTAAAACCAGAAAAAAAAATGTTTAACTTCGTTATGATGTTTTATCAACTATTTAACTTCCATTTTTGTAAATATTTATCTACTTTTAAAAGAGTACTCTGAGAACGCAATCCAGGTTCTTTAGTCTACTGGGTCCACTCGAACTTGGTCCACAGCCCTAGTCGACTTAATGCAACTTTGAATAGCTCAACTGGGTGCATTTTTTTTTATTTATTTTTTACGTGCGGAAATCCCTTCGGATACCCCCCGCTGGCCAGCGGGGGTGGTTATGTCGTGTCTCGACTAAAACCGCACGGTGTCCTCCCCAAGTGTCCGTTGCCGGGCACCCCGGGTAAGCCCTGGAAAGGATAACCCCAGGGTTGCCGGCGGACTTTGGCCGCCACCGCGTCCTCGCCTTGTGGGGTCGGGTTTTATCCCCCTTCGGTGAGTTGGCAGGCGTGTGTAGGGCACACACGACCCGCCTCCGCCACGGCCTGCTTCTGTAAGGACGGCGAGTCGGCCAACTGCCGCCCTCAGGTCCCGATCATTGCATTGCCTGCATGCATTGACAAATTTTACGATTTGTACAGTCACGAATAAAATTGTTTGAGGTTACTACGAAAACTAGCTGATACCCGCGACATCGTCCGTGTAGGAAAACAAATTTAGAGAGAGTTGATACGCCATCGATACGATAGAACAAGACTGAACTACTGCAAAATTCCTCAGTACTACAAAATATTTTTATAAGTTTTTATTTAAGTTGCAATGTTTGTTTGTCATTTTTTTTATGAAGGTCATAACTTGTAAGCTTAAAAAGAACTACTTTCTTGTATCCTACAAGTTTGATTTCTCCATCTTGCTTCAGATCTGATGACAATGCATTTCTTGATAAGCCTAACCTAAATCGATATCCAGGTTGGTATGGAACCAACCAAAAATGAGAGATCTTTGCAACTATAAATATGTCATATATGGAATTTAGTGCATATTATATTATAACAAAAAAATGAATATTAGAAATATTGTGGTTTATTTCTCATATTGAAACATCCATTCAACAAAAATGGTAATTATGGCTATTTTTAATACAAGCAGCCCTTAAAAGCTTTTTGATGTTTTTTTTTCTTAATTTGTAAGCGTTAAAATTATAAATTCAAGTGGAAGAAAGGATAGAGGATACGCGTACGTTTGATACGCGATCAAATATGGCTACCCAACTGGAGAGGTACAGTGAACGACAAAAGTTGATCAACAGTAAAATATTTATTATGTTTTATTTATTTAAATATTTAACTTTTTTATATTGCAATACATGTATCAATAACAGCTGTATACGTAATTTTATAACACCCATAGGTCAAAGTTAATATAATTCATTTTGTTTATTATTTTATGAAAGATACAATAGCTAAGGCGATTGCTAAATTAGAATTTGTTAAACTACTTTTATCGATGACTGTTCCTGCAACCGCAAGTAAAAATATTGCACTTAGACAAATTAATTCTCATTCTCTCATTCCTAAGATAGGTGTTTAAAAGCTTACTGTTACGCGCTCTCAGACCAATACCGTTCGTGATTGGGATTTTACAAATGGATTTACTTTAGATAGTTTCAATGCAGATTGTAAGACAGTTTCCTTCAGATTTCTCAAACATCGAGCATCATTTAGATATTTGAATTAACATGGTCAGTATCGTTAGTATTAGAGTCATAACATAACATAACTTCACGATATAATCCTCGAAGAGGTAGGCAGAGGTACCCACGATTCGCCAGTTATGTTTAGGTCCCAATGTAATAGGGGGCGAACCTATTGCCATCTACCAGGCACATTACTAAGCGAGCAATAATCAACATTTTTATTACACAGAACTACGAAAAATCAGAGGTGTGTGCCCGGGGCGACTGGGGATCGAACTCGAGTCCTCGTCTCAGCAGTCCGTTACGTACGCCACTGGGCTAGTATTACAGTCAACGGGACAGTTACCATGTGTTGTTTTGAGTATTCGATATTTGGTCGTCAGAGACGAGTACGAAAGAGGTTGAATTTATTTATTTATTTTATTTTACGCACTCAAAAATTACTATGACCAAGAAATGTATAAAATTTAGTGATAGAAAAACACAAAGATGTAAGGTTTAAGTCATTGCTTTCCAAAATACAGCCTTAATCGTGTTATGGGGTAAGCGGCGCCATACCCTCCGTACTTATATCACAATACCATTAACAACACCAAAAAAAAACATTTTAGACAATGTGGGGCATAATCTGAAACAACTATGATTATACAAAGGAATGGATATATTTACTCTTGAACTCATTTACCGTTAATCGCCAGGACTTCAGTTCCTCCGTGAACATGGCACTTGCAACAGTGCCGAAATGTCAGATACTCAAAACAACAAATGGTAAATGATAAATATAATTTAGATGAACCAGATTAGAAACGTAAACTCTAATAGTTAGTCAGAAGCCATACTAAGTTAAGGTATTGATTTTAAGCCCCAACGTGTGCCATTGAGGTTTTTTTTTGGAGTCTAAACAGTAACATAGCTACTATAGCAAGTTACAGCTAAAACAGTTATCAAAAATGTTGAATATACTGCTTCCGGGCTGTTTGGCCGTGGTCCGTAGGAAACTTGTGTTCCATACGTTTCGTCGACCATTGCGGTCGACATCTTCAGATCATCTTCGACGAGTGCGGAGAACCCTCCCTTTTTAAGATTTATAGTTATCGAAAAATTTAAAAATCAAAAAACCCGACTGCCTTAAAACATATTGTTTTTGTTTCTTTTTTATTTTGATATACCCAGTAGCACTCTCACATTAAATACGAATTTAACGACATCTCTCAAGCTTAAATCCATCGAGCCGTTCAAGCTGCAGAGCGTGCCAAACAATTATACATACAAACATATATACATATAACATAGATACGTAGCCTATGCAAAGAGTCACACAAGTGCGAGATCTGGGAGTTTTGATGACTGCTGAAATGTCATTTAGTAACCACATTACTAATATTTGTAAAAAGGCGCACAGAAACTTAGGATTCGTACTAAGACAATCACGAGATGTGTAAAGCTTTTATATGATGCACTAGTCAGGAGTCACCTTGAGTATAATGGCATGATATGGTCTCCACATGAAGTGAAGCACACACTCATATTAGAGAAAGTACAGAACAAGTTCCCAAGGTACTTGTATTTGAAATTGTATGGAGTATACCCATTTTACCCCCTTATGTACTCCACATTATTTGTACTGGGTATGGTTGGGTATAATCAGTTGAGAGTGCGCCGTGAATTTTTTCTTCCGGCTTTTGTAATTAATCTCTTGAGAGGTAAGGTGTGCAATCCAGGAGTACTTAAGCATTTAAATCTCTGCGTTCCGGATCGTTACGTATGAAGACGGGGCGTCCTCCATTGCTGATTGTGCCTGTAGCCAGGACAAACTTGCTTCAGAGAACGCCTTTTAGCAGGTCTATAAAAATGTCCAATGAAATTAGAGACAGAATTGACATTTTCTCGGTTCAATGGAGTGAGCTCACTAGGGTGTCATTATACGTTACAGTGGTTCAAAGTATGTGTTTTTGATATTTTGTTATTTCTTTGTGTGTTTAGTTGTAAGTCCATTTTTGTTTTGGGGGATACCCTGTTAAGATAGTGGAAAAATACTTGATAAATAAAAATAAATAAACATACATACTCTCGAAAAATATAACCCTCCTTTTGGCGCGGTCGAGTAAAAATTAATACGCTTTTGTCTACTCATTCTAGGTTGTACGTGGGTTAAAATAAAAAACATACCTACAATATTATAGTCGCATTTTATTTTTCCGTAGCTAAACGTAGGAATAACAGTTCCATTTAAATCTCCTTACCTTACATATAATATTAAAGAAAAACGTGATGATAACTGATATTGATTTCTTTTCACCCACCAACCGTAACGGTAGGGTCAGCTAGAGGTTCAATATGAATAGATGAGCCTCAATATAAAGGACTGGTTTCAGAGATTGAAAAAGGTCCGCGAATATCTCATAAATTTATTTTTGAAGAACACTCTGGATAATCAGAGTTTATTTCCGAAGACTTAAACCCAAGTTCTGTATATACTAAATGGTTGACGTACATAGCGGACAAACTAGTGATGTAACCGATTGTAATACTCGTATCGATAAATGCAGCTATTGTTTATTGTCTTGGTGTTTCTATCAATAATATGTATGTATTTACACCTCTGACTTTTCGTAGTTATGTGTGTATTAAAAATGTTGATTATCGTTCGCTTACTAATGTGCCCGGTAGATGGCAATAGGCTCGCCCCCTATTACATTGAGACCTAAACATAACTGGCGAATCGTGGGTGTGTAATACACCTCTATCTACCCCTTCGGGAATACAGGCGTGAAGTTATGTTCTGTTATGTTATTTACAAAAAAAAGTATATAAGTATGTTTAACACAAGCTAGTTAAACTATGCTTACTTTGGGTCTAGAAAGCGCTGTGTAGAATATCGTACAATATTTTTTTTTATTATATTAGTTACGAAGTTGTGAAAAAATTAAAATCGTATAATATTTTTCTTCGTTTATATGACATCTAGATTTGGTAAATGCAGTTATTTAATTTTGGTACTGTATTTTCTATTACTAGGCGTTGTATGTATCTCCAGACATGATACCACCAAAGTGGATTATCGTTCTAGCAACATTGCAAATTAAAAGAATAGTTAATTTTTATTCAGTTATATACTACGAGTCTTAGTACACCTATATTTAAATTATCATCACTCTCTCGAGCAGTACGAATGAATTGAAAACTTTAAAAATGTATGAGTTATTAAGTTTAAATAGCTCTAACTGTACAAAAGTTAATAACTCTAACATTTCTTGCAATAAATTAAAGGATATAACAATATTTATATATGTAAGTCATTGAAACGTAGCATGCGACGTTTTTTAAATTCGCTCTCCCAACTTTTTATTTGCGTAAGATAACAAGCCACTCCTGGGCCTATTTAATGTTAAAAGCTTGCAACAATTTTATAATATGCCCATATTTATTTATATTTATCACCCACAGCGTAAAAGAGAAGAAAACGAGTAGAATAGAAACGAAATAAATCCTGTGATACACTCTCCTACATAACGTTGATATTAAATGAATGAGTGCAAAGTCCTAGATCTAGACAGCTCACTCATCAACTAAATACTGATAATAATAATAAAACAGGCACAAAATAGTATCGATATTATCCCAACACTGGTTCTTCCGAGATAAGTTCGACAAGTTACCGTCTCCCACTAAAATATGTAGCGATACGCTATTGTAAAGTTCTACTTTGTAACAGTTTCGCCTTGATCTAGACACATGTTATAAGATCATGTTATGTTATAAGATTTTATAGTTGTACTATGGGATCACGTTACTTTATTAATTGTTTATTTTAAATTCAATCGCATTGTTTGGTGTAAAGACATATAGTCAATCAGTTTGTGGTTTTTAAACTATCATGGTCACTAACATAAGTATTAGAGTTAACGGGATATTTACCATGTGTTTTTAAGAGTGTCCGATATTTCGGCACTGTTGCAAGCGCCTTGATCACGGATCACCCCGTAAATATCCCGTTAACTCTAATACTTGAATCAGTTTGTGATTTCGGCTGGAGGAGCCTATGAGGAATGTGAACATAATTATCATCATAATTTCTATCCCCTGAGCGATAATACATCATTCATAAAATATGTTTATTAGGTACCAGACACGTCATATCGGGACGGCGGTCCGACTAGCGCCTCTCCCCCAAACCGGGGCAAGACGGGGACACCGTGGTTCCCAAACCCGAGGGGGCCATCTCGAAACTGGAGATGGCCCAGGGTCAGTCAGGGTGTGAGGGATATGCTTTATGGGGCAACCTTACACCCCGGCGTCTGGAGACCCGAGACGGTGTGCAGTTTTAGTCGGTTCAAGCCCGACATAACCGGCCCCGCTGGCCGGCGAGTTCTGAACCTCTCCCGGGCGCGCTCCGCCATCTCCTTCGCGAGCATTACATGCTAGCAGAAGGAGGTGGCGGCGGCCCAAGCACTCGCGCTCCGCACCATTGCCGCAGTTATGCTGCCGAGCGAGAGGACTCCCACCCCAATGGCTGCCACGAGGTCACGCCTCGGCGCCTCCCACGCCGGGATCCCATACCAGTACCTACAGTTAGCCTTACAGCAAAAGTGGTTGGCTATTAATGAAACACGTAGGTAATTTTATTATTTTTTAGAGTTGTATACTTAAATGAAACCCGTAAGCCCTCACAATAGTGAGTAAAGATTGTAAAATAATATTACAGTTATTATTGCAAAAACACATTGGTTTTTAATAAAATGATATTTTGTTTCAACGCAAATTTCAAACTGCCAGATAGCGAGAAAAACTAAAATTGCACTCGACAACTGGACCTAAACGGTTCCATGCAGATATTACGAGTGCCATCTTGTTGCGACCAGACAAAACACGTATAAATCAAGTACATTTCAGTTTTATTAAAAAGAACTGCAACTGTATGACGCTCTGTGGTCGACGATATTTCTTAAATTTCACTTTGGTAGTCTTAAATTCGTTATAACGTGTTAGACTCTCTCACTAAATATTCTATTGAATTTGTTTCGTAGGTAGGTTCAAATGAAGCATATTAATAAGCTTGTGGCTCCCGATACGTACGTACCTCTCTCTCAAGATCTTAATAGGATTCGATATAATCAGAGTGTTCGGTAACCCTCAAATCGATTAGACTGACGTTTAGAACCGCAAGGTATCAAGGCAGATTCTACAAAGCTCTCATCCGATGCAACTTGGATGTAATTGCTTCAATAACTTAGTTTAAGTAAACTAAAGAGATCTTTATACAAGAATGATTTAATACAAAAAGGTATAAACCTATCAGAAACACTGTCAAAGAAAGAATAATATATCCTACTAATATTATAAACGCGAAAGTTTGCAAGTATTGTATGAATTGTCCAAAAATATGACGATAAGTTTCAAGCAAGTAGCAAAAAATCTACCATCTGCGAGCTATTGTGATGTGCGTTGCCAAAACCGCTAGAGTTACACATACGTAATGTATGATGGAAATGTTTATCCTACTAATATTTTAAACGCGAAAATTTGTGAGTATTTATGTATGTATGCATGTATGTATGTTTGCTACTCTTGCACGCAAAACGGCAGAACGGATCTGGCTGAAATTTGGTACAGGGATAAACTATAGTCCGGAATAACACATAGGCTACTTTTCATCCCGGGAATAGGTTCCCACGGGTAGCGGGAACGGGATCAGAATTCCACGCGGGCAGAGCCGCCGGCAACAGCTAGTAATTATCATAATAATTGGTTAATGTTATATGATCTTATGATGAAAGAAAACCCATGTATTCTTCTTAATTTCAACCGACTTTAAAAAAAGTAGGCGGTTCTCAATTCGACTCAATGTTTTTATGGTTCCATACCCAAAGGGTAAAACGGGGACCCTATTACTAAGACTCTGCTATCCCTCCGCCTGTCCGTCTGTCACCTGGCTGTATCTCATAAACCGTGATAGCTAGACAGTTGTAAACTTCTGTTGCCGCTATAACAACAAATACTAAAAACAGAATAAAACTAGGAATTCAGTGCAGGGTGCGACTGAAATAAATTGAGCAGAGCGAGCAGGACTCTTACTTGAAAAATAAGGCATCTTACGTCGCGCGCATAGCACAGGCCGCGCGCTCGTGAAACTGTTTTTCGATGATTATTCCTCAATGGTACATTGTATTTGAACAGTTGACCCCTCTAAACACTCAGCGGTGTCTACACTATCACCATGGCAAATTTGGTTAAGATCGGTATTGTGGTTCCGGAGGAGTACAGTCTCGACCAAACGGCTTAGCCACGTATAAGAGATATCGCTTCGCTCAGCTCAATAAATATTTAAAGACACAAGAAAAGTGTTCTTTTTTGTTTTTTTTTTTGTCAACTGTCATCTGATTTTAATATTCATTCCATGAAAACCAATCTTATTATTATCCCAGAATATTTTACGTAAAACATGTATTGTGTTAAAAAGTTGTATCATGCATATTATGAAATGAATTTCCGCACAACTTGTTATTTTATTTATTAAATAACGTGACCTCCAGCTTAAGCTGGCAAGCAGATGTGGTGAACATATTATTTTTATTACTTGCTTCACTTAACACGTAATCGCTTTCTTTGGGCTGTAACGCGAATTTTGAATGTATTTTTATATTTGGCTTATCCTTTTATAGCTTAAAATCGTGACTAAGTAGTAACCTAGTAGGTTAACATATTGCAAAGTTAAGCAACACTAGCCAAGGTATTCTAAGGATGGGTGACCATTTATCTGACACATTGAGACTTATGCATCGGAGAGTACGTTAACCATGATAATCATCTCATCAAGTCCCGGGCGTAGATCAGTCTGCTGTTTTTTTAATAAAAATAGTAAATAGCAGCGATAGCCTGGTTGAGCGGCGATAGCCTAGTGGTGTATGTAACGGACTGCTGAGACGAGGTCTCGAGTTCGATCCCCAGTCGCCCCGGGCAGACACCTCTGACTTTTCGTAGTTATGTGTGCATTAATAAATGTTAATTATCGCTCGCTTAATAATATGCCCGGTAGATGGCAATAGGCTCGCCCCCTATTACATTGGGACCTCAACATAACTGGCGAATCGTGGGTGTGTAATACACCTCTGCCAACCCCTTCAGGGATACGGGCGTGAAGTTATGTTATGTTATGTTATGTTATGTTATGTTATGTTATGTTATGTTATGTTATGTTATGTTATGTTATGTTATGTTATGTTATGTTATGTTATGTTATGTTATGTTATGTTATGTTATGTTATGTTATGTTATGTTATGTTATGTTATGTTATGTTATGTTATGTTATGTTATGTTATGTTATGTTATGTTATGTTATGTTATGTTATGTTATGTTATGTTATGTTATGTTATGTTATGTTATGTTATGTTATGTTATGTTATGTTATGTTATGTTATGTTATGTTATGTTATGTTATGTTATGTTATGTTATGTTATGTTATGTTATGTTATGTTATGTTATGTTATGTTATGTTATGTTATGTTATGTTATGTTATGTTATGTTATGTTATGTTATGTTATGTTATGTTATGTTATGTTATGTTATGTTATGTTATGTTATGTTATGTTATGTTATGTTATGTTATGTTATGTTATGTTATGTTATGTTATGTTATGTTATGTTATGTTATGTTATGTTATGTTATGTTATGTTATGTTATGTTATGTTATGTTATGTTATGTTATGTTATGTTATGTTATGTTATGTTATGTTATGTTATGTTATGTTATGTTATGTTATGTTATGTTATGTTATGTTATGTTATGTTATGTTATGTTATGTTATGTTATGTTATGTTATGTTATGTTATGTTATGTTATGTTATGTTATATGTTGTCGTTGAAACCTACCAGACAGCTTATTTTTTTTCGACACCACCAACATATATACAAACAAGATAGTTTGACAAATCATATACCAAAACCTTCCTCGAGAACCACTCTATACATTGGTGAAAACAGTATGAAAATCGGTATAGTACTTTTTGACTTTATCGCGAACGGACAGGACCTTGTTTTATAATACATATTGATTAAAATGATCTGCTGATACTTTCTACTGTTAATTTCTTAAAATATTTCTAGTTCGGTATAACCTTAATATTTTTGTATTCTTTCTAGAAAAACATAGCAAGCATACAGATTTTTAGTTAGTCAACGTTATGGTATCAATTAGGTACACTATTTATCTGGGGTGTGTGTTGGGTAACCTCCTCGAGTGTCGCTCCGATTCCGATCCCGCTGCAGTCCGGGGGGAACGGAATCGGAGCGGCCGGTACACCCTGGGCGGCGGTCAATGGCTTCCCCTTCACCCCTTCATAGGGTTGGCATTGATCGTCGGCCAATACCCAACGTGGCGGGAACACATCGCTCTCCGTACTCCTCTGCTTTCAGAGGAGACAGGATGAGCGATGCTGTTAATGGTGAGATGGCCCAGGGTCAGCCGAGGTGCGAGGGATATGCTCTATGGGTAACCTTAGACCCCGGCGTCTGAAGACCCGAGACGGCGTGCGGTTTTAGTCGGTGCAAGCCCGACATAACCGACCCCGCTGGCCGGCGGGGGGGTATCCGAAGGGATTTCCGCACGATAAAAAAAAAAAAAAAAGGTACACTATTTATCTAATCGTACGTAGTCGAGTCTGTTTAATCTGACAAAAGGGTTTAAAGGGTCCTTTCAATTTGTTGAGTTAATATCATCTTCATAATACAAAGGGCAGGATCTATACATTGTTATACGGTTGCAGCAATTAACTTACTGTTTCGACTGGAAAACAAACATTATAATTTATGTTGATTGAATATCTGTGGTATGTGAGCCCGTAATCGATAGATTATATTCAAGGATTCTCTTAAACTTGGCTTATTATATTTTATGGTTTATTGTAGGTAGAAATTAAATTAAACTAACCCTCGACCCGTCGCGTGGGGTCTTTAAAAGCCCAACTTTTAGAAAAATGTAAAATAAATACTTTTAAAATATTCGTATTGTTCTCTAACTTTGTGTAGCTTCATAAAAACGGTTATACTTGACGCTCAAATCGGCTCAGCTCGTGCGCTCACACTGTTAGATGCAGACATGTATTTCAGCGCAACAAAATTTTGTGTGAAAATCTTAATGCGGTTCATAGAATACATCTACTTACCAAGTTTCAACAGCATAGTTCTTATAGTTTCGGAAAAAAGTGGCTGTGACTTACGGGCGGACAGACAGAGAGGCATGAAGAATCTATAAGGGTTCCGTTTTTTGCCATTTGGCAACGGAACCCTAAAAAAGAGAAAGAGAAAATGTATTATGCGTTTTTGATTTTTTTTTCGATGAATACTATTTTATATTACATTATTTATATTAAATCAATAACAAAGATACGTGTAATGATATTTTTCTAAATGATAGTTTGTTTTAAAGATTGTTATTAATTTGTAGTTTTAAAATAGCGACACTAAAAACGCCGGTCGCCATCTTGCGACAGCGTGGTGGGGTTGCTTATGGGCAGAGACTGCTGAGCAGTCAGTCAGGGAGTCAGTTCGATTTGGAGCATCGGTTGTGGACGGTTGTGTCCTCAAGTACAAGTATAAGCATAAGTATTAGTTGTATAAGTGTTCAAAGTTTAAAATAAATATCAGTGATTGAAATATTGTAGTTTCACTTCATACGTAAGTAAAGAATAATAAAAATTGCCTATATTTAAAAAATAAAAATATGAAGCAAAACATCATTCAAATAGAGAAAAAAATGTGTAACTTTTTTTCCCAGTTGTATTGTAAATTCACATATAATTCTATAATATCGCTTATAATTATAATATGAGAATATATAACCTGACTGTTCTGTTAAAAATTATTTGTAAAGTAAATGGTAAAATACAAAAATCTGTGATTTTTGTAGGCGGTTTAAATATTTTTTACTAAACCACATTCAATCTGTCTAAAATACAAGTTATTTATTCTTTCTCGTTGTCATTGAAGGTATAGCAAGTTCTTATTGTTATCCTATCTACCTAACTTGCTTATTTGATTTATCAAACACAAACAATTCTTCAATGTTGAACTTTAGTAACGAATCAATTGTGATTTTACGAAGTTTAGCTCGTTATCCAGTAAATAATGAAGTGAGCATTGAGTTAAGATAAATATTCATAGCTCGGCGGGCTAACTACGTAAGCCTTTTGTGGACTGAACTGTAGTAGTAAATAGTGAGTGCACAGGAGAGCAGGCTGCACGGTAATGAATGTTTCGAGGAAACGAGAATTGTTCTTGTTAGCATTTGCGATAGTAATAAAAAACATATTACCAAATAATTTCATTAACCACTCAACAAAGACAAATTTTGGGGAAACATTTAATCAAAATTATATTTACGATGTCTATTTGTCTGTTTGATTGACCGAGGGGGCCATCTCGAAACCGGAGATGTCCCAGGGTCAGTCGGGGTGCGAGGGATATGCTCTATGGACAACCTTACACCCCGGCGTCTGTAGACCCGAGACGGCGTGCGGTTTTAGTCGGTTCAAGCCCGACATAACCAGCGAGCGGGGGGGTAGCCGAATGGATTTCCGCACGAAAAAAAAAAGGTACGCATTAGAGACTATAATTTTTGAAGGAAACGTGTAGGTATGTTTTGCGCTTACCCATGAACATACATTTGGTTTTGCCAGTGTTTTCTTTTTTTTACAAGTGTCACGTCAATATGATTTTACCACACCTAATGGTAAGCTAAAGGTTAAGTCTCAGGAATGAAGATCGTCATTGAAGACCCCAATAATGTTACAATGGTGGCCCTCAGCTTGACGGCCTCATCAGATGCTTTTTCACGCCCCACTTAAAGGACCCGGGATTGTAGGAAGAAGTAAACACGTGTGTTGGTAAATAATTTTTTCACAGCTGCAAAATCATCTACGCCCGGGACTACCGACCTCCATGTTCGGGGCCTGAGGACGGCAGTTGGCCGACTTGCCGTCCTTACAGAAGCAGGCCGGATAAAACCCGACCCCACTAGGCGAGGCCGCGGTGGCGGCCAAAGTCCGCCGGCAACCCTGGGGTTATCCTTTCGAGGGCTTACCCGGGGTGCCCGGCAACGGACATTTGGGGAGGACACCGTGCGGTTTTAGTCGATACACGACATAACCACCCCCGCTGACCGGCGGGGGGGTATCCGAAGGATATTTCCGAACGTAAAAAAAACAGCTGCAAAATGTTGAGGTCCTGATTATTTAGTATTAATTTCAACTTAATATCGACCTTCTAGCGTTCCTTGGAAAAAGGTTTTGACAGACTGATAGACAAACCGGCAGACAGACGAACAACCAAGTAATCGTATAAGGACTCCCTTTTTCCTATTGAAGTACGGAAGTCTTAAAAGCTAGTTAGCCTTTTAGTGTTTAAATACTAGGAAGTATTTGTGTTAGGACTGTTATCTTAAAACGTGGTATTTCGTAAAATACATTTTAGTTATTTATTCAAGCAGAAATTCTTGCCATGAAGCACCAAAATATTAAAACAATTATACGGGACGTTAGATTAGCATAAATAGCGACAAGTTCGTCGTTGGTTGGGACATTATATTGACTTATGTCTTCAGTTGCCTCGTGAAACTTGCGCTTAACGATAAGCAGCTTATACACTATATGGGTAACAAGTTCCTTGTAACTTGTATCTATAAAGATAGCCTGTCAGTATTCTTGCAAATTTAAATTGTGTATCAAGTAACTTTCTATACTTTCTTATTTAATTAAAAATTCTAACATAAAAAACATGTCAACTAGTATTAACATACAATGTAATTTATGCGATGAAAATGTAGTTTCATATAATGAACATAATGATGGTCTTTCCATAAAACAATATTCTATCGCTAAATGAAAAATACACTTACGGCCGGTTTCAATAATCCATCTATCCTTTACCAGCAGTTAAAATAGCTACCATTAGTATGTATCGGGGATTTTTTCTGTTTCAATAAACAAAGATAAGCAGAAAATGACTTTGATAATATTGAAACCGCAGTTACAGATAGATTTTATGTTTATCTGGGATAGCTTCTACCTTTAACTGTAGGTAGATTATTGAGACTGGCCGTTAGTAATGTAGGTACTAACATAACATAAATTCACGCCTCTTCACGCCTATATCCCCGAAGGGGTAGACGTAGGGGTATTCGTCAGCTATGTTTAGGTCCCAATGTAATAGGGGGCGAGCCTATTGCCATCTACCGGGCACATTACTAAGCGAGTGATAATTAACAGTAAGTCAAAATCTGTCTCAACGTTTCTTTTTTGTTTAAATCAAAATTTGATTCTAAGAATAAGAACCTACATACCATACCGTAATAATATATACTACATGAATTCAATAGTATTCTCGTAAGTGTTTATTGCGTTGGCGAAGAAAAAAAGGGTATTCCTCACGAATTCTCCTACCCAAATGAATGAAAGACCAAAGCAATCAGCTCCGCACATTCAGAGAAAGGAATGAAAGAGCAAATCGGTAGCCCGCATTCGATATCAAATTGATGACGGATCTGCCCAAGGGGACGATTATTTGAATCGGATCGTGTCTCGCGTATCGTGAACATCCGAAACTGACGATTTTCACACCGACAATTTTAGAACTTTTTATTGCTTATACCAAATAACTTTTTTCGATACCTTTTTGTTTCTAACATGATAAATTTCTATGTCATGGAAATAGAGCTGAGTTTCGTATTACGTTTGACTATTAAATATGCGGAAGGTGAACACGTATTGCACGATTTTTGACTATGTAAAACGAGTATTCTTAACTTTTTTATGAGCCGTGACAGATTGGAATAAATATGTTGAAGCGAAAGGCAAGTTTTTACAACACCTATAAAGAGGGACAAGATTTCAAAGGAGACATCTGAGGGAAATTGGGTTCGCCATTCGCTGTTTTATCTGAGTCTGTACTAGTCAAAACACTTTTTTTATTTAAATAATAACAGATATATTGTTCTAAGGGAAAATCTATTGCTATGTACCAGAAACGTTTTTCTGGTTCCGAACTGTTACTTAGAAATGTTTAACAGAAACATGCAAAGAAAACTTTTTCAGTTCCTGTACCAGGACCTCATGATCCTTATCTTTTTACATGCTTGTAGTATTTACCTCGTTTGGTTAGTACTGAAATTTAAACCATGAAACGTATACCTTTTTTTTTTCGTTCGGAAATCCTTTCCGATACCCCCCCGCGTGACAGCGGGGGCGGTTATGTCGGGCTTGAACCGACTAAAACCGCACGCCGTCTCGGGTCTACAGACGGGGTGTAAGGTTGCCCATAGAGCATATCCCTCGCACCCGACTGACCCTGGGCCATCTCCGGTTTGAGATGGCATGAAACGTATACCTATCTGCAATTGCGGGCTCACACGGAATACGAACGATAGAAGTGTCATTAAGGTACCATGAAGTAACTTCGGATTTCGTTCTTTCGGTCGGGACCATAAAATGAATGGAATGAATCAAAGGAATGAATCAAACATATCAAGGAGGTTGTCGTTTACAATATATTTCTATTAAAAAATGAAGTATTATAAACCAACATATTGAAAATACATTCCTTTGTATTGAATTGTGATAACCTTTCGACCTGTTGAAATAAGTCGTTGTTAAGTTTTGAAATAATTTTGCGGTTCACTGTCACGTTCCGTCTTCGAAAGTGCGTTTCATAGTACTGATTGCCCGAAATTTCGGTCCGCCATCGCAGATGTACGTTTCATGGTAGGTCTACAGTTATTTCCAACCAAGTGAGCTGAAATTTAATGCTCATGTTTAATTTAGGTAACAAAGATAAGTGACATCAAATAATAATAACTAAATCACTATATTTCGGGGTCCGCCATATTGCATATAGGCTATCCAATATGGATGACTCCCCAACATCATCATCATCATCATCATCCTCCTGCCCTGATCCCAAATTTATTTGGGGTCGGCGCAACATTTGTGCTTTTTCCATTCATTTCTGCTTGCGGTCATCTCAACATTCACTCCCTTCCTAACCATATCCTCTTTTACACAGTCCATCCATCTCCTCTTAGGTCTTCCTCTTCCCTTGTAAACGTCCACTTCCACACTTAATGCCTTCCTTACGATACTACTTTCATCCCTACGCATTACATGTCCGAACCAGGACAAGCGATTTCCTCGCAACTTTTCGGTTATTGGCGCTACTTTTAAACTTCCTCGAATGTACTCATTCCTAATCTTATCGATTCTTGTCACACCACATATCCCAACTTGGTGATTCAATTTTTTTTTGTACACTCCCATGATATAGGTTCCCAATCATCATCATCATCACTGCAATAGTCCCATTTGCCACCAAAGCTTACACCGCAGTAGCCTAGTGGTATGGGTAATGCACTGCAGAGACGAGGTCTCGGGTTCGATCCCAGGTTTTACCATGGCACACACCAATGACTTTTCGATGCTTTTCGAAGTTATGTGTGTATTTATCGCAGGTTTATAAGTGCCCGGTTAATGGCAATAGGCTCGCCACCTACTACATTGGGACCTAAACATAAACTGGCGAAATGTGGGTGCTAGCACCTCTGCCTACCCCTTCGGGGATATAGGCGTGAGTTTATATTATGTTATGTTATGTTATGCTTACACTGTGGAGCTCGGAGTCCACTCTCCTACTAACTCTTCCTCTTGATTTGGCTTACCTTGACTCTGATAAGAGTGACTGCCGTCTGCCCCCTCAACCTTAAAACGAGAACCTACACCAGAGCCTCGTTTTTTAATCAGCAGGTGTACCGATTACCAGCTTAGGTTGGTATGGGCTCCAAAGATTTTTGATGGGGTACGCCCCCATAAACCCATGATATGGGGTCCGAATATAAGAGTTTACGAAGATGAATACAAAAAGCTTTAAATTTGGCGGACGTAACATACTGCTGAGACGCGATCTCGAGTTTGTTCCCCAGTCGCTCCGGGCACACACCTCTGACTTTTCGTAGTTATGTGTGCATTAATAAAATGTTAATTATCGCTCGCTTACTAATGTGCCCGGTAGATGGCAATAGGCTCACCCCCTGTTACATTGGGACCTTAACATAACTAGCGAATCGTGGGTGTGTAATACACAATAGGTGTAGTATTCTGGGCTCTCTTAAAGCCACAGATGGCCCAGGGTCAGCCGGGGTGAAATGGAATTGCCTTATTTGGCCATCTTACATCCTGGTTATAACATAACTTCACGCCTGTATCCCCGAAGGGGTTGGCAGAGGTGTATTACACACCCACGATTCACCAGTTATGTTAAGGTCCCAATGTAATAGGGGGCGAGCCTATTGCCATCTACCGGGCACATTAGTAAGCGAGCGATAATTAACATTTTATTAATGCACACATAACTACGAAAAGTCAGAGGTGTGTGCCCGGTTCGACTCGAGATCGAACTCGAGACCTCGTCTCAGCAGTCTGTTACGTCCGCCACTAGGCTATCTAGTAATAGAGACCCGAGAACGGGTGCGATTTTGGTCGGTTCAAGTCCGACATTACTACCCCCACTATGTGGGGTAACCGTGGGTATTACAGAAAGAAATCACAAAAACGCATAGGTGGAGAAAAATCTTCAAAATCAAAAATCATTAAAAACCGGTCTACCCGAGTTCATCGTGGTCATCATTAACACGAATTTGTTTTATATATATAGAAAAGTATACACGTTCACTAAAATCGCATCATAAGAAAATAGAAGAAAGCGGCGATAGC
Organism: Cybosia mesomella; assembly: GCA_946251805.1. Classification (NCBI taxonomy): domain Eukaryota; kingdom Metazoa; phylum Arthropoda; class Insecta; order Lepidoptera; family Erebidae; genus Cybosia; species Cybosia mesomella. Next base: position 34,877,637 of record OX276392.1, on the reverse strand, counting down.
CCAGTGGTATACGTAACGGACTGCCGAGACGAGGTCTTGAGTTCGATCCCCAGTCGCCCCGGGCACTCACCTCTGACGTTTCGTAGTTATGTGTGTAGGTATTAAAAGTGTTGATTATCGCTCGCTAAGTAATGTGCCCGGGAGATTGCAATAGGCTCGCCCCCTATTACATTGGGACCTAAACATAATTGGCGAATCCTGGGCGTGTAATACACCTCTGCCTCCCTTCGGAGATACAGGCGTGAAGTTATATTATGTTGGAAGAAATTTCAACTCTACTGGTTACAAAGATAATTTTTTCGTCTACATCCATCTTGTTGGTTCATACGTTTTATTTATCACTAGCTTTAACAAAGGGAAAATCCGCGCTATGGATTCACACACCGAGGATAATAAAGAGTAATTATTGTTGGAATGAACTCAGGACCGTTGCAGATAATAATAGAAGGAAAATTCCATCTGAATTTATCATAGCTTCCGATAAAATATTTTCAGTTGGATGAAAATTATTATTATTATCACTAAGTATTTATGATAGTGTCGGAAGTTTACGCGAATGTCACACATTGAAATAAAACTATTTTTAACGGATTCTATCGCGATTTATTTGATGTTATTTTATATTTTACATTGATCCCGACGTTTCGGTTGCTTTTCCGCAGCCATGGTCACTAAGTATTTAATTATTGTATTTTTTGTTCCTTTACCGGTTAGTGAGCTTGTTTTGAAAATATGCATAATACTTGATATTGTCGGAAGTTTACGAGAATGTCACACATTGAAATAAAACTATTTTTAATGGATTCTATCGCGATTTATTTGATGTTATTTTATATTTTACATTGATCCCGACGTTTCGGTTGCTTTTCCGCAGCCATGGTCACTAAGTATTTAATTATTGTATTTTTTGTTCCTTTACCGGTTAGTGAGCTTGTTTTGAAAATATGCATAATACTTGATATTGTCGGAAGTTTACGAGAATGTCACACATTGAAATAAAACTATTTTTAATGGATTCTATCGCGATTTATTTGATGTTATTTTATTATTTATATTGAACCCGAATCGAGTCTCACCGTGACCATGGCTGCTGAAAAGCAACCGAAACGTCGGGTTCAATGTTAATTATAAAATAACATCAAATAAATCGCGATAGAATCCGTTAAAAATAGTTTTATTTCAACTGTCATAAATGTTCGTATGGCAACCAGGCTTAACGTGCTCTCGGAGGCACGGAAGGGTCTCGATGGCCAAAGTCTTGACTTTCAATTAGCAGGCCTTCCAAGGCCGTGCCAGTGCTGCCGGCTTGCAAGTGAGGTTAACTTGGTCTCCTGACTCTTTACACCCAATTCGATCGTTGATTACCGTTTTACCTTATACCTATATGTAAAACAAAGTTCTCCACCGAGTATGTTTGTTTGTTCGCGATGAACTCAAAACTACAGCACTGATTTTCATGCTGTTGGGGTAGAGTTGATCTCGAGGAAGGTTTTAATATATTATTTGTCAAATTCTTGTATATATTAGCTAAAATTTTTTCTGGAACTATGACTTATTAATTTCTGTAGGTTGTTTGTCGTTGTCTATACTATTATAAAATTGTAAATTGGTTGTGTTTGTAAATTGGCGATTTTAAAATAAATACTTGTATAAAGAAAACACTTGTCTATTTGTCTGTTTATTCGCGCTGGACGCAAAAACTACTGATTTGATTTTGATGCGGTTTTTTCTATAAGACAACTCTTGGTCAGACGTAAAACCTGCCGTATGTTTGATTGCAATTGGTTAAGTAGAATCGGAGATATGACCAAAAAACGATAACCGACCTACGGGTGGAGTCGCGGGCATCAGCTAGTTATAAGTACAAATACCATAACAATATAAATTATCATAGATAGGTGCTTATTTTAAGTATTAATAATAACAAGATATGTTTGTCTCATAAGTACATTTAACTCCATTGTTCAAACATGTGCAATTTATTATTCTCCTGCACCTGTATACAAATAACAAAACTCCAACAAGAGCAGCCGCAGGAAAGACCGATAGCGCAATAAATTATTTGAGGGGCCGAAATCTGGGACGATGCCAATTAGACCGGGTATTTCGTTGCAGAGTGCTTAAAACCTTGAAACTGAGTCTGAACTAAAAATTTTCGAACGATTATTTTGATCTCACTTGGTAAATTGGTACTCGTAGCAAAAAAATAGAATTGTTGAAACTAAGCTATGAAACTAATAGCATCATACATTTATAAATCTATCGTGTTATTTTTTTAAATTGATAATATTTGTCTATAGATTTAGGTCGGCAAAAGAAAAAATGTATAACGGGATTTGAACCCGCGACCAGTACTTTACAAGGGGAATCAATCAATCAATCAATCAATCATTTATTTTGGTAATCATGGGTTTTCCGCACGAAAAAAAAAACGGTACATCGCAGGGTGTTAGAACTGTGGTTGTCCAATCCATGTTTTACCATGTTGGTGAGCAAAAGTGTTATGGTTAGTATGTTAATTATGGTTACTTATACAGGTTTCGGCAAAATGTACTACCCAATTTAAACAGCTCATAAAAATTTGTTAACTTTGAATAATAAAACGAGAAATACATATTCTTAAATTAAAAGGATGGGAGTTTTTATGACTTAAATATAGAGTTTCGTAAATGACCGCCATGGTTCTCAATGCACTCTTCTAATTGAGTAGCAAATTTTTGCATAACATTTTGGAGAACGTGACCCGGGATAGCATTAATTTCATTTCTAATGTTTACTTTCATCTCCATTAAATTTCTTGGTTTATTCACAAAGACTTTAAGCTTTAAATAGCCCCATAGAAAATAATCCAGAGCTGAAAGATCTGGGGATCTCGCTGGCCATGGAATCGTACCATTTCTTGAAATGAGTCTGTTTGGAACTGAGTTTCTTAAAAATGACCATGCTTATTCTTGCCGTATGGCTTGTTGCCCCGTCTTGCTGAAACCAGAAATGTCCTATTTCTTCTTCAATTTGTGGTAAAAAGAATGTCTGCAGAATTTGAACATAGCGCGCAGAAGTAATGGTTACCGCCTGACCATTCTCTTCAAAAAAATAAGGCCCAATTATTCTAGTCGATGAAATGGCACACCATACAGTTAGTTACTTTTGGGTAATGTAACGGCCGCTGATGAATTTCTCGAGGATTCTCTTGAGCCCAATAACGAAAATTCTGCTTATTTACATCGCCGTTGAGATAAAAATGTGCCTCGTCACTCATGAATAAGTAAGTTTCGATACCTTAGTGATTATCATGAATCAGACGACAAAATTCAAGTCTGTTAATCTTATCTTGATCATTTATTTCCTGGGCTATTGCGATCTTATATGGATGAAAATGCATGCGTTTTAACATTATAACAAAATTTCCCAAGCCTCTTTTTCATTTAAAACTATTTTCATTCACAATAACCAATTGATTTTTGAGTTATTAAAGAAATAAAATAGGCAATACATTATGTCGGCCCCTGTACAAGATTCATTATAATTATCATGCAAAACAATTAGTCTACATTTACAACACAATGGATATAAAATAAAGATTATTAGTTATTTTACAGTATTTATCCAACAGTGCCATCTAAATTCAGAAAATTCAATGATGGAATGGTCTGACCAATTGAGCTACCTAGACACGTCGATCTAAATCTATATTAAAAGCATAGAAAGCTATAGAATTAGCATACTAATAGCTTCAAAATTTCATTGATAATATTTCATTTGATGTTTGTATTATATTAGGCGACTATTGAATGTTTTTTTATTAAACTGGCCAAGTGCTAGTGCTAGTGCCAAGGGTTCCGTAGCAGCAAGTAAAATTTTTATATGTGAGTTAATTGAATGAAAGGTAAATTGAGGTGTACGATTTATGACGTATTAAAAAAAAACTACTTACCAGATGTCGTTCAAACCAATTTTCGGTGAAAATTTACATGGCATTTTTTTTACGTGCGGAAATCCCTTCGGATACCCCCCCGCCGGCCAGCGGGGGTGGTTATGTCGTGTATCGACTAAAACCGCACGGTGTCCTCCCCAAGTGTCCGTTGCCGGGCACCCCGGGTAAGCCCTCGAAAGGATAACCCCAGGGTTACCGGCAGACATGGCCGCCACCGCAGCCTCACCTGGGAAATTTACATGATAATGTAAATCATATATTATTTTTAGTTTTATCATTCTCTGTTACAGTGGGGAGACACACAAACACACATATAACCACTTTGGAAGTGTCCCTAGCGCAAACTAGTCACTTTAGAAAAAAAATATATTAGAAACCTCAATATTATTTTTGAAGGCATAGATGGTTTGATGAAAAAAAATTTTTGAGTTTCAGTTCTAAGTATGGGGAACCCCCAAAATTTATTGTATTTTTTTTCTATTTTTGTGTGAAAATCTTAATGCGGTTCACAGAATACATCTACTTACCAAGTTTCAACAGCATAGTTCTTATTGTATCTGAAAAAAGTGGCTGTGAAATACGGACTGACAGACAGACAGACTTGACGAATCTATAAGGGTTCCGTTTTTAGCCATTTGGCTACGGAACCCTAAAAAGAGGAAAGTTCTGAATTCGTAGGAAACTTTTGGTTTTATACATTTATATCCCCATTGTAAATAATATAATAATAATAATTAGACTAGGGATTAGTGGGAAGTCAGTGGTGGCCACGATGCAGAGAGCAGTCTTTCTTGATAATACCCAAATAGTCTGCCGGTTCTTCTGCCAATCGTCGTAACGCCCTGGCTGACTGCTGCTTGACTCGGCAGGGTTATCTGGCCGCTTCTCCCTTACTCTAGGGGAGGCGTGATATAGCTCGCTCAATAAATACTCTAGGACAAATTACACAACGCCATCTAGACCCCAACTATGCAGTGCTTGTCGTATGGCTTCTAGAATGCGGATAGCCATACTTAAATACTTTTTTATAAGGTGCTATTTATGTGAATAAAAACACCTTTCTCCAAGACAAAGATACTTTAATAAATTAAAATATGGGCAATATATACTTTTGTTGGTAACGAAACCATACCGCGATTCAGCATACCGGTACAACAACGCCATCTATCGCGACCATATGCAATTAATTGTGACATCTTAGTTTCACTCAGATATTTTATCACCAACTTTATATACCATGAAATTATCGTTTTATATAGAAAATACCAGTCAACAACTGGCAGTTACAAGTCATCCATTCAGAGAAAATTATTATTAGGACACCTATATTTTTCCACACGTCAAAAATAAAGGCCGCCTATTTTAGTAGTACTATTTTATTTTGTATACCTATGTTATCATATGCGGATGCATGCTTCAAATCAACACCAAACACACTGCAATGAACTCAATTTTCGGCCCCGAAAAGGATATTACCGAGAACTAATAATAATACAAGGACCTCATAACCAGTTTTCCGTTAGAAAAAATACCCAAGCAGGTTTTTCCCTATAACGGATATTTTTATATTGGCTGTAATATTGCTACGAAGTTGTTAGGGGTTGCCCGCCTAATGGAAAGTTGTGGTTAAGCTAATACATATTTATTTTCATTCTTTGAAAACGTATGGAAATATTTTGGCGTATGTTTTCTATACGCAGGCCTGTATGTTCGTTATGGGGCAGGCAAAGGTGTGTTTCATCACATACGTTTTCTGTTCCACGTATCAGGGTGTAAGGTTATCGCCGTCAACCGAGCTATTGATCCCTAAAAAAGGTAAATAAACAAAGTCCAAGACAATTTATGTGGATACCTAAAGGTGCTTCCACACAATGATTGAAAGATGTTGTTAAACAATATCATTCAGTAACAAGTCAGCTGCGTGAGTGTGACACACCTGGTGTTGCACACGTCCATAGGCCACGGTAACCGCTTCCCATCAGGTGGGCCGTGTGCTTGACTGCCACCTAAGTGATATAAAAAAACATGTATACTATAGTTAGATGTTTTCAAAAGTTTTACCATTTAATATTAATAAAACGTTTAATTTTTTATTGGTTTTTGTGCTCACTCAACCCTGAAAGCCCATGCCAGGGCCTTGTCCTTCAATCAGCAGGTGTACCGGCTTACAGTTGAGGTTGGCTTGGGCCCCGAAGATCTTGGTGGGCCCCAAGAACACCTATAGAAATTGTGAACATTATACGATAAATGTTTTGGAATAAAAATAAATCAGTAATATTTTTACTTGTACACTTAAAAACACCTTGCTTCTGTTATAATTATAATCTTAAAAAACAGAGTAGCACTTCGGGAGCACCGACAGAAGTGAAAACACAAAAAAAATAATTACAGAGCCATCTATATTGTTCATTATGAATCAGTTCGAAACTTCAACAAGGTCAGAACAAAATAGTTCATCAGCTACAACAAAGATGGTGTTGTCATAAAAGTATGGAAAACGTCGCCAGTAAAAATCTTAGAACTCGCATCATCGTCACCATGTGACGATGATGCGAGTTCTAAGATTTTTGTTCACCCAAAAAGTGCTTAACGCGCCTAAATAAGTTTTCACTTCAAAAATCATATATTATGATCACGACGCAATCGCTTTTTTTTAATCATCGACATCTCTCATTATTTTATATTTTGTTGAGTGTACATTTCTTCATCATTCCAATTTTGTATAAATTATTCAGTCGAAACGTTTACTTCATTGAACAACTGATCAGTATCCCAAATTAAATTACCTCCAAATGTATTTATATTTACTCAATTACTCTTTTCCTGAGTCACTCTTCCATCACTGCCCTCTCAATATATTTTGTGCAAAAAAATATATTTTGTGCAAAAAATCAACACTAAAATTAAGCTGAGCTTGGTTTGGACCTTCATTGAGCCGTAAAATTCTTCATATTGGAAAAAGGGGCGTATAATAGATATACCGACGGGCTTTTACAATAAATTGCGTTCGTACTGGTCGAGGTAATTGGCAGGTGACCGGTGTGATTATTCAATCTGGGCATTGATGAATTTAAAGGCGAATGCTATCGTTTATGTAATGTCTGCCTATTGAGGCCAGCATATAATTATCAGTAACAATGAAAGAGTGTATTCATTTTAATACTATACTAGTTGATGTGGATGTTAAATTTGCCCAAAAAAGGAACTAGATTCTTTATTGTAATTGTGTAAGTGACGTTAATCGACTGAGTAAGGAACAGCGTGATAAGTCAATATTGTGATATGGTTCAAGACTAGTGACCAAAATAGAGAAAGCAATGTGTCGGTCACGTAGACAGGAAAAAGATTGTTGAAACAAACTTATGAGGAGATTGAACAATTAATAAAGAAGAAGAAGCGAAAGACGTGTGCCAGGATCGTAGCAAGTGGAAAGACGTTGTCTTTGCCTAACCTAATGGCAAACAGGCGTGTGTTTATGGATAATAATTTGTTTATTTTCTCTCCAATAACCATAATTAAAAACGATGATTGCTTATCATAGGGCACACAAAAGATTCGGTTGTGGATTCCTGGTGCCCGTGGTAGGTAATAAATTACCTGTATTACTGGTCACCTGAATTCAACTTTGTACATAGTGACTAAATAGCGCTCAATAAGAATCTATATGAATTGTGTGTATTTACTAACAAAATGAATAACCAACCTTGTGATCACTATCAGGACTATTTTTCTCCTTTTTTCCCTCTGCTGGTAGTAAAACGCGATTGATACCTTTGGTGTGGCAAGCAATCATAGGTATCGGTAACCGCTTACCATATGTTAGGCTATGTACTTCCTTGCTACCTGGGTAGTATAACAAAGATAAAGGAACGCAACATGAGAAAACTTCGATTAGTCCCGGTGTCCACCACCAATTTGGCCACCACTGGTGGACAGAGAGACAAATTATGAAATTATGTTTCGCTGTCCACCAGTGGTGGACAGAGCAACATATTTTGAAAAGTTGTGTTATCACTGTACACAGAGATCTCTCTTCATAGATAGCACTTCTTACCATAAACTTTCCGGACTAGTGGTTCCGGCGCTTCGCCGGCCGCTCCCGCGGCTTGCTCGCTTCGCTCGCTCGGCTCGCGGTCTGTTGGGGTCACAGTTCTAACCTAACTAATATACTATACTGCCAGTGGGGACGCCGTTTGACCAGACGGGTGATCAGCCCTTCTATGTGGGGCCATTTCACCCATTTCCCCTATAACGACTGTCATACATATTCGTACGGCAACCGGGACCGACATCTTAACGTGCTCTCCGAGGCACGACCAGACCAATGCAAATACTCATATTCATGCATACAAATATTTGCACTGAGCGGGGATCGAACCCGCGCCTCCTGCGTAGCGGCCGCTTTCAATACCGCCACGCCACGGAGGCTAACCTAACCTAACCCACTTTACTTATTTTCGGAATATAAGCCGAGCGAGGCAAGAAGTGCGAAATATCAGTCCATCGATTGATAAGTATTCGAAGAATCGTTCAGTCGAAGCAGCGTTTGGCGACAAAAAGTCGTTTCGCAATAACACAACTTTTCAAAATATGTTGCTCTGTCCACCACTGGTGGACAGAGGAACATAATTTCATAATTTGTCTCTCTGTCCACCAGTGGTGGCCAAATTGGTGGTGGACACCGGGACTAATCAGAAAATTTGTTAGTTCACGAAGGTTGGTGACATCTGCCAATCTATCTACTTCACCCTGCGCCAGCCCGCACTGTATCACAGATCTACTGATCTGTAAAAAGTTAGTTTAATTTGCACAGTGTAAGGACACTTGACTAATTCAATAATTGAATTGATATTATGCTTTATAAACTACTACTACTATAGAAAAATAATGTATTTCCTCTATACAGGTATCACAGTGAAAAAAGTTACCACAAATAAAATAAAACTTTTGAAATTGACAACTTACTATACGAAATTCTTTCTCAAATCAACTATAAACCTTTTTGTGAATAGTGAAGTATAACAAGATACTACGCTTGAAGTTCCACGTTTCGCACATTGACTGCGTAGTATGTATCTATGTCGTTTAATATAAACGACATGGATAAAAATGTACCTACTCCAATGAAAAGAATTACTATAAAGAAGGTATCTCAGAAAATATAAATTGAAATGCGAATATAAATAAATAGATTAGTTTGTTAGAGTTAAATTAGTTTGCTAGAGTTAGATTAGTTTGATAGAGTTAGATTAGTTTGATAGAGTTAGATTCTTTGAAGAACTTGTGTGATACTTCATCACCATCATCTTAAATTGACTCCCGGTTGCATTCGAGGCTTCAACCTTGGAGCCCGGGATCCCCTTACGCCTCATCTTTTAAATTTAGTTCGTGCAGTACGTGGTTCTTTTATGGGAGCGACTGCCATCTGACCTCTCAACTCCAAAAAGTAAGACTGCGACAGAGCCTCATCCATCAATCAGCTGTTGTAGCAGCTTGCAGGTGAGGTTGGTTTGACTACGAGGGTCATATTGGACCCCATATCCATGTGTGATACTTATTTTTTCTATGGTACAGTGAACTACAAAAGTAGCTTACATATATTGTAATACAGACGGCGTCTGTGGCGTAGCAGTAGTGCATTCGACTGCTACGACATGGGGCGCGGGTTCGTTTCCCGCTAATATTTGTATGCATGAATATGTCTATTTGGATTGGTCTGGGTGTTTCTATGTATAATATACATACATAACATAAACTCACGCCTATATCCCCGAAGGGGTAGGCAGAGGTGCTAAGCACCCACATTTCGCCAGTTTATGGTCCCAATGTAATAGGTGGCGAGCCTATTGCCATTAACCGGGTACTTATAAACCTGCGATAAATACACACATAACTTCGAAAAGCATCGATAAGTCATTGGTGTGTGCCACGGTAAAACCTGGGATCGAACCCGAGATCTCGTCTCAGCAGTCCATTACCCATACCACTAGGCTACCGCGGCTTTTATTATATATATATTTTAGTATAATATGTATGTATTTACAAAAAGTAAAAAGTATATAAGTATGTTTATCCGCATTCTGGAACCCATAACACAAGTTAGTTAAGCTATGCTTACTTTGGGTCTAGAAAGCGCTGTGAAGAATGTCGTAGAATATTTATTTATATATTTATAGATCACCTTAGCTCTTTAACTTTTAATAAAATAATAAACAAAACATAAAACATATTAACATTGTCCTATGGGAATGATAAAACCAGATACATTAATAAAACAATCGTCGGTAAATGTATTCCAATGTAAAAAAGGCTTTAAATTTTTTCGTGTTAATGAACTTTGTCGTTGACTGTACCTAAAATAGCTAAAATAATGAAAGAAATACGAAGTAAACCTTCATATAATATTATGCTCTTTTTGTAAGTGATAAATTAATAACGATTGTAGGACTTTCTAGCGTTATCCTAAAAGACAGAAATAAATCTATTTCACCGCTTTTAATAAAGGTTGCTAGGCAGTCTACTATAATAAAATAGGATTTTCTAAATCAACTCATTTGAATAGAAAAGAGCCTCCACCGCTATTCAGTAAGTTTCATTTGAAAGTTTTTCTACAAAGAAGGAATACCTAATTTTATTCTTTTCTTAGAAGTTGAATATCAGATATTGGAAATCTCATTGATATGATCTTCAGTATTTACATTTCCAATATTTACTCAATATTGTGGTTAGAAAAACAATCGCTAGTTTGAGTTTATAAAGAGAAAATTAGTTTTATAAAGTAATTATCAACGTTCTTGTCTTTGAGTTTTCAACCAAACTTCACTTCACACTTCAGTTCAATCTTAAGAAACTTCAGTTTTCAGATCATTTTCTGTTATGAATTTTACTAACAGCACTACCGTTAAACAAAACAAACATCTAATCTACTAGATGTTGATTTGATTGACTGAGAACCTTTTTTTTTCGTACGCAAATCCCCCCGTGTACTGCACCCCCCCCCCCATTGGCCAGTGGGGGTGGTTATGTCGGATTCGAACCGACTAAAAACGCACTCCATCTCGGGTCTTCAGGCGCCAGTGAGTATGTAGATTACACAAAATTCACAATTTAGTAAACTGACCGCGACCTTCTTAGTAGCTTTTATTTAACTCGCTCTGTATGTACGAGTATATATGTATGTATGTTAGTGTAGGTCAAATCTTGGAACTGAATTTTGAAGCAGTTATCCTCAACCGATTGTGATGAAATTTTGCTTACACGATTAGTTTGGATGACAATGCATTACTATGGTACCATGGAGCTGTGCTGATGATGTAGTAGGAAGGTAGCCATAGGAACTTCTAAGCTAAATAAGATAAACCTATCGAGTTTAGGCTCATTTGTTTTGATTTGGTAAACACTCTGGTGCTACATGATATCCAAGGTCTGAAGATGGGAACAGTAGGTAGTTTAGAACTAAACAGGATAGGCTTGTAGTTTAGATCGAAAAAAGAGAACATCTAGGACGGGACTTGAACCCGCGACCAGTCCCTTACAGGGGGAATGCTCTGACCAACTGAGCCACCTAGACACGTCCCAGATATTCGAAATTCTCCGATATATCATTTCCGATCTAAATCTTTAGAAAAAAGTAAGCATAAAAATGCTTAAAAATTTAATTGAAATAGGCTTGTAGTGTTGAGCACCTTTGGCTGGTCTTAGCACTTTGGTACTACACGACATTATTAAAACTTGAAACATAACATAACTTCACGCCTGTATCCCCGAAGGGGTAAGCAGAGGTGTATTACACACCCACGATTCGCCAGTTATGTTAAGGTCCCAATGTAATAGGGGGCGAGCCTATAGCCATCTACCGGGCACATTGTTAAGCGAGCGATAATTAACAGTTATGTTATATATTATGTTATGTTAAAACTTGAAAAAAAAAACATAAATTAAAAATAATATTTTATTAAAGCTATCAAATCTGTTTTTCGTTAACTTCCAGTTGACAGTATCCTACAGAATTTTCGCCGCAAGCAAGGGAACCGTTGATGAAATCGGATTTAAGAATTAACCGTAGTCGGGTTAACACAGTCACGGATTATCGTTCCAATCGAGATATAGCTGCCACGTTGATCCACAAAGCGTGGATTATAATTGCGAAGTCTCGAGTCAGACAGAAGCACTTATAAGATCAAAAAGCTAAAACGATCACCTTTGCACCGGGTTATTACAATTATTATTGTATTAATAGTCCAATCATTTTAGCGCGAAATATATGGATACCCCTGTATTAATTTCAAAGAAGCTGAAAATTTGCAAAAATGTTACGTATAGCATTAGGTATAATGAAATTTCGCATCGGCATCAAGCCCCAAATGAAATATTTGGGGCTCGTGCTCGACGGCCGATGGGACTTCGGAGAGCACATCCGAAGTCTGGCCCCCAAATTGAAGGGCACAGCTCTTGCTCTGGCTCGGCTGTTGCCCAACATGAGGGGGCCCGATGACTCCTGCAGGAGACTCTACGCGGGGATCGTGCGGTCCATGGCCCTGTATGGGTGCCCAATATGGGCGGAGGCCCTGAGGACCAGAACTGTGCAGATGCTGCGCGCTCCGCAGCGAGTTCTGGCCATCAGGGTCATCCGAGGGTACCGCACGATCTCCTTCAAGGCGGCGAGTCTCCTTGCCGGAACTCCGCCATGGGACCTGGAAGCGAGAGCCCTTTCGCAACTGTACCAGTGGCGAAAGGAGGCGCGGGAGCAGGGATGGAACCCCGAGCCTCGAGAAATCGAGGCCGTGCAGTCCCAGCTCCGCCAGGCCATCGTGGTGGAGTGGAAGGAACGACTTGGGCAACCAAGCGCAGGGCACGCCGCAATAGCGGCGGTAAGGCCCATCATGGAGGATTGGCTGGAGAGGCGACACGGAAGCCTCTCCTACCGACTGACGCAGGTGATCTCCGGGAAGGGATGCTTCGGGGACCACCTGCATCGGATCAGGAAGGAGCCAACGCCTGAGTGTCATCACTGCGACGCGAGCGAGGACTCAGGGCTGCACACGCTGGCGGACTGCCCGGCGTGGGAGGCGCCGAGGCGTGACCTCGTGGCAGCCATCGGGGTGGGAGTCCTCTCGCTCGGCAGCATGATTGCGGCAATGTTGCGGAGCGCGAGCGCGTGGGCCGCCGCCGCCTCCTTCTGCGAGCATGTAATGCTCGCGAAGGAGGTGGCGGAGCGCGCCCGGGAGAGACTTAGAACTCTCCCGGTCCGCCGAGCCCGCAACTTGCTCGCCGCGCGTCGCAGGCAACTCAGGCGCCGGAGGTCGCTTAACGACCTCCGTCCTCCATGAGCGCAGGCCTGGGGGTGGCGGGTGAGGCCACCTGTCACCCCAGCAGAAGCAGGCCGGGACGGTGGGGCGACTAGCGCCCCTCCCCCAAACCGGGGCAAGACGGGGACACCGTGGTTCCCAAACCCGAGGGGGCCATCTCGAAACCGGAGATGGCCCAGGGTCAGTCGGGGTGCGAGGGATATGCTCTATGGGCAACCTTACACCCCGGCGTCTGTAGACCCGAGACGGCGTGCGGTTTTAGTCGGTTCAAGCCCGACATAACCGCCCCCGCTGGCACGCGGGGGGGTATCCGAAGGGATTTCCGCACGAAAAAAAAAAAAAAAAAAAGGTATAATGAAATTGTGCAAATATCCGGTTTTGTCATTTTTCTCATAATCGGTAAGTTTTATGGTAAAAATTCGTAGGACAAAGTTAAAGGACAAAATAAAGATTGTTATTTTATTTTGCTACGATTCACCATTCGTGAGACTGCAATAGACTCAAATTGATGAATCGCTTTTTTTTTCCTGTACTTGAGTTATTAGACCTTGCTTCATACCGATTTTCATGATTCTAGGTTAACAGAAAGAGGGCTTAGATTCTCTAACAGGTGTTTAAAAAAAATCCCATTAATGACTGTACGTTTTGCTGTCTTTGACTTAGAAATTTGATTTTTTTCACCGCCTTAAGAGATTGCAGATTTGAGAGTTTGATATGAATTTCACCTTGATACTTCCATGTGTTCCTAAAAAGTGTCTTTACCGAAAAACAAACATACGGGTAAATGAACAGACAGACAACGAAGTGATCCTACATTGTTTCCGTATTTTTTTTTTGAGAACATATTTTCTTTTACAAAACACTAGTAACCACGATACCCCATGAAACTACGTTAAAAATACGTAAAATAGGTAGTGCGCATTTTTCGTTGAATACGACTTTCCTATGGTCTGGGGCTTCGTAGGGAAAACAAGAAACATACCTATTCTGAAGAGACCTCCCGGACGCGCATTACATGCTCGCAGAAGGAGGTGGTGGCGGCCTACGCGCTCGCGCTCCGCACCATTGCCGTCATGCAGCCGAGCGAGAGGACTCCCACCCCGATGGCTGCCACGAGGTCACGCCTCGGCGCCTCCCACGCCGGGCAGTCCGCCAGCGTGTGCAGCCCTGAGTCCTCGCTCGCGTCGCAGTGATGACACTCAGGCGTTGGCTCCTTTCTGATCCGATGCAGGCGGTCCCCGAAGCACCCCTTCCCGGAGATCACCTGTGTCAGTCGGTACGAGAGGCTTCCGTGTCGCCTCTCTAGCCAATCCTCCATTCATGTAAAATACACACAGTTACAGTTTGTTATGTTGATTGTGAAAAAAGACAAATTAAACCAGTTAAATAGTCATAGGAAAAGGGATACTGTATATATTAATAGATCGAATCTTAATAGAAGCCTCTCACAGAATTACTCTATTATAAAAATAGAGTAATTTTGTGAAATATGAAATATGATATTATGACCCCTTTTCCGCAAGCAATGGGAACATATTCCAGTGACAAAAAGTACCCTATATGTTATTCCCAAATATAATCTATCCCATTGTGATACAAATTTGAACAAGACCCATTCAGCCATCAGTGATTGAGTAACAAACATTGAAACATCATCATACACTCGTAACTTCACGCCTGTATCCCCGAAGGTGTAGGCAGAGGTGTATTACACTACACATCCACGATTCGCTACTTATGTTATGGTCCCAATGTAATAGGTAGCGAGCCTATTGCCATCTAACGGGCACATTATTAAGCGAGCGATAATTAACATATATTAATGCACACACAAAAAGTCAGAGATGTGGGCACACGCGACTGGGGATCGAACTCGAGACCTCATCTCAGCAGTCCGTTACGAACACTAACGGCTATCGCCGAGTGGTACATATTAAAAAACGACGACAACGTTTCTTGTCTCTTGGAGATTCTTTAAGAATATATTATCTTTATGAATTAATACCGTAAAAGAAAACACTTAACTTGCATTAACGTTCAAAAACATGTGTTAACCGCAGCTGGCCGCCAGACTGACATGTAATCCTAAAAGGGTAATATTTTAATGAAAGTAGCCTTCCACGGCGGAGTGCACTCAAGTGTTTACCTCAGCCATTAAACCCATTAATGGGTTAGTGTTTCGACCACAAAGCGAAATAAAATCTAAATTCTGATGCCTGTTTCAAGTTTTGTGGGACAATTGCTTCTTTGTATTTAGGTTATATAAAAAAAAAGAAGTTATTTTGTATAGATTTAGATCGGAATAAGAGAACATCTAGGACGGGACTTGAACCCGCGACCAGTCCCTTACAGGGGAACGCTCTGATCAACTGAGCCACCTAGACACGTCGCAGATATTCGAAATTCTCCGATATATTATATACGTCTTAAGGCGACGCTGGAGCTATCTACCGTAATGTTGGCGAACTACGGAATTAATGAATGACTTTACAGTCATTTAAAAAAAATGTTTTTTGATGACTCCGTCGAATTAATTCAATTTTTTGTTTTTTTTGTAGTTTCTTTATTCATTATCATCACAGCGTTAGTCCAGTTGTATTCAAAGTATAGTATAGTCAACGACAAAAGTGGATGAAAATATTTGCAAACGTTTTTTACATTTGAATACATAAAATAAATAAATGAATATTGCAGGACAAAGTACATAACGCCATCTAGACCCAAACTAAGCAGAGCTTGTCATATGGGTTCTAGAATGCGGATAAACATACTTAAATACTTTTTTTTGTAAATGAATACATATTATAGTAGTAAGCAGTATGGTAGTAGTAGTATTGTAAATATACATATTTGCACTGAGCGGGAATCGAACCCACGACCTCTGGCTTAGCAGTCGAACGACCGTCCGCTACGCCACAGAGAACCTAATGAATGTATAAGTAGTTTTATAATCCTCAGAGGACAATATTAATATATTTCATGTTATTTTATGAAAGGTTGAAGACTATTAAATATTAATTTTTTACATTTATTTAATAATTAAATTTCAAATATTTCATTTTATATTTTTAACCGGTTACATTACTTTTATTCCTATGTTTTGACATTAACAATTAAAGCCAATGTAATTGTTATTACTTAATTACTAACGACATATGGATTATTATATCTGAAATAAATGGTATCATCATTATTTCCTTTATTAACTTACAATATAACCATGTAAAATATATGTAACATAAAATGTATTGCAGTACAGTACAGTAAGGAGTAAATACATTTAAAAATACAAAAAATAGTAGCACATCAGCATTGGGTACAGAGACCAAGCTACTGGTGGTTAGGGCTCCAGAGAGAGGAATCTCCTCCGTGCCGTATCTAGCAGTTCTACCTTCTGCATCAAGCCCTTGACCCAGTTGCCTAACGCGAGCCTCTTGAGATATTGATCGAGGCTCTTGGCAATAATTTATTATTTTTATGAATAGTGATCAATATATTAGAAATTGTGAAGCCACTCTTGTCGTTGACTATACTTTGGAGGCCAGGGTCCGCTCTCCTAGTGGTTTTCTTGACTTTTGCGGGAGCGATTGCGGTCTGATCTCCTAACTCCGAGAGGAAAGCGAGCGCTAGAACCTTGTCTGTTAATCAGCAGGTCTACAGGTTAGCAGGTGAGGCTGGTGTGGGTCCGGAAGATCTTGGTGGAGTTCCATACATCCTAGAGTTTCTATATTATTTTGGGTAAATTTAGTTTAAAGGATTTATTGAAGTAAAATTAATACAACGAGGAGATCCGTGACCATGACTGTCGAAAAGCGATCAACACAGCGTTAATAATAAAATAACAAAAATGACAATGTCTTAAAACAAGATTATACTTACATAACCAGAGATTTTTGTCACATTTTTTACGATAATTGTTTTTGAAAAATGAAGTTTTTTCATGCGGACATCCCCACGGATACCTACCCCCGCCGGCTAGCGGGAGTGGTTATCTCAGACTTGAACCGACTAAAATCAAACGCCGTCTCAGGTTTCATCCGGTGTAAGGTAGCCCAAGGCACTTCTCCCAAGTCCAGGTCTAATTATTCAATTCGTTCCTTACACTCCACCAGTTTGGACTCTCGTATCCAAGTCCTATGTTGCAGTTCACGCAAGGAGACTCACCGAAAATAATAATAGGCTCCATTATGAATAGACTTCTTTTATCATTAAATTTTTATTAAAATAAAATATAACTATGTTCATATATATTATGTACTAGAATTTTGTTAAAACATAAAACTTCGTTTAGAGACATCTATCAACGTATACGTGAACCATAAACATTTAAAACTGACTTGCTTCTATGAAGCTTCGTAGAACTGCCAATAGAGGAGAATAAGTTGGCTGCCAAATTGCCCGTACAATTTATTTATTATTTATGAGATTATTTCTATTATCACACTAATTAAAAACCAATCAATAGGAACGGAATAAAAAACTAGTTAAGTGGTAAACTTAACCCTAGTGCCATAGTAATAAGTGTTGTAGAGTTGTGCGTTATTGAGATTTCGTACTCAGGAATTCTCGGTGTTGAATCTGAAAAAGAAGTACGAAAGAGTAATCTCATCAACCGGAAGCTTACCTTACAGTACTTTATTTTATTTGAGCCAGTGTAATTATATCAGGAAACTAGTCAGTAGATAAAACGTATTAACAGTGATAGAGACACACGTTTTAAAAATCAGAATACTATAATTTAATATTTTTAACATCCAGATTGTTGAAGTCGGTAGTGTGTCGAACCGGGTAGCGTACCTTGTCCTTAAAATCACTAACAGGCGTTCCCTGAAGGTGATACAGGTATATGCGCCGACCTCGACTCACCCCGATGAAACCGCCGAGGCCGTGTATGAGGACATTGTCAAGGCAATTAATTATACCGCCAAGGCCACCTACAGCGTTGTTATGGGGGACTTCAATGCCAAGGTGGGAGTACAAGAACGCAGCGAAACGCGAATAGGACCCTATGGAGTGGGGCGCAGAAATCACAGGGGGCAAATGCTAGTCAACTTTCTCGAATCCCAGGGGCTCTTCTTAATGAATACTTTCTTTAAGAAGAAGCCCCATAGGAAGTGGACTTGGCAAAGCCGGGATTCCGTGGTAAGGAACGAGATAGACTTTTTCATTACGGACAGTAAGCACATATTTAGAGACGTCTCCGTGATTAACAGGTTCAACACCGGAAGTGATCACAGACTTGTCAGAGGCTCTCTAAATATCAACCTTAAAGCTGAAAGATTCCGAATGATACGGTCTACTCTCCGACCTACGCCGCTCCAAGTAGCTCTAGGGTCCGAAAAGTTCCAACTGGAACTTAAAAATCGTTTTGCAAAGCTGGAAACCACTAGCAGTATTGATGAGAAAACCGACACAGTGGTCAAAACTCTGCAGGAAGTGTCCCGAAAGTTGTTTCCTGGAAAACGCAAACAGCTAGAGTCCAAACTCTCTCCTGAGACTCTCGAACTTATGAGGAGGAGGCGTGATGAGCCCTCAACTCAGTCGTTTTCGTTGGATGGGAGAGTCTTAAACCAAAAAATAAAAAAGCTGATACGACGCGACCTCCGACGCTTCAACACTAACATCATACATGATGCGATTGAGCGAAATAGGGGGTCGAAGGTGTTCGCTCAGCAATTGGGAAGGCCCCATCTGACGAAACTTAAAACTGAGGATGGCAGAACCATCACCTCAAAGTTCGAGATTCTCGAAGAGGTCGAGAAGTTTTATGGACAGCTGTATGCATCACGGATGCCTAAACTGACGGGACACAGCGTTGAAGACCACAGAGCTCCACTCACGCGCCATTACACCGAGGAAATACCCGATGTCGAGCAGTGCGAGATAGAGGCGGCTCTCAAGCAAACAAAGAACAACAGGTGCCCTGGCGATGATGGAATTACTACTGAGCTCCTAAAAGCAGGCGGGGTCCCAGTGCTCCAAGAGCTAGCGAGCCTTTTTAATTCCGTCATCCAGCAAGGCTTAACACCTAGGGCATGGAGCGGGAGTGCGGTGGTACTGTTCTTCAAAAAAGGTGATAAAGCCTTGCTTAAGAATTACAGACCCATCTCACTCCTGAGTCATGTCTACAAGCTGTTCTCGAGAGTCGTCACGAATCGCCTTGCGAGCAAGCTCGACGAGTTCCAGCCACCGGTGTAAGCCGGGTTTCGAAAAGGCTACAGTACCGTGGACCACATCCATACTGTTCGGCAGATTATACAAAAGACTCACGAGTATAATCAGCCGCTGTGTATGGCTTTTGTGGACTACGAGAAAGCCTTCGACTGCATCGAGACCTGGGCAGTTCTGGATGCTCTGCAACGGTGTCGTGTTGATTGGCGATATATCGAAGTGCTGAGATGCCTATATGAGACCGCTACTATGTCCGTCCAGCTCCAAGACCAGAAGACGAAGCCCATAAGCATACAGCGTGGAGTGAGACAGGGGGATGTTATATCCCCCAAACTATTCACCAACGCGCTGGAGGACGTCTTCAAGACTCTGGATTGGACTGGGCGGGGTATAAACATAAATGGCGAGTACATCTCGCATCTTCGGTTCGCCGACGACATCGTCATAGTTGCGGAGTCGCTGGAGCAGCTGGGCGAGATGCTGCACAGCCTAAATGGAGCCTCTCGACGTGTCGGTCTTGGTGTGAACCTTGACAAAACCAAGGTTATGTTCAACGAACATGTCACGCCGAGGCCGATTGCCATCGAAGGGTCGACACTCGAAGTTGTTCAACAGTATGTCTACCTTGGGCAGGTTATCCAGCTCGGTAGAAACAACTTCGAGAAAGAAGTCACCAAAAGGATCCAATTAGGTTGGGCAGCATTTGGCAAACTGCGTCGGGTTTTCTCCTCCCCTTTACCGCAATGCCTTAAAAGAAAGGTGTTCGACCAGTGCGTCCTACCTATCATGACTTACGGTGCCGAAACGTGGACATTGACAGTGAGGCTTGTCCACTACTTAAAAGTCGCGCAGCGGGCTATGGAGCGAGCTATGCTTGGGGTTTCTTTGAAGGATAAAATTCGAAATGAGGCCATCCGACAAAGAACCAAAGTCACCGACATAGCTCGCAGAATAAGCAAGCTGAAGTGGCAATGGGCTGGCCACATCTGCAGAAGGACCGATGGCCGATGGAGCAAACGAGTCCTAGAGTGGAGACCACGAATCGGTAAACGGAAGGTGGGACGTCCCCCAGCAAGATGGACGGACGACCTGAAAAAGGTAGCTGGGATAGACTGGATGCGCAAGGCGGAGGATCGGGTGCTATGGCGTAAAATGGGAGAGGCCTATGTCCAGCAGTGGACTGCAATAGGCTAATTGATGATTGAGATCGACATTCAAAATAATTTAAAACCTTAAAAATAATTTTACCGAATTCATAATTCACACGACAATAATATTGATAAGGTTCATCAATCCAATTATTAAGTATTGTTGTGTGATAAAAAGGTGTGACCATTGCTTAGGATCTGCGCAGTTTGCTCATAATTTTGCTAAACAATATATTTTGTTTCTGTCACTTGTGTTGCAAACACGGCTATCAGTTGACTAACCGCTGATACAAAATATGAATAGGAATCACAAAAAAATCACTGAAAAAAATATAACAAAAAACTGGTTAAATGAGAGTCGGACTGAGGGTTCCGGATTTGAACTTGTCTCTTGAACTAGAGTCAACAAACTGTATGAGGAACGAAAACCTAAAAACGATTACAAAAAGAAGGCAACATCCTCTACTAAAGAGGTTTTAGAAATACAAGGAAAGTTTTAAATAGTATGTGAATCTAGCATCACCGAGAACTTTAAAGAGAGTCTTAGCAGCCACTCAAATGCCATACTGATATACGTTATTGTCTGAGGTGATAATTAAACCAGCATGTAAAGCCGCAAGGAATTATCTACTACTGTGCACATATTACATACATACTTTTGATGCAAACTTAACTATACTTTGAAGGTCATAACGATCTGAAACCCGGGAATATGGCAAAGTACTTTATATATCTCAGCCATTCGGTCTTCACATGAGTTCGGTATAAAAACAAAGATAACTTTTTAAATAATATACCTACTAAATGAATAACTATAGATAAGATACACAAAATAATGGTCCATAAAAAGTGATAAAGTTGATATTTCCATTTAGTCATGTTGATAAAAAGTGGAAGTGTGCGTGTTTCTTTTATTTTATAAATAACATTTGTACATTATAATAATGTTCAGTATTGTGTAAGTTAATGTGTATTATATAACATAAACTATGTAACATACATCATCAGCAGGACTTTAGTGAAAAAATATTTTGCTCCATTGCACATCAACCTTCCAGTTCACTTAAGATATAATTCAGTGTAATAAAAATATGAAACGAATGTACATGAATAAAAAGAAATCATTTAATTAAATTTTATTGTATTGTATATTGATATTATAATCTAAAATGTAGTTGAATGAAATTACACAAACGGTCCTACGGTCTACGGAAAATATTTGTAAAATAATTTACAATTAGCGACGGGGCCATCTCGGAGATGCCCCAGGGTCAGTCGGGGTGCGAGGGAAATGCTTTATGGGCAACCTTACACCCCGGTGTCTGAAGACCCGAGACGGCGTGCGGTTTTAGTCGGTTCAGGCCCGACATAACCGCCCCCGCTGGCCAGTGGAGTCGGAGTCGGCGGATCCGAGGGAATTTCCGTACGGAAAAAAAATTACGTTTACTTAAATTAAGGTGATAATAGTGTAGGTATTTATGAACCATGAATTCGGATACCGTATTATATCTCCCTACCTATCGTAGAATGCAAAAGATTCAAAGTTGGTTTGACAAAAACGAGTATTTGAACGAATATTCTGATGAAATTCATGATTTCATCAGAATATTCGTTTCGTCATTTGTTTGTAAAACTTTCCATTCCTAATAAAGTATAAACATCTAAATCGCTCTGTAATATTTGCAAACGGTGTTATTTAACATGCTGTTTGATTATTTATTTGTTTAGTTATTTGTTCTTTATTTGTTTCGGTCAAATTTAGTAATTAAAATTTAACCCGCTTTCTGCTGACGGAACGATCTAATATTTTTTTACAATTATTTTATTTTTGTATTAAACTAGCTAAGTATTACTTTAATAATATTAGAGCGTCTTAATTGTATTTTAAACGGTTTAATTTAGCTTGACATGTTTGTTTATTTGTTTGGGTCAAGTAATTGAAATTTGACCCCTTTCGTTGACGGATTGATCTGATATTTGATACAAATCTTTAGTTCTGGTGACAATAAAATTTAATTCATTCTGTATCGTTGAAATGAAACTATTTTTACGGATTCTATCACGATTTATTTGATATTATTTTATTATTTACAATAAACCTGATATTTCAGTTAAAAAATAGTTTCATTTTAATGTGTGACATTCGCGTAAACTTCCGACTATATCATTCTGTATCATTGTAAACCAAGATGGCCGCTCCTACAAAATCGCGAATTTCACATTATTACATATTACCTCAATATGGGTATTAAATGTACGGGCTTGACTAGTGCAATAGAGTTCACTATGAAAAAAATTGCAATTGCAATATTTCCGACCAAATATAAAGTAGAAATTTGAAAATAAAATGAGTAAATAAAAACCGTTTAACTTAGAAAAAGAATTAAGGGTTAGCTTTTTTTTTAATGAATGATAGGCTCACGTTTGACCTCTATCTCACCTGGTCGTAAGTGACAATGTGGTCTACGATGGATCACGTTTGCCTCGAAGGAACCTATTCACTCGAGACTTGAAGATTCTAAGGTTATAGCTTTCCGGAAACAGACTCAGGCAGGTCATTCCACTCCTTAGCTGTACGCATAATAAATGTGTCACCGAAACGTTTCGTGCGTATGAGTGGAATATCCACCATGTAGCGGTGGCGTGTCGCTATGCGTCTGGTCGTTCGTTGGTGGAAAGGGCTTGGCGGTATCAAGGTGTGCAATTCCAGCGCACACTCTCCGAAATGCATCCGGTAAAAAACCGATAGGCCTGCAATTTTGCGTCGATGTTCAAGGCTCTGAAGCCTTTTTTCGACGAGTGCATCGTTGTTAATGAGCCTCTTGGCCCGTCTATCTATGGTCTCCAGCGCTTCTAGGTGGTATTTAGCTGAGCCATCACACAGATACGAGCAGTAGTCCATACAGGATCGAATCTGCGCTTGGTACAAGTTGAGCAACTGTTCCGGTGTGAAGTACTGTCGCACTTTCGACAGAATACCCAGCTTTTTAACAGCCACTTGAGCTTTAGCCTCAATGTAAGACCCAAAATGTGTATGTCAGAGTAACGCCAAGAAGCTCGAGGCGGTCGGTTATGCATTTTGGAATGTGGGGTTTGGCTGAAATTGACTTCGCTTGGCAGAGAAAAGACACGCCTGGGTCTTAGTAGCATTGAATTTGACCAAGTTAGCATCACCCCAATCGGACACTGCCTTAAAGGACAAATTCAAACGCTCAACCATAGGCGCTCGGAGAGATCGGATCTGTCCCACATTGGCTCGGGGGTTGGACTCGTAGCTCTTGACTACTGTGCGGTCGTCTGCGTACCCAAAAGTACAGGGCTTGAGCAGGTCTTTAATGTCCAACAAGAATAATGTAGCCGATAAACCCGACCCCTGAGGGACCCCAGCGTTGATCGCTAATCGGTCGGATGTGCAGCCATCAACGACCACTCGGATAGACCGATTCCTCAGGAAGTTGGTGATTCAGACACATAAGCCAGCGGGCAAGCCGTGAGACGGAAGCTTGCCAATCAGGCTATGGTGGCAGACCTTGTCAAAAGCCTTCGAGATGTCGAGAGAAACGGAAAGTGCCTCTCCGTGCCTCTCGATGGCCTCACTCCAAATGTGGGTGGAATAAACAAGAAGATCCCCAGTGGAACGATTTTGTCGAAAGCCATATTGCCGATCACTGACGAGATCGTTCATTTCGAAGTATGCCAGGAGCTTTTTATTCAGTACACGTTCCATAGTCTTGAGTATGGATGTTACTGAAATTGGTCTGTAATCGACAGGGTCCGCCCGACTGCCCTTTTTGGGCACAGGTTACACGTTGGCTTGCTTTCCAGCCATAGGCAAGAGACCAGTCTCATATGAGAGACGAAACAGGCGTGTCAAAATAGGAGACAACTCAGGTGCACAAGTCCTGGACACTATTGCTGGAATCCCATTGGGTCCACTGGCCTTATTCACGTCCAGATTACTTAGCACCCTACGTTTATCCCTCTGTCGGATGCTGATATCTGCCATGCGCGTCCTACATCCGACAGGAGGAGCAGGAGGCTTCGTCGTTCCGGCATCTAGACGCGAAGACTCCGCAAAAAGTGAAACAAATAAATTTACCTTTTTGTCAGTGGAGTGGGCCAGTGTCACGTCAGGCTTCCGCAGTGCAGGCAGTGAGGGACAGAAAAAATTGGACTCAACCGACTTTGCTAGGGCCCAAAACTCTTTACTGCCCGCTGGATACATTGCAAGTTTGTTTCCAATGCGTCCAATATGGTCAAAGCGGGCCTTTCGCAATGTCTTCTTGCTAAACTTGGCAGCCCTGTTGAAGGCTCTTTTATTTTGAGATACGTTCTCCGCCCCGCGGTTGCGAGCATCGACCCAAGCAAAGAAAACCACATGCTTGCGTGCTTCGGCACGATCGCACTCGGCGCCAAGCCATAGTCGAGCCCCGCCAGACATGTCTACGTTAGAAAACCCTATGTAATACTCCATTCCCTGCCTCAAAACATCCACCACGGCGTCCGCGCAGACGGATGGGTCAGAAGGAGAGAAACATACAGGCTGCCAAGGGTAAGATTCGAAGAAGGATCGCATCTCATCCCAATCTGTTGAACTGTATCGCCAAACCCGATGGGAGCCCCTGGAACTAGTGTCGGTCGGGGAGTAGACGGATACAGACTTCACCAGACAGTGGTCGGAACTACCCAGTGGTGAAGAAATCGACACTAAGTAGCGGTCTGGATCAGTTGTTAGCAGAAGGTCCAAGCAATTGGCTGTGTGCGTCTCAGTATCCGGTACTCTCGTTGCCCCCTGGACCAACTGGGTGAGATTTAACGCTAACGAAAGCTTACGATTCTCTCTCCCAGCATGATCGGTTGCCTGGTATGGGAAAAGCCACTCCCAGTAACACCAACTGGGCTGAAGAGTACTGCTGTTGAGCTGAGTCTGCCGCCTCACTGAGGTATTGTGTGAGGTTGGTTGTCTCCTGATCTCCGCCATTCGAACGATAGACACAGGCATAGACAATTTTGTCAATACCAGTATCGACCATCACCCAAAGTGCAGAGAACCTGGGATCATCAAGGTCTCGGAGACGCTGATAACAGATGTCATCCCGGGCGTATACACACACGCCCGCTTGTAGTTTAAAGTTGTGCTCCAGGGTGAACCCTGGGTATTGAAGGTATGACACGTCTGCCAGACATCCGATGTCGTCTCCGAAAGGAAAAAGAGTGCTGGTTTCCCAGTCTCGAGGTGGTGGTGGACTGCTACGAGATTTGAGTACCGGACACAGACCTCGGATATTAGTGAGGTGCACTTTGAAAGAGAGGGAGTGCAGCCGCTGTCGAACTTTGCACTTTTTGTTCCTTGTCATGTGAAGAATAGGTGAGAGAATGAGTGAGCAGTGAAGTGAGGTTCCACGCCGGTAACCCGCAGGCACACTCTGGACGGACGGCACGGCACCATTGGGAAACTAGACTGGAGACTGCGGGGACGCCCGAGCCCCCCAGGGAATGTCCATCGGGCCCTCTCTTCCGGCCGCCAACCGGCACGATGGGGCATCCTGGGCTTTTCGACAGTTGGCGAGGCAGCCTTTCATATGTGGCTAACATACTACTTGGGCCCCCATCTACCTGCGGTCGGCATCCCGATGCCTCCATAACAGAGTGCAACAGGTCGGTCAGCCTGTAGTGGAACACCTACTTCAACCCATCCTACCGAGTGGCTGCACCGAACATCGTACCGGAACACAGCCATGCTATTTGGCGGTACGTCTTTGCTCGGTGGGTGGTTACAATCTATCGGTCGAAACCTACCACCAAAAAAGACCACACTAGTTTGTTTAAGTATCTGCAACCTAAATTATGAAACAAAGGTTTTTATTAAATATTAAAACCCGTGTCGCCTATCGTAGGTTAACGCTATAAATGTTATATACAATGTTTCAATTAATATCAATAGAAAATATCTACCTATTTTATCACCTTTATCAGTACCTATCAATTGATTATAATACTTTTTTATGTTGACCTTGAGGAGACTGCTACATCTCTCTTTGTCCGACTACTAGAAACTTTATCACTAAAATTTATTTCAAAAGTGAATGCTGGGAAACTTCGCCCTTGGCATAAATACCATTGAGCATTTGCTACATTTTCAAATTGCAGGAAAACTGGGCTTATTTTTTTGATATTGAAAGCAACGGCAAATTTCAAGCTTTATTTGAGTAATAAACATAGCTAAATTTTTAAAATGATGAACTTTTAAAATCCTATCCCTGGCATAGGTTTGCATGAGGTACGGAAACGCGTCGGGGTGCGAGGGATATGCTTTATGAGCAACCTTACGGCCCGGCCGAAATCTGAAGACCCGAGACGGCGTGCGGTTTTGGTCGGTTCAGGCACGACATAAACACACCGGCTGGCCGGCGGGGGGCTATTCGAAGGGATATCCGCACGAAAGGAAAAAAAAAGAAAGGTACGGTACCGGGATAAGAACTACACGCAGCGGGCCGCGGGCAACAGCCAGTTAGTAGTAATATAATCGTTAATTAATATCGTATATATCTTTTCACAGGTCAGGATTAAGGATTCTAAGTATATCTCCATCATTGTAGAAATATAAAGTGGAGAGATATACGCCACGCGACAACGAAAGAAAAACCTTCTAAGTAAGTTTGAGCTTTTTAAATTGATACTTTTATTCCTACGACAAAAAATGTCTAACTGTCTTACGACTATACGCTTTTCTCTCATCATCGCTCATCATTGGCACCGATGGGGGGAAACCCCCACGGGCTTCACTCCATCGGTGCCAATGATGGGGTAGGCGGTAATCGGACCGACTTAAAGCACACGGTGTCCTCCCCAAGTGCCCTCAAAATGATAACCCCAGGGTTACCGGAGGACTTTGGCTGCCACCGCGGCCTCGCTTGGTGGGGTATAACTATACGCTTTCTATTCCTATAGATTCGTCAATCTTACCTTACATAGGTAATTTCTATTAAGTAAGATTGACTTCGAAAAGTTATCTTATCTTATGGAGAGCCAAGGTCCTAACTCTTAACGCCCTAGCCTAGCACTCTATCTCATCATAGGGTATAGCATTCTGCATGAATCCAAGTCTTCAATTATACGAACGCTACATCAATTTCAAAATGTGCGGCCTGGCCATTTATGAACAGAAAAATTCACTAACTAGATCTACATTAATTTTGCCGATAGGTTCTTGAGTACAAACTACTAAGAAATACATTTTGACTAAGGTGTAGGATTTTTAGAGAACTTAAGACTAGGATTCACGCAGATCACTCTACGCTATGAAGAGATTTAGAGTATTAGGTTAGAAGAGTTAGAAGCTTGGCTCTCATAAGATCTGATAACTTTTAACAGTGCAAACAATACGGACTCGGATTGGCTTAATTTTACATGTTTTTTTGATGAGGATATTTTTATCAACAAGGGAGATCGAAAGGTTCTACGGATAGTTATATACCTCAGTAGCTAAGCCTGTTGATGATTTGGATAAAGACCCAAGAGCCAAATTAACCTGACACTACACAGAAAATATTCCGGACATCAGCCTGTATGAGATTAGGATGGCCCTCAAACAGCTCAAGAGCATCAAGGCGGCGGGTGAGGACGGAATGACATCGGAGCTTCTGAGTGCGGGTGGAACACTGATACTGAAAGCTCTACAGAGGCTCTTTAATTCCGTCCTGCTCGAGGGTACTACGCCCGAAGCGTGGAACAGAAGCGAGGTGGTTCTTTTCTTCAAAAAAGGTGATAAAACCTTATTGAAGAAAATACAGACCCATCTCGCTTCTTACCCATGTTTACAAGCTGTTTTGGAGGGTAATCATGAATCATCTCGCACGCAGGTTTGATGACTTCCAGCCCTTCCCGAACAAGCCGGTTTCCGTAAAGGCTATAGTACCGTAGACCACATCTATACGCGACGGCAGATTATACAGAAGACCGAGGAGTATAATTTAACACTATGCTTGGAGTTCGTGGACTATGAGAAGGTCTTCAATTCGATCGACACTTGGGCGGTGCTTCAGTCTCTTCAGAGGTGCCACATTGACTATCGGTATATCGAAGTGCTGAAGTGCTTGTATAAAAACTCCACCATGTCGGTTCGAGTACAGGATCAGAGCACAGAGGCTATTCCGTTGCAGAGGGGAGTTAGGCAGGGTGGTGTCATCTCGCCAAAACCAACCAATGCAATGGAAGACGCCTTCAAGCTTCTGGATTGGAAAGGATTCGGCATCAATATCAATGAGGAATACATCCCTCACATTCGATTTGCTGACGACATCGTAGTCATGGCAAAGTCTGTAGAGGAGCTCAGCACTATGCTCGAAGGACTCATTAGAGTGTCCCAGAGGTTGGGCTTGAAAATGAACATGGACAAGACGAAAGTCATGTCAAATATCCATGTATCGCGCACCTCCGTATTATTGGGAGGTTCACCTCTTGAAATTGTTGATGACTATGTCTATCTAGAACAAACCGTCCAACTAGGCAAATCCAACTTCGAGAAGGAGGTTAATCGATGAATCTAACTCGGCTGGATTGCGTTAGGGAAACTGCGCAGCGTCTGCTCGTCCAAAATACCGCAGTCCTTGAAGACAAAGGTCTTTAATCAGGGTGTGTTACCAGTGATGACCTACGGTGCCGAGACGTGGTCCTCACTATGGGCCTCATAAGGAAGCTCGGGGTCACACAGCGAGCTATGGAACGGGCTATGCTTGGGGTTTCTCTACGAGATGGAATCAGAAATGAGGAGATCCGTAGACGAACTAAAGTTACCAACATAGCAGAGCGTGTCAGCAAGCTGAAGTGGCAGTGGGCAGGGCACATAGCTCGGAGAACCGATGGCTGGTGGGGCAGGTTCTTGAGTGGAGATCACGTAACGGCAAGCGCAGCGTAGGAAGGCCTCCCGGAAGGTGGACAGACGACCTAACAAAGAGCGCAGGGACTCGGTGGATGCAGGCCGCTACAGACCGGTCAAAATGGAAGTCGATGGGGGGACCTATGTTCAGCAGTGGACTTCCTACGGCTGATATGATGATGATGATGAACATAATCAAGTGAACCAAAAGATTACCAATCTTTTGGTTCACTTCATTATGTTATAGTTCTTTTATGGAAATTTCGCATGTTAGAACTCATCAATGTCTCCGCTCTGTACCTTTTTTACCTAGATGTAGGTTTACAATATTTTTATATTACAATTACTTATTGCCACGAGTGCGGGTAGTGCGAGTGGTACGTTATAAATTCCGTCCACTGGCCCAAGGTTATCGGCTGCTGTAAGCCAGTAAAATTTAGACTAAGAGTCTAAATTTTAAATCCGAGTTTAAATCACAACAGAGAACATATTTATGTACACTTCAAACTTTTGATAATTCCCAGTCCCTTATCTACGTCAAAACGTTGAAGTAAGAAGACACACATCGTGACCTGTTTTATCTGTAATACTAAAGTTTAAATAATAGTGTATTACCTACCTATTTTATCCAGTATTATAAAAATGATTAATTACCTAGATTCAGATAGCCACCAACTAAATCAATAGATTTATTATTAGATCAAGTTTAGAAATATCTTAACATGATCTATTTTTTTAACTCACATGTGGTTCTTTTCACTCTAACGAGAGTATTTGGTGGAGCTGGGTCCGTTAAAAAATCCATTTTATAAGTCCATCATTGACATAATTATCACTTACCAACCATGAGATGGTTTGTCAATCGCAAGACTATCGATTATAAAAAAGAGTGCATTTTGTATTTTTCAAATATGTGTTTGTGAACTCCCCGTGATACAATGAATTAAGTTATTCCCTCGAAATAAAATTGTTGTTATAAAATAGAAAAAATACTACAATTAAAAATGATATTTTTTTTGCAGATGTCGAAAAGGATGCGCCAAGATCTTTGCGACCTAATATCACTTGGAAAATCCATAGAATTATCATCAACTTTGCCACTAGAAATCTTATCGTGGTATAGGCTGCCACCTGATTGCTTATATAACAGTGATCAACTACTAACGACATCAACAAGTCTACTGGAACAAATTGAGTAAATATTTTAAATTTCATTTGCAATCGTTCTTCTAATCATGAGTTATATTTTATTCTTTAATAGCTATCCCCCGCGGCTTCAGCCGTAACATATTTCGATCCCCGTGGCACCTATTTAACCAATACATAACATATAAGATAACATAACATCACGCCTGCCTGGGTAGGCAGAGGTGTATTACACACCCACGATTCGTCAGTTATGTTTAGGTCCCAATGTAATAGGGGCGAGCCTATTGCCTCTACCGGGCATATTACTAACCAAGCGATAATCAACATTTTTAATACACACATAACTACAAAAAGTCAGAAGTGTGGGCCCGGGGCGACTGTGGATCGAACTCGAGACCTCGTCTCGGCAGTCCACATACACAGCTATCCTATACCTACATACGTGCATGCCTATACGAGGCGGCGGCGTGCCACTTGCTCCCGTTGGAGACCACGGCCCTCACCATGGTCTCCAACGAGAGAACGTCCACGTCCAGGACCGCAACGAGATCCCGGCGTTGACTCGCCCACGCAGGGCACTCCACCAACGTGTGGAGCGTCGTGTCTTCGCCGGAATCCTCGCAGTGCTGGAACTGCGGCGTTGTCTCCCGGTGGATGCGCCATAGATACTTACCGAAGCACCCTTGTCCGGTAAATATCTGGCACATCCGGTAGGAGAGGTCACCGTGGTGCCTCTCCAACCACTCCTTCGTGATCGGCCTCACCGCCGCAATGGTGGATGCCCTTGGATGCTCAAGTCGCACCCTCCATGTCTCCATGAGTTCCCGTCGGAGCTGGGACCGCTGAGCCCTGGTTTCTCGGGGCTCCGGCCTATGGCCCTGCTCCAGCGCCTCCTTGCGCCATTGGTACAACAGCGCAAGGGCTCTCGTTTTCAGGTCCCATGGAGGGGTTCCAGCTAGGAGACATGCCGCCTTGACGGAGATCGTGCGATACCCCCTGATGACTCTGACGGCCATTGCTTTTAACGGGCTGTTTAGAACAGCCACGTTGCGGGCCGCCAGAGTCTCCGCCCATACGGGGGCCCCATACAGGGCCATGTTTCGCACGATCCCCAGGTACAGTCTCCTAGTGGGGGCGTTGGGTCCCTTAACGTTGGGCATCAGCCGCGATAGCGCGGCCGCAGCCCCCCTCAGTTTCGGGACCAGACTTCGGAGATGAGGTCCGAAGTCCCATCGGCTATCGAGTAAGAGCCCAAGGTACTTCATCGTGGGCTCGATGCCGATGCTTACGCCCCCTACAGCCTAGCCTAACAACAGCCTAGTTTATAGAACTGAAGATTTTACACAGCTATCCTATACCTACATACCTTTTTTTTTTTTTTTTTTTTTTTTTTATTATCGTGCGGAAATCCCTTCGGATACCCCCCCGCTGGCCAGCGGGGGCGGTTATGTCGGGCTTGCACCGACTAAAACCTACATACCTACATACCTATAATTTATTAGTTTTACAATAATGTATGGAAATTTGCTTGTTTTAGTTGACATACAGGGTGTATTTTTGAAACGGGGCAGTAAGGGCAAGTACCTTAACCATTGTAGTTACAGCAAAACGTTCTTAGGAGACCTTACCTGACTTTTTTAGATATTTTGAACTGCATTCACAGATTTTGCAAAAATCTTACAGTTAGCAAAAAAATGCAAAAAGTTCAACATTTTTTTTTGTGCCAATCGATTCTATTTCATGTGTGGACCAAAATACTCTATGGGACCATTTTAGCTTTGAGTACTAGGAAAGACAGAAATCGCCAAAAACGTTTCCCATACATTTCAGCAAAATTTCTACAAAAGTCAAACTTTTTGTTATGGGCAGGAAGTGGGTAGGATTGACTATAAAGTAAATAAAAATAATTTTTACCCACACATTTCGAATTTGATTCGAATATCTTTATGTCACTCTTAATATCAGCTGAGAAAATAAGTTATTAATTAAGAATTTTGGCTAAAATGTATAGTTTACTACAGAAACACAAAACAGTTGAGGAATATCAGTTTGGTGCCCATATTTCTACTTCTTATTTTTTTTTATACCACTTAGGTGGCAGACAAGCTATATACATGTATATATACTGCCAGTGGGGACGCCGTTTGACCAGACGGTCGGACGGAAATACTGTTCTCACCTGTGGGATGGCTCCGCTCAGTACTTACTAGACGCTCTCGATAGATTGCAGCGACGGGCAGTCCGGATCATTGATAGTCCTGAGATCACCAGCTCTCTAGAATCTCTGCAGCTGCGTAGAGATATAGCCTCCTTGGCAGTATTCTATCGTATTTACCATGGTGAATGTTCCGATGAGTTATTCCAATTGATTCCCCCTTCTCCCTTCTTGTCCCGAACAACACGTGCAGGACTTAGGTGTCATCCTCATACAGTGCAATCGATACCATCGCGAACCAAGCGGTTTGGTGACTCCTTTTTTTGTCGGACCATAAAGCACTGGAACGCTTTACCCACTCACGTGTTCCCTTCTACCTACAATCCTGGGCTCTTTAAGCGGGGCGTGAAAAAACATCTGTTGAGGCCGTCCAGGTAGGGGCCACCATTCTAGGGGCAATCTCTAGAAATGGTGGCCACTACTTTTTGGACTTTGCCTCAGCTTACCATCGGGCGGGGTGCAGTCAATTGGACGGACTAAATATAAAAAAAAAAAAAAAAAAAAAAAAAGACGGGTGATCAGCCCTTCTATGTGGGGCCATTTCACCCATTTCCCCTATAATGACTGTCATACATATTCGTATGGCAACCGGGACCGACATCTTAACGTGCTCTCCGAGGCACGACCAGACCAATGCAAATACTCATATTCATGCATACAAATATTTGCACTGAGCGGGGATCGAACCCGCGCCTCCTGCGTAGCGGCAGACAAGCTAACGGCTCTCCTGATGGAAAGCGGTTACCGTGACCTATGGACGTGTGCAACATCAGGGGTGTCACACTCGCGCTGCCGACCCTAAAATACCGACCCTTTTTTTTCGTGTGGAAACCCCGCGGCCTAAACCCCATCGGTGCCAATGATGGGGTGGGCGTGTCGGAATTGGACCGACTAAAACCACACGGTGTCCTCCCCAAGTGTCCATTTCCGGGCACCCCGGGTAATCCCTCGTAAGGATAACCCCAGGGTTAAAATACCGACCCTAATTTTGCAAATAAAACTAATCTTATTATTTCAGAGAAACTTAGTAAAGCGAAAAATGGATACATATCATACAACAGCCCTTGGCGCTGACGATATGATCAACTGGAGATTCCTGGAATCATTTGGAGTTAAAAGTGAACTTCATAACAAAAATGGTAAGTACTTGCTTTGTGAAATTTAAATAATAATAAACGAAGCAAAAACAAGAAACAACAGCCTTATTTATTTTTTTATTTTTTTACGTGCGGAAATCCCTTCGGATACCCCCCGCCGGCCAGCGGGGGCGGTTATGTCGTGCATCGACTAAAACCGCACGGTATCCTGCCCAAGTGTCCATTGCCGGGCACCCCGGGTAAGCCCTATATACGGTAACCCCAGGGTTATCCTTTCGAGGCCTCGCCTGGTGGGGTCGGGTTTTATCCCTCGTCGGTGAGTAGGCAGGCGTGTGTAGGACACACACGACACGCCTCCGCCACTGCCTGCTTCTGTAAGGATGGCGAGTCGGCCAACTGCCGTCCTCAGGCCCCGATCATGGAGGTTGGTAGTCCCGGGCGTAGACGAGTAGACTGCGGAACTCGGGGGGCAGGGTTCTCTCTCGCTCCCTATCCGCCGTCTCTTTCGCGAGCATTACCTGCTCGCAGAAAGAGGCGGCGGCGTGCCACTTGCACCCGTTGGAGACCACGGCCCTCACCATGGTCTCCAACGAGAGAACGTCCACGTCCAGGACCGCAACGAGATCCCGGCGTTGACTCGCCCACGCAGGGCACTCCACCAACGTGTGGAGCGTCGTGTCTTCGCCGGAATCCTCGCAGTGCTGGCACTGCGGCGTTGTCTCCCGGTGGATGCGCCATAGATACTTACCGAAGCACCCTTGTCAGGTAAATATCTGGCACATCCGGTAGAAGAGGTCACCGTGGTGCCTCTCCAACCACTCCTTCGTGAGCGGCCTCACCGCCGCAATGGTGGATGCCCTTGGATGCTCAAGTCGCACCCTCCATGTCTCCATGAGTTCCCGTCGGAGCTGGGACCGCTGAGCCCTGGTTTCTCGGGGCTCCGGCCTATGGCCCTGCTCCAGCGCCTCCTTGCGCCATTGGTACAACAGCGCAAGGGCTCTCGTTTTCAGGTCCCATGGAGGGGTTCCAGCTAGGAGACATGCCGCCTTGACGGAGATCGTGCGATACCCCCTGATGACTCTGACGGCCATTGCTTTTAACGGGCTGTTTAGAACAGCCACGTTGCGGGCCGCCAGAGTCTCCGCCCATACGGGGGCCCCATACAGGGCCATGCTTCGCACGATCCCCAGGTACAGTCTCCTAGTGGGGGCGTTGGGTCCCTTAACGTTGGGCATCAGCCGCGATAGCGCGGCCGCAGCCCCCCTCAGTTTCGGGACCAGACTTCGGAGATGAGGTCCGAAGTCCCATCGGCTATCGAGTAAGAGCCCAAGGTACTTCATCGTGGGCTCGATGCCGATGCTTACGCCCCCTACAGCCTAGCCTAACAACAGCCTAGTTTATAGAACTGAAGATTTTAAAATAGTATTTTCAATATTCAATTTTTTTATAAATTTTAAGCTATATATTCACTGATCATAAAATCCTACAAGTTGAATTTGGCTTATTTTCCAGGGTAAAATTTTGCATACATTATGTGATTCAGATAACATAGCAATAATAGTATCAGAAAGAGCTAGCCTGGTAATAAAATCACTTATTCTCTTGTCATTAATAAAAAAAAAAATAGTCGTATTTCACTCACTTCGTAGTGTGTGATTATAAGACAATATTCACACAATAATAATTGGTCTTTACCTATGAAACGGCCAAATTTTTCTTACAAATTTATGAGTTCGTTATTCCTGTAATTTAATAGCTATTTCCATTATTTATATTTTGTTTGAAAATTGATTCCAAGATTTTACAACTCTGTATTAAATTTTGTTTTTATTGGCCGCTTGATAAATTAATTCGATCTTCAAAAACAGTACTTCCTAAATGCCATCCATTTTGATGATAAATTTCGTAATACTTAACAGCTGCCACTTTTCAAAAATGTAATAAAAGTTGCTGTTTGTTAGCTTAATGTTGTCTCATTCATACATCAAAAAAATCATAAAATTTGGATTTGTCATTCCTAAAAAAATGCAAAAATGTAAGTACTGAAAATTGGGTTTCCTCCAATTTCTTCAAGAAAAACGGCAATTTCATATGTAACGACCTAAATATTTGTTTAGTTAAGATATTATATTGTCTTTTGTCAGGCTAGGATTATTATTGCTAAGTTGGTATCTTACATTCAAACATAAACATAACTTCACGCCTGTATACCCGAAGGGGTAGGCAGAGGTGTATGTGTCACATCCACGATTCGCCAGTTATGTTTAGGTCCCAATGTAATAGGGGGCGAGCCTATTGCCATCTACCGGACACATTACTAAGCGAGCGATAATCAACATTTTTAATACACACATAACTGCGAAAAGTCAGAGGTGTGTGCCCGGGGGTACTTCAATCAAATTATATCTATACTCAGTTGTAAAACACAATGGTAAACTCATGTAGTATTTCTAGTTTCGTAGACAACAGAAATTGTGTAACATTATATCTTAAAGCAGCGGCGTTAGCCTAATGGCGTACGTAACAGACTGCCGAGACGAGGTCTCGAGTTCGATCCCCAGTCACCCCGGGCACACAGCTCTGAGTTTTCGTAGTTATGTATGTATTAAAAATGTTGATTATCGATCGCTTAGTAATGTGTCCGTTAGATGGCAATAGGCTCGCCCCCTATTACATTGGGACCTAAACATAACTGGCGAATCGTAGGTGTTTAATACACCTCTGCCTACCCCTTCGGGGATACAGGCGTGAAGTTATGTTATGTTATATCTTACATATTGTCTAGTATTGACAAAGAAATAAACATACTATACTATCATAGATAATCACGAGACAGTACTTTTGCAGATACTACGTCATTTTATCAAGATTAAAATTTTAACATACATTAACTTGTTAGTGATATAATCAATGTTATCTCAGACATTGTTCGCTGGTATGGTGTTTAATCAAATTTATAATACCATAAAACATACTAGCTGTTGCCCGTGGCTCTGCCCGTGTGGATTTCGGCTATCGCAACCAAATATAGCCTATGTCCTTTCTCAAGCTCTAGTTCATCTCTGCACTAAATTTCATCAAAATTGGTTCTGTGGTTGTTATGGAAGCGTAACAGACATACAGACAAATTTACTTACACATTTATAATATTATTACGATATAAGAGCCAGAAAACATAGTGGTACCGCAATTATTTTAGGTATTAATCAAATTTTATACAGTCTGCGATTGACTTTTTACGCTATCAGTCAATTGACTGACGTCGAAAGATAACAACGCCAGCTTACCATATCTAAATATTTCCAGTTATAATACATCGTACGGTATTTACTGTAGGAAAATGTTATCAACTGTCAAATTATCTTAAACTGCTGAGTTATCTCAGTATTTTTTATAAGTCGTAGGAATCTACTGAGGAAGATTTTCAAAGCAATTAGGTAAAATAATAACTGCTGTTTATCTTCACAAAAACATTTACTTATTACCTACATAATAAAACAAATATACATGATGTAAAGTGGCGTGTTTTTAGTCCTAAGATCTTCGGGGCCCAAATCAACTTCACCTGCAAACCGTTACACCTACTGATTGAGTGACGAGGCTCTGGCGCAGGCTTTCTTCTCGGAGTTGTAATAAAAGCCAAAACGGCCAAAATTTAAATGGATAGTATAGAATTTATTAAGGATAAGGCAGCCTCGCTGAACGGCGTGCAGGCGGTTCACCCACTTTCTTTGGCAAGTTGGCAATTGCTGCCATTCCAGGGTGGGGCTCGACTAAGCTGCTGGCCAAGGGCTGAAGCCCGATAACTCCACTGCGCAACGTATAATATTGGCACGCTGACTAGTCCCATGAAGTGTTCCTGCAGGAGATTCAGTGAAAAGGCAGTTAGCATGTGGCTCTTTAGGGACGGCTGCAAGCTGATTCACACATATGCACCTAGTGGCGAGAACAGAATTTTTTTAACTTCTATCAGCAGCTTCAGAGTGACATCTTAGAGGTGATACGCTATAGCGCCCGGCTTGTGGTCATGAGCGTGCTTACAGATGGGATGGTCGTAGCGAAGCCGATAAGATATATTGTCGTTCTTGAACTAATTCGGGCAAGTGCTTCTGAGCATACCCCGCTCGCGGGATATTGTTCTGAGCCACCCGACATTAATAACTTTGAGAGTAGTTTTCAAAGACAAAATTCATGTCGACTTATGTTATAACACACATGCGTCATATAATTCCCCCGCATCATCACCGACTGGCAGTGTTCCCAGAAGACTGGCAGCATTGCCACGTTGAATGGCAATGCTAATTCTTTGTGCAAGATGAAGTCCAGCCTTCTGGTCACGTGTAGCGTCGATCAGCCGCTTTGCCAAATTTTTGTAGACAAAACGGGCACTTGGACCCCATGACCCCAACGTCTCAACCTCAAACGGCTCAAAAACATAATCCCCTACTAGATTGGAGTATTTACGCCGTTTGAGGCTTTCGGCAAATGCAGCAGCAGCGCCGGCACAACCCGCTGTGCTTGGAAGGTGTGAAGGCGCTAGGGTGTCGACGCACGTTGCGTCCCTACCAAAGGCCTACCCATCTTCCAAGGCAATAACGACATACCATCCGGTCTCTTGCCATCGTCGCGTACCAGCCCATTAGGTTCACGAACGGCTAGCACACAGGTTCTTGGTGACAAGAGCACGGCGAATTATGCCGTTGATGCTAGCGTGTCGCGATATACGGCCTGCGTTTCTACTGCATAAAAGATCATGGTGCCAAAGGCTGTCGACAGCTTCAACACAGTGACAATGATGCAGCGAAACACACGGTGCTCCCAGACGGAGTTAAGTGGCAAGGCGGAAAGTAGTATCGACCAACATGGTACCTATGTTGGGCTATGGAAGTGGCTGGATCCAGAGTCCTGACTGCCATTCCACCACAGCCAACAAGCGCACACGCTCTGAAACATTGAAAGATGTATTTATTAAATTATCTTTTACCAGAGACAACGGGATGCGCCGCTGTGCAAGTTGGTTAAAGATAATTTAATAAATTAATTATGTTATATAAATTTACTTGTCTAATGTATCAAATATTTTTTTCAGATGCCATTTCGTCACCCACAATTGAAGAAAGCTATCTACACCAGAACCATTATTTTTATCATCGAGAATGGACAGAAGAGCGTTCATTGCTTCTTCTTGACGGACCTGACTTGAGTGACACAAGGTCTCAAATTGAAGCTACAGTACCTAGCTCCAAAGTTCCAATAAAGAAAAAAAGTACACGAAATAAAACCACAAAAGAGAAACCAGCGCGTTTTCAATGTGAATTTGAGGGTTGTGGGCGTACGTACAGTACTATTGGAAATCTTCGTACTCATATAAAGACTCACAATGGTATGTAACCATCTCTTCAATACATTTTTTTATGTTATGGTAGTATTTATTTAGACAGTGTACTCAATTGCTTGTTGTTGTCATGACGTTGAGATCTACTTTTTTTAGCATAAATGAACTGGCTCGACCCTGGAGGCCTCACCTTCTTGGTTAAAATTGATTTTTAGTATTAGTATGCTGTATTTTGTAGGACACGTAACAGTCGGATTCTAAATTTAGGTTTCGTTCCATATCTTTATTTTGTAATAAACACAAGTTTATACGTATAAATCTGACATTCCCCTAACACCTTCCAGTTCACAAATGGCTTATGTTTGTCAGGCTGTGTATATTATTTCAGTTATCTCATTCATGTACATTAATAATAGGTCTTTACCTATGAAATTGCCGAAATTTTCTTACAAATTCATGAGTTCGTTATTCCTGTAAGTTAATAGCTATTTCCATTATTTATATATTGTTTGAAAGTTGATTTCAAGATTATACAACTCTGTATTAAATTTTGTTTTTATTGGCCGCTTGATAAATTAATTCGATCTTCAGAAACAGTACTTCCTAAATGCTATCCATTTTGATGATAAATTTCGTAATACTTAACAGCTGTCACTTTTCAAAAATGTAATAAAAGTTGCTGTTTGTTAGCTTAATGTTGTCTCATTCATACACAAAAAAAAATTATAAAATTTGGATTTGTCATTCCTAAAAAAAATGCAAAAATGTTATTACTGTAAATTGGGTTTCCTCCAATTTCTTCAAGAAAAAGGCAATTTCATATGTAACGACCTAATATTATATTAACTCTAACTCTTAAGACACATTAACAGATTAAGTTCAGTTCGACTGTAATTATAATTAGATATAAATAAGGATTTAATTATGATAATACTGTGGCAACGACTTTTCTTTTATCTTGTAATACAGTATTTGGAATTTTGCTGCCATCTCTTAAGTCACTTCAACATCAATAGTAGATTGTATAACAAGGGAGCAAAATAGTATTTTTACGGCGAGGGCGCACTTTGAACCACGAGTCTAGCGAAGGTTTCTAGAATAGAAACCCGAGCTTTAGCGAGGGGTTCTAACGTAGAAACCTGAGCACAGCGAGGGGTTCAAAGTATATCGCCCGAGGGAAAAATAATTTGCTCCTCGAGTTATATACTCTACTTTTCATCCCCTTTCTATGAGAAAATAAATAAGAGACTGTGTTATGGAATAATGAATAAATTTAATTAAACAAAGACGTGAATATACGTATAAAAACAATTACAAATTTATATTTATATTTGATACGCTAGCGCAATTTTGAAAATTTATTGTCACTGTTTTATTTGGGATCGATATTGTTGTCGAAACATTTACATTTTGAGTATTTGTTATCTTAGTATCTGACTGGTGCTCAAGAAAAGGTACAGAATCCTTTGATGTAGAAGGACGTGGCGACAATAGTATAAGTGAATTATCTTTAGGTCTTAAATTAATATTTTCTACAACGCGGGTGCTAGTTTTTTCTTTATTTTGAATTGAGTCTTCTATGTAACCTTCAGCTACAGAGCTGGACTTCCATCCTCCATGCCGCTTTAAAACAGTGAGATCCGCTCCAGAATCTGCCAAAAGTGTAGCAGACGTTCGGCGAAAACAATGACCAGTGTATGACTTGCAATCGGGCAACTTTAAGTATGGAGCTATTTCTAAGGGCATTAAAGACATTCTAATTTTTCTCATTACTTGTTTAAAACACTTTCCACTTTGATATCTTTTTTTTTTTTTATCGTGCGGAAATCCCTTCGGATACCCCCCCGCGTGCCAGCGGGGGCGGTTATGTCGGGCTTGAACCGACTAAAACCGCACGCCGTCTCGGGTCTACAGACGCCGGGGTGTAGGGTTGCCCATAGAGCATATCCCTCGCAACCACTTTGATATCTATTAAAAAATCTATTTGATGTTGTTTGAGAAGGACGTAGGCTCTGATATTGTTCAACTATTCGTTTATACTGGCCACGAATAACGAATGACCGATCAATTTTTGTTTTAGTATCAGTTAAATTTACTAAAAGTAATTCATCTGAATGTTTTTTGATATCATCAATTGTTAGTTTTATAAGTTCGTTACTACGACATGCTCCATGTATGCCAAATATTAAAGCCACCTGTAACAAAACAGAAAGGAAATCAGACAACTAGGTACAATACGTACACGTTTTAAAACACTCTGTTTATAGATTACAATGAAAAAACTAAATGATACATACTTTTGTTGCGAGAAATTCCTTATCAGGCGCATCATTTAAAAAGGTCTCGACGTTTTGATGAGAAAATACTTTTGATTTCTTTGGTTTGTGTCCTTCGGATAATCTCTTCAAGTAAGTTAGTAACTTTGAGTAATTATCAATTTTTATATTTTTGTTGGTATTTACAGTTGACTTAAGCATTGAGTATATACTCCATAGGGTAGAAGGTTGCTTAGTTTTGGCCAATTCTTGAAAATAGGCCAAGAATACATTTTCTGAAAACGTTTTCGCACCTTTTTTATTTTTCCATATAATGAAACTTTCAAAGGCCCTTAAATATTTCGCCCGGGATTTCGTAGGTAATAGGTTTTGTACAATGTTGTTTGCTTCTGAAGTTATTGCTTCAGGTGTTAACTCATTGTCACTGTCATAAGTTGACGTGGAACTCATATTTTATTGCAAAATAAGCAAATCAACTCAAATAAAATATGTACTTAATTACAAGAACAGAGACGTAATCCGCGCGCTTTAGTTTTTTTTTTATTAGCACGGGTGCCCGCACCGCGCAGCCTCGTTGGCTGGCCATACCAGCCAGCAATTCATATAATTTGCGTTCGATTTCTATGAACGATATACGTTCCAAATTCAAACCACTTTTCCGCCCGCTAAAAAGCCCTGAAGAGGAAAGTGCTACTTTGCTCCCACTTATAGAGGAACAAAGTGACACTTTTCGAATAGAAGGGATGAAAAATATATTAGAACTCCAATTATTTTTAATGGATTCTATCGTGTTTTATTTGATGTTAGTTTATTTACACTGAACACGACGTTTCTGTTACTTTTCAGCATATGATGTTTAAAATGTTCGATTTCTTTTTTGCTTAATACTTTTATAAAGTGTAAATAAATAAATATAAATAATAAATATTGTACGACAAAGTACACAACGCCATCTAGACCCAAAATAAGCAGAGCTTGTCATATGGGTTCTAGAATGCGGATAAACATACTTAAATACTTTTTTTTTGTAAATAAATATATAATATTATACATAGAAATATCCAGACCAATGCAAATATACATATTTGCACTGAGCGGGAATCGAACCCGCGACATTTGGCTTAGCAGTCGAATGCACTACCGCTACGCCACTGAGGTCGTCATACCTACTTAATCAAACCACCGCTGCTACTAGGCTATCATACTGTGACTAATTGCTATCGCTAAATTGCCCTGTAATTCACAAAATGATTTTTCGATTAAAGTACGTAAGATTTAATTTCAATTGATTTTGCTATACGAATTGATACACCGGTAAAACATTTTTTTTGCGTAATGCGCAAATTAATGACAAATATACTGCTACTACCTATAAAAATAGAGTAAGTGATCTAAGTATCTATATTTGTATTCTTAATTGTTTTTTGTGTTCATTATTACAATCTGGTAAGTTGCAAATCTTGTGAACTGCTCCGGAGGTTTCATCCAACTTTATTAAAAGCTGATATATTCTTAGTTAAATTAATTTCAACAGGGGATTATAAATATAAATGTCCAGTGCAGTCATGTGAGAAAGCATTTTTGACATCGTATGGATGGAAGATTCATATAAGGGTACATACAAAGGTCAAACCATTTGTATGTGAAGAAGATAACTGCAAAAAAGCATTCAACACTTTATATAGGTAAGCAAAATATTAATAGTAATTTATATATTATTTATAATAATAATAATATATACATTTCTTCTTCTGGGTGGTACACAGATGAAGTAACGTGGTACTTGTGATTAATGCCTTGTAATGATAATTTTATCTTAAAAATTGTTTCATAAGATTATTATTTTTAAATTTCAAAGACTTGTAACGTCTCCTTTCTATAGCTTATGATAATCCTATATTATATTTAAGAAAGGTTTCACTTGCGACTTTGCATAGACACTTCTATGGTCTTATGACAAAGTAATTCACTAACTAGGCGTTAATTTTGCCAATGGGTCCTTGTGTAGCGAAATATCTCTCTATTATTTGAGGAATAATGTGATATACTATAAAAAATAAAGTTGCCAGGTATGAAATATTCTAATCTGCTACTGTTTTAGAAAAACAGTATCTAATGTGTGAATTCTGCCTACAGACTTCGAGCTCACCAAAGATTGCATAGTGGCAATACATTCAATTGTAATGCTGAAGGGTGCTACAAACTTTTTACGACGCTGAGTGACTTGAAAAAACACATTCGCACTCATAGTCCAGATAAAACCTTTATGTAAGTAGATACATACAAACTTACAATACAGAATTCCATTTTTTTTTTTTTTTTTTTTTATATTTAGGACACGTCAATTTGACTTCACCTCGCCTGATGGTAAGCTGAAGGTAAAGTCTCAGGAAAGAGGGTCACCATTACATACACGTACCATGTTAACAATGGTGGCACTCAGCTTGACGGCCTCTTCAGAAGAGGATTGTCGTCGCAGCACCGCGTGACGCCCACCGGTCCACTTGTGCTGCGACCACAACCCCCTGCCCGGCTATGCACTTGCTGACCCCTGAACGCAATCAAACCGAAGTTGGATTACTATGGAGGGTTTTTCGCAATCGTGCACGGTGGTACCTACCCGGCCGAATTTTGTGACAAATTTGTGTCATCAAATTTCTACCACCACCTTTTCTAGTTGTAATTTGAGTTTATGGTTATAGATATCAGCTTTTTGTGTTTTACCTTGAATTTGGTGTTCATGAACATAAGGTTCCCTACTGTACCAGTCTGTTGTTGATGTTGTTTAGTATTTTAAAAGTTAGCATAGTCTCACTATCGTGTAATTATACGTTTACTAGTAAACGATCCAAAACAATCTGTTCTTAGTTGAATTCTTATAATTATAAAAATTCATATTTTACGTCTTGAATAAAAATTCTGTAACAATCATGTCTTGCAAGAGATTATTGTTATCTAATTTAATTGGTGGCAATAGCCATTCTATCTCTATACTTATATACTTAATACAACATTTTAT
Organism: Cybosia mesomella; assembly: GCA_946251805.1. Classification (NCBI taxonomy): domain Eukaryota; kingdom Metazoa; phylum Arthropoda; class Insecta; order Lepidoptera; family Erebidae; genus Cybosia; species Cybosia mesomella. The sequence continues at coordinate 34,833,107 of OX276392.1, read as the reverse complement.
TTTAAATTACAATAAGTAAATGTACAAATGTGGTTACAAATTTTATAATAATTAAACTTAAACCTAAAATGCATCGTGGAATTTCTCCGCATCGCATGCCTCCTGTGGTAACGTGCCCAGAAGACTGGCAGCATTGCCACGTTGTATGGCAATACTTATTCTCTGTGCTAAAATGAAGTCAGCCTTCTGGTCACGAGAAGCGTCGATCATACGTGTAAAAATTATAAAGAGATAAAGTTTGTGAGACAACCTCAGGGACAAACTCACAACATCACAAACTGTTAAAGAGTTTGCGATGTTGCGAGTTTGTGATGTTGTAGGGGTAATCTCCTGATCTACCTTACCAATTTTTAAATCTTCTTTTGTTCATAGAAAGTCACATTATTTGTAAGTGTCACAGGCAATATAATCATCACGCTAGTACCCAAAGAAGCGGAGTAGTAATCACAAATGTCAAGAATACGGCAGATCCCCATGCATTATGTGAAAACTAATAAATGATTATATTAAATTATTATTAATAAGGGTTAAAGGGGTGTAACGGGGGTTCGAAGTATACCGCGGGCGAAGCCGAGGAGGGCCATCAATAACTAATATAATCAATTTGCAATCAATTTGCAATTTCAGATGTTTAAAAGAAGCATGTGGCAAATCCTTCACGACGTTGCATCAACTTAAGTTCCATGAGCGCAGTCACTCCGAAAACAGCCCACATCCCTGTATGAAATCGGGAGGTAATAAGCAGGTTACGCCAGTGGCTTGTCAAGAAAAAGCCATTGCAAGAGCAACTGGTGCAATAAACCAGGTAAGACTTCTTGAGTGAAATATAGGGTAATACAATTAGAGTTGATTAATCTTTGATTAAATTCAATTATAAATTCTATTTTTACGTCCTAAATTATTTACAAACTGAATTATTCGAAGCTATCGTAATACTAATACCTAATATATACTATATCAAGTACCAATCTGTTATTGCACAGATTGTAAGATCTATAAAATAATAACTTAAACATGTAGGTACAGTTTTTGGGTATTAAAATCCAATGGATTGAATATTTAAGATAATTATAATGAATACAAAAAACTTATTTTCTCTTATATACTTTGAACAGTATCTCACAAATTAAACTTGTTGATTGCCATATAATTTGCAATCGTACAATGCGACTAAAATGCTTGATTTCAACTTGTGTCATCACAACTAGCCCAGCTGTATATGATTTTAATGAGTGATCTTCGCACAATTCTATTACAGTGGATACGAAGCTAAAAATATAATTTTAATTACAGGAGCAAAATGGACAACATAGAGCGGAGATCCTTATACCTCAACAGCAATGTTCACAACAAACAATCTGTGAACCAAACTGGAGAAATTTCACCAAACCGTTTGGTTACGCTGAAACTAAGCTGGAACAAAAACATAATGAACAAAATTTGGAGGTAACAGGTCACTTTTCAAAATACATCACTCATCCAAAAAAAGAAAATTCTCATCTGGAAAATATACTGGCTGATCTATCCCTAGCATCTTTGATGGCAACAAATGGGAATGATAAAACTGATCATTTTAATCTTTCTACTAATGTATTACCATACCAACCGACTATGATTTTGCCAGAACCACTGATACAGGTGGCTGATCAACCAGAGGTCGAGAATAAGCATTCTGAATTACTATCATCAAACTTTGTGGATCCTAGCGTAAAGATTGCGACAGCAAACACCAATGTCTTACCTGCATGCAAATATGCGCTTCCATTGGACAGCTATTGGATGGAAAACAACGACATAACGAATGATATTACTCCTGATTTTGAGGCTGCGCTTAAAAGGCAAGAAATAAGTATAGATGGGCTCTCATCTAATAATGATGACGATGAACGATCTTTAAATACTCCATCACCTTCAATAGTCATAAAACATTTGGAAAAGAGTAAAGCAGTTTACGGCCATTATGATGCGGATGCTGGTTTTGTTGATAATTTCTTATTTAATATTGAACCAGTTCCGCCAAAACCTGACTTTGGATGGGTACATAGTTTATACAGTGATAAACCTAAATCAAAGAATAAATATGCATGCAGTAATGTGTGAGACAAAACAACAGCTAAAGTGATTTTAAATGGGTAATTTGTTAGTGTTATGTTTCTTTTTTAAATAAGGTTGTTAATTGATGATTAATATGTTGAAAATAGATTAATTTTCTCTGTTTTTCTTACAAAAACATTTTTAATCAAAGTGTACTTTAAGTTAGTTTGCATATTTTTAAATAAAAAATGGTGTAAAATCAACCAATTGTGTAAAATGTGACATCGTAAAAGTGTAAAATCTAATAAGTAAATCCTAAATCAAAGAAGTACCCTATAGTAATGTATGAGACAAAATAATAACAACAGGTGAAGTGATTTTAGACGGCTAATTTGTTTTTGTTATGTTTTAAAATCGGATAGCGATCGATCGATTTTTTATAAAAATATTTGTAATAAAGTGTTGTTTAAGTCAGTTTTTGTAAAAATTTTTTTTTTTAATTTACATAGAATTATGTAAGATGTATAATTTTGCACAACATTATCGGTGAGACATGCTATACGGACTGTACACAACCACTACTATAGCAAATTGTAATGCTGCAACCATGTACCTTACAACTTAAACATCCTTATTCATAGAGATGAGTAAATGAGGTGACGGTGCGTACAGTTAGGTATAAAAGGCACTTTCGCACCTTCAGGCTGTGGAATGATCTCCCTGCTGTGGTTTTCCCAAGTGACTACAGTATGGGGTTCTTCAAGAAGGGCATTAGAAGGTTTTTACAGGGTTGACAGCGCAAGTGTGACGCCCCTGGTATTGCACACGTCCATAGGTCGCGGTAACCGCTTCCCATCAAGTGGGCCGTGAGCTTGTCTGCCACCTGAGTGGTATAAAAGAAAACTTATATACATTTCTCAGAAAAAAAAATACGACAAAATAATCATCATCATAGCGTTGTTCCTGGTTTCATCCGAAGCTTAGGTATACTTCGGAGCCCTGGGTCCGCTTACTTCATCTCATCCGCCTGATCTCCCAACTTCGAGAGGAAGGCCTGCGACAGAGCCTTGTCTGTCAATCAGCAGGTGTACCGATTGGCAAGTGATGTTGGTTTGGGCCCCGATGAGCTTAGTAGGGCCTCAAAAACACCCTTCAAAAAAGTAAAAATTTCAAAAATTACAAAGTGAAAGCAATGAATTAAAAATATTTTTTCAATTAAATTTTTAAGCATTTTGTATGCTTACTTTTTTCTAAAGATTTAGATCGGAAAAAGAGAACATCTAGGACGGGACTTGAACCCGCGACCAGTCCCTTACAGGGGGAATACTCTGACCAACTGAGCCACCTAGACACGTCCCAGATATTCGAAATTCTCCGATACATTATTACGTCTTAAAAAAAAAAAAAAAAAAAACAATGTTTAAAAATGACTGTAAAGTTGTTCATTGTTTCCGTAGTTCGCAAGAATTACGGTAGATGGCTCCAACGTCGCCTTAAGACGTAATAATGTATCGGAGAATTTCGAATATCTGGGACGTGTCTAGGTGGCTCAGTTGGTCAGAGCATTCCCCCTGTAAGGGACTGGTCGCGGGTTCAAGTCCCGTCCTAGATGTTCTCATTTTCTGATCTAAATCTTTAAAAATATTTTTTTAGTTGATATGTATAAAAACGACATCTAGCCTACATTACAAGTACTTCAGCCACGTAATGCCTTTAGTAACTTTGGTAGGTAACGCTTGCTACAATAGTACATACTGCTTCCAGTAAGTTGAAAAAGATGGCGCTATCATACAATACTACATTTTAACCTTCAACGCTGTATGGATAATTTCCTAAACAATGAAATCTGAGCTATAAAATTATTGTCATTATGACAGTATTATGTTGTATTACAACGAACATAGGATTTCCTATTCATCGTATAAGTAGCTCTCCCTTTTTCACTCTTTATTTCCAATCTATTGCTCGGTGCAAATTTAGTCCAACCTCGTCTGTGTTCGGTATGTGTTCTATTTTAAACGATATTTATTTGTTTTGGAAGGTACTGTTTGCCGTGTTACGACGAGATCAGAATAATAAAATAGGCATGTGTATCGTAAGATAAAAACAGATATACTTAGGTTGCGGTATACAGTTAGATTCAGTGTTTGAAATAAGAGAGAAAATGAAGCGTACAAACCTAATAATAGCTAAGATTAGGTTCACTTTGTTGTCCGTCTGTCTGTCTGTACAGATATTTTTCTCGGGAACACATGGAGGCATCAAGTTGAAATTTATACCAAATACTCAAGTCTGTAACTCCTTGAAGTTGTGAAAAAAAGAACCAACTTCTAGGTCTATTCTACAATTATAAATACAGCCGTATAGGTAGTAAATTTTACCAAATACAAGGGCATCAAAACCTATAGGATACTTACCGTTGTGCTAGAGTCATGAAATTTAGCAAGAAGCAACGTTTTATAGCACAAGTAATGGGAAAAATTCAAAAACCGAAAATACACTACATCACAAAAAATATGTGGCGTAGCGGTAGTGCATTCGACTGCTACGACGCGGGCGCGGGTTCGATTCCTGCTCAGTGCAAATATTTGTATGCATGAATATGTTTATTTGCATTGCCTGGGTGTTTGTATGTATAATATAGCGGCGATAGCCCAGTGGTGTAAGTAACAGACTGCCGAGACGAGGTCTTGAGTTCGATCCCCAGTCGCCCCGGGCACACACCTCTGACTTTTCTGACGATATTAAAAAATGTTGATTATCGCTCGCTTAGCAATGTGCCCAGTAGATGGCAATAGGCTCGCCCCCTTTTACATTGGGACCTAAACATAACTGGCGAAACGTGGGTGTAATACACCTCTGCCTACCCGGGGATACAGGCGTGAAGTTATGTATGTATGTTTATTTGAATCCTGGAATTCTAGTTAAACTATGGATACTTTGGGTCTTGAAAGCGCTGTGAGAGAATGTCCTAGAATATTTATTGAACTGAGTGAGACGAAGTCGAGCGAAAGCTCCTCATACCAGACTTCAGGATTTTCTTTGTCACAGGTCTCTCCTAAACTACTAATCCAATCAGAACCAAATTTGGCATGATTAAAGAGGTCAATCAGAGGAAGGTTTATGGATATATTTTGAAAAAATTAATGCTACCACAGAGGAATGATCATCGTTAAAAAAATTCCAGATGGAATTACATAATAACCGCTCGAGACACTGTGACCAAACTTTACACGCTAAGAAAGCATGTCCAGAGTTGTGACTTTCAAAAAGAATTTTCAAAATCGGACTGGCCACGGAGGAATGATCACTGTTCAAAATTTTCAAAATCTGATTCCGCAATAGCGGTCAAATCTATTGGACAATAATCACGATGTCTCACTAAGCTCAGTATTGCAAGCAGCGATTCGCCTTGCAGACCTAGTATTTGTTTACCTTATATACTTGAAGTATAATTTTCTTAGAACTCATTTGGTCTGTATCCAAACCATTTCAGTATACCTTATTCAATACTCGTTACCACATCTCACCTCGGTATCCGCAGTCCGCTTATCAGCTTTCAGCTTGTACTTCTCCAGTTCGCAGTCTTCGGTATCCATGACCATTACGTATGTCATCTTCTATATATATATTTCTATATTATTATAGGTACACCACTATAACTAGCTAATTCTATCAATCTAGTCCATCCAAAGGTTGTCTGGAAGAGATCGCAAATTGCGATAAGACTGCCCATTGTATAAGTATTTTTTTTAAAATCGGACATACCACTGAGGAATTATAACCGAAAAACCATTGAAACTAATGGAAAAAGTTCGCGCGCGCATAATTGAATTTTTCAGATTTTGAAATAAAAAAATAAATGCTAACTGCATCGCATCCCTAGTTATATTTTTAAATATACTATAGCGCAAAATTTTATCTGGCGTTCAATCCGTCGCCACTTGAACCGTGTCCAAGTACAGCCAGGTTTGGCACCGTAACACGCGGTTTCATTTCCTGGTGACCCCGTTGGGCACTACTGGCAACCGGATGATTAGTCACTTAGGGACCCCTGCATTGTTTACGCACATTCAGTTTACATTTGCTGAATCGGTGAATTGTTGCCTATTTGGCTTATTCTTAATAACCGCGACCTAATTTTGAGAAAGTATCACTTTTCCTTCCCGGTTATATACTAACAGATATTATGCTAATACATTTTTACTGGAAATGAAATTGCTATTGGTTGGTGTTGTGTAAGATTGTACCAGTAATTGCTATGTATGTGTATGCTATGTAAGATTGAATAACAGAGGAGGCGCCAAGAGGACCATTTACGGACTGAATTTAGACAGTGAAATACTTCGACATGTAGCGAACTTCGAAAACACATATATCGACAAGTCATTGCTTCGACAGACAATTATTAGACAATACACACCTTCGAATTACCACTACTTCGACAGACGATTATTCGACAGACAATACTTAGACACGACACATCTTCGAATGACCACTAGTTTGACAGTTTTTTTAACATTCTCCCAAAATAATTATGCTCTGAAATGTATTAAAAAATGTGTCCTACCTAATTAAATATGTACCCAATCAATTGAAACATCAATTCTGTTGGGGTCTCAGTTCTAACCTAACCTAACCCACTTTACTTATTCTATTTAAATATTGTACTGTCTACATTCAGCCCGTAACTCCAAGAGGACATCCGTTAGCATAATATGCAGGTCGCATTCTGTGGCATTGGTTTAAATCATATAATTTTTGTCAAACACAAGTGTTTAAGACTGCAGTTAATTCTGTTTTATTTGGTAATCATCAAACCACCACCCAGGTAGTAGACTACCTGGGTGGTGGTTTGATGATTTTGTTGTTTGATGTTTCAAAGTTACGTCAGCAATATATTTATATATTTTTTACGACATTCTACACAGCGCTTTCTAAACCCAAATTAAGCTGAGTTTAACTAGCTTGTGTTATGAGTTCTAAAATGCGGATAAACATACTTATATATACTTTTTTTTGTAAATAAATACATATTATACATAGAAACACCCAGACCAATGCAAATAGATATATTCATGAATACAAATATTTGCACTGAGCGGAAATCGAATCCGCGACCCCTGTCGTAGCAGTTGAATGCACTACCGCTACACCACAGAGGCTGTCCATATGCCCGATATCTAGAAGCAAAGTTGAGAATGCGCTGCAGGAGAGTGGAGCACGTTTGCCGATGGCAACATGGCAGTTATACTCAAGGTATCAGGTGCAAAAATCCCAAAAAAATTGCGGTCTGTATATTTTGAAAATGAAACACTCTTGGGCGCCTCGTTTACAAGCAATAGCGATCATTCTCTTGTGGCAATAACATAAACGAGTTTGATAGTAAAATTAAGTAAAAGTCCTAAAATATTCATATGAATGAATAAAAAGGAATCATCGAAATGTATGCACGCGCAAACGACTGCACCAATTGGATATTTCTTTTTTGTATTTATTATTGTTAGAACAAGGTCTGTTTATTTTTATTTTATAAAAATAACGGGATCAGAATTCCACGCGGGCGGAGCCACGGGCGTCAGCTAGGATTTAATATTTTTACCAAATAAAAGACCAAGCTGAGGTACATTTTAATCCAGTTAACTTTGTTAAGTTTTTGTAACAAGATAATCAACAACATTTTCTAGTTATGTTCTTAGTAATATAGCATGCATTGCACACACCAATGACTTTTCGATGCTTTTCGAAGTTATGTGTGTATTTATCACAGGTTTATAAGTGCCCCCGGTTAATGGCGATAGGCTCGCCATCTATTACATTGGGTCCTAAACATAAACTGGCGAAATGTGGGTGCTAGCACCTCTGCCTACCCCCTCGGGGATATAGGCGTGAGTTTATGTTATGTTATGTATTATAGCATAGCATTATTGGCAAATTATGTTATTATCATTATATCATATCAGTTTCTTTACATGTGTGTTTGTCTCAATGGTCTTCTATCAAAATAAAAAAAATTATAACCAAAAATATTACGCTATGATATCGACACAGGCTATGTTAGGGCTAACCCGGGGTCGACACGGAAGCCTCTCCTACCGACTGACGCAGGTGATCTCCGGGAAGGGGTGCTTCGGGGACCACCTGCATCGGATCAGGAAGGAGCCAACGCCTGAGTGTCATCACTGCGACGCGAGCGAGGACTCAGGGCTGCACACGCTGGTGGACTGTCCGGCGTGGGAGGTGCCGAGGCGTGACCTCGTGGCAGCCATCGGGGTGGGAGTCCTCTCGCTCGGCAGCATGATTGCGGCAATGGTGCGGAGCGCGAGCGGACTTAGAACTGTCCCGGCCCGCCCAGCCCGCAACTTGCTCGCCGCGCGTCGACTAGCGCCCCTCCCCCCGAGGCAAGACGGGGACACCGTGGTTCCCAAACCCGAGGGTTCGAAACCGGAGATGGCCCAGGGTCAGTCGGGGTGCGAGGGATATGCTCTATGGGCAACCTTACACCCCGGCGTCTGTAGACCCGAGACGGCGTGCGGTTTTAGTCGGTTCAAACCCGACATAACCACCCCCGCTGGCGGGCAGGGGGGTAGGTATCCGAAGGGATTTCCGCACGGGGCTTACCCGGGGTGTCCGGCAATGGACACTTGGGCAGGACACCGTGCGGTTTTAGTCGAAGCACGACATAAGCCCCCACTGGCCGGCGAAGTATCCAAAGGGATTTCGACACGTAGTAAAAAGGGGGCATTCTGTGGATTATGTTAAATCAGAAACTTAGATAGACGATAACAAATCTAGACGCTTAGTCTAGCCTTGACTATACAATGCAATGCTGATCGCTATAATATAAAATGAATACGGTATTTGACTACTGCTAAAAAATAGTTCTGTTTTTTTTTTTTATATATTTAGTCCGTCCAATTGACTGCACCCCGCCTGATGGTAAGCTGAGGTAAAGTCCAAAAAGTAGTGGCCACCATTTCTAGAGATTGCCCCTAGAATGGTGGCCCCTACCTAGACGGCAGTATTATGTATTACAACATAAAAATGCAGATGGCATCAATATTTTTTTGAGAACTGTTTTATTTACGATAAAAATCGATATTATAGTTTAATTTAAAAAAAGTACGCGCCATAGCGTATCCCGTGACATGTGACGTCACAACAAAGTAAACAGTAAGCGACTTAAAGCACGTTTATATAATTATTGAAATTAGTTGCAAAAATAATGGTTTACTTTGAGATATATAAGATAAAAGTGAAACATTATTAGTAATAGACGGCCTCTGTGGCGGAGCGGTAGTGCATTCGAATGCTACGACAGGGGGCGCGGGTTCGATTCCCGCTCAGTGCATGCATGAATATATCTATTTGCATTGGTCTGGGTGTTTCTATGTATAATATGTATGTATTTACAAAAAAAAAGTATTTAAGTATGTTTATCCGCATTCTGGAACCCATACCACAAGCTAGTTAAACTATGCTTACTTTGGGTCTAGAGAGCGCTGAGTAGAATGTCGTAGAATATTTATGTATTTATTTAAAAAAAAAAATTTGAACACTAGGAAATGCAGACAGCCTATTATTAGGATGACAACAATTCATACAACATTTTAAATATAGTCAAAATGCCTATTATGGATTAACTAGGATATTGAAAAAGACTGTAATACTGAATTTTGAAGTTCAGAAAAGCGATGAACTATAGCCCTGAAGTACGGTTACGCCAAGTGCGCCAAATCAATACACATAATTTCGCAAGTTTTCCATCACGATGCACGTTAGTGCGAAAATTCAGTAAAAGCGAAGGCATGCTTTACACAGCCCGTGAGGCACGTGGTAGGCGTGCAGTCCTTCTTCTCGCAGTATTCTCCAAGTTGATATGTAAATCGCGACCAGTGTCACGTGTGCTCGTCGCGTCACGTGACGCTGGTAGCTGGTGGTGTTTTTTTTTTCATTTTTATTTTTTTGTTTTTATATTTTTTATATATTTTTTTTTATTTTACCTGATATTTTTTTTGTTTCAAATACATATTTTGTCGATGCCATCTCACCATCTCACCAAATTCAGAGACCTAATTTAGTGACACCTCATATATTAATTACATTTTTAAATATATATTTATATTAAAAACCACTATTTAAAAATGTAAAACAAAGCTATGAATAGCCTGGCAGAACCTACCGTGAAGCTCCTTGCACTGCCATGCCTCCTGCCGATAAATGACGCTTAGTGCCACAGGTATGTTTGTTTTTTATTATAACAATTATAACTTATAATCAAGAATAATAACCGGTTCAGTGCGAGCTGGACGCATACATGAAGGATTCCGTAAGAGTATAACTCGCACGACTTTTTGTTTAAATCGTTAAGAAGCTCTTCTAAGGTGTGAATTTTCTTTTTTAAATATCTATTTTTGATCCTTATGCTCATATTTTTTTTTTTTACAATTTAACAGATTTTTCGATTTTTTATATCTGGGCGTATCGGACTAAGAGCAAATTATTATTTAATAAGTAACTTACTAAATTAAGTAGCTCAATCACGTATCATAATATATTATTTTATAAAACATATTACTTACTTGAGGTTGTGACATAGACGGGAATGAATATTGATGATCAAGTTGTATTCTCCAGAGGTTTTGTTGTTGCAGTACATGGTTTTCTTGTATATTTCTTGGAACAAAATTGAATTTATTATTTTCATTCATTAAAAAAATCAGTTGCTGCAAAAATTGCAAATTGTAAAATACATGGCCTTTTCAAAATTTTGGGAAAACACAGATCACACACTGGTCCCTACGGGCTTTAAACTGCTATTGGTCTAAGGGCTAGTGACTAGCTTGCCACTAGTGCTCTCATTCATCGTACGGTGCAATAGTATGGCTAATGCTGGTGATGATTAGTTAGTGCTTGAAGTGTTTGCGGCCCCACAAAGATCTTCGGGGCAAAACAAAATCATAACATATTCACAAACTCTCACATTTATAACATTAAATATAGTAGGATAGGTTAAGAGTTATGCGAATGCTTATTTAAAATCAATAAGTAATTAATAAAAATACACTTACCTATGAAATGCAATACCATCTTTGGCAAGATTTGATGTTCTTGAACACTTGTTACACGTTACCACTTTTTTTTTAAATATAGGACACGTCAACTTGACTTCACCTCGCCTGATGGTAAGCTGAAGGTAAAAAGAGTAAAAAGAGGGTCAATATTACATACACGTACCATTAACAATGGTGGCACTCAGCTTGACGGCCTCATCAACAGAGGATTGTCGTCGCAGCACCGCGTCCCATCTAGTGCTGCGACCACAATCCCCCTGCCCGGCTATGCACTTGCTGACCCCTGAACGCAATCAAACCGAAATTGGATTACTATGAAGGGTTTTTCGCAATCGTGCACGGTGGTACCCACCCGGCCGAATTTTGTGACAAATTTGAGTCTTCAACTTTCTTCCACCAGTATAATATATATAAGGCTTCAAGGATGTTGGTACGGCCATGTACATACACTCATAATTTCTTATTATTTATATTATTGAAAGTAACGCGTATTATTTTTTGGTTTTGGTTTTTAATTTACGAAAAAAAAATACAGAAAAATTGAAAAATATTTAAAAGAAATTATTGGTTGCTCAAAATCAATCCTTGCCATGTATGTTTTAAAGATTATTTCATATAAATGTTGGCTTCGACTATGTTATCGGTGATATACCAGCTTATATGCTCGAAAAAGAGTTACTTTTTCGAAATGGAGTCGTGGCCAACATTTAAATTTTATAATCTTTAAAACATAAATTGGAAAGATTGATTTTAAACCCCCAATTTTTATTTAATATTTTTCAATTTGCCTGTATTCTTTTTTTTTGTAAATGGAAAACCAATCAAAAAATCCCACGTTATACCGGATGGGTACCACCGTGCACGATTGCGAAAAACCCTCCATAGTAATCCAATTTCGTTTTGATTGCCTTCAGGGGTCAGTAAGTGCATAGCCGGGCAGGGGGATTGTGGTCGCAGCACTAGTGGGACCGGTGGGTGTCACGTAGTGCTGCGACGAAAATCCTCTTTTGATGAGGCCGTCAAGCTGAGTGCCACCATTGTTAACATGGTACGTGTATGTAATGGTGACCCTCTTTCCTGAGACTTTACCTTCAGCTTACCATCAGGCGAGGTGAAGTCAAACTGACGTGTCCTAAACATAAAAAAAAACCCAAGCCAAACTTAGCTGCAAGTCAGTGCTCCTGCTGAACAACACTGAAAAACCACACGGTGTCCTCCCCTAGTGTCCATTGCCTGGCACCCCGGGTAAGCCCTCGAAAGGATAACCCCAGGGTTACCGGCGGACATTGGCCGTCACCGCGGCCTCTCCTGGTGGAGTCGGGATTTATCCCGCGTCGGTTAGTTGGCAGGCGTGTGTAGGAGGACACACACAACATTCCTCCACCACGGCGTGCTTCTGTAAGGACGGCGACTCGGCCGTCCTCAGGCCCCGATCATGGAGGTCGGTAGTCCCGGGCGTAGAATGAACATAATAAGAAATCATAATATGTTTATATCATATAAACGACTTTCGTTGGTAACGAGTCCTTGAGGACCATCTCATATAATTACTAGCTGACCCTGCAAACTTCGTTCTGCCTTAGAATCAAGTTATGTTTTGTTTTACCTTACCAGCTGAATTTATTTCGTGAATGTCTGCTTGCAGCCCGGTATTAAAGACCCGAGACGGCGTCAGGTTTTGGCCGGTTCGAGTCCGACATTGCCACTAACCGTGGCAATTTCCGGAAGAAAAATACCACAAAAAGGCACAGTATAGACGGTGACAAATCTAAAAACAGCAGCCAAGTGCGAGTTGGACTCGCACATGAAGGGTTCCATAGCAGCAAGTAACATAATAATGTTTTTTTTTTTAATTTTGTTATTTGAGTTGATTGAATGAGAGTTAAATTGCGTTTTACGATTTATGACGTATTAAAAAAAAACTACTTTCTAGATCTTGTTCAAACCAATTTTTTTTAAATTTTATCATTATCTTATTTTAGAAGTTACAGGGGAGGGGACACTCATTTTACCACTTTGGAAGTATCTCTCTCGCAAACTATTCAGTTTAGAGAGAAATTATGTTGGAAGCTTCAATATCATTTTTGAAGACCTATCCATAGATACATCACGGGTATGGGTTAGATGAAAAAAAAAATGTTGAGTTTCAGTTCTAAGCATGGGGAGCCCTCAAAATTTATTGTTTGTTTCTATTTTTGGATGAAAAATCTTAATGCGGTTCACAGAATACATCTACTTACCAAGTTTCAACAGCATAGTTCTTATAGTTTCGGAAAAAAGTGGCTGTGACATACGGACGGACAGACAGACAGACATGACGAATCTATAAAGGTTCCGTTTTTTGCCATTTGGCAACGGAACCCTAAAAATCAAAAACGATCATGAAAATCTGTCCACCCGTTCTCGAGTTCATTGCGGTGATCACTAACACGACTTTGTTTTATATAACTATATATAGATTATAAAGGTAAGTAGATTCCTATATATTAACGACGCTATCACAATTTATCATTGGCACTATTAATGACTTCCTCAGTTGCTCAGTCCAGTCCAGGTAATAATTCATCGCCATATCGGAGGACTCCATTCTCTTTTGTTCCAATAACTTACTGCATGCTATCCATCTACTGAATGTGCACAGGTTTTTTAACCTTAATATTCATACCTATAATTATAATTAGTACCTTTTTATTTCATGCGGAAATCCCCTCGGATCCCGCCGGTCAGCGGGGGCGGTTATGTCAGGCTTGAACCGATTAAAACCGCAAGCCATCTCGGGTCGGCAGACGCCGGGGTGTAAGGTGGACCCATAAAGCATATCCCTCGCACTCCGAAATAAATTATAATTAGTACCTTTTGTTTTTCGTGCGGGAATCCCTTCGGATACCCCCCCGCCGGACAGCGGGGGTGGTTATGTCGGGCTTGAACCGACTAAAACCGCACTTCACTCACTTCACTTCTGCTGGGGTGACAGGCGTCCTCATCTGCCACCCCCAGGCCTGCGCTCATGGAGGACGGAGGTCGTTAAGCGACCTCCGGCGCCTAAATCGCCTGCGATGCGCGGCGAGCAAGTTGCGGACTCGGCGGGTTACATGCTCGCAGAAGGAGGTGGCGGCGGCCCACGCGCTCGCGCTCCGCACCATTGCCGCAATCATGCTGCCGAGTGAGAGGACTCCCACCCCGATGGCTGCCACGAGGTCACGCCTCGGCGCCTCCCACGCCGGGCAGTCCGCCAGCGTGTGCAGCCCTGAGTCCTCGCTCGCGTCGCAGTGATGACACGCAGGCGTTGGCTCCTTGCTGATCCGATGCAGGTGGTCCCCGAATTAGCACAGATTAATAAATGCTATTAGTTGCTATTAGATGCTATTAGTTAATATAATAAACAAAATCTGGGTGACAGACTGAGACTGAGCTTAACTCGGTTTGTTTTTCAAAGTTTTCTAATAACTAAACCTAGTTAGATTGATTTACCGCTCCCGAAACCCTCTGTATACTAAGTTTCATGAAAATCGTGGAAGCCGTTTCCAAGATTCAGATTATATATAAAGGTATGTACAAGAATTACTCGTTTAAAGGTATTAGCTAAAAAAATGGATCTTAAACAAGCAATTCTTTTGTCTAATACCTAGGTATTAGATTTACTGCTCTATCAAAGATATTAATTTCCACATTTATCAGTTAAGACAAATTTAAGCAAGGACCATTTAAGGCCATTGGCACATGACAATGCCCCGAGAAAAAAGCATGCGGTAGAGCTTGTAGGTCAAGTTATAATAAATACAAAATGATATTAAATGTTAAATGATATTATATAAGGTGTCACAAAATTAGGTCTCTGAATTTGGTGAGATGATTTGAGATTATCGACAAAATATGTATTTGAAACAAAAAAGAAATATCGGGTAAAATAAAACAAAAAAAATATAAAAAATATAAAAATGAAAAAAAAAAACACCACCAGCGTCACGTGACGCGACGAGCTCGTGACGCACGTGGTAGGCGTGCAGTCCTTCTCCTCGCAGTATTCTCCAAGCGGATGTGTGGGAAATACCTAAATCGCGACCAGCGTCACGTGACGCTGGTCGCTAGTGGTGTTTTTTATTTCATTTTAATTTTTTATTTTTTTTATTTTACCCAATTTTTTTTTTTGTTTCAAATACATATTTTGTCGATACCAAGTCATCTCACCAAATTCAGAGACCTAATTTTGTGACACCTTATATACAAAAAAAAAACCTTTTACCCACGTACTTATTCTCATACAATCCACTATTTCTAACTCTCATTCCATCATTATGTTTCGGTGTATTTTTGAACTGAAAATCCTCTGAAGTTTACAAAGTACACCGGGCTTGTAATATCCCATATATTACGCCGTATCGCTTTAGTCCACTCGCACTGATCCTACTATGTTGACGAATAGCTGGCTATATACTCTCACGACCGCATTTACTATGTCTTTAGTTTAGTACTAGTCTCTTGAAATTGTTTGAGAGCAGATAAATTTTCAAAACTGTGATTCACACAATATATTATGCATGTATCTACATACATCATCTATGTTATTACAAAAATTACATAAAAACCGGCCAGTAGCAGCAAGTAAAATTTTTAAATGTGAGTTGATTGAATGAAAGGTAAATTGCGGTTTACGATTTATGACGTATTAAAAATTTCGGTAATATTTTTTTTTTAGTTTTATGTCTTTTCTTTATCTCTTAGTTTAGAAGTTACAGGGGGGGGGGACATTTTACCACTTTGGAAGTGTCTCTCGCGCAAACTACTGAATTTAGAGAAAAAAATAGATAGATAGAATAGGTCTTCAAAAATGATATTGAGGTATGTAACCTCAATATCATTTTTGAAGACCTATCCATAGATACCATGCACGTATGGGTTTGATGAAAAAAAAAATGTTGAGTTTCAGTTCTAAGTATTGGGAGCCCCCAGAATTTATTGGTTTTTTTTTTCTGTTTTTGTGTGAAAATCTTAATGCGGTTCACAGAATACATCTACTTACCAAGTTTCAATAGCATAGTTCTTATACTTTCGCAAAAAGTGGCAGTGACATACGGACGAACAGACAGACAGACAGACTAATATAAGGGTTCCGTTTTTTGCAATTTGGCAACGGAACCCTAAAAACTACTTACTAGGTCTCGTTCAAACCAATTTTCGTTCGAACCATTTTATATTTCTCTTATTTTAGAAGTTACAGGGGGGGGGGGGGGACATTTCACCACTTTGGAAGTGTCTCTCACGTAAACCATTCAGTTGAGAAAAAAATGATATTAGAAACCTTAATATGATTTTTGAAGACATCTATAGATACCCTTCTAGTTAGTTTCGGAGTGAAGTGGCTGTGACATACGGACGGACAGACAGACAGACATGACGAATCTATAAGGGTTCCGTTTTTAGCCATTTGGCTACGGAACCCTAAAAAGGTATATAAGTATATTGGTCCGCTTTCTTGGACCCATATTAGAAGCTTAGTTTGAGTCTAGATTGTGCTTTGTAATATGTCCTACAATATTTATTAATTTATATAATTACATAAAAAGGGTCATAAAAAATCGAAATATTAACAATACTGTACCTGTTCATTTTATATTGGTAATCATCATTATCTCAGCATTGTTCCCTAATTATTATATCTGAGGCCTTCGCCTTGGAGCCCTGGGTTCATTAACCTGCCTTTCCTTCTACACTTTACACGATCCTGGGCATCCATGTGAGTGAGACCATTGGGATTTTAGAAACTCTGCACAATATTCCAAGTTAGAAATCCAATACCTTTTTTTTTTTTATCGTGCGGAAATCCCTTCGGATATCCCCCCGCGTGCCAGCGGGGGCGGTTATGTCGGGCTTGAACCGACTAAAACCGCACGCCGTCTCGGGTCTGCAGCCGCCGGGGTGTAAGGTTGCCCATAGAGCATATCCCTCGCACCCCGACTGACCCTGGGCCATCTCCGGTTTTGAGATGGCCCCCTCGGGTTTGGGAACCACGGTGTCCCCGTCTTGCCCCGGTTTGGGGGAGGGGCGCTAGTCGCCCCACCGTCCCGGCCTGCTTCTGCTGGGGTGACAGGTGGCCTCACCCGCCACCCCCAGGCCTGCGCTCATGGAGGACGGAGGTCGTTAAGCGACCTCCGGCGCCTGAGTCGCCTGCGACGCGCTATAACATTAATCAATTATGAGCACCCATTTCCCTTTTCCCCTTACAGCCTGAAACCCGAGATACTCACCCCTATCTAAAACATCCACCATTAAAATTCATCCTTCTTTATAAAAGGGAGTGTAAACCGATACCAAAGTCAAGTTACGTGACTTGTGTACAGGACAGCGTCATAACATACCTTTTGAGACGCGGTCGACATGCGTTATGCATAAAATCAGTCATCCATTCATCCTTTCACTATGTTCATAGACTTGTCGATCCTGAGAGAGAAATGAGGCCAGAGTTCCATAAAAAAGATCACGTATTTTAGTTTCGCCCTCATATTTTTGAATAAGTTCTAACAAGAGTTTTAAGTTTTTTGATACAGTATATTCAACTGGGAAGTAGTAAAAGCCTCAGGATAAATACTTCATAATACAATTTAAGGCAGAATCCAGTGAAGTTTTTAAGGACAGAATCAAATGATAGGTTGTTGTTTTTGCTCTCCCCGGAGAAAGAGATGCGTGAATAGTGTATGATTAAAAATTGTATTGAAAATTTGTATCAAAACCTTCTTAATAGCAAGATCTAATAATCGTAGCTTTCCTAGTTGAATATTCTCACGTGCTGATTAAGTAATCATCTGGCCATAAAAAATATAAGTGCACCATTCACTGAGTGTAATAGCTGCCGAAGTGGTTGTAAACTAAAGCTCGTAAGCTCGTATAACTATTCTTAAGTATTATGGGGTTGTAAATTTTAAATGCAATTTTGAAATACTGATTGTAGGTATTTGAAATTAAATATAAAGGAAATAGGTATACTATTTGTTCTGGATGGTGAACTGAATGATCATTGAATGATGGATACAAGGACTTTGAGCATGTCCATAGTGGTTTTGCATATGGTGATCGCAACGTGAAGGGTGAGAACATTCAGAACGTGTGCGGATGCCGATATTTCCACCATCAACACGTAAAAGTGAAAAGGAATCCAATAACAGACATAAAACTCGAAATAATAAGAATCCAATCTCAGTTACAAAGGTTAGAAAATTCCCAATAACAGAAGTATTTCTTTTCAAGAGTGTCGGGACTTCACAATAATTATAATATTTGTAGTCGTTGTAGTCGGGGTGGAGTCAATAAAGGAGTATTGTTCAATTGTTGCACTGGTTTATTCGACAGTTGTACAATTTAGAACAAATTATAGATACTTTAACTAAATAACTACTGAGGACGTGTAGTACTTGAATGTTTGCAAACTCCGACTCTCTAACAGATGGTCGCGCGGGTTTGGGATTAGCTAGTGCGATAGGCGCGTTCGAGTCGGTGAGTACCAGCTCGGAGCCCTACCGCGTGTTTCGCGGACTGGTAGCCTATGATTGTCCGCTACATATTATTTATAGAGTTTTCTCACATATCCTTGCCAGGACCCACTTATTCAGGTTTCACTGTATTCATTTGATTACAACGAATCTTTGATAAGTTACATATTATATCTGTTAAGGTGTTACGGGCGATTGGAAAAGAGTTTGTTATTGACACATTGTTTTCTCACTGCCTTTACCTGTTGCCTTGTGAATGTGGCTGTAAATGTGTAAACAATCATCTTGACGTTCATAAATGTTACTTTGTGACCTATATGAAAAGAGATATTTGATTTTATGGTTCCTCACATGAAAAATGGATGGGTATTACCTAGTTAGTTATAGAATCATACTTATCAAATCAATAATGTTTTATAGCTGAGAACCTGCAGAGGATAAGTCGTTAAGCCTTAGTTTACGGATATGGTGACCTAAAATTGGTTATGATTTAGGATTACCCGAAAGTTCCGAATTGATTAGTAGCTTTATTGTCTTGGTACTATTATTCATCTGTTCTGCTCATTTATAACAGGATTATAATAATGAGAGCCTGCTTTAGAAATGTGCAATAAATACAAGTCTGGTACTGTAGCAGTATCAATTAAAAATATACTATACTAGCTGTGCCCGCGACTTCGTCCGCGTGGATTTCGATTTTTATGGTTTTAGTTCTTTTGCGCGGAACCCTAATTTTTTGTGGACCAAATTGTGAATCTAAACCATCCTCGAATCCCTTTGAACTCACACAAAAAATTTCATCAAAATCGGTCCAGCCGTCTAGGAGGAGTTCAGTGACATACACACGCACACAAGAAATATATATATATATAAAGATATTTTGACTTAGTTGTGACACTTGTGACGATGATTTATTTTAAGATGAGCCTATTTCGTTCACTGACTGCGAAGTTATGAGAATAGAATATTAATATCAGTATATTATTATACTTCACTATCAATATACGCAGTCCTACAATATTGCTTAGTATATGAGTTGTCGGAAGTTTACGCGAACGTTACATATTGAAATAAAACTATTTTTAACCCATTCTATCGCGATTTATTTGATGTTATTTTGGCTCCGTAGCAAGTGGACAGTATATTTTACATTGATCCCGACGTTTCGGTTGCTCTTCAGCAGCCATGATCACGGGGAGACTGATAATATATTGATATAGATGAGAATAACATCACATAAATAGCGATAGAATCCGTTAAATTTTTCTTTTTTAAATAGTATATGAGTTTTGTTTTTATGCCTAAAAATAATATGTTCTTTCTAATATTTGTTTTTAGTAGGTATTTACCCCGACATAACCGCCTCCGCTGGCACGCGGGGGGGTATCCGAAGGGATTTCCGCACGATAAAAAAAAAAAAAAAAAAAAAAAAAAAAGGTATTTACCCCAAGATTAAATTCGTTTTGAAAATTAAGTTTATAATGAACAAATCAAATAGCTAAACTATTTAATTTTGTAACGTTTAGTGTTTTTAGATTGTTAAAACAAACATATTTCTAACCAGTTGCTGTATTGGATGTTTAAAAATGAATTCAGTGTTTTAGATAATTGACGTTCAAAAGAAATCCAACATTAATACAATAACTTGTTTAATTTGTTATAATGTAACTGAAACAATGACTAAATTTAATACCTCACTGTTCTAATTGATAGCTTCGTGGCAATCTCGGAATATCTATCTAATTTAATGAAACTTAAAACATTGAGGGACCAGTTTTATTAACCAACCGACCCTTTTCATCCAAGTCAGTAATTTAGAGTGTGTAATAAATATTTTTTTTGGTATCCAATTGCAAATACCAGAAATCATTAAGATCATTGATCAGAAAGGCCATTGGTCATCAGGGACCCAAACTGTAATGTAATAAAGTATTTTAACACTTTTTTTTGATACTGTTTTTGTTTTATAAATGTAACAGATACGAAAGTGTACCATATTCAAAGTGGTATGTTTTATATGTGCTAATAAGTGTAACAGAAATAACATCCTAAAGTACTTGGGGTGTACAAAATACCATTATTTAAATATTTCAATTATAAATATAATAGGATAGTAAATTTGGCAACGTAGCATTTCGGTTAACACTTAAAAACACTGAACAGATTAATATCTGTTACATATATATAACTGTTACACAATTGAAAGTGGTAACGATTACCAGATTCAATACCACATTTATAAGTGTAGGTAACACTTTCATTCTGTAATCTTTTCATAGTGTAACCTATATAATTATATAACCTTTGTGAATGTGTTTTTAAGTCCTTGTTGATCATAGAGTTCTTAAATATAATTTAAAAAGTATATAGAGATTATGAAACTAAAACCCTGTATTTAGATTTTGGAGCAAATGTTGGAATACCAAAAACCCACTTCGTGGAATTTTAATTTTCTATCTTTATGACAATGTGAAGCGGTCTAGGTATGTAGATGAGACCACTTACAATTTGCGTGCGAGTAGACGTGATGGAAACTAGCGTCGAGTAGAATAGGAGTTTATTATTCGGTAATTACAATAGTGAAGGCAGAAAGCAGAATAAAAATCACAAACATTAGTATGGCTTTATATATACTAAAACTATTAATAAAACTAAACAGGCGGCACCAACTCCCGGGCCGCTAGGACAGTCGTTTCTTGTCTACCGTCTCGAAGTGCGGCCCACTTATACCGGTTTGACCGGTTGGTGCCACCTGCGTAGGCGCGGCCTAACATCATCCGATATGACGTAGTGTGGCGTGATGTTATGCCTCGTTTGATGCACCGGTGCACTTGCATGTTTTCGCCGGTGCACTCGCCTACTCGCTACACCACTCCCCCACTGAGACCGTTACTACGGTCGATAGTAGTCCGGGAAACGTACTGTGCGTCCACATCTCGTCTTCTTTACTGTCTCCTGATGTTTGGGACCTTCGGGCAGTGCCGTCGTCTGTGGAGTTTCCCTGGTGATGAAGGCAGGTTTCAAACGGGCGATTGAAATACGTTGTGATCTTCCCTGGACATCGACGTCAAAGGTCTTTTCGCCACGCTGCAGTACCTTGTACGGGCCGAGGTAAGGTGCTTGTAGTGGCCTTCGTGCAGGACCTTGCCGGATGAAGACATGGGTGGACGTTTTGAGGTCTTTAGGGATGTAAAAAGTTCTGCTGGAACTTCCGTGCCAAGATGTTGGTTGAGGTGCTAATCTGCTGACATGAGCACGGAGTCTGCTGGCAATGGAGGTCATGTCAGTGTTTTCAGTGGCACTAGAGGAGAAGAACTGTCCAGGTAAGCGTAGTGGCTCGCCGTACACTAGTTCTGCAGCAGAGGTCTGGAGATCATCCTTCCATGCACTGCGGATACCAAGAAGGACCCATGGGAGTGCCTCTGTCCAGTTTGATGTGGCGTGGCAGGTGATGGCAGCTTTCAGTTGACGGTGCAGCCGTTCTACTAGTCCGTTGGCTGCTGGATGGTACGACGTAGTGGTATGGTGTGTGGCATTGACTAACGCGGCGAGCTCCTTGAAGTTGTGTGATAGGAACTGCCCACCGCGGTCAGTGGTGATGTGTTCTGGACAGCCAAACCGTGAGATCCATCCATTAACTAGTGCAGCAACACAGGTTTCTGTAGTCATGTCTGGGAGTGGATACGCCTCAGGCCAACGAGTAAAGCGGTCGACGATCGTGAGGCAATACCTGTTACCGGAACATAATGGTAATGGACCTATTAAGTCCAGGTTTATATGACGGAATCTGGCAGACGGTGGTTCAAATGTTTTCAGAGGCGCTGAGGTATGTCTTGAGACTTTAGAGCGTTGACATTGCTGACATTCCTTAGCCCATTGGCGACAATCTCGTCTAATGCCTGCCCAGATGAACCTTTGCGTCACCAGCTTAACAGTTGCTTTTCCTCCTGGATGACTGAGGTTATGTAGGGCATGGAACACTTGCTTACGGAATGAAGGGGTAATGTACGGTCGTGCAATTGATGTGGAGATGTCACAGTATATGCGCAAGCCTGACTCTGGTGTTCGCAACTTCTCTAACTTCAGAGTGGAGCCGTTCTTCAACAGGTCTTGCAACTCTTCATCTGTCTCCTGTTCACTGGCTAGGGCTTGATAATCCAATGGCGTACAGATTTCATCAACCCGTGACAGGGCATCAGCAACCACATTCTCTGCTCCAGTGATGTATCTGATGTCTGTCGTGAACTGGCTGATGAAGTCCAGGTAACGGAACTGACGTGGTGTGCAGTTCTCTCGTCGTCCAGCGAAGGCATATGTCAGCGGTTTATGATCTGTTATGACCGCGAATGTTCGTGCTTCGACCATGAAACGAAAGTACTTTATAGCCTCGTAGATGGCCAGCAGCTCGCGATCATATGGACTGTACTTCCTTTGACTCGGACTGAGCTTTCTGGAGAAGAATGCCAGTGGCTTCCACTCTTGGTACCGGCGCTGTTGTAATACTGCTCCTATCGCTGAGTCTGACGCGTCTGTTTGTATGGCCAGCTCCGCTTGCGGATCAGGATGTACTAGGAGTGTGGCTTCTGACAGACTGTTCTTGCAGGTGTTGAAGCTTTCCAAGAGTGCTGTCGTCATGACAATCGCTTGTGATCCCTTCGTTTTGGGACCAGCAAGTAACTCGTTTAGAGGAGCTTGGATAGTAGCTGCGCTCGGAATCAAACGACGATAGAAATTTAGCATTCCGAGAAATCGTCTTAGCTCCTTGATGGTCTTTGGTGCAGGATAGTCCTGTATTGCTTGTACCTTTAAGTCCAACGGTTGTATGCCTGCCGCTGAAACTTTGAAGCCAAGGAAGTTGACTTCAGGTTGACCAAAAACACACTTGTTTGTGTTTATTAGGACGCCATATTCAGCCAGTCTTTTGAATAGGGTTCTCAAATGTTGCTGGTGGCTAATGCTGTCAGGACTGGACACCAAAATGTCATCGATATATCCAAAACAGAAGTCCAACCCCCGAAGCACCTCGTCCATGAACCTTTGGAAGGTTTGGCTTGCATTTCGGAGACCAAAAGTCATGAACGGGAAATGGTACATCCCAAAGGGCGTTGTGATCGCTGTCTTGGGTATATCCTCTTCAAATACTGGAATCTGATTATAGGCTTTTACTAGATCAATTGTTGAGTAGATTGTGCTTCCTGTCAATTGATGTGTGAAGTCTTGCAAGTGCCTGACAGGGTATCTATCGGGGACTGTGCGGGCATTCAAAGCCCTATAATCTCCACAGGGACGCCAACCGTCGTTCTTTTTGCGGACCAGGTGAAGTGGTGAAGACCATGGACTGTCTGATCTTTGAGCTGTCCCGTTTTGAAGCATCTCCTCGAATTCCTTCTTTGCGATCTTCAAGCGTTCAGGGTCTAAGCGCCGAGGACGACTGCATACAGGTGGGCCAGGGGTAGTGCGTATATGGTGGAAAGTTGAATGCTTGGTCACAGTGGGTTTGCCAGCGGGGCGGGTAAGATCTGGATACTCTCGCAGTATACGGTGGTAAACCGAATCTTCTGTGGTAGTGCGTACAGATGAAATTGCCTCTGTAGATGTCTGGCGTGGCGCAGCTGCGGTAAGTGCTGTAACACCATCCACTAGACGCTGACTTCGACAATCGACTAGTAGGTTGTAGTGACCTAGGAAGTCGACGCCGATGATGGGTTTGGAGACATCTGCCACGACGAAACGCCAGGTGAAAGCACGCCGGAGTCCCAGATCCAATGATAAAGGTAGATCGCCATATGTAGCTATGATCGTTCCATTCGCTGCGAATAGCTCATATTTTGTTTTAACGCGATGCTCCCGAATAGCGGATCGTGGAAAGACGCACAGGTCTGAACCCGTATCTATGAGATATTGCACCTTAGTTCTGCGATCCGTGATGAAAAGGCGGCTTGTAACTCCTAGGCAGTCTTGTGCCGCCACTAATGGCTGCCTGGTAAGTTTTCCGATTTCTTGAATGAGCAGGGTGGTATACATCTCCATGCTTGTTCACCAAATCGATAGTGAAACCGACAATATGGGTGATTAGGAGGACGTGGATTTGAACGAGACCTCCTTCTGGGACTTCTTCCGCCTCTGTCGTATGTACGTGAACGCTCCCCCATGCGCATACTCATGACATCCAGTCTTCTGCTGAGTTCTGCCACCGTTTTGGTCAATGCCTCAATTGCGCTATCTGGTGCTGGTCCAGGTGTTGACGTACTGGCCACTTGGGTAGGTACACTAACTATCATAGTTGCCGGTACTGCGTCGTTGACACGATCTGCCAACTCTGCCAGGTTTTCAAGGGACATCTTTATTTGCTGGGCAGCAATGCAAGTCTGCAGGTGGGTGGGAAGTCGACTGGCCCAGATAGTCCGGATAAACTCGGGAGGCACGCTTACTCCAGCTAGTTGTTGCAAGTGCCGGAGGAATTGGGTTGGTTTCCTGTCTCCTATTTCCTCATGGATCAACAGCTGTTTAATTTTTCGCTCTTGAGAAGCTGATAATCGGTGTATAAGTTCAGCCTTCAGGGTTGTGTACTTGTTCGTGGCTGGTGGGGTGACGATCAGATCTCGCACCTCTGCCGAATGTTGGGCTTCCAGCTGTGCCAGTACGTAATAGAATTTGGTGGCATCAGTAGTTATGTTCGATAATACAAACTGCCCCTCAATTTGAGCGAACCATAGCTCGGGGTCGCTGGGGTTGAAAGGCGGTGTCCTCACTCCAACTCGGCAGGTTTCTCTCAGCACGATATCCTTTGCACCTTCGGCAACTCTTGCACCTTCGGTATCCGACATCACGTTGGCTGATCAAGTATGAAGATCACGGTTCAGATCACGTCGGGGTCACCAGTGAAGCGGTCTAGGTATGTAGATGAGACCACTTACAATTTGCGTGCGAGTAGACGTGATGGAAACTAGCGTCGAGTAGAATAGGAGTTTATTATTCGGTAATTACAATAGTGAAGGCAGAAAGCAGAATAAAAATCACAAACATTAGTATGGCTTTATATATACTAAAACTATTAATAAAACTAAACAGGCGGCACCAACTCCCGGGCCGCTAGGACAGTCGTTTCTTGTCTACCGTCTCGAAGTGCGGCCCACTTATACCGGTTTGACCGGTTGGTGCCACCTGCGTAGGCGCGGCCTAACATCATCCGATATGACGTAGTGTGGCGTGATGTTATGCCTCGTTTGATGCACCGGTGCACTTGCATGTTTTCGCCGGTGCACTCGCCTACTCGCTACAAATGAACCCGAAAATGCACCTTCACAGCGGCTAATTAAAAATTAGATTGAATGATTTTGTTGGCACTGATTAATAATCTTTACATTATAATTATGTTTCTTTTTTAAATGGTATATCCTTGTGTACATCAAAATAGGTAAACGAAGTATACAAGTGTGACATTTCAAGGATCTTAAAGTAGTTTACGGTTACTCCATATAAAGACAGGATACTTAAGTGTCTACAAATCTTAAGCCTCATCTCCTGAACATCTCTCTCCTGTCCGAGGACAGTCATTCAAACTCTCCAGAGGGCCGACCGGACCGGAATGACACCATCTTCGCAGCGCATTCGCAAATTGAATTGAACGGAAGGTGTCCAATAAATTCTAAGTTCCCCTACAAGGAATTCGTTCAAACTGGCCTTCTACGTTGTGTATGTAAATATTTTATCAGGGTTATTTTAGCATTCCGTATGGGTATACTCTACCCTTTTGTTATAGTTCTCTCAAAGGTTGATTAAAGCTATCACTGGAGTACTAACGTAACTTTACTATTAGTTTTCTGATGAATATAAAATAAGGGTTATTTACTTTACATATGAATAAATAAATAAAAATAAATATTCTACGTCATTCGTCACAGCGCTTTCTAGACCCAAAGTAAGCATAGGTTAACTAGCTTGTATTATGGGTTCCAGAATGCGGATAAACCTACTTATCTACCTTTTTTGTAAATACATACATACATAGAAAAATTTGAAGCGTCGAAACCGTCGTCGTCGGCTTAGTGGTTAAGGAGTCGACCCAACGATCGAGAGGTCCCGGGTTCGAATCCTGGCCATTCCACTACCGACGTGAACTCCTAACACAAGCAGTTAAGCTTAATTCTCCAGTTAAGCTTAATTGCTTGTATTGCTAATATTTCCCCCTAACCCGGAGGGGTTAGGGGGGAATATTAGTAATTTTGGTTACTGATATTATTTTATAAAAAAAATACACCCAGACCAATGCGAATAGACATATTCATGCATATAAATATTTACAATGAGTAGGAATCGAACCCGCGCGGACGACATAGAAGTAGCAGTCGAATGTACTACCGCTACGCCACAGAGGCGTATGTATGTATCTGAATAGTCTATTTAGCAGTATAATAATTTTTTACTGTTTATGTATCTACAATTAACTTGTGAAAATGATTGCTGCTTACTTAACACTTACAGCTTTTTTTTCTTAGTTACTGTGACAATAGAATGAATGAATGCATGAATAGTAGTTTATTTGCAAGAAATACGGGACAATTTGAATTACAATTAGTAGCTTAGCGTATTTCACCAAAGTCGTGTGTGCATGTAACTACTAAAAATATACTTTGTTTAAAATATTTCAATACTAAAATACAAATTAAATGATATTATCAGAAGTTTACGCGAATGTCACACATTGAAATAAAATTATTTTTAACGGATTCTATCGCGATTTATTTGATGTTATTTTAAAATTTACATTGATCTCGACGTTTCGGTTGCTTTTCAACAGCAACATCAAATAAATCGCGATAGAATCCGTTAAAATAGTTTTATTTCAATACAAATGAAATTTCTTTCCGGGGTCTAACTTAAACCAACACAAGATCGATAGCAAAATACTTCGAAATTCAGGTTCGAGGCAAAATGTTGTCGCTTCGAAACTAGATTTAGTGTAAACAACTGAAATAAACAGAGTTGATCGAAACGAACCAAACCGGAATTTGACTGTTATTTAGGTTTAATGGCGGAACCACACTTCGCTATGTGGTATTTCTTATTCGCCTTATTCGGCAGCTAACGACGGTTCAATCGTCTATATTTGCTTTATTCGCACGCATAACGAATCAATACGAAAAGCAAATACAAGTATTCGTCGAAGCGTCGGTATTGATTGAATTCGTTGAAGCGTCGATAGCGTAGTGGTTAAGGAGTCGACCCTACGATCGAGAGGTCCCGGGTTCGAATCCTGGCCATTACACTACAGACGTGAACCCACTCCTAACACAGGAACGGGATTAGAATTCCACGAGGGTGAAGTTAACTTCTCCAGTTTCAGGTCTCTACTATTTTCGTTTTCCTCCTATCAAAGGAATAAAAAGAATACTAGCCGTAGCCCGCGGCTCCACCCGCGTGGAATTTTGATCCCGTTCCCACTTCCCATGGGAACCTATTCCATAACATAACATAAACTCACGCCTATATCCCCGAAGGGGTAGCCAATGTAATAGGTGGCGAGCCTATAATTGCCATTAACCGGGCACTTATAAACCTGCGATAAATACACACATAACTTCGAAAAGCATCGAAAAGTCATTGGTGTGTGCCATCGTAAAACCTGGGATCGAACCCGAGACCTCGTCTCAGCAGTCCATTACCCATACCACTAGGCTACCGCGGCCTATTCCAGGGATAAAAATATAGCATTATGTCCTATTCCTGATAAAATCTATCCCTGTACCAAATTTCAGCCAGATCCGTTAAGTCCGTCAAACTTTGTGTGAAGCTCCACCAGATAAAAAAATCTACAAGGCCTTTGAACACAACATTAATCTTGGTATTAATTTTATTTTTCCTGAAATGCTTCATGAAATTGTAAGCCAGATGGTGATCTATATCAGATTGGAACTACTACTTTTAATTAAAGTTCAGTTAGTAAATGCCCTACTGCACTTGGCTTGGTTTATAAAAGTATCTTCCGAACAGCCTCGGCGGACGCACGTTGCTTTCCAATATCGGTAGAGTTAGGGTTTGATCAGATGAAGCTCTATACATGACTATATCCACCACCTTCAAACCAATCCAGCCTAGATAGATTTTTTTTGTCCAACGTCTTTTAGACTTGAATTCCGATTCCGAGACTAAGACTTGCCTAACAGAAAAATCAATAACACTTTGCTATTTTGAAAAATTGAAACCCAAACCGACCAATAGATTGCAAAGGTACCAATTACCATTCACAAAGACTTGCCACGATACCAACGACGCATTATTATTACTATTTAAATAATATTAGAAAAAACATATAAATTACTACAAAATATGTACGTAATTCAAAAATTATAATGATTACAAAAAAAACTGGTTTTATTTTTCTTTTATAAATCTCGCACATCATGCTCATAGATAATGATCAAGTACGTGATCTGAAGTCAGGCTTGCACTAAATGTAATATTTCTTTATTATCCCTGGAGCTCAACACTCTCACAATTACGAATAGTGTCGAGGAGAAGGGTACTTTATAAGCTCTTAGTGAAATATTGCTAAGATATACAGGATTTCTTTTAAATACGAAGCTTTATTAGAATATCTATCTTACATCAAATGGAAGAATTAGGTCAAAGGTCAAAATATTTTTTTATTGAAGAGATATATCAATATGAATGAAAATTAAACAGTCGCTCAGCACGTCATCAGATAAACGACAGTAATCCAGAGCGATTTAGAATCTAAAAAGATTTCTAGAATATACCTATCAAATGTACACAAAAAAATTCACGTGAATTGGTCGAGCGAAACGACTCGGAGGAGAGCAACCATAAACACCATGACATAAGATTTTTATACATTAGGTATATTTAAATGCCTCTTACATTAAGTAAATGACGCTAAACATATTGTTCAAACTACGATAATTAATTCTTTTGATAAATTATTCCCAACATCACATTTGTGACACCTATTGTTCTCCACTGCAAAGACTTTCATTCATAGTTCCACTTTACCCATTGTACTATGGTTAACCAAATATTTAAAATGTAACGAGCCTTTGTCAAATATAACCTTTCCATTCAAAATACAATTACAAACTAAACTGAGGTGAAGCCGAAAGCAAATTAAATATGACTCGATGTAAACTAAAATGTTAGTGGTGTGAAAAGCTGCATCGATTTAAATATCGATATATGTGTTTATTATCGATTCCATATTCGATAGCTTTTTACCGGATGTAGGTGCAGATGTGAATCGTTTTGCTATAATGCTCTTAATCCGAATGCAAATTATTGTTTCATTGTGTTTGGGTTCAGAATATAAACAACTTTCTGTTGTAACGACTCATTGTCAGTCAATATTTTGTATTGAATTGTATTCTGAAATTTTAACGAATATAATATTATCATTACTTAACTTAAGTGGTTAAAATTGCGGCACTAAAGGCCACGTGTTTTCACGGGCCTTGGAGGGGGCCACCTGCGGGAACGAGTATAACCGTAGGGGGTGTATGTAAGCATCGGCATCGAGCCCACGATGAAGTAAGTTGGACTCGTACTCGATAGCCGATGGGACTTCGGACCACATCTCCGAAGTCTGATCCCGAAACTGAGGGGGGCTGCGGCCGCGCTATCGCGGCTGATGCCCAAAGTTAAGGACTGTATCTGGGGATCGTGCGAAGCATGGCCCTGTACGGGGCCCCCGTATGGGCGGAGACTCTGGCGGCCCCCAACGTGGCTGTTCTAAACAGCCCGTTAAAAGCGATGACCGTCAGAGTCATCAGGGGTATCGCACGATATCCGTCGAGGTGGCATGTCTCCTAGCTGGGACCCCTCCATGAGACCCGGAAGTGAGACCCCGTTGTTGTACCAATGGTGCAAAGGGGCGCTGGAGTTGGGCCATAGTCCGAAGCCCCGAGAACCCAGAGCTCAGCGGTCCCAGCTGAACAGGGAACTCATGGAGACATGGAAGGTGCTACTTGAGCATCCAAGGTGGTAGGAATCCACCATTGGGGCAGGGAGGCCGATCATGAAGGTGTGGTTGGAGAGGCACCACGGTGACCTCTCCTACCGCATGTGCCAGATATTTATCGGACACAGGTGCTTCGGTAAGTATCTATGGCGCATCCACCGGGAGACAACGCCGCAGTGCCAGCTCTGCGAGGATCCTGGCGAAGACACGGCGGTCCACACTTTGGTGGAGAGTTCCCTCGGGAGCAAGTGGCAGAAAGAGGCAGCGGCCTCTTTATGCGAGTAGGTATTGCGCGCGAAAGAGACGGCGGAGAGGGAGCGGGAGAGAACCCTGCCCCCCGAGTTCCGCAGTCTGCGGCGAGGACGCCGCAGACTCGTCTACGCCCGGGACGAACGACCTCCATAATCGGGGCCTGAGGACGGCAGTTGGCCGACTCGCCGTCCTTACAGAAGCAGGCCTTGATGGAGGCGTATCGACGCCGGCGTGGTGACGTATGTGTGAGGATAAAACCCGACCCCACCAGGCGAGGCCACGGTGGCGATCAAAGTCCAACAGTAACCCTGGGTTTATCCTTTCGAGGGCTTACCCGGGGTGCCCGGCAATGGACAGTTGGGGAGGACACCGTGTAGTTTAAGTCGGTCCAATTCCGACACGCCCACCCCATCGTCAGCACGGATGGCGAGAAGCCCGAGGGGGTTTCCACACGTATATAAAAAAAGTGGTTAAAATTTCAAAAGATCTAAATTTTTCGGATGTTCAAATTTCAAAAGCTTTAAAGCCATTGAAAATAGTTGTAAAGCCATGATACTATATTTTATAGAAGTTTTAGAATACAATAAAGACTTACATCATGTTGTTTATTTACTCAAATCTAGTGTACTGTACTGTATAGTTTCAAGAAAATTGTTGTACTTGATATTGAATTATAGCAGTTTAATTTTATAGAAAATCTAACCTATGACTGATTACTTAGATTCTAGTTAGCCCGCAAACTAGGCTTAATGCTACCATTAGCAGTAGGTTCACGTTAGAAGGTAAAGAAAGAAGAAAGAAAGAAAAAGTTAGAAAAATCACTTCATTTCGATGCAAAACAGATTAGAAATTAACAGAGATTAGACACAATTACAAAGTCGATCATGTACTCCGCATTGAACCAAAAAAAGGTACTGGTGGTGTCCCAAACTGTAACTTCTTGCTCTTTTTTTATATTATGATGAACTCGTAATTAAACGGTTACTCATTACAGTTACAATCTAGAACTTGAGGCAAATAAGTAATTAAAATTTAACTTACTTTGCTATAATCTTACAAAAGTTAAGAATTTGTCTATTGGCATTTTTCTTATCGTTATCATTATGATAGAAAGACACTTTGTTCTTGTGTTCTCACTGCACTACGTAACACTAACTTCACTAAACTAACTCAAAGGGTGTTCTTTTAAGTCTTCTTACCTTATCCGTGGTGTTTTTTTCATGACTTTACTAACAAGATCTACTCCTGATTGAAACAAAAAATAAAAAAAAAACTTGTCTAAACTAATATTATAAAGAGAGAGGCCGATTTTTTTGAGTTTGTTTATATATTATATATTTATTTATTTTATATTATATATATATTTTTTATTATTATATATTTTATCCCCCGGGCAGGGGGATTGTGGTCGCAGCACTAGTGGGACCGGTGGGTGTCACGCGGTGCTGCGACGACAATCCTCTTCTGATGAGGCCGTCAAGCTGAGTGCCACCGTTGTTAACATGGTACTTGTATGTAATAGTGACCCTCTTTCCTGAGACTTTACCTTCAGCTTACCATCAGGCGAAGTGTAGTCAAATTGACGTGTCCTAAATATAAAAAAAAGGAGCTGGTTAGCCTCGACATTCACATCATGAAGAAGCCTTTGTTCATATGCTTCGTCGTGTTTTTTCATAACTTCACTAATAAGATCCACGCCTAGGTCCCAGTGATTAAAACAAAACAATAAAATAAAATTGTCTATACGAATATTATTAAGAGAGAGGCCGAATTTTCTGAGTTTGTTTATACACTTGGGGTGATCTTTTGAACCTCCGTACTTTTTGGACAACTTCTTTCATTATTTGAAAGGTAATGTACCCCCGATGGACATGGGCTGTGTATTATGTGTAAATTACGATGGCTTCAGTTAAGGTTTTAAACTACGGAGAGCAAAAGGTTTTTGTTTGTAGAATTGAGAAAAATATTTTTGAAATTGGTTAGTTAGACCGATAGCACTAACTAACACAATTTCAAAAATATTTTTCTCAATTCTACAAACAAAAATGTGTCATTTTATGATTAACAATAGGTATTTCGGACCTAACCACCAAAAAGGGTTTTTACCCGGCATTTCTGGTTGTCTGGAACACAATAGTCTGTTAGCGGAAAGCTTAAAAGATGCCAGAAAATACGAAAGACAGATAACGGTATGTTGGATAGACCTAGAAAATGCATTTGGCTCAATTCCACATTACCTTATGGTATACGCGTTGCAATGGTATAACTTTCCGCCCGTGGTCATAGAGATAATCGAGTCGTATTACTCCCAGCTAAAATTTGCTATAAGCTTCCAAGAAGTACACACAGGACCATTACGGTATAATGTGGGACTGTTTCAGGGATGCTGCTTGTCACCAATAGCATTTAACATAGTAATTAATATCTTAATTACCAAGTTAATACGTCACGAAAAGAAATGGGGTTATCGGTTTAAAGTAAATAACATATACTCAGAGTCCATCTTAGCTTTTGCTGACGATCTCGCAATACTGACGCGCAATCCAAAACAATGTCAGGAACTATTAAAGGAAGTCGATGAGTTCTTTTCGTGGACAAATGGACTGAGGACGAAGCCCAGTAAGTGTCACTGTCTATGTCTGGGTAGACGGGACACCAAATTTACCTCTTACGACCCGGGACTCTTCATTGGGGGTAAACCAGTTTCCATAGTCGCTGAATCGGTGCCATTTAAATTTCTTGGGAGAAAGATAGACTATAAAGGACGCACACCATCCTTAGATGAAGTTGTCGATACGTTTATAAATGACCTAAATAAGATAGATCAGATACCACTAAACAATATCAAAAAAGCTTGGATATATGACAACTACTTAACATCACGTCTGACTTGGCCTTTTCTGGTGTATGAATTCGGTAAAACCTTACTGGCGAAAATAGATGCAACTGTCATAAAATCGCTAAAATCGTGGCTTGGACTAGCGCACTCTGCTGATTCCTCTGCTCTATTTAGGGATCAAAATAATTTTGGGATGAAACTTAAGAAACCATCGGAGCTCTATAAACATCTTAGAGTTACCAAAGCCCACATCTTAGGAAAATCCCAAGATGTCACAATCAGGGCACTCCCGAAAGATAATAACGCGTCCGAGCTTGAATCTAGACTTCTATTCCATAAACGATTTATGATAGGGGCCCAGTCAAACAGAGTGGGGTTGGGAGTACGAGAGCCAGAAAGGGACCAGGATATACTTAAGTCCTTTCTAAAACAAGACGAAAATGATAAATATCGAGTGCACGCGATGAATTTGGAAATCCAAAATGAATGGTTGACAATGGGAGAGTTCTGCATACCGATGGCCTTAAAGTGGCGCACCTTGATCTATGACTGGTCGCCGGCCCTGTTAAAATTTTATCTTAACGCCTTTCAGATGACCCTCCCAGACCAGAGTAATCTGGTAAGGTGGGGGAAGGCCACAGAAAAACAATGTTATACTTGTGGTGAGGCAATAGGGACGGCTAGACACATATTAGTCGGATGTAGGGTGCTTCTCGATAGAGGCCATTACTCACGCCGCCACGATAAGGTGCTTATCATCATACGTGAAGCAATGAGTCTGGCAGTAGCTAGAGCCCAAAAAGGATTGACTACTAACAGACGTCATATCAACTTTGTGTCTGAAGGTTCATCCATAACACCCAGGAACAAACCTTATTCAATCTTAGATACTGCCCCAGATTGGACTCTCCTAATCGACACGTATGAAAAGCACTACAAAATTCCGGAGGATGTTGGGGTTTCGTCATCTAGACCTGACATATTCCTATATTCTAAGAGGTTAAAACATGTGGTTCTTGAGGAACTTACTGTACCGTGGGAAACAAATATACTGAAGGACCACACAATAAAGAAAAATAAATACTATGATCTCACAGACGAATTAATCAAAAACGGTTACGTGGTTAATTTGTATGCAGTGGAAGTGGGAGCGAGAGGTATACCAGCAAAATCTCTCTATAACCTACTTAAAGATCTAGGCCTATCGAGAGCTACAATAAGCTCATTACTAGGACGAATGTCTAAAGCGGCACTAGTAGGTTCGTATCAAATTTGGTTAGGCAGGGAGGGGAACTTGGGTAGTGAAGGTGAGTGTTGATGTACATCAACAAAAGGGGCCCCTTCTAAACCTACACTTGGGTCGCAAGTCCCAGGCACTGTCCCGAGTTCCCAACTCAGCAACGCGATGGACCCGGCACCCGCACGGAGAATCCATGGATTGCTAAGATTACGGTCATAGCAGCGATCATAGCCTTATATAATGCCCTAGTAAGAAGTCAGCTGGCGGGCAACGCGGCTATATGGTCACCACATGAGGCTAAATATAGCCTAATGTTGGAACGGATACAGAACAAGTTTGCCCGATATCTGTATCTAAGGTTGTATGGTGTGTACCCCTTTTATTTATACCCCTAAATTATCCCACCTTGTTTGTATTGGGAATGGTGGGATAAAACGTGTTAAAAGTTAGGAGGGAACTCGCGCTGGTAACATACATTTTCGGGATACTGAGGGGTAAGTCACATAACCCAGCGATACTGGGTGCGTTGTCCCTGTGCGTGCCGGAGCGGTACGTGTGGCGCCGGCGCCGGCCGCCACTGCTGGCGATACCGCGCGCGCGCACTAGCCTGTGCGCAGAGGCGCCGTTCACTCGCGCTCTTCGCGCCCTCAACAAAATTGGGGAAATTGTTGATGTGTTTATGGTTTGTCTGAGTGAGTTCACGAAGGCATCATTATATATATTATTAGTTATATTAAGTACTAGCTATCGCATTGGGGTAACCTGTAATGGTAGTTTTTAAGTAAGGTGAATAAATAAATAAAAAAAAAAAAAACAAACTCATACAAACCGAAGTAAAGTGAGGGTGGATTGCTAGTATATATAACTAGGTATATATTACAGTATTTATTTATAACCACATTGAGCTTATCATCTGGTATATGGTTCATCCAGATAGCTTACAACAATATATTTGAAACGCAACCCACAAGAACATATTCCTAAAATAAAATTGCGTATCTGCTATTCCAAACTATAAACTGTATCTGTGCTTTATCAAAAGCCGTTCAGCCATTTTGGTGTAACTGAGTAACAAGCATTCATCTATTCATCTGAACTTAAAACCAAAATAAAATTTAAACCGAATTCGAACATCACTACAAGTATGTTACACAATGAAACACTTAGTCTACAGTATAACCATGGTCATTGTCTCGTGTTTAAGCGTCACATTCCTTTGTTTTCCACAAAGAATTGTTTGACTTTTGAAATTTAATTAATCAATATTTTATGCAAACACAATGTGATAAAAATTCATTAACATCCTTTTTGCGTAAGCGCACTGTTTTTTTTTTCTTTTTACGAGCGGAAATCCCTTCGGATACCCCCCCGCTGGCCAGCGGGAGTGGTTATGTCGTGTCTCGACTAAAACCGCACGGTGTCCTCCCCAAGTGTCCGTTGCCGGGCACCCCGATCAAGCGCACCTACGCAAAAAGGATGTGTTGAATGCGACCCTAATCTTTACAAATACAAATAAAATTGAATAGGCATTTTGACTATATTTAAAATATTGTACGAATTGTTGTCATCCTAATAAAATGTACCGTAAAAAACATATTTTATTAATTTTCAATATAAAATAAGTTTCTTTTTTGTTAAAAAATCAAGATTAAAATCTCACTTTTTTGAGATTTGATCACGTGCTTATAAACGCTCAGTGACGTCACACATAAGTAAACAGAGTTTTTCAATACAGGCTGTCTGCATTTCCTAGTGTTAATCGACTGGTTTAATTATTAATTACTAATAATGTTTCACTTTTATCTTATATATCTCAAAATAAACCATTATTTTTGCAACTAATTTCAATAATTATATAAACGTGCTATAAGTCGCTTACTGTTTACTTTGGTGTGACGTCACATGTCACGGGATCCGTTATGGCGCGTACTTTTTTATATCAAACTTTAATATCGAATTTTATCGTAAATAAAACAGTTCTCAAAAAAATATTGATGCCATCTGCATTTTTATGTTGTAACACATAATACCGAACTATTTTTTAGCAGTAGTCAAATACCCTATTGTTTGTAACGTTACAACAACAACTTTTCAATGAATGCATATTGAGACCCTGGGCGGCGGTCAATGGCTTCCCCTTCATAGGGTTGGCATTGATCGTCGGCCAATACCCAACGTGGCGGGAACACATCGCTCTCCGTACTCCTCTACTTTCAGAGGAGACAGGATGAGCGATGCTGTTAGTGGTGAGATGGCCCAGGGTCAGCCGGGGTGCGAGGGATATGCTCTATGGGTAACCTTACACCCCGGCGTCTGAAGACCCGAGACGGCGTGCGGTTTTGGTCGGTTCAAGCCCGACAGAAGCGCCCCCGCTGACCGACGGGGGGGTATCTGAAAAGATTTCAAAAAAAAAAAGGTACCCGGTAATTTCAACAAAAAACGAAAGTTTAAAACTTTTGTGTGTCGGTCTGGAACGGCATATTGCCGACTCTTTCACAGGCAGAAAGCTAATATTATGAGGTGAAACATAGGCTACTTTTATTTA
Source organism: Cybosia mesomella (assembly GCA_946251805.1). Classification (NCBI taxonomy): domain Eukaryota; kingdom Metazoa; phylum Arthropoda; class Insecta; order Lepidoptera; family Erebidae; genus Cybosia; species Cybosia mesomella. The sequence goes on along the minus strand of OX276392.1, from coordinate 34,795,668 downwards.
AATGAAAAAAGGATGGGTGTTTCGTATAATAAAAATAAAACCCAGATTTAAGTCCACGCGGACGAAGCCGCGGGTACAGCTAGTGGTGAATAATTAACTAGCTTTTGCCCGTGGCTTTGCCAGCGTGGAAGTCTCCCATACGCTTCCCATGCGAACCTCTTCCAGGGATAAAAAGTAGCCTATGTGTTATTCTAGACTATAATCATCTATCCCTGTATCAAATTTCAGCCAGATCCGTTCATCCGTTTTTGCGTGAAAGAGTAACAAAAATCCATCGATTCATCCATCCATCCATCAAAACTTTCACATTTATAATATATCTTTATATATATATTTCTTGTGTGCGTGTGTATGTCACTGAACTCCTCCTAGACGGCTGGACCGATTTTGATGAAATTTTTTGTGTGAGTTCAAGGGGATTCGAGGATGGTTTAGATTCACAATTTGGTCGCGGACGAAGTTGCGGGTAACAGCTAGTACTTTATAAATGTGTTTTTTAATATAATGTATATATTATATTAAAACACACATTTATAAAGTACTAGCTACCTATGTATATAGCCTCCATATATATGTCGCCATATATGTCTATGAAATAGATTGTGCGAAGCATTGGCATTCGCGTCAAAGAACACATAGCTGATATAAAACACCAAGGCTAAAAAATGTCTGCTGTATGTGATCACGTGCAACAGGGGACCAAACTTACTTCAGATTTCATAAACCACAGATACTCGCAACGAAAATCGATTCCTACCTAGGATACTCCGCGAAGCTATTGAAATTAAAATACATCCTCATTTTAATAGAGAAGATGGTTGGAATGTACCACCAGCTTGGGACCCAGTCATTCACTTAATTAATTCCAAGGAAAATCAAAATACTACAAGTCTTCATGACACTGTGAGCTCATTCTGCATAAATAGTAACACCAACAATTCAACATAGTTCGGGTACTTTAAGATAACTTACACTTCAAACTACAAGACAACAACCATCTTTGGTTTCGCCGTGACCATGGCTACTGAAAAACAACCGAAACGTCGGGATCAAAGTAAAATATAAAATCACATCAAATAAAACGCGATAGAATCCGTTAATAATTATTTGTTCAGCTAGAGAGGAAAGTTGGTTTTCCAAGCGAGTGCTAATTTTGAATCCCGAGTAAGCGAAGGATTCTAATAATTGAATCACGAGCGTCAGCGAGTGATTCTACATTAGAATCCTGAGCGTCGCGAGGGATTCAAAGGCACGAGCTGGAAATAACTTTTCTCTCGCGTGACACACAACTTTTCACCTTAGCAGCGAGAACATTATTAGAGATAAAAAATACAATATGAATAAAAATGAAACCACATATATTTGCAAACAATAAGTATCAACCAAAATTTAAAATTGTTTTAAAGGTTTATTAGTTTCCGAACGTTTTATTGTTTGGGTGTTCTGAAATTTGATAAACACAAAGTCAACTAGTGCCATCTCCACAAAAAAAAAATTGATAAATCGAACTTCGAATGACGTGTTTCGTATATAACAATGATAATTCGCAACATTCTAAATTCAAATCACTTTCCCTTACTCTCTCAGGGAAAACGCGTTTCCCTCACTCTTATTAAGCAGGGAACCCAGTATGTTTGAGCTGCTAAGGTGAAAAAATAGTTTTATTTCAATGTGTGACGTGGCATTCGCGTAAACTTGCGACAATATCATAAGTTTAATTTAATTCATCGTTTAATATCATAAGATTATATGTGTTTTTATTATTTCATGTCTTTATTGCCATCCCTTGAAAGATTATGATTATAGTACAACAAGTTAATAAAACGTACTAACACAATCTAGTCGTGGGGACGTCAATGTCATACAAAGATAAAATGCTCGCGATCTATGAAGACAAAATCGGTTAGAACTTTCTGGAAAAAATGTCTGGTAAGTACGCTTATTTCGGTAAACTTCCGCTCTAGGAGCGCTCTACGTGATTGTGATAAATTAGTTTTGGTCTCTTCAAATAAATCTTTTTATTAGTGTATTGAACCAAGTTGTTATTTATTATGAATTGTATTTGTGTGTTGTGATGTGGAACGATTTTCACGTTTCATTTTGTGCAGTAAATTATGATGTGTATTATTAAATCACGCTGGTAATAATCTGATGCTGAAAATATTTTTAGGGTTCGGTAACTCAACAGGTAAATAATGAATCCTTATGCGATCACTCTCTTGTCCGTTTGTCTGTCCTTCTGTAAGTGTGTCAACACTGATTTTCTCAGAAATGGCTGGACCTAGGAAGTCGAAGTTTATACTAGATATTGAAGTCTATTAGTCCTTATTAGGTGTATGAAAATAAAGCTCGTGACTCAACACTATAAAAAGATATGGGTAAATTTAGATTTTCGCTAAAACTTGTAAGTACCAAAATTAACCTTAATTTTCAACATTACAATTTTAAGAATTTTCCCTATAATTGTGCCGTATCACCTTGCTTTTAGCCAAATTTGGATATTCTAGGCGATACCAATTTCATTATGGCTGTATAATGAGTAGGTACGGAACCATCGTGGGCCGCCGCCACCTCCTTCTGCGAGCATGTAATGCTCGAGAAGGAGATGGCGGAGCGTGCCCGGGAGAGGTTTAGAACTCTCCCGGCCCACCGAGCCCGCAACATGCTCGCCGCGCGTCGCAGGCCGCTTACCGACGCCTGTCACCCCAACAGAAGCAGGCCGGACGGCGCGGCGGGGCGACTAGCGCGCCTCCCCCAAACCGGGGCAAGACGGGGATACCGTGGTGCCAAAACCCGAGGGGGCCATCTCGAAACCGGAGATGGATCAGGGTTAGGCGGGGTGCGAGGGATATGCTCTATGGGCAACCTTATACCCCGGAGTCTGAAGACCCGAGACGGCGTGCGCTTTTAGTCGGTTCATGCCCGACATAAACGCCCCCGCTGGCCGGCGGGGGTAGGGTTGCCAGGTCGCCAAACCTAATAGCCGGACAGACCAGCCAGTTTGGCCGGACATTTGGGTAGAAAGGCCGGACACCCTATCTTATTGAGGATTTTGTGTCTCAGTATTAATAGGTACGACAATTTTTTTAATGTAAAATCAAGCTTTTTTATTATTGTCATAAATTTTATTAAATTCTCATGACTAAAGCTAAATAAAATCGAATGCCAAATCAGTCTTAAGTAGTTACTTTATTATTAATCAGTTAAATAGTCATCAGTCAAAATTAAATTCTAGATACTTAAATATTTATCAACATTTTTAAATTCGTCTTAAATACTAATGAAATAATACTCGGCCACGCTCGGCGCTCGCTCGTTTGCGAAATGTAAAAAGCCTAACAAAAGCCGGACTAGCCGGACCACGTTTATTTTGGCCGGACACGCAATCAAAAAGCCTACCTACGTCCGGCTTTATCCGGACGCCTGCCAACCCTAGGTGGTATCCGAAGGGATTTCCGCACGAAAAAAAAAGGTACGGAACCATCGGCGCAAGAGTTTGAGTTGTACCTGACCGTTTTTGTTATATCACCATCGTATTAGTATTGGACTATGGAAGTGTTACGCAAGTCAGATCCTTCTCATCATCATCCTCATGAAGATTACCCAGTTACGCTCAACGTTTGCACTTTGGAGCTTGCTGTCGCTTATTGTTTTCGATTAGTATGTTGGCTTTACCGGGAGCGACTGCTGTCTGACTTCCCGACCCCGATAGGAAAGCCTGCGACATGGGCTCGTTTGATGTTTAGCAGGTTCACCAACTTTCAGGTGGGCTGAGACCCCATAGTGTTCGTAGGGCACTGTTTACCCCACAGGGAACGTAACTGAAGTTTCCCAGTCAGTTCAAAGAACAGTTAACGACAGAAGTGGATTAACACTTTTTTTTTATACAACTCAGGTGGCAGACAAGCTCAAGTTACCACCTGATGGGAAGCGATTACCGTGGCCTATGGACGTGTGCAACACCAGGGGCATCACACTCACACTTAATAAATTATCACACTTAAATATTTACAAACGTTTTTACATTAGGATATGAAAATAATTATACATGTATATAATAATGTTAACGGGAATTAACGCGATCATGTATAGGTATATGGCCGCGGTCACAAGCTGACTACCTGTGACCGCGGCCAGTGTAACCTGGTCGAAACATCAGGCAATCCAAAGGTGTTAATTCCCGTTAACATTATTGTACATCATGGAGTTTAAAATTTAGTAATATAAATGTAGTAGTAGCTATTAAATTGGGACCTAAACTGAAAACTAAAGTGGGTGTGTAATACACCTCTGCCTACCCCTTAGGGGATACAGGCGTGAAGTTATGTTATGTGTTATATACACGTAGTTTTATAATCCCTAGAGGACAAAGTTAATAAATTTCATTTTATGAAAGGTTTAAGAGCTAAAGTGATTAATAAATTAGAATTTGTTAAGCCACTTTTGTTGTTGACTGTACTTAATCATTTTAGTTGTCAGCTGGCATGGAGTACTCCATCGTTAGAGCTAATCCATACTTTCATGGAAAAATGATAACTTTACAAAGACTAATAGACCATACATTACTACCATTTTCGTTAACCTCTACAGTTAAACTAAATTACTTGTATTTGGAGTGGTAAGCTGAGTGGATTTTTACCAGCAACTTCTCAATCGCATATCTAAAACCTTAAACCTGACGCCACCCTCACTTACTATATCTCTACCACTTATTCCCTAAACGTACCCTAATCGAAGGGTTATACACATAATCCTGGAGTTATTCTTTCGAGGGCATACCCGGGATGCACGGCAATGGACGCTTTTGAAGGACACTGTGTGGTTTTAGTCGAGTCGATTCCGACGTACTCACCCTTAGCGCTAGCACCGGTGGGGTACACCCGTGGAGGTTACCACAAGTAAAAAATAAAAATGTAAAAAAAATATATTGAAAAAATGAGTGTTCTCCTGAAATACCTGGTCATCATCATCCTCGTAGCGATTGCCCAGTAGCATCCAAAGTATGCTCTTTGGAGCTCATGGTTCGCTTATTGTTTTTGATTGGTATGTCGGTATTTCCGTGAGCGACTGCTGTCTGAGAGGGCAGTCTGCGCCAGAGTCTATTCCGTATCCTAATTATTTTGTACATGTCTGTACCAATATGGTATACCATATTCACAGATGGCTCCAAAAGCTCTAGTGGTCGCGGTGCGGCTTTTTATGACCCTCATGATAAAACCAATACAATCCGTATATCAACATTTTTAAAACAATCTATGAACTCTTAGTCATGTCGATGGAACTCATAGCAATTTTGGAAATAATAACGACGGCCTCGGCCTCTGTGGCGTAGCTGTAGTGCATTCGACTGCTACGACAGGAGGCGCGGGTTCGATTCCCACTCAGTGCAAATATTTGTATGCATGAATATGTCTATTTGCATTGGTCTGGGTGTTTCTATGTATAATACGTATGTATTTACAAAAAAAAAAGTATATAAGTATGTTTATCCGCATTCTGGAACCCATAACACAAGCTAGTTAAACTATGCTTACTTTGGGTCTAGAAAGCGCTGTGTAGAATGTCGTAGAGTATTTATTTATTTTATTATTTATTAATAAAAAATAAAGTCCTGATTTGCACCGATAGTAAGAGCGCTTCATATCAAATAGCTCGGCAGAGGTGCACCGATAGCCTATAATATCCTCTCTAAAATACACGAAAGCTATTTGAAGGGCACGGAACTAAAGATGCAATGGGTTCCATCACACATTGGTCTTAGAAGTAACGAGGAGCCTAACAAGTTGGCGAGAACAGCATCTATGAATGGAAAACTAGTTTCTATTTTGCCACATTACACAGAGTTACTACCAAGATACTAGAACTACTACCATTCTGGTTGGAAAGAGTATTTCAATGAACGCTCACTACAAAAGGGCATCTGGTACAAAACGTTACAATGTGAGCCTCCTCTACCTTGGTTTGGAGACATATGGTTGAGTAGGAAACTACTTGTTACAGCATTTCAGCTAAGGTTTGGACACATGCCATTGAAGAAGTTCGCCTTCCTAATGGGACGTGTAGACTCCCCAAACTGCGATGTATGCGGCGTAGTAGAGGATGTGCACCACCTGTTAATGGACTGTGAACGCTATAAAACGGCCAGAGAGTCTCTGATTGGGACCTATAACCTGAACAGACCACATATAGGTATGCTCCATGATATACTGGCAACACCGCGTTGCGAAGCAGCTACAAGTTTGTTTGGGTTATTTTATCAGGGATTATTACAAAAAAAAAAGTTCAAACATGTCTACTGTTTTAAGCTACGATGGGATTGACATAATCGTCACAAATAAAAATTCCTAAAATAAATAGAAAAAGAAATGGCTGTACATAAATGTTTGAAAACAATATTATTTTCCCCCATTGTTTTAAATAATAATAATATAATTTAATAATAATGTTTTATTGGTCTTAGATAAAATATACAATTAGTGTCTTATACAATGCTGTAGTGGGAGTCACAAACGTTTCTGATACTGGTTCCCAAACTAGGCTGGCGCCTGTATTTTGGCGTAGGTAAGTGGACCCACTTTACCAAAGAAATATCAACTGGGTCCGCGGATCGAGTTCGAGTGGACCCAATTGACTAAAGAGCCTTAGCAGGGCTTGTACCGACCTACAAGTGAGGTTGACTTAAACCTCAGGGATGTTGATAAGGCCCTGTACACACCTGAAGGAATTAGCGCATCGTAAACAAAACTTGTCCCTTGATTTTAGACGGCATTTGTTTGACAATAAAATAAACCAGTGTAACATCATGATAACACCGTTTTGTACACCTAACTTTGATCGTTATCATGAATACCTACTAACGGCGTTTACCATCCTCGGTTAATTAATGCAGCCACCGCAATTCTCTTGGGGGTCATCAAAGATTGCTAACGAGTTAAGCTGGAGTTAGCAGAACCATCCAGCTGTGCAGTACATTACATTCTAGTTAATTTATGAACTAACTGCGGCGGTGGTTTTATTCGTGATTATATTCTGATGATAACATTATAAAATCACATCAAACTTTTTTATTCCATACTTGTTTCCATAGAACTTACAACTTTGATGTTTCATATATACCCAAGGGTGCCATCTCGAAACCGGAGATGACCCCGGGTCAGTCGTGGTGCGAGGGAAATGCCTTATGCCACCTTATACCCCGGCATCTCAAGACCCGAGACGGCGTGCAGTTTTAGTCAGTTCAAGCCCGACATAAATCCGGTGTTTCCATAGTTCCGGAGTTACCATGAAGCACACATCCGAAACTTTGGGACCGTGCTAACACGAACAACAGACGTATCGTTTTGGTGCCACGAAGTTAGGTAGGTACTTCGAATTTTTTTCATTGGGGTTCAGACCGAATAAACTTTCTCCCGACGTCTGTGGGCGCAATTGCGGTATAAATGCGTTTCATGGTATCCATAATCCGAAACTTAGGTCTTCGGATATATGTTTCTTGTTAAGACTATTGATTTTACTTGACAGTCAATAAGCATTTAACCTTCTTGCAGTCACGTATCCAATTCTGAAATGGTGACAGATGATTCTTCAAGATTCATGAAGCATAAAAACCTGACCTATGTTCAGATCTTTTACATACCTACCTATAGCACTCGCCAAAGAAAACACATGTTAGTTTACAATAGGTTACATCTTCTAAACCTCCATCAATAATAATCAGGAAACTTCACCTGAAGAATATACGGTGTAACATTAGACGATGCTAAATCCAAGGTTTACATCCCGCTACAAAGCTACCGAAGTAAGATCTGAGTTGGCTTTGTCATACACTATCAGGGAGGAGAATTTCGTCGAACCTCATTTTTGTAAGTTCTTTTTAGGGTTCCGTTGCCAATTGGCAAAAAACGGAACCCTTATAGATTCGTCATGTCTGTCTGTCTGTCTGTATGTCACAGCCACTTTTTTCCGAAACTATAAGAACTATGCTGTTGAAACTAGTAGATGTATTCTGTGAACCGCATTAAGATTGTCACACAAAAATAGAAAATAATCAATATATTTTGGGGGTTCCCCATACTTTAAACTGAAATAAAATTTTTTTTTTCGTAGCATATTTATGGATAGGTCTTCAAAAATGATATTGAGGTTCCTAATATCATTTCTTTCTAAACTGAATAGTTGGCGCGAGAGACAATTCCAAAGTGGTAAAATGAGTGTCCCCCCCCCCTCCCCTGTTACTTCTAAAATAAGAGAATGATAAAACTAAAAAAACATATATGATTTATATTATTTACCATGTAAACTTCCACCGAAAATTGGTTTGACCGAGATCTAGTGAGTAGTTTTTTTAAAACTTTAAACCGCAATTTACCTTTCATTCAATCAACTCAAATATAAAAATCCGTTCCCGCAGGGGGAACGCACAGGTAGATTTCGTGAAGCAATTAATATTATTTTATATAGAGAACTACGGACTTTAAACAATATTTCGTGAAGTCATTAATTTTTTTTTCTTTTTCTCGAAGACGGTAAATTTGAGCAAACAACGTTTCGGACATTTATTTTAGAGCAAAAAATAATCTATCGGTTAGAAATATTTTTTTGCCCCTCTATGACCTATGCTTCTTCTATGACCCACGCCGAGCGCATTTTAGGTAGATTTCGATGAAATCGATCTACCTACTGGTTTCTTGACTACTGTCGAATTTACATAAAAAAAATCTTCATAGTTATGACCTCCTGAGTCCGAAATGACCACTGGTCAAAAACTTTTATATATATATATATGAATGTATGGTTCCACTTCCCAACATTTGCGGCACTCTCACGGTCGCATTTTTGCCCCGATTGCTTTCAAACTGCGGTCAAAAATTGCTTGGGTGTAATCTTAGTTTAAGTTCGTGAATTGGTGGAATCCGGCCTAAGGGGACGGTAGGGCCTCACTTTTTGTGAAATCAGTTTTTCCTCAAAATTTCACGTTCCATGAAAGATATTCGAACCGTTCTAATTTTATCCCATAGTATACATGAATACCAACAACTTTTAATTATAAACCTATAAGATTAAAACTTTAACTAAAAGTGGAGGGGGGAAAAACCAAAATTTTTCGGGAAAAAAATCATAACTTCTAACCGGTGATCATTCTTGCAGTCGGAAATATTTTTAATCGATAGGCCATTTTTAAGTCTAAAATAAATGTCTGAAAAGTTTTTCGCTAAAAGTTACCGTTTTTGACAAAAAAAAAAATTTTAACTGTTTAAAGTCCGTAGTTCTCTATATAAAATAATATATTATCAATTGCTTCACGAAATCTACCTGTGCGTTCCCCCTGCGGGAACGGATTTTTTAACATGTTTAATTTTTTTTTCTCGAAAACGGTAACTTTTAGCGAAAAACTTTTCAGATATTTAGGTATTCATGTATACTATGGGATAAAATTAGAACGGTTCGAATATCTTTCATGGAACGTGAAATTTTGAGGAAAAAACTGATTTCACAAAAAGTGAGGCCCTACCGTCCCCTTAGGTCGGATTCCACCCGTTCACGAACTTAAACTAAGTTTACACCCAAGCAATTTTTGACCGCAGTTTGAAAGCGATTGGGGCAAAAATGCGACCGTGAGAGTGCCGCAAATTTTGGGAAGTGGAACCATACATACATTTATACATACATATATATATACATACATATATATATATATATATATATAGATATATATATATATATATATATAAACTTTTTGACCAGTGGTCATTTCGGACTCAGGGGGTCATAACTAGACCTCATATGAAGATTTTTTTTTTAAATTCGACAGTAGTCAAGAATCCAATAGGTAGATCGATTTCATCGTAATCTACCTAAAATTTTACTTCCTGCTACGGAACCCTTCATGGGCGAGTTCGACTCGCACTCGGCTGGTTTTTTTATAATAGTCACGTCAATATGACTTTACCTCGCTTGGTGCTATGGATGGTAAGCTAAAGGTACAGTCCCAGGAAAGAGGGTCACCATTACAGATATCAATAATAATGGCGGCCCTCAACTTCAAGGCCTCATCAGGTGCTGTTTCACGCCCCGCTTAAAGGACCCGGACTGTAAGAATAAGGAACCACGTGTGCTGGTGAAGAATTGTAAGTCAATTATGTTGTTCAACTAAACAGTGAAAAAAGGGGAAAAAATTATGTGGTGAAATTAGTGGCAATCGGTCTATGAGTATAATACGGTGCAGTTGCAATTGGAATACAGTAGTCGACGTTGACAATAACTATTGGGACAAACACAAGCAACACTTAACAGAAATGAAAACTTTTTGCAATTGTAGTTTTCAATTGGTATGTCAAAAAAAACATTTTACATATTTTTTTAGTAAAATATTTTTTTTTTGTAGTTTTCAATTGGATTGTCAATAAAAACATATTTTTCATATTTTTTTGGTAAAATATGTAAAATATGTTTTTTTTTTATATTTAGCAAATTGAAACTATCGGGTAAAAAAAAAACGTAAAAAAAAAAAAACCACCAGTGTGCATTGTGAATATTTAACAAAGCCCACTCTTGTAAAAGTGGACTCGTCTGTCCACAAAATTTTTCTGGTAGGATCTTCCACTAACCACCTACAAAATCTTAACCGCGGATCAAAATCTGTGAAGAAGCACTTGCACCCGCAGAAAGTGGTAGGCGTGCAGTCCTTCTCCTCACAGTATTCTACAAGCGGATGTGTGGGAAATACCTAAATCGCGACCAGCGTCACGTATGCTCGTCGCATCACGTGACGCTGGTCGCTGGTGGTGTTTTGTTTTTTATTTTATTTTACCCGATATTTTTTTTGTTTCAAATACATATTTTGTCGATACCAAGTCATCTCACCAACGTCAGAGAGCTAATTTTGTGACACCTTATATAACTAATGAAAGGAATTGTGATAAAGATGAAATGTTATGGACTAAATCGCGTTAACCCAGTGTAGTACACTTGAATGCAATTAATTACACTGTTGAAATCCGACCTTAGATAGTTTGATAGAATGTTGTAAACGTTTACACAACAAGTATACACTTTTATTGCGACGTATGTTTCTGAAGTCGTATAAAGCACAGGTGGTCCACAACCCGATTGATACTGCAATAACACTAATATAAAAGTAAGCTATTGCATTCCCTGAACTGACATTGATTTCCTTACACTGTCCTTTACAGCCTTTAGAATAAGAGCGTTTTTGCGTTAATATTGAAGTTTTACAGCGTTTTGTAATTTGCCAATGTCGTTCAACATTTACAATGTCTCTAGATTCTATATAATTGTACAAGCGTCGGTAGCTTAGTGGTTAACACTAAGCTACCGACGCTTGTACAATTATATAGAATCTTAACGCTTTAACACTTGTCGACCTTACGATCGAGAGGTCCCGGGTTCGAATCCTGGCCATTACACTACCGACGTGAACCCACTCCTAACACAAGCAATTTAGCTTAGCTGGAGGGGTTAGGGGGAATATTATTAATTTCGGTTACTAATATTCTTTAAAAAAAAAAAATATATTACAATTAATATGAAAGACTTGAAACTTGATGACACAAGTTTGTCACAAAATTCGGCCGGGTGGGTACCACCGTGCACAATTGCGAAAAACCCTCCATAGTAATCCAATTTCGGTTTAATTGCGTTCAGGGGTCGGCAAGTGCATAGCCGGGCAGGGGGATTGTGGTCGCAGCACTAGTGGGGCCGGTGGGGGTCACGCGGTGCTGCGACGACAATCCTCTTCTGATGAGGCCGTCAAGCTGAGGGCCACCATTGTTAACATATACATGGTAATGGTGACCCTCTTTCCTGAGACTTTACCTTCAGCTTACCATCAGGCGAGGTGAATCAAATTGACGTGACCTAAACATATAACAAAGAAAAATACTAGCGCGGATCGTTTTCGTTTTTTGGTCAAATCTTCGTTTTTAACAAAAAATTGCTAGACCGTTCTAATAGAAAAAACCGCACCAAAATCCGTTCAGTAATATTTGCGGCCATCGCGAACAAACTGACAATTATATAAACAGACAAAAATAAAGAGTTCCAAACATAATTTACTTGCGTTCCGTATCATTCATTTAACATAACCCAAGTATTTTATTTAGTTTTTTTTTTATACCACTAAGGTGGCAGACAAGCACACGGCCCACCTGATGGGAAGCGGTTACCGCGGCCTATGGACGTGCGCACAACCAGTGGCGTCACACTCGCGCTGCCGACCCTGTAAAGGAAAGGGGATGGGAAAGGAGTTTGGGAGGGGATGGGAAAGAAACTTTGGGCTCCGGCACTCTCACTCACCAAACGGAACGCAACAGTTCAAATACTGTTACTTGGCGTCGATAATCTGTGAGAGGTGGTGCTTCCCCGGTCGAGTCGGCCCATTCATGCAACGGCCAAAATGACTGTTGCTTGACTCTACCACCTGCTAAAGATAGTATCTCCAATGTACAGACACAACTAATCTACAATTTAATAATAGTACTAGCTGAAGTCCGCGACTCCTCCACGGTTTTTTTGGTCATATCTTCGGTTCTACTTAACCAATTGCAATGAACATATGGCAGGTTTTAAGTGTCAGCAAAACAGTTCTAATAGAAAAACAAGTTGAATTCCTGAGACGACCTCAGCCGAATACAAGGGATTTTCGATTTTGGGTTTTTTTTTTGCGATTTTTTGCGATTTTTTCTTTATCTTGCAATGGTTCACCCCAGCACAAATCTATTACCGAAAACAGCAACTTGACAGCTCATCTCCTTCATACCCAAAACCGTGACAGAAAATTGGCAACGACGTCGACGAAAACTCGATAAAAATAGGGCTTTTCTAAAGAAAATCCCTAAAAAACACATCGAAATCCGTGCAGTAGTTTTACGTCATTCACGAAAAAACTGGCAGACATTAATTTCAAAAAAAAAGTTGTGTCGAGAATCGTTCATTTAACATAACCCAAGTTTTTTTTTTAAATATCTACAATGTACAGACACAACTAATTTACAATTTAATAATAATACCTAGTATAGATAGATTGTTGTTACGTCCAACAATTTGTATAATATTTTCATGTTTTTTTTGTTAATTCGCCCACCAATTCCGATTGCATCTTGACCTTATACTTTGGAGTCCAAGGTCCGCTCTCCTAATCATCCGTTCCACAATTTGGTATTTTTTTTCTTTTACGGGATGGACAGCTGACTGACTCCTAAACCTCGAGAGGAAACCCTGCGCTTCATCCATCAATCAGTAGGTGTGTACCGGTTTGCAGATTGGTTTGAGCTTCAGCAGATCTTAGTGAGGTTGGCACACTCAATATTTGCATAAAATATTAGGGAGAAATTAGAATATATTAAATTATATAGAAATAAAGTTTGTTGCTGGCAATTATATCTTATATTGTTTCTACGTAGCGGTAGAGCATTCGACTGCTACGTCCGAGGTCGCGGGTTCGATTCCCGCTCACTGAAAATATTTGTATGCATGCATTATGTTCATCATCAACCTCTATTAGTCCAAGGCTGGACATAGGTCTCCCATAATGAGCGCCATAGCGCCCTGTCTTCAGCTTGCCGCATCCAGCGTCTGCCCGCAGTATTTCTTTCTATGTATAATATGTATGTATTAAAAAAATAATGTTTAAAAAGTATATTTATCCGCATTCTAGAACCCATAACACAAGCTAGTTAAGCTACGCTTACTTTGAGTTTAGATAGTATTGTGTAGAATATCGTAGAATATTATTATTATATTATTATTGTGACATATCATACCGATATACTCGTAAAATAAAAATAGAATAGGATCCTAAATTGACTTGAAAGCTAATTATATAAAATTATAAATTTAGATCGGAAATATTATATATTCTGTATCTTTATTAATATCTCAACAAATATATTTAATTAAATTAGATATTTATTTTTACATCATTATTTATATTGCATATTGGTCAGGCAATTAGTAGGTACATATTATAAAAAATGTCATATTCATAAATATGTGCGAATTATTTCGTTCTCGGAGGAGTACAAGAGTTTAAAACGTTTGTACAACCAAAATGAGTTTTTCAGTCCTTACAACAGCTTTTTTATATTAATATGAAATCATGAAATGTAATAAATGAAAATAAATTAAGGGTATACTAATATATAAGGGTGTCCCACCGTCGCGGGATAAAACCCGACTCCATAGGCGAGGCCGCGATGGCGGCCAAAGTCCGCCGACCCTGAGGTAATCCTTTCGAGGACTTACCCGGGGTGCCCGGCAATGGACACTTGGAGAGGACACCGTGTGGTTTTAGTCAGTCCGATTCCGACACGCCCATCCTATCGATGGCACCGATGGGGTGAAGCCCGTGGGAGTTTCCACACAAAAATATTCTACGACATTCACACGTAAAATATCCGTTCCCGCAGGGGGAACGCACAGGTAGATTTCGTGAAGCAATTAATATTATTTTATATAGAGAACTAGGGACTTACACACACAAGTAAACTCAGTAACATTTTTAACATGTTTAATTTTTTTTCTCGAAAACGGTAACTTTTAGCGAAAAACTTTTCAGACATTTATTTTAGACTTAAAAATGGCCTATCGATTAAAAATGTTTCCGACCGCAAGAATGTTCACCGGTTAGAAGTTATGATTTTTTTCCCGAAAAAGTTTGGTTTTCCCCCCCTCCACTTTTAGTTAAAGTTTTAATCTTATAGGTTTATAATTAAAAGTTGTTGGTATTCATGTATACTATGGGATAAAATTAGAACGGTTCGAATATCTTTCATGGAACGTGAAATTTTGAGGAAAAACTGATTTCACTTAAAGTGAGGCCCTACCGTCCCCTTAGGCCGGATTCCACCCGTTCACGAACTTAAACTAAGTTTACACCCATGCAATTTTTGACCGCAGTTTGAAAGCGATCGGGGCAAAAATGCGACCGTGAGAGTGCCGCAAATTTTGGGAAGTGGAACCATACATACATATATACATACATATATATACATATGTATATATATAAACTTTTTGACCAGTGGTCATTTCGGACTCAGGGGGTCATAACTAGACCTCCTATGAAATTTTTTTTTAAAAATTCGACAGTAGTCAAGAAACCAATAGGTAGATCGATTTCATCGAAATCTACCTAAAAAAAGGGTATGCTATTTTAAAACAAAACATTTGTACCTCTCTTTGTGTGTTTTCTTGCGACACGCTGCTCTGTTTATTTTATACCATGCTACTTGCAAAGTATATTCAACCGCTATTCTTCGGTTGGGAACACAGGAATGCTTTTTACGTCACAAGGCGGCAGGATTTGTGGTTTTTGGACGACGCCATTGAGTGAAAACATATATTTAGAATCTTTTTAAATTCTACGCACATTAAAATACTATAATTACGAGTACGTATACAAAAACTTATAATATTTTATACAAATATACAGGGCGTCCCACGGCAATGCCACATGGAGGGAAAGTACCTTAATTATTATATTGTAATTATAAGTATTGCATGTGATACTCGCGAAGAAGATGGCGGAGCGCGCCCGGGAGAGGTTCAGAACTCTCCCGGCCCGCCGAGCCCGCAACATTCTCGCCGCGCGTCGCAGGTGACTCAGGCGCCGGAGGTCGCTCAACGACCTCCGTCCTCCATGAGCGCAGGCCTGGGGCTGGCAGGTGAGGCCGCCTGACACCCCAGCAGAAGCAGGCCAGGACGGTGGGGCGACTAGCCCCCCTCCCCCAAACCGGGGCAAGACGGGGATAGCGGGGTTCCCAAACCCGAGGGGGCCATCTCGAAACCGGAGATGGCCCAGGGTCAGTTGGGGTGCGAGGGATATGCTCTATGGGCAACCTTACACCCCGGCGTCTGTAGACCCGAGACGGCGTGCGGTTTTAAGTTTTATTTAGTAAAAATTAACCCTTATGACGATGCCTTCCGATGGGTATCATAAAACTACAGACAGATTTTTTTTTCTCGTGAACCGGGTTCGATTCCCGGTTCAACGAGTCAATTATTAAAAATGTATGAAAGCAGTTCAAATGGTTTTTAAAATTAAAACAAAGTCTTCTTTCAGTAAAATGTCCCATCTTCAATAATTAAGGTTTTTTCCCTCCATGTGGCATTGCCGTGGGACGCTCTGTATATATCATGGTAGCGATCATGAATCTTGCAAATTAAAGAGTCGGTAGCTCAGTGAAGGAGTCGACCCTACGATCGAGAGGTCCCGAATTCGAATCCTGGCCCTTACACTACCGACGTGAACCCACTCCTAACACGAGCAATATAGCTTAGCTGGAGGGGTTAGGGGGAATATTAGTAATTACGGTTATCTCTCTTTGTTCTACACTGTCTTTTTTATGTATGTATATATTGTGTATAATATGTACCTAGAAATAGGTACTGTTTTTAGTATAAATTATATATACATATAATGATAAGTTTATGTATTTGTAAGTTCATATTTAAATATCAGAGCTTATATGTAAATAACATAATTATGTACACCAGAAACTGCCCTATATCTTTTATTACTGTTTTTTCTCCATCCAATGGTTGCCTGTAAGAGATTGCCCTGTGCGATAAGGCTGCCAATTGTATATACCTCAAAACTGTGCCAGCTTATGTTCTGCATGCTTATTCTTGTGTACATACAATAAAGAGATTTATTATTATTATTATTATTCTCTTTATTACTCTTAAAATACATATAAATTATATTTTTAAATACATTCTATATAAAAAAAAAACAAATATATTTAAAAATATAAAAAATAGTGGCCCACCGGCATCGGGTACAGGGACCAAGCTACCGGTGGTTAGGGCTCCAGGGAGAGGAACCTCCTCACAATACGTGCAGTGTCGAGGAGCACTGCCTTCTGCATCAAGCCCTTGACCCAACTGCCTAACGCGAGCCTCTGGAGATGTTGATCGAGGCTCTTGGCAATCAGTCCGTGAACCGATACGACTATCGGAACAATAATTGCTGAATCCACATCCCACATGTCGACAATCTCGTGAGCCAAGTCCAAATATTTTATTTGTTTGTCTTTTTCGGCTTTCACGAGATTGTCATCATGGGGGATGGTGATGTCAACAATTATTGCGAGACGCTCTGATCGATCAATCACCACTATATCAGGCTTATTGGCTACAATAGTCCTGTCAGTGACGATTGATCGATCCCAGTACAACGTGACACGACCATTATCAAGAACTGGGTCGGGCACATACCTGTAATACGGTACCTCCGAATCTACAAGATCGTATTTCAGAGCAAGTTGTTGATGAACGATTCTGGCCACTTGGTTGTGTCTATGTAAATACTCTCCGTTAGCAAGACGAGAACAACCAGAGATAATATGTCTTAGGGATTCTCCGGGACGGTGACACGCCCGACATATGTCAATCGTGCCGTCCTTAAGGATATACCTCCGATAATTATTCGTCATGACAACTTCATCTGTAATTGCACAGACAAAACCTTCGGTTTCTCCAAAGAGATCACCGAAGCGTAGCCAGAACACTGATGCTTTTATATCTACGTCGGGCCCATTTAAGGCCCGATAAAAACGTCCATGCAGCTCTTTGCTCTTCCATATTTCCTTGCGATCAGCGATGCTAAGTATTACCGGTTTGTGCCAGTTCTCTTTAGCCAGAGCTAGAGGGGTCAGTCCGTTGTCTATTGCCACTACATCTCGGTGCACACCCACGTGAACGTTTAGGAAATATTCCCTAAGGTTGCATATCTCACGGTTGTGGAGAGTCTTGGCGTTTAAAAAACCACGACCCCCACACTTCCGTGGGATATACAACCTCATTACTGAAGAGCGTGGGTGGTGCATACGATTTGCAGTTAGCAACGTACGGACTTTCCTATCCAGGGCATCTAATTCGGTCTGAGTCCATCTTAGTATGCCAAAGGAGTATACTAAGACTGGCATGACCCAGCCGTTGTAGGCTCGCACCTTGTTACCGCCCGATAAAAGACTCTGAAGTACTCTTTTCAGGCGCCCAAAGAAACGATTATTTATTATTATTATTCTCTTTATTACACTTAAATACATATTACATTATATTTTTAAATACATTCTATACAAAAAAAAGACAAATATATTTAAAAATATAAAAAATAGTGGCCCACTGGCATCGGGTACAGGGACCAAGCTACCGGTGGTTAGGGCTCCAGAGAGAGGAATCTCCTCACGATACGTGCCGTGTCGAGGAGCACTGCCTTCTGCATCAAGCCCTTGACCCAACTGCATAACGCGAGCCTCTTGAGATGTTGATCGAGGCTCTTGGCAATCAGTCCGTGAACCGAAACAACTATCGGGACAATAATTGCCGAATCAACACTCCACATGCCGACAACCTCGTGAGCCAAATCCAAATATTTCATTTGTTTTTCTTTTTCGGCTTTTACAATATTGTCGTCATGTGGAATGGTGATATCGATAATTATTGCCCGGCGCTCTGATCGATCTATCAACACTATATCAGGTTTATTAGCTACAATAGTCCTGTCAGTGATGATAGATCGATTCCAGTACAACGTGATGTGCCCATTTTCGAGAACTGCGTCGGGCACATACCTATAGTACGGTACCTCTGATTCTAATAGGTTATACTTTAGAGCAAGCTGTTGATGGACAATCCTGGCTACTTGGTTATGTCTATGCAAATACTCGCCGTTGGCAAGACGAGAACAACCAGAAATTATATGTCTAAGGGATTCTCCGGGACGGTGGCACGCCCGACATATGTCAACCGTACCATCCTTTAGAATATACTTCCGATAGTTATTCGTCATCACTACTTCGTCCATAATTGCAAAGACAAAACCTTCGGTTTCCCCAAATAGGTCACCGAAGCGTAGCCGAGACACAGATGCTGGTAAATCTATATCAGGCCCATGGAGAGCCCGATAGAAACGTCCATGCAACTCTTTGCTCTTCCATACATCCATACGATCATTAATACTTAGTACGACAGGTTTGCGCCAGTTCTCTCTAGCCAACGCAAGAGGGGCTAAGCCATAATCCGATGCGATCACATCACGGTGCATATCTGTATTTGTTTGAAGGAAATATTCTCTAAGGTTGTATATCTCGCGGTTATGAAGGGTCTTAGCATTTAGAAAGCCACGACCCCCCAGTTTCCGTGGGATATACAACCTCATTACAGATGATCGTGGGTGGTGCATCCGAAATGTTATTATTATTATTACTAATATTCTTTAAAAAAATTTTTTTTTCATTCAACTTTGTTATAATTCTTTATAGGTGATAGAATTTAATATATTTTAAAGTCTGTAATACTGAATTTTGAAGTTCAAAATAGCGATAAACTGTAGCCCTAAAGTACGGAAACGCAACACACGTTAGTGCGAAAGTGTGCGACATCGATACACATAATTATGAATATTTTACGTTAGTGCGAAAGTATTACACATCGATTCAAACATTGTCAAATGTATTCCAGCGTGATGCACGTTAGTGCGAAAGTTCAGTAAAAGCGAAGCCATTTTTTTTTTATACCACTCAGGTGGCAGACAAGCTCACGGCCCACCTGATGGGAAGCGGTTACCGCTGCCTATGGATGTGTGCAACACCAGGGGCGTCACACTCGCGCTGCCGACCCTGTAAAAACCTTCTAATGCCCTTCTTGGAGAACCCCATATTGTAGTCGCTTGGGAAAACCACAGCAGCCATGCTACATGCTGCTTTACAAAGCAATTAGATTTATAATTTGCATCATAACATTTACAAAATATCGTTCATCGATCGGCGATTTACAGTAAACATCGCTGTGTAAAGCAGTGAATAGCATGCTTTCGCTTTTACTGAATTTTCGCACTAAGTTAAGGTTACGCGTAAAACATGCAGTGCGAGGGATATGCTCTATGGGCAACCTTATACCCCGGCGTCTGTAGACCCGAGACGGCGTGCGGTTTTAGTCGGTTCAAGCCCGACATAACCGCCCCCGTTGGCCGGTATCCGAAGGGATTTCCGCACGAAAAAAAAACGCACAATTTTCTGATATTTTATTTCCTATTATAAATTAACTAGAGGCGCAATGCAATCTGCTGTTGCAATGTAGAGCTGAGAGTGCACTACATGATTACCTACAATTCACGCACCTGTTTTTTTTTCAATTGAATACCATTGAATTGTTTTTTTTGGTGATTATTTCTCCATTGCTAGACGGATTTTCAATTTTCTTTTTCTGTCTTAAGCCAATAGTTAAGTTGCACATTTTGGCGCCAAAATCGTTATCTCAACATTGATAATTTTGGAGAAATCTGATTTTGAAATTTTTGAAGGGTGATTATTCCTCCATGGTATGTTCGACTTTCAATTAAATTTTTTCTAAACCTTCCGGGTATCATGTTGTATTTACATGTCAAGTTTGCTCAAAATTGGTCGATTAGTTTAGGAGGAGTAGCTTCGCAACCGAAACATACCGAGTGCAGCAGAGAGCTTTTCGCTCGACTTCGTCTCACTCTCAGCTCAAAGAAAAATAAGATGAATTAAATCGGAAAAATCGTTCTCAAGTTACTTGGCGTGACCAAGGAAAACGGATTAATTTTATATAATTATAATTAATCTGTTCCCCTTCTCGCTTGACGTTTTCGAGATAAAAAGTACCCTATGTGTTGTCCCACACTATAATATATCCCTGTGCAAAATTTCATCCATATCCGTTCAGCCGTTTTTGCGCGAAAGAGTAACAAACATCTATATATCCACACTTTCACATTTATAATATTAGTAGAATATAAACAAAAGTTATTCAGGGGTCTTTTGCTCTCAAAATCAAACGTGCTTAATTCAAAATTCATTTCCTTTTTGAATATTCCTCGCTCCCCAAACTACCATCTAATCACGTGGTCGAAGTGTGTGCACTTAAGAAGTGGCTTTTCAAACATCAAAGTCAACCGCAAAAAATAAAAGGACATAAAAGTGATTTATTAGCAACCAAAGGGGCAAATTTCGCTACCTAGCAATACTCTATTTCCTGAAATACGATCTCCAAACCATAATCCCTTTGAGGGTTTAAAAGAAAGGCTCAGAGATTTTCCTAATTAAACGTTCTAAAACTCGCTTTGATGTGGGCTGAAAAAAATATGCGACATATAAGTTTCTTCATGTGTAGTAATTGTTCATAGGACGTGTACTTCATTTTAATACATAAATTGGTTTTAACAACGAAATATTGCTTGTTTCCTAGTATAACTATGCCTATATTTCTGTTGACTAAATTTTGCTACTTATGGGTCTAATCGAGGTTCAAATCCTTGTGACCTATATCCCATTTTTAGGTAGATTTCGATGAAATGGATCTACCTATTGGTTTCTTGACTACTGTCGAATTTAAAAAAAAATTCTTCATAGGAGGTCTAGTTATGACCCCCTGAGTCCGAAATGACCACTGGTCAAAAAGTTTATATATATACATATTTAGTTTATATATATGCATGGTTCCACTTCCCAAAATTTGCGGCACTCTCACGGTCGCATTTTTGCCCCGATCGCTTTCAAACTGCGGTCAAAAATTGCTTGGGTGTAAACTTAGTTTAAGTTCGTGAACGGGTGGAATTCGGCCTAAGGGGACGGTAGGGCCTCACTTTTTGTGAAATCAGTTTTTCCTCAAAATTTCACGTTCTAATTTTATCCCATAGTATACATGAATACCAACAACTTTTAATTATAAACCTATAAGATTAAAACTTTAACTAAAAGTGGAGGGGGAAAAACCAAAATTTTTCGGGAAAAAAATCATAACTTCTAACCGGTGAACATCTTGCTGTCGGAAACATTTTTAATCGATAGGCCATTTTTAAGTCTAAAATAAATGTCTGAAAAGCTTTTGCTAAAAGTTACCGTTTTCGAGAAAAAAAAAATAAACATGTTAAAAATGCGCTCGGCGTGGGTCACAGAAGAAGTATGGTCATAGAGGGGCAAAAAAATATTTCTAACCGTGCTTCACGAAATGTACCTATGCGTTCCCCCTGCGGGAACGGATTTTTTTAATTTATACCACTCAGGTGGCAGACAGCTCACGGCCCACCTGATGGGAAGCGGTTACCGTGGACTATGGACGTGTGTAACACCAGGGGCATCACACTCGCGCTGCCAACCCTGTAAAAACCTTCTAATGCCTTTCTTAAAAACCCCATATTGTAGTCACTGTCACTATATTTTATAAAGCAAAGTCCTCTGTCGCGTCTGTCTGTTCGCGATAAACTCAAACCTCGGAGTCCAGAACAAGGTGAGATGGTTTTCCACGCCGGAGCAACGGTGCCTTCTGTACAAGACAGAAATTCATTCTGTCGTGGAATACTGCTCTCATCTCTGGTATGGCTCTGCTCAGTACTTACTAGATGCTCTCGACAGATTGCAGCAACGTGCGGTCCGCATTATTGGGAGTCCAGAGGTCACCAACGACCTTGAAACCTTGCAGTTGCGTAGAGATATTGCTTCTTTGGCAGTATTTACTGCCCTCTCACGGTGCAAACAATTCCATCAGGAACCAAACGGTTCAGCATCTCTGTTCTTCGACGCACCATCAAGATTTGAAATTCTTTACCAGTACACTTGTTCCCTTCTTCCTACAGTCCCGGGTCCTTTAAGCGGGGCGTGAAAAATCATCGGATGAGGCCGTCAAGCTGAGAGCTAGCATTGTCACATTATCCGTTTCTGTAATGGTGACCCTCATTCCGGAGACTTCATCTTTTGCTTACCATCAGGCGAGGTAAAGTCATCTCAACGTGATCATTAAAAAAAACACTACTGCACCGATTTTGATTCTCTTTTCACCAACAGATAGAGTGGTCCTCGAGGTCGGTTTTAATATTTAATTTGTCAAGTTTTTGTATACATTGGATAAAATTGAATGATATTTGATGGAGGTTGACGACGGCCTCTGTGGCGTAGCGGTAGTGCATTCGACTTCTACGACAGGGGGCGCGGGTTCGATTCCCGCTCAGTGCAAATATTTGTATGCATGAATATGTCTATTTGCATTGGTCTGGGTGTTTCTATGTTTAATATGTATGTATTTGCAAAAAAAAAAGTCTATAAGTATGTTTATCCGCATTCTGGATCCCATAACACAAGCTAGTTAAACTATGCTTACTTTGGGTCTAGAAAGCGCTGTGTAGAATGTCGTAGAATATTTATTTATTTATAGATGTGCAAAAAAAATAAGGCGTCTGGGAGCTTTCGGCGAAAACGCTGCCTAAGCCCTTTGAAATAAAACAAAATCATGAGGTATGGTGGGGTTCAAGCCCGACATAACCGCCCCCGCTGGCCGGGGGGGGGGTATCCGAGGGGATTTCCGCACGAAAAAAAAAAAAGGTATGGTGGAACTCTGATTAGCAGATGGCACAGTGGAGAGCAAGTAAGGGGGCCATCTCGAAACAGTCAGTCGGGGTGAGAAGGATATGCTCTATGGGTAACCTTACACCCCGGCGTCTTAAGACCCGAGACGGCGTGCGGTTTTGGTGCGCTGGCCGGCGGGGGGGTGTCCGAAGGGATTTCCGCACGAAAAAATAAAATAAAGGTATGGTGGAACTGTATATCTTATATAGGTTTTGGTTGTGGAATAGTGTTTCATGGGTAGCGGGAACGGGATCATAATTCCACGCGGGTGAAGCTGCGGGCAATACCTAGTACATTATATTTTACTGATTGCTTCAAACTTTTAATAATTTTCACTTGGATTTTTGCGTCACAATAATAGTAATTAGTAAAAAGTATAAGTAAAGACGCAACACATTTGCATAATACAAAAACACAGAAAAAATCAACATTATTTTTATTATTTAGAGGTACCATATTATTATTATTAGATACCATATTACGCGAACTATTTTTTTTTGTGCCGGGCATGTCCCCACAAAGAGTGTGGACTACCTAATTATTTCTAAAGATTTTAGATCGGAAAAAGAGAACATCTAGGACGGGACTTGAACCCGCGACCAGTCCCTTACAGGGGGAATGCTCTGACCAACTGAGCCACCTAGACACGTCCCAGATATTCGAAATTCTCCGATACATTATTCGTCTTAAGGCGACGTTGGAGCCATCTACCGTAATTCTTGCGAACTACGCAAACAATGAATAACTTTACAGTCATTTTTAAACATTGTCAAAAAACAATGTTTAAAAATGACTGTAAAGTTATTCATTGTTTCCGTAGTTCGCAAGAATTACGGTAGATGGCTCCAACGTCGCCTTAAGACGAATAATGTATCGGAGAATTTCGAATATCTGGGACGTGTCTAGGTGGCTCAGTTGGTCAGAGAATTCCCCCTGTAAGGGACTGGTCGCGGGTTCAAGTCCCGTCCTAGATGTTCTCTTTTTCCGATCTAAAATCTTTAGAAAAAAGTAAGCATACAAAATGCTTAAAAAATTAATTGAATACCTAATTATTTGCTTACATTACCTAAAAATTATTTACAGAAAAGCCTAATATCCTTTCTCTTGACTCGGGCATCAAACCTGAGACCTCATGCACAGCAGTCAATGGAATCTTTGTGTCGTGTTTAAATTTTTTTACAAAATTGTATCTCACCTGGTTCATTTGGGTGAAAAAAGGGGAATTAAAGTTTTTTCTTTACTTCAGAACTATTTGACTTAAGTGATATCACCTTGTTGAAATGGTTTCACTTTTCTCGACATTATAATGTCACTGACACTAATGTTTCATTCTTCCTATTCCTAAATCTTATGTCTATTCTTATATCTTCAGGATCTATTATATTGTGATCTTCTGTTTTGTTCAATTTGGAGCCATCGACACGCACTGAACGAACTGAAAGAAACATAGTTTTTTTTTCTAAATAATATTATAACCGAAATTACTAATATTCCCCATAACCCCTCCAGCTAAGCTTAATTGCTTGTGTTAGAAGTGGGTTCACCTCGGTAGTGTAATGGCCAGGATTCGAACCCGGGACATCTCGATCGTACGGTCCACTCCTTAACCACTAAGCTACCGACGCTTATCGTTACTAATTTTATCGTTACGAAACATAGTTATTGCATTGTGATGATCTGAAGGCTAATTTATATTTTTAAACGGGTGCACTATTAATGGTAAAACGGCCACTTAATCAATTACTCCACTAGTCTTTATCACAATAACTTGTAAAGAAATAAATATTTTAAGACAATTTCATAGCGCCAACCCACCACTACTCGAGGAGTAGTTGATATCATTCTTTAAAGGGACAATAATAGTGGAGTCGACAAGTTAAAAGCAGAAATCAGAAACCGAGGAAACGTCAATATTACTCAAGGATTTAATGGCTATCAGTTAAGTGGGGTCGATAGGCCGAAGCAAAGATGGTGTAATAAGTCTAATTTTATATGAAAGAGAAGGAAGATCATTGAAGGAATAAGGAACTGAGAAAAATACGCACTCACCTGGCCGAGACGTCAATTTGTACATAATGTCACCTAATTCCGACGAAATAACATCAATCATGCTTCTGTTTCCATACCATATATCCATAGCGCTTTTTGCGACCCATTTTGAAGGCGTATAATCTTTTTTTTCTATTTTCCTTTCTATTAAATGTATTCCTTTGACTTTCTTTTCTAACTCAATAATTGTGAAAGCAAATATTAACGCTAATATGGATTTAGTCAAATGCATAGTGTAGGGATGTATATCTGTCGGTCCATTAACATCTGACATTAACTGAATCAGTTTGTTTAAACAGTGTTTGTTTCCCACATCATATGATTGTGAAATAAGAGACAGTTTACTCGTATTGTTCATGAATTGATAAGGCATGGTTGTAAATGTCGCAGTTAAGTTATAAAAGCAAAAAATTTAGAAAATGTCTAATTTTTTTATTTCTTTAACTTTTGAAGGGGCGTTTTTGTATTACAGATCATAAATTCAGGTGAGGACCACTAACCGGTAGTTTAGCTTTCAGAGCATTCCCAAGGGACTGTCACCAGTACAAGTCCCGTTCCAGATGTTTATATTTTATAATTCACATTTCAAAAAGACAAAATCCTGTTAATTCTATGAGAAACAGGAGGTAGCGCCATACATACTACATGACCAGTGCCAGTGTGAGTTTGGTAATCTACTAAACCAGAGCTAACGACTTCAAAATTTACGTCCTAAACATTTGACGTCTTAAAAAAATACCTAAATTTGATTTAAGTATAGTTTTCAATTGATTTATTTAAAAGTCATTAACCAGGGTATATCAGAAGGTTAGACAGTGTTCGACACACGAAGGTACTTACACGAGTAAATATCGAAGGTATTAAGGTCTTTCTAACACAGCTAAGTAAATAGGTTACGTGCGGTCAAGTCACACAAATGGGTAACATATCGAAAGTTTGGTTTTGTGATAATATAAGGTCAATGACTGACTAACGTAGTTCCTAATGTTATTCAGTCACAGATTTACGTGTTAGGTCTTTTAACAATCTTAGGTGATAATTAATAATGAAATTTTGGTCATGAAGCAATTCTAAAGACAGTTTTTACATTTAAGTTCAGTTCATTAAAATGAGTGGGAAACCTTTTGATTGTAAATTGTATTGTACTAACACAAATTATTACAACCTTACTTATTTTCAACCCGACCTTTAAACAATCTTAAGAAATAATTAATTATTATTAACAATAGCTTTTGTTTCCTATTAAACAGAAAGTAAAATTATGCTACTAACAAATGCGACCACTATCAGTAATCATAAAATTAATTATTAATATGAATCTTTAGTTGGAATACTCCAGAGAAAGTAATTGCGATTCGAAAAAATATTACTATCTTATTACTTCTATTGCTAGGTCTAATTTACTTTGACAATTACATCACTGATAAGAAGTGTCGAATTCATTTTCATTTAATTAAATTGTCCATTGTGTCATTGACCAATCTGAAACACAAAAAAATGTCATTATTCTTCGTTTTACTTTGTACTTTTTCATTAGTATTTTAAGAATCTTTTTTATCGCTGTGTGATATATGTAACCATTTATTTTCATTTGTTTAATGTTTGCATTTAAATGTTAAGTTGATACAAAGCATATTGAAATTGTGGAATACCAATGATTCCGTGAAATGAACTTTAAAATAATTGTGTTATTAACAAGAAAAATACTATGATCTTTAGAGCGGATATAAAACAATATTTCCAGACGAAATATCATTAAATAGATGGTATTATCGAAAACCTCGTTGAAGAGTTTCTGTCGTTGGCAAATCATGTCATTGAGTTTTATTAGTTCTTGACAGAACTGCAACGCGGACAGTCTTCAATAAAATATTTGTTATCGTTGTCATTTTATTCGACAATCGTTTCATTCTAACATTTTACATGACCCTCAATGTAGCAGTTGAACGCTCTGCCGCCACGCCACGTGAGTCATCATAAGCTTTGTAGTAAATAAAAACTAGAGGCGCAATGCAATCTGCTGTTGCAATTTTGAGCTGAGAGTGCACTACATGATTACCGACAATTCACGCGCCATTTTTTTTCAATTGAATACCATTGAATTGTTTTTTCGGTGATTATTCCTCCATTGCTAGACCAATTTTCAATTTTCTTTTTCTGTGTTAAGCCAATAGTTAAGTTGCACATTTTGGCGCCAGAATCGTGGTCTCAACATTGGTCATTTTGGAGAAATCAGATTTTGAAATTTTTGATGGTATGTTCGATTTTTAATTTTTTTTTTCTAAACCTTCTGGGTATCACGTTGTATTTACATGCCAAGTTTGGTCAAAATTTGTTCGATTAGTTTAGGAGGAGTAGCGTCACAACACACCGAGTGGAGTATAGAGAGCTTTTCGCTCGACTTCGTCTCACTCTCAGCTCAATAACTCAGTGGTTACTTTCAAAATATTATCCAACCGCAGTTTAAATGTAATGCAATTTAATTGTAGCAGCTTGTATCGAGGTTGACTTAGGCCCCGAAGATGTAACAAGGGTCCCGGATACACCAAAAGTACAGACACTCTCGTATTTAATTTTAATTTATTTATTTCATTTTAATCCCCATTTTATCCTGATATTTAAAAATAAATGATTATATTTGTTACATACTGTAATTATAGTTTTTAAATATTCTAGGACAAATTACAGAACGCCACCCAGACCCAAACTAGGCAGAGCTTGTCATGGGTTCTAGAATGCGGATAAACATACTTAAATACTTTTTTTGTAAATAAATACATATTATACATAGAAACACCCAGACCAATGCCAATAGACATATTTGCACTGGGCCGGAATCGAACCCGCGACCTATGACTTAGCAGTCAAACGCACTACCGCCACAAAGGTCGTCATCTTTTAACTATCTATATAGATAAATATGCGCAAATAAATGTCTAAAAAAAAAAAAAGTTCAGTTAATAGTAGAAATGTTAAATATGTTTATGTAAGTTTAGATAAGATTTTCGGTTTCAGCTTCAGATTCGGCTGAAAAAAGTTTCGGTCAAACACTAAATAAAAGGCAACGGATAAAAGACGGCTGCATGCAGCGGAGATGCGAATGCTGAGATGGATGTTTGGTATGACAAGAATGGATAAGATTAGGAATGAGTACATTCGAGGAAGTTGCGAGGAAATCGCTTGTCCTGGTGATGTAATGCGTAGGGATGAAAGTAATATCGTAACGAAGGCATTAAGTATGGAAGTGGTTGGTTACAAGGGGAGAGGAAGACCTAAGAGGAGATGGCTGGACTGTGTGAAAGAGGACATGGTTAGGAAGGGAGTGAATGTTGAGATGACCGCAAGCAGAGATGAATGGAAAAAGCACACATGTTGCGCCGACCCCAAATAAGTTTTGGGATACGGGCAGGAGGATGATGATGACTACATAAAAGGCATCAACTGTCAACATTTCAAGTTTGTATCCCCGCCGGCTTAGGCTCTGTATTGTTGAATCAGTCAGGACAAGTAATTCTATGATATTATGTGTATATAAACAACTGCCTGTGCCCGCGGCTTCTTCCTCATGGATTTATATTTTTAGGGTTTTGGTTCTTTTTCGCATAACCCTATTTTTTTCTAAAATACAAGTAGCCTGTGTTACGTATTATGATATTACGTATCTGTTAGTGAAAATCCCGTCAAAATCAGCCCAGTCATTCCAGAGTGAATCAGATTTTATTCACAATTTTTGTGGGTTTTATTTTTTTGCGTGGATCGCTAATTATTATTCTTAAATTAAAGTGGCGTATGTTACGCTTTGTAACATTTACTATCTATCAGTGAAAGTCCCGCCAAAATCGGCCAAGCCGTTCCAGAGATTACTTCTTTCAAACAGACAGTTTTTTTTTAAATTGTACTTTTTTTTAATAAATATTCTACGACATTCTACATAGTACTATCTAGATCCAAAGTAAGCATAGTTTAACTAGCTTGTGCTATGGGTTCCAGAATGCGGATAAACATACTTATATACTTTTTTTTTGTAAACACGTACATATTATACATAGAAACACCAATGTAAATGTAAATAGACATATTCATGCATTTAAACACTGAGTGGGAATCGAAGCCGCGCCCCCTGTCGTAGCAGTCGAATGCACTACCGCTATGCCACAAAGGCCGTCAGAAGTTATAAATATTCTGTATATATTCATGCGCAATTTTTAAAAATCTGTTAATTTATAATATTACAAACAGACACTTCAAATTTCATTTATGTGTATAGACAGATAATAAATACTAGACAACAATAGATAGGCAACTTGAGGTTTGTAACGATTGCCTTACCTTTGATCATTTCGCTGTAGAAGGGTACTGACTTCTGATGGACGGCACAGCACGAAGAATCCTTCGACTGTACAATAAAGCTTTCAGTAAATAAACCAATTCTGTAAATTTATCCAACCGAAGTTATTGTTATTATCACTTGCTTATTATTAAATAAATAAATATTTTACGACATTCTACACAGCGCTTTCTAGACCCAAAGTAAGCATAGTTTAACTAGCTTGTGTTATGGGTTCCATAATGCGGATAAATATACTTATATACTTTTGTTTTGTAAATACATACATATTATACATAGAAACACCCAGACCAATGCAAATAGACATATTCATTCATACAAATATTTGCACCAAGGGGGGAATCGAACCCGCGCCCCCTGTCGTAGCAGTCGAATGCACTACTGCTACGCCACAGAGGCCGTTACGTACCAAATAAATTAAATCTGGTACTGCAACACATTTGCTCTAATTTTAAAAATAATTCAAGGTTCGTTGCTTTAGAGTTAGACAGTATGTTGTTTAATGGTAAAAGACTTTTAAATAAATTGAGCGCATGTAGAAACTTACTCAGAGACATATTAAATATAAATTACAGAATGAAGTACTTTAACTATTGTGAAAAATTATTAAAAGATAATCGAAATTTTATGCATGTGGCTTTAGTAGTTTATAATTTTGACATTTATTTGATTATTATTTATTGGATTAAGAGTAACTGATTATAATTGACAATTTTATTTTCATATTATTAATGGACTTGCTTGACTGACCCTCAATGGTATTGAAATTATTTTAAACTTGTTTGTGTACTTAAACTGACTTTTTTTTTCTAAAGTTAGTGATGGTGAATGTTATTCTTTTTTAGTTAATGGATAAATTACATAATATTATACATTTATATTAAATGAATTTAATAGATTGAGATGACATATTTGTATTGAATTTATCTTAGGAAATTGAATTCATGGATGGCTTACAATTAAATATTATTGTCTTACTCATAATATGTATAATTTGCTTAATATTTTTAACTTCAACGAAGATGTGGCACTGGGTTTTTGTTTTTTTGCGAATGTTACATAATTCGTTTTTTACTGTATGTTTGTATAAGATTTTGCATGTATATATCCTACACAATGTAATTGTTTGTGATGATAGATAAATAAATAAATATATAAGTGACAGTAATATTTAAAAATGAAAACTACACAATTTGATAACTGTACCCCGTGGCTTCGTCCGTGACATACTTCGCTCCCAGAAGCACCCATTTAACCTTTACTTACATTTATTAATTTTACAATAATGTATGGAAATTTGCTTCATTTGTTGATATTTATGATTACTGATTCCCTCTCCTAAGTAGTACTTACTTAACCGCTCGCCACAGACAAGGAATTCATCCTCACACGTTGCGACCGGAAACGGTGCTTACAGTTAGGTATAAAAGGTACTTTATTCCGCGCACTCTCAGGCTGTGGAATGATCTCCCTGCTGTGGTTTTCCCAAGCGACTACAATATGGGGTTCTTCAAGAAGGGCATTAGAAGGTTTTTACAGGGTCGGCAGCGCTGGTGTGATGCTCCTGGTGTTGCACACGTCCATAGGCCACGGTAACCGCTTCCCATCAGGTGGGCCGTGAGCTTGTTTACCACCTGAGTGGTATAAAAAAAAAGTAGAGTGATGATATAGCATATAAACTTGCTCGATAAATTGACTATCCAACAAAATAAGATATTTTCAATTCAAACCAGTATTTCCTTAGATTAGCGCGTTCAACCACACAAACAAACACACAAGCAAACAAAATCTTCAGCTTCAAAATGTTACTAAAGTATAGTATACAGTAGGAAGCAGGATACCATATGGGATATGGTTAATCTTCCTTATGCGAATTATAAGGAAGTCAAGATCTGAAAGTGGAATAATATACGTCAGCTGAATCATTCCCCAGAGTTTATATTCGCATTTTTTTGATACCACTGGTAGCAGACAAGCACACGGCCCACCTGATGAGAAGCGGTTACCGCGGCCTATAGACGTGTGCAACACCAGGGGCGTCGCACACGCTCTGTCAACCCTGTAAAATTCTTCTAATACCCTTCTTCTCCTTGAAGAACCCCATATTGTAGCCGCTTGGGAAAACCACAGCAGGAAGATCATTCCACAGCCTGAGGGTGCGCAGAATAAACTGACTTTCATACCTCACTGTACGCACCGTTTCCGGTTGCAAAGTGTGAGGATGAATTCCCTGTCTGTGGCGAGCGGTGCGATGATAGAATGTGGCCGTGGGCATCATATCAAACAATTCTTCTGAACACACCCCATTGTATGGGTGGTAGAAAACACACAGAGAGGCAAAATCTCTACTAAGTTTGAGAGTTTCTACACTGCCTGTAAGTATGGGAAGCGCCCGTCTTCGCACCTTGCCAAGTTATCAGGATCGATGCTACAAAGCAGACATTTTGGATCTATACTAATTTTATACAGAGAAAAGATATGCTCGTGTGAAATCGATAAATTTTGTAACTACTTAACCAATATTAAACATTCTTTCAACATAAGCATGCAACTTTATACCTGAATAACATAGGCCATTTTTTTATCCGATATCCCACAGGACCATAACCTACGCAGGTGAAACCGCGTGGTGATGCTAATAGTACATAGGGAGTTATCTACAAGGGTGAATATTTCATTTCGTGCATACACTGTGGTTCCCAGCATTTCGTGAGATTAGCGCGTTCAAACAAACAAACAAACTCTTCAGCTTTAAAATATTACTATAGTATAGTACATCTCGAAACAGGAGATGGCCCAAGGTCAGCCGGTGTGCAAGGGAAATGCCTTATGGGCCACCACCTTACACCCCGGCGTCTGAAGACCTGAGATGGCCTGCGGTTTCGACAGTCGGTTTGAATCTGACATAGCCACCCCCGCCGGCCGGCGGGAGGGTATCTGGGGGGATTTACGCACGAAAAAAAAGGTTCTGGCTTACCTGCGCGGTCTGCTAAATTA
Source organism: Cybosia mesomella (assembly GCA_946251805.1). Classification (NCBI taxonomy): domain Eukaryota; kingdom Metazoa; phylum Arthropoda; class Insecta; order Lepidoptera; family Erebidae; genus Cybosia; species Cybosia mesomella. The sequence goes on along the minus strand of OX276392.1, from coordinate 34,762,890 downwards.
TACATATAATTTGAGAATTCTCGCCACATATCAGTAAAAGTTTTATTCCCGTACCAAATATCCATAGCACTATTGATTAGCCACTTTTTCATCATCGTGTCCTAACTTGAAGGTTCTTGTACTAATATAATGCTCAATTTAGTGCCAAACAGCATGTTCTTAGGAAAGTTTAAGTACCGTCTGACATGAAACTACTGACATTGGTTTATAAACCTCATTGAAATTTGTCTTTCCTGTTTATGATTAAAATACTACTAGGTGTTTACGTATTTAGTTCCTGTAATGATATGAAGTTTAGGCGAAAAATATCAACACACTAGGTAGTTCAAGGTTAATGGAAATATTTGTAAATAGTTTCATGGGAAACGTGTGTAGTAGTAGAAATAGAGTATCAGCAGTACTTAGGCGGGGTTTTTTTTTTTACTAACGCCTTTGGTATGGCCAAAGCCTACGCTCCAAAACTTTATATTAACTAGTCTTCTCTACTTTTTTTTATATATACTTAGGACACGTCAATTTGACTTCACCTCGCCTGATGGTCAGCTGAAGGTAAAGTCTCAGGAAAGAGGGCACCATTACATACAAGTACCATGTTAACAATGGTGGCACTCAGCTTAACGGCCTCATCAGAAGAGGATCGTCGTCGCAGCACACGCACACACATCACAAAGTTAACCCACACAGAATTAACTTCGTTCTATCTATTCTTAATTTTATGTAAATCACGCTTTTATTCTTGTCCTCTAGTACCATACAAGTTCTCGCTTTTATTCCTCTCGCACTTTCATTCCATTCCTTTCATACTAATGGGATAAGGGGTAGGGTAAAGGGACTACATATTTGCTGCTTTCTTTATTTTTCTCTTTTTATCTAATCTGCTAATTTGTTACTTTATTACTTTTATTACTATTATCATATTAACTACTACAATCTTTTACATTCTTACATATTAGTTTTACTTATAATTACTTATAACGTTTATTAATTCTAACACTATATTTATATTTACACAGGTTTAGTTTCTTTCATATGTACACAAAAAGTTTAACCTTCCGGCCAGGTATACCATTTTACCTGCAAGAGGTTATAAAAAACTATTTTAATTATTCACTTGCTTGACTATTTGTTCAGCAAATCTGAGAAATTCTTCCCTGTCTTCGCATCAGTTCGGGAAAATTAGCCACTTTTATAGGTGTCACTAAATTAGGTCTCTGAATTTGGTGAGATGACTTGGTATCGACACAATATGTATTTGAAAAAAAAAAGCGACCAGCGTCATGTGACGCGACGAGCACACGTGACGCTGGTCGCGATTTAGGTATTTCCCAAACAAGGGTGCGACTGGTTGGATCACCTCCAAGTTTGGTGCACCCTGGGCAACGTGGGCGATGACGCATCATTGATTGCTCCTCTGGAGTAGCTGACTCTCAATGTTGTGTCTGTCCCTCGCATAGTTGGGACTTAGGCAGTGTTAATCCCTCAGAGTTAGAAGACCGGAACCGTTGAACTACAAAAAAAAAACTTAACTATAATTTTAAAAATAAAACAGTAGGTAAAGGTTTATGCGGAGGTGATTTTTTACTTGTTGCATACAATAAAATTAATTTATATTTTCTACACAAATTTTTCTCTTCAGTTTTTTATTATACTTCAATATTTAGACTTTAGACACACATCAAAAAAAGTTAGTTATCACTAACTTACCTAATGTCTTTTAATAAAATAATAATAATAAAAAATATTTGCCCCCAACAAGTCCCAACTGATAGCGTTATTAAAGATGACCGAAACCTTTAGTAACTTTATCAGGATGGAATTTGGTGTGGACAAATGTGCGGTCATGCATGTTAAAAGAGGTGAGATTGTGGAATCTGATGGGGTTGAGCTCTCAGATTCTACAAAACTCAGGTCTCTCTCTGCAATCGACACCTATAAATACCTGGGTATGTCGCAGGCGTTAGGCATTACAGAAACTAGCATGAAGCAATCGTTACGGGAACGTTTCTTTGGCCGCTTGAAAAAAGTTCTTAAAAGTATTTTATCAGGCGGTAATAAGGTGCGCGCCTATAACGGTTGGGTCATGCCGGTTTCAATGTACTCCTTCGGCATACTCAGGTGGACTCAGACGGAATTAGAGGTCCTGGATAGGAGAGTCCGTACGCTTCTTACTGCATACCGAATGCATCATTCGCGTTCATCTGTGATGAGGTTGTACATACCGCGGAAATGCGGGGGACGTGGTTTTTTAAATGCCAAATCCCTCCATAACCGTGAGGTGTGCAACCTCAGGGATTACTTCTTACACAATGAAGCTGATATGCATCGTGATGTAGTAAGGGTGGATAACGGATTTACCCCGCTAGCTTTGGCTAAAAAGAACTGGCGCAAACCTGTGGTATAAAGTACTAATGACCGCATGGATGTATGGAAGAGCAAGGAGTTGCATGGACGTTTGTATCGGGCTCTCCAATAGACTTACTAGCATCTGTGTATTGGCTACGCTTCGGTGACCTATTTGGGGAAACCGAAGGTTTTGTTTTTGCAATTATGGACGAAGTTGTGATGACGAATAACTATCGGAAGTATATTCTAAAGGATGGCACGGTTGACATATGTCGGGCGTGCCACCATCCCGGAGAATTCCTTAGACATATAATTTCTGGTTGTTCTCGTCTTGCCAACGGCGAATATTTGCATAGACATAACCAAGTAGCCAGGATTGTTCATAAACAGCTTGCTCTAAAGTACAACCTTGTGGAATCAGAGGTACCGTACTATAGGTATGTGCCCGACGCAGTTCTCGAAAATGGGCATATAACGTTGTACTGGGATCGATCTATCATCACTGACAGGACTATTGTAGCCAATAAACCTGATATAGTGTTGATTGATCGATCAGAGCGCCGTGCAATAATTATCGATATCACCATTCCACATGACGAGAATCTTGTGAAAGCCGAAAAAGAAAAACAAATAAAGTATTTGGATTTGGCTCACGAGGTTGTCGACACGGCACGTATTGTGAGGAGATTCCTCTCTCTGGAGCCCTAACCACCGGTAGCTTGGTCCCTGTTTTATATTTTTAAATATATTTGTTTTTTTTTTGTAAAGAATGTATTTAAAAATATAATTTATATGTATTTAAAACTTAATAAAGGGAATAATAATAATAATATCTCTTTATTGTACATACACCAAAGACATTAAAAACAAGAATCCGTAATACATTTTGTGGTAGTACAATAAAATTGGCGGTCTTATCGCTCTGAGGCAATCTCTTACTGGCAACCATAATACCATTGTAATACCTTTTATTTTTTTTTCGTGCGGAAAATACCAATCTATGCAAATAAATAAAATTGAAGTGCCAGTTTTTAATATGAAAATAACAGATTTTCAAGGATTGCATATGAATGTATACACGATACCTATAGCTTAAATTCATTTTTTTTAAATTTAGTCTGTCTTTCTGTCTGTTTGGCTTAAGTAATCTCTGGAATGGCTAGGCCGATTTTGATGGGACTTTCACTGTTAGATAGGTAATGTTACAAGGCGTGACATCGGCTACTTTATTTTTAAGAAAGAATCAGGATTCCACGCAAAAATATTCAAACTACAAAATTGTAAATAAAATCTGATTTAATGGTTAGTTTTACTGAATTAAGGTGCAGTTGAACGTGAGCAAATACATACAAATACATACAAAGTTAATACATACACACATACACAATATTATAAAAAAAAATGGGATCTAAGTCCATGCGAACGAAATCGGGATATGTATGTTTGTCGATAGTATGTTTATCCGAATTCTAGAATGCTATGCTTAGTTTGGACCTAGATGGCCTTATGCACTTTTTTTTTTTACGTGCGGAAATCCCTTCGGATACCCCCCCGCTGGCCAGCGGGTTATGTCGTGTCTCGACTAAAACCGCACGGTGTCCTCCCCAAGTGTCCGTTGCCGGGCACCCTTTTTTTTTTTTTTTTTTTTTTTTTATCGTGCGGAAATCCCTTCGGATACCCCCCCGCGTGCCAGCGGGGGCGGTTATGTCGGGCTTGAACCGACTAAAACCGCACGCCGTCTCGGGTCTACAGACGCCGGGGTGTAAGGTTGCCCATAGAGCATATCCCTCGCACCCCGACTGACCCTGGGCCATCTCCGGTTTCGAGATGGCCCCCTCGGGTTTGGGAACCACGGTGTCCCCGTCTTGCCCCGGTTTGGGGGAGGGGCGCTAGCCCTGGGTAAGCCCTCGAAAGGATAACCCCAGGGTTGCCGGCGGACTTTGGCCGCCACCGCGGTTGTTTCATACATTTTTTCGATAGGTTCCGGGGGGTTGGTAAAACTGCTAACATAGCGAAAAAAGTTTTCTTAATAGAACAAATTAACAATATGAAAATAAATAATAAATATTCTAGTGCACGAGAATATTTATTATTTATTTTCATATTGTTAATTTTAGTTTTTAGTTTTATTAAGAAAACTTTTTCACTGTGTTAGCTGTTTTACCAACACCCCGGAACCTATAAAAAATGTATGAAACAATCGCCTACTAATTACAACAAACATAGGTCGTGTACATGTACGATGGTGTTGATGTGTGAGAAAATGATGCTTATTGGGCTACTAGGGTATTACAGACTGTGCTTCGAGAATATTTGCCGAAGGTAACACTAATTGGTTTTTTTCGATTGTACGACAAAAAGGTTTCGATGTGGGAACACTTGAAAACCAGCAACAACGGTATAACGAGACAGTGATAACTGGTGATTTAAATAATCCCATACAGTGGTTTCTTTTTGTTTTTTTTTATTCGTAATTAGGTCGCGTTTGACCACTATGTCACCTGTTGGTAAGTGTTGATACGGTCGATGGTTGAGCACGCTTGCCTACAAGTAAACTGTTCACTCTAGGCTTTAAGACTCCCAGGTTATAGGTTCTGGGTTGCCTCAGCAAATAATCGGTTCCGCCGCAGATTCGATAATGTTAAATTTTTAATCTTGGATAATAAAAAAACTATTAATTTCTTTTACCCTTTCAACCTTTGAATTTAGCCTAGTTTATTAAATTAAACTATTTTTGATATTATTAAGATATTATCCAAGCATAGATTTTATTACCTTTGAAAAGTTCTGCATCATCTATCTGCATCATCATGTTGAAAATATGATTTCAGCCAACCACCAACCAACCGAAAGCTGATTTCAGGTGGCGCTCGGAATGCCGGGTATTTCACCTGAAACGGTCCTAAAGCACGTGCTTATAAGGACAAGTTACGTCTCTGCTCTGAATACTGACAACACGAGACTCATCAAGGAGCATTGATGACTCTACACAGCGCAGAAATACAACATAATATCATTACGGCGATTCTGTCTATTGAAGATGCTAAAAGAGCTATAAACAAAGTATTAGCATGTCTAAGCGCTCATTGTGTTCAGAATTTAATCCAAAATTTCCTATTCAAATGAAAATGTAATAAATAACACGAAAAATTTAAATGAAGACTGCAGTTTAAAGACTTACTGATATGTTTTGCGGACTGATAAGGTGATCTTTAAGTGAAACTCGCCTGTGGACCCTATAACATACATCCAAGTAAATCGAACAAATGGAAGATCCTACCAGAAAAATGTTGTTGACAGACGAGTCCACTTTTACAAGAGTGGGCTTGTTTAATATTCACAATGCACACTGGTGGTGTTTCTTTTTAATACTTTTTATTTTTTTACTTTACCCGTTTTTTTTTACAAATACATATTTTGTCGATACCAAGGTCATCTCACCAAATTCATAGTCCTAATTCGGTGACACCTTAAATTGTAACGGTTAAATGTTTTATGGGGTTTTTGATGAAGTTGCATGAATTTAAAGGTGATGTAATTGAACTGTAAGATTTAATAAAGTAATTGATGCTAACTACCGGCTAGGGTGAGCAGAGATAAATAAAAAAGTCGATTACAATATATTAAGATTATAATCGGTAAGAGAGCGTTACATACATTTATATTAGGTATTGAGTAAAAGAACCTCAGGGGATGGATTCGTAATAAATATTCTGCCGTGGCGTTGTTCGGTCCGTTGTGCAAAGATGGTAGTATGCCCTTAGCTAGTGGACACGAGGCTAGTGGTGTTGCCGGCGTGCCAGGGTCTCCGCTGGTGTGCCTCGCTACCGCGATGATGGTGCGAAGCCCGGTGCGAAGACCCTGGAAATAGAAAAAGTGCGGGTAAGTTTGTCACTAGGTAATTACGTCCACGGAGCTATACGCTTCGGCCGCGGTGGACAGGGGGCAGCAGTTGTCGGCTGCCCTATCGCGGCGGCCCAAAAGGTCGCAGACGGGCGGAGCCTCCTGGTGGGAGGCTTCCTGAGGGCGCAGGCACGGCTCCTGCAGGCCCGACCGGCCAGGTGCTTCAGGTGCCTGTCGGTGGGCCATGTGGGGGTGCACTGCACGGCGGAAGTGACGGCGGGTGACCGTTGCTTCCGCTGTGGCCAACCCGGTCACAAGGCCGGCACTTGCGATGCCCCGCTGCACTGCTTTAGGTGTGCAGCGGGAGGCAAGCCGGCCGACCACAGGGTTGGCAGCAAGGCCTGCGCCGGAGGGGAGCCGAAGCCGGGAGGCCGGCCTTCCGCCTCCAGTTCACAGCGGGATGCGGAGATGGGGGTTCCATAATGGATCCTCAACTCCGCATCCTGCAGGTGAACGTTGGCCACGGTGCCCATGCTCAGGATCTTCTGCGCCAGAGCATGGCACAGTGGGCCATAAATGTCGCCGCTGTCGCCGACCCATACACCCACCGGTTCCTCGGGCCTACCTGGGAAACCGCGCTGGATGGGTCGGCGGCACTGGTGCACAACCCTGCCGCCGGCAGCCCCCCTCTTGCCGTCGTTGCAAGGGGACCCGGCTGCGTGGCGGCGGCGGTTGGGGATATAGCGGTCGTGGCCGCTTATATCACGCCGAACCGAGACCAAGCTGCATATGAGCAGTGGCTCCGTCAGCTGGCCGTCGTCGTCAATGCCTGCCAGCCCCGTCCGGTCCTTGTGCTCGGGGACTTCAACGCCTGGTCGTATGCCTGGGGTTCCCGACACGAAAGGGGCGCGACGGGGCATAGAGGCAGGGCACTGGTGGACTGGGCCGCACGACTCGGCCTAGTCCTCCTAAATCGGGGAGCCGTGGACACGTTCGTGACCTCGAGGGGTAGCTCCATCGTGGACCTATCGTTCGCGAGCCCCTCGTTGGCGCGACGTGTTCAGGGCTGGCGCGTCGTTTTGGGGGAGGACACAAGTTCGGATCACCGATACATTCGGTTTGACGTGTCCCCCCCTGCGAGCGACGCGCCGGCTGCACCGGCTCCACCCGAGCCACGTTGGGCGCTTAAGCGACTTGATCGGGAGCTCCTCCTGGAAGCCGCCATCGTACAGGCCTGGGCCCCTGCGCCGGACAGGCCTGTCAGCATAGACGATGAGGCGGAGTGGTTCCGGGAGGCCATGACCCGTGTCTGTGACGCGGCGATGCCTAGGGCTCCGCCCTATAATCCGAGGGGTCAGGTCTACTGGTGGTCGTCGGAGATCGCGCAGCTCAGACGGGGCTGCGTGATCACGCACCGCCGGTGGGCCCGATTCCGTAGGAGGCGTCGCCGCCCCGCAGATGCGGAGGCCCGAGAGGCGGAGTTGTACGAGGGATACAGGGAGGCCAGACGAGCCCTCCGAGCGGAGATAAGGCGTTCCAAACGGGACGCCTTCCGTGAGCTGCTGGAGACGCTGGAGCGGGACCCTTGGGGGCGGCCCTACCGGATGGTGAGGGGCAAGCTGCGCCCCAAGGCCCCGCCGTTAACTCGGTGTCTCCAGCCGGATCTGCTCGGAGGAGTTGTTGGCTCCCTGTTCCCAGCGCGGGCGGTGGAACATGTTCCACCGCGGATGACTCCGCCTCGGTTGCGCATGGCGCCCGACGTGGAAGACGACGACGTGCCCGAGGTCACTTGGGTAGAACTAGAGCTGGCGGTGAGAAGGCTAAGAGCCAAACACACCGCCCCGGGACCCGACGGCATTCCAGGCCGAGCGTGGGTCCTAGCTCTAGTCGACGACGCTCTCGAGCCCCGACTGAGAGGGCTTCTCAGCGCATGTTTGGAGCGGGGCCAGTTTCCGAAATTGTGGAAGACGGGGAAACTGGTCCTCATCCGAAAGGAGGGGCGCCCGGCGGACTCGCCGTCCGCCTACCGGCCCATAGTGTTGCTCGACGAGGTGTGCAAGCTCTTTGAAAGAGTAATTGCGAAGCGCCTCGTCGAGCACCTCTCAAGAGTGGGGCCGGACCTGGCGGATGGCCAATATGGCTTCCGCCAGAGGCGCTCCACCGTGGATGCCATCATGCGCGTGAGGGCTCTGGCGGAGGATGCAGTAGCCCGGGGTGAGGTGATGTTGGCGGTGTCCCTGGACATCGCCAACGCGTTCAACACCTTGCCCTGGAGTTGCATTAGGGAGGCGCTCGTGTATCACGAAGTGCCTCTCTACCTCCGCCGCATAGTCGGGGCGTATTTGACGGAGAGAGCCGTCATCTACCCAACCGTGACCGGTCTCGGTCGGCGTGAAATGTCGTGCGGTGTTCCACAGGGATCGGTCCTGGGGCCGCTCCTGTGGAACATCGGATACGACTGGGTGCTTCGCGGTGAGCTCGTAGGCGGTGCCGCCGTCACGTGCTACGCGGACGACACGCTCGTGACGGCGTGCGGGGCGACGTACCGCGAAGCGACCCGAAAGGCCACGACCGCGGTTGCCCAAGTCGTTAGGCGGATCCGGCGGCTGGGTCTCGAGGTGGCCCTGCATAAAACCGAGGCCCTGTTCTTCCATGGGCCTCGGAGCAAGCCACCCGAGGGATCCAGTCTCATCGTGGGAGGAAATCGCATCGGCATCAAGCCCCAAATGAAATATTTGGGGCTCGTGCTCGACGGCCGATGGGACTTCGGAGAGCACATCCGAAGTCTGGCCCCCAAATTGAAGGGCACAGCTCTTGCTCTGGCTCGGCTGTTGCCCAACATGAGGGGGCCCGATGACTCCTGCAGGAGACTCTACGCGGGGATCGTGCGGTCCATGGCCCTGTATGGGTGCCCAATATGGGCGGAGGCCCTGAGGACCAGAACTGTGCGGATGCTGCGCGCTCCGCAGCGAGTTCTGGCGATCAGGGTCATTCGAGGGTACCGCACGATCTCCTTCGAGGCGGCGAGTCTCCTTGCCGGAACTCCGCCATGGGACCTGGAAGCGAGAGCCCTTTCGCAACTGTACCAGTGGCGAAAGGAGGCGCGGGAGCAGGGATGGAACCCCGAGCCTCGAGAAATCGAGGCCGTGCAGTCCCAGCTCCGCCAGGCCATCGTGGTGGAGTGGAAGGAACGACTTGGGCAACCAAGCGCAGGGCACGCCGCAATAGCGGCGGTAAGGCCCATCATGGAGGATTGGCTGGAGAGGCGACACGGAAGCCTCTCCTACCGACTGACGCAGGTGATCTCAGGGAAGGGGTGCTTCGGGGACCACCTGCATCGGATCAGGAAGGAGCCAACGCCTGAGTGTCATCACTGCGACGCGAGCGAGGACTCAGGGCTGCACACGCTGGCGGACTGCCCGGCGTGGGAGGCGCCGAGGCGTGACCTCGTGGCAGCCATCGGGGTGGGAGTCCTCTCGCTCGGCAGCATGATTGCGGCAATGGTGCGGAGCGCGAGCGCGTGGGCCGCCGCCGCCTCCTTCTGCGAGCATGTAATGCTCGCGAAGGAGGTGGCGGAGCGCGCCCGGGAGAGACTTAGAACTCTCCCGGTCCGCCGAGCCCGCAACTTGCTCGCCGCGCGTCGCAGGCAACTCAGGCGCCGGAGGTCGCTTAACGACCTCCGTCCTCCATGAGCGCAGGCCTGGGGGTGGCGGGTGAGGCCACCTGTCACCCCAGCAGAAGCAGGCCGGGACGGTGGGGCGACTAGCGCCCCTCCCCCAAACCGGGGCAAGACGGGGACACCGTGGTTCCCAAACCCGAGGGGGCCATCTCGAAACCGGAGATGGCCCAGGGTCAGTCGGGGTGCGAGGGATATGCTCTATGGGCAACCTTACACCCCGGCGTCTGTAGACCCGAGACGGCGTGCGGTTTTAGTCGGTTCAAGCCCGACATAACCGCCCCCGCTGGCACGCGGGGGGGTATCCGAAGGGATTTCCGCACGAAAAAAAAAAAAAAAAAAAAAAAAAAAGGTAATTACGTCCAAGTGACCCGCTAAAATAGCAGGTGAAGAGAATCTCCCAGCGGCAATGCAGCGTAGCTAGAAGCTATAATAAAAAGAATATAAGTAGGCAGCACAAGCTGGTGCCGCGACCTCTGACCGTACGGGTCATCGGCCTCGTGGCACTAAATAGGTAGGCTGAAATAGCACACATAATAAAACAAAATATATTAAGCCATGCATTTTAGCAGGCAATAAGCTGCACCGCTGGAAGTCTTCACCTGTAGAAAGAAGTAGAAAATGTTGATCTCAAAACTTACCCGAAGCCGACAGCAGTTGCCAAGGTTGCCAAGGAAAGGAACGATATAAGAGCCGTCAATTGATAACTGGGCTAGTGTTGTCCAATCTCGCTCGCACAACCATAGATAATTAGTAATAAGTTATCGAAACATACTAAAATATCGATTAATGTATGGATATAGTTTAATTTGATTTGTAAAGAATCCACAACGTTACAATATATAAACTTACGTGTATCAAGAATGGTACAGGCCCAAGATCGCTCCAGATCCAGCCGTCATATATGCCGTAGGCAGGATATCTTTATATATATATTTCTTGTGTGCGTGTATGTCACTGAACTCCTCCTAGACGGCTGGACCGATTTTGATGAAATTTTTTGTGTGAGTTCAAGGGGATTCGAGGATGGTTTAGATTCACAATTTGGTCGCGGACGAAGTCGCGGGTAACAGCTAGTAATAGAATAAAAATATGAAAGACGAAATGGACTCAGGCACATAATGCATAATAGTATTAATGTAACTCAGGCTTTTCATAACTAACCAAAGTTCTTAACATTAACAGTCTTAATTTTAAAATAAACTAATGGATTTTCTCGCACTCACACTCGCACGTGGCCGGGTTTTCTTCTATTTCATTGTTTATTGTATACTGCCCTTATCATCTCTTTTGATTTCTATCCATCCAAAGGTTGCCTGGAAGAGATTGCTTTTAGCAATAAGGCCGCCCATTGTATATTTATTTACTTAAGTCGAATATTATTTATTTATGACTACTTTTATGTTGTACAATAAAGAATATTTTATCTTTTATCTTTATCTTTAAATAATCACTAACAACAATTTATTTCCAATATTCGTATCAAATTCAAATGAATCAAAGAACACATACTTACTAATAAAAAAATAATGGCATGCCGCATTACATGTCTGCCGTAGACAGAGACAACATCTTTCTGCTTGCTACAATCCTGACATGCACCTGTCTTCATTTGCTTTCGTAATTGTGTTCATACATGCACACCATTTGTGAGTACTTTTAACCCGGCCTTTCCTTAAAAAACATCCTCAAAATGATTCCCTCGCTTCATAAATCTTCTTTTTCATAAATGCGAAGCCTGCTTTGTGAATTTGCTTTCATCAAGGAAAACACGTCAATCAAGGAACAGGGAAAAATGAAATTGTTGCTGCAGTCTAGAAAGAGCTACTGATTCCTACTAGCTTCCCTGATTCTGTGATTATTAGGAAAGAGCCATATACTTGAAATAAAGTTACCGGTACGCATATAATATTTTTTAAGAAAAAAAGAATAAAGAGAAAGAGGGAAAAACAGATATAAAGTAGTCTCTATTAGTTAAGTCCTTATCTTAACCCTACCAGCGAATATACAATGATGTCCTAGGCGGTTTTAGTTTTTTGGTCATATCTCCGGTTTTACTTAACCAATTACAATCAAACATATGGCAGATTTTAAGTCTGAAAGAGACTTTTCTAACTTAAAAGGTTTCATTATTTCATTTTAGACGGTATTTTACAAAATGCAATTTCAGCTGTACAATATTTTACTTTTCAGATGCGAACAAATGAATTCAAAATAGTATGATGTGTTCTTCAGTATGTTGATATAATATAAATGAAATAAACTGTGTGCACACTTTAAGTTCAAAATTTATTTATTTACTTATAAAATTAGAGTACTAAACAAAAATAGTACACACTTTATACACTTAAACAGTATTTATAACTATACATATATATATATTTTAAAGAATTGCATGTACTATCATCTAATTGCAACATTTGAATTGCAACATTCAATTGCAAAATTTCAATTGCAATCTTATTTTGTACAACATTAATTAAAATACTAGAATTTAGAACCGCTAAAATCTTTTCATTTACACGTATTCACGGATGGAACAGTGATATGTTTAATGGGTGGTCAAAAGACATAGTATGTATCGTTTCATTTGTTTTTCTATTGCTAAGTCTCACGTCTACTCTGACAATGTCATCGTTGAATAAATGTGTTGTATTTTCTAGTATCGCATTAGCTTCATATTGTCCAAGTGTAATTGATCGGTCTGAAATACAAAAGAAATCATTATTGTGCGTGTTAATACAATGTTTAAATTTAAATTTTACATTTAATTTTACATTTCAGATTTAATTTTACCTTTTATTTATTTTTACATTTAAATTTACATTTCATATCAACTAGCGTAATCAAACAGAAGTAATTCATTTAATTTAAGAAAAATGGCGATGTGCAGTTTTAGATCTTTATCAGATTTTATTATATTTAAATGAAGAATTGCCTACTAAAGCATGGAGTTAATTTATTTTCGTGAAACATTATGAACGTCACTTACCTGATCTCTCTGTCAATTTAAACATAAAATCGGAAAACTCTCTCCAGGCAATGTCAATAAAAGTTTTGTTTCCGTACCAAATATCCAAAGCACTATTCGTAAGCCACTTTGAGGGTCTATAATCTCTGTGTGGAGGCACTGGATCCTCTCTGGATAATCTTGAGGAATATACTTCCAATATGATAACTGAAAATGTAACCATAATTATAATTTTTGTATTAAACAACATGTTCATGGGTATATTTGGTTACCTTCTGAAATCGAATTATTAGAGTTGGTTTATATAGTTCACTGAAGCATTGTCTCTTTCCTGTTTATGATTAGAATTCTAACAATAGTTTATGTGTTTGTTCCTGACTTGTTAGGAAGTTTAAGAATTAAAAATCAACATTTTGTGCAGTTCAAGGTTAGTTATAATGTTTGTAAATTGTTTAACCGAAAATGAAAATTTTTGCATATCGATTTGAGAATCGGGTCAGAGGTGGTCATAGTGTTAAAATAGTGCTGTATACATTTTCTTAAAAATTAAATTCAAAAGATATTCTTAGTGACTCGAAAAAGTGCACTTGATAAATATTAAAATTTTAGGTATCAAATTAATATCTCCAATAATCATGTGTGGTTAGCGTCATAACATGGATTTTGACGCAGATGGATTGGGTCAAGTTGTAAGCATTCGAAATATGGTGCTGGAGAAGGATAAAAGGAATAAGCTGGACGAACATGATAGCTAACGAAAAGGTCTATCTTGACAGTATTTCACAACTGGAAAGGAAAAATCACACGATTTGTTTCTCAAAAATATCATAGAAGAGAAGTTTGAAGGCAAGAGAGGAAGAAGCCGACCAATGGGACCTTACGTCGAATAGATTAAGGATAGATACAAGTCAAGTCGCATCAGAAGGTCAAATGAAAGATTCGCAGTGAAAGAGTAGAGTGGTGATTAATCCACCGACAAGAGCATTGCTTTGAAGTCTTGAGAGAGGTTAGCACCACATTAATTGACAGGTATAAGTTCAGACGCCGTTACTGTTATGAAGAAAACAACTCAGTTGTATGCATTCAAACTAGTGATCAATCTCAGTAGCTATAAGCCATAAATGAGGGTAAGTCTTAAACTGTGTTGCACAGGAGTGGTCAACCTGTTAGAATTTTCATACAAACGCTCGTACCGCGTAAGTGATTATAGTGTTGTTCTACACGTTGGTGGGGTGCCCAGCGTGGGCAAATCATCGCCGGGATCTCGTTGCGGTCCTGGTCATGGAGGGTCTCTCGCTGGAGGCCATGGTGAGAGCCATGGTCTCCGACGGGAGCAAGTGCCACGCCGCCGTCTCTTTCTGCGAGCAGGTAATGCGCGCGAAAGAGGCGGCGGAGAGGGAGCGGGAGAGAACCCTGCCCACCTAGTGCCGCAGTCTGCGGCGTCCTCGCCTTGTCTACGCACGGGACTACCGACCTCCATGATCGGGGCCTGAGGACGGTAGTCGCTGACTCGCCGTCCTTACAGAAGCAGGCCAAGACGCAGGTGTGTCGTGTATATCCTACACACGTCTGCCAATTCACCGTCGCGGGATAAAACCCGACCCCATAGGCGAGGCCGCGATGGCGGCCAAAGTCCGCCGGTAACCCTGGGGTTATCCTTTTGAGAGCTTACCCGGGTTGCCCGGCAATGGACACTTGGGGAGGACACCGTGTGGTATTAGTCGGTCCGATTGCAAAATATTGCAAAATATCGCTCGCTTAGCAATGTGCCCGGTAGATGGCAATAGGCTCACCCCCTATTAAATTGGGACCTAAACATAACTGGCGAACCGTGGGTGTGTAATACACCTCTGCCTACCCCTCCGGGGATACAGGCGGGATGTTATGTTTATGTATTCCGACACGTCCATCCCATCATTGCAACCGATGAGGTGAAGATTGTGGGGGCTTCCACGCGTTAAAAAAAAATGGTGTAGTTGTTGCTTTGATTTTTTTTAAAGTAATTTGTATCTTGTGCTTTATATTTAGGTTTTTATACAAGTAAATAATCAAAATTTGGATAAACAAATTCATTATAAGCCTCCAAAAATATCCTTATTTGCATAGGATATATATGAATTTTAAACTCATATTTAGAAAAGTAAAAAACCGGCCAAGTGCGAGTCGGACTCGCCAACGAAGGGTTCTGTAGCAGCAAGTAAATTTTTATATGTGAGTTGATTGACGATTTATCACGTATTAAAAACAAACTACTTACTAGATCTCGTTCAAACCAATTTTCGGTGGAAGTTTACATGGTAATGTACATCATCAAATTTTTTTAGTTTTATCATTCTCTTATTTTAGAAGTTACAGGGTGACACACATTCTACCACTTTGGAAGTGTCTCTCGCACAAACTATTCAGTTTAGGTAAAAATGATATTAGAAACCTCAATATCATTTACACAGATAAATCATCCAAAACAAATTTGTAATGCATTTAACAATTATTATGTAGACATGGTAGATATAAAAAATAAAGTAAAATGCAATAATATATTAGATTTTAATAATAACTCAATTTTTATGGCACCAGTAATACCGAACGACATATTAAATATTATTAACTCTTTAAAAACACCCATAGTACTGGATACGACGATATTAGAACATTCGTAGTAAAAGATCTAGTCATATCATTACACCTGTTTTATGTCACATTTTCAATATTAAAAAAAAGCCGCGGTAGCCTAGTAGTATGGGTAATGGACTGCTGAGACGAGGTCTCGGGTTCGATCCCAGGTTTTACCATGGCACACACCAATGACTTTTCGATGCTTTTCGAAGTTATGTGTGTATTTATCGCAGGTTTATAAGTGCCCGGTTAATGGCAATAGGCTCGCCACCTATTACATTGGGACCTAAACATAAACTGGCGAAATGTGGGTGCTAGCACCTCTGCCTACCCCTTCGAGAATCTAAGCGTGAGTTTATGTTATGTTATGTTTATCAATATGTGCATCGAACAGGGAATTTTTCCGGAAAAATTCAAAAAAACTATCGTAAAACCACTATTTAAAAAAGGAGAAAAGCAAGACATGGGAAACTATAGACCAATAGCGTTAATCCTAATATTTGAAAAAATATTTGAAAAGGTAATATTTGAGAGTGTGTATGGTTTCCTTGAGAAACTGAACAATATAGATTCAGGAAAAATAAAAATATTAATATGGCCATATATAACTTTCTCAAACCTGTCATGTTTGGTCTAGATAATAGACAGCCAACGATGGGCATGTTTATGGATATGTCCAAAGCGTTTGACTATGTAAGGCACGATTTATTATTAGATAAACTATATCGCTATGGTGTAAGCGGAAATGCCTACAACCTTCTGAAATCGTATTTGTCAAACAGAAAACAAGTGGTGCAATTATCTGATATATGTCTAAAAACCATAACTGAAAATATAGATCAGTCTGACTCAAGAACTGTTAAATTTGGTGTTCCACAGGGTAGTGTGCTTGGACCATTGCTTTTTATAACATATATCAATGATCTACCTAAAACTACAACATACAATATGACCTTATTTGCTGACGATACTACTATTCTTTATACTAATAAAACATGACATCACTCCAAATTGATATCAATAATTCAATAAATTCAATTATGCAATGGCTAGAGGTAAATAATTTAAACATTAATATTAGCAAAACAAAAATAATAAACTTCAAACAAAGAAGGATTGACCCAAATATAAATATAAATTGTAAAGGTCAAACAATCACAGAAGACAATATAACTAAATTCTTAGAACTAAAGATTGATAATTAAATTAACTGGAGCGCCCACATAGAGTATGTCTGCAACAGGATCCATCAGTATGCTTTTGGGCTTTATAATTTAAAAAATATAGCATCCATCCCAACAATAATAACAGCATACCACGGAATGGTCACCTCAACTCTACGATATCGAATTATATTTTGGGAAAAATACCACTGACTGGTTACGTGTCTTCAAAGCACAGAAACGTTGTATCAGAGCCATATTCAGTATTGAACGAACAGATTCATGTAGGTCATATTTCGAAAATTATAACTTGCTAACTCTGCCTTGTATATATATATTAGAATGTGCCATATTTACAAAAAATCATTTGGAACAGTTTGAAATAAGGACAAGGATTCGCCCACTGGAATACTATGTATTGTACCTTGTAAAACGGCATTATGCATAAAAGCTTTTTTGTATGGCTCGTCATATATACAGGGTGTCCCGAAACTCGACGTCAACCCGGGACCGCGTGAAAAGGCAAAGTCAAAGTCAAAGTCAAAAACCATTTATTCTGCATAGACCATTAATACGGCACTTACAAAACGTCATAAAAAAATAAATAATCTAATGTTTGGCAAATGGACCACCGGTTCG
Source organism: Cybosia mesomella (assembly GCA_946251805.1). Taxonomy (NCBI): domain Eukaryota; kingdom Metazoa; phylum Arthropoda; class Insecta; order Lepidoptera; family Erebidae; genus Cybosia; species Cybosia mesomella. The sequence continues at coordinate 34,745,639 of OX276392.1, read as the reverse complement.
AAACGCGGCCCTGTCCTGAGAAGACTCCGGCAAGAAACTCAGCGGGCTGTTTTTTTTTTGGTCTATTTACAAACATATTTACTTAACCTAAGTACAATATTCCATTTGAGTAGCATAGAGAGAGAGCAAACAGTTCATATCCAAGCTTGTTTGTCGTCTAAATAGTCTTGAATTTTATAGTAGCCTTTTTTTTTTTGCCAGAAAAATATAAAAAAAAATCTAAGTTGCATGATTTTAAAATTACAGGCATTTTAAGAAAAAGTGCAAAATTACACACCCTGTGACAGTCTTTTTACTCCTGTTGCCACAAATCTTAACTTTTTCCAACAATTTTTTTTGCTTTGTAACCCTGAATAATGCGTCTCTAAACTGTAATACAAATTTGGAAATCAGTTGCTCTATCTTTCATAACAATAGGACTTATTTCTTAGAAAACAACTAAAATAACAACATTACCTAGTTTTTATTAGTTTTTATTGAAAAAAAAGTGCACCACGCGAGCTTGGCAAGTTATGTCAAAAGTTGGCGCATTTAGTAAGGATTCCAAAATGGTATAATACTTGGTAAGTTGTTGCTGCTATCGTGGACAAAAAATTTTTTTTAGTAAATTTGAAGGGCCGATTCCAATACTGAATAAATTTAACTCACTGGCACCTGTGCTTGTCTATCATAAAAACTATGAATAAATAGTTTATTAGTGTGTGCATTGGAATAGACACAATTTTTTTGAAGAGCCGATGTCATTGCTGAGTAAATTTAACACGTAAGTAACTGAGACGGAAAGAGTCACCATATCAAGTGCGAGCAAGACGGGTTTTGTAGACGAGACTGAAACGGAGAGTCATTTAACCAAGTGCAAGCGAGACAGAGAGTGACGCCAGGTAGCCGCTATTGTACTCACATGCCAAACACAATTCAGTACGTTACGCTCCTTCGTTTACTGCGCTTATTTTTTATTCGTTTGTGTTGATTTCGTACTGACTACTTTTGGCTTCGTTTATGGACTTGTGATTGCTTGTGATTTGGATTGGGACTGTTTGTTTTCCCTAAACGACGACTTTTGCTTTCTCCTGGACTTCACGTGACTAGTGCCAAGATGTCTGTGTATACCACTAGTGAATACACTAATATGCACCTCATTTATGGCGAATGCAGGTGCAATGCTAGTGCTGCTGCCAGACTTTACCGTGAAAGGTACCCAAACGCTGCTCGTTACCCCGATCATCGCGTGTTTACGAACGTACATCGTTTACTCTTCTCAGAGGGCCGCCTACCAAATCATGAGCATGTTGGAGGAAGACCCGCTAACCCGATGGAAGACGAAGTGCTTGCAGCTGTCGAAGAAGACCCAAGCACTTCAGTAAGGGCTATTGAGATAACCACCGGCGTGCCAAAAATTATAGCCCATCGAATTTTAAAAAGGCACGAATTACACCCATACCACGTACAGCGAGTACAGACGTTACTACCCAGGGACTACCAACCTCGAATAAATTTTTGCCGTACGATGTTGGAGAGGTACAGGGATGACCCCCTTTTCTTAACAAAAATTTTATGGTCTGATGAATCAACTTTTAAAAAGGATGGCTACATGAACATGCATAATTTGCATGAATGGCATGTAGAGAACCCTCATTTACTGAGGCAGGACCGGTCCCAGTACCGATTCAAAGTCAACATGTGGACCGGAATTCTGAATGGTCAAATAATTGGTCCTTTTGAGCTGCCTAGTGCGTTGAATGGCGAGGCCTATTTGGACTTTCTACAGAACCATCTACCAAATTTACTAGAAGACGTGCCATTAAACATTTACAGAGAAATGTTGTTCCAGCAAGATGGGTGCCCAGCGCACTATGCTCGCTCAGTTCGAGAATATCTCGATGAAGAGTTTCCCGGAAGATGGATCGGACGGTCTGGTCCAATCTCGTGGCCGGCCCGTTCACCGGATTTAAATCCATTGGACTTTTTTTACTGGGGAGCAGTCAAAGAAAAAGTCTATTCAAAGGCAATCGAAAACGAATTTGAACTACGGCAAAGAATAGCCGAAGCAGCCGATTTCGTAAATAATGGACGATTCGCCCGAAAAATAGCTCGATCTCTTTTAAAGAGATATCGGGCTTGTATTGCCGCCGAAGGAAGGCATTTCGAACATTTGCTGTAATAAAAATATTTAATTGTAAATTTAATAAATAAACCTTAGTATAAAATTTAGTTTTAGTTTTAATTAAAATTTTACAAAAACATCGTGCCTATTCCAATGCACACACTAAGAGTACTTTAAATTTAGTGAATAAGCTGTTTATTCATAGTTTTTATGATAGACAAGCACAGGTGCCAGTGAGTTAGATTTATTCAGTATTGGAATCGGCCCTTCAAATTTACAAAAAAAATTTTTTTGCCCACGATAGCAGCAACAACTTACCAAGTATTATACCATTTTGGAATCCTTACTAAATGCACCAACTTTTGACATAACTTGCCAAGCTCGCGTGGTGCACTTTTTTTTCAATAAAAACTAATAAAAACTAGGTAATGTTGTTATTTTAGTTGTTTTCTAAGAAATAAGTCCTATTGTTATGAAAGATAGAGCAGCTGATTTACAAATTTGTATTACAGTTTAGAGACGCATTATTCAGGGTTACAAAGCAAAAAAAATTGTTGGAAAAAGTTAAGATTTGTGGCAACAGGAGTAAAAAGACTGCCACAGGGTGTGTAATTTAGCACTTTTTCTTAAAATGCCTGTAATTTTAAAATTATGCAACTTAGATTTTTTTTAATATTTTTCTGGCAACCAGCATGACTTGCCTTTTCACCCTGTCCCGGGTTGACGTCGAGTTTCGGGACACCCTGTATAATAAATAACCTAAGGAGCTTAAAGATCTGCCAAACATAAACCTCTTTAAAAAAAGGTTGCAACAATTCCTGATCCATAAGTGCTATTATTCACTGCGTGAATATTTAGAGGACAAATATTGCGAGGTCCAATAAGATTATTTAAAATTTATTCGTAGACATTATTAATTGTTGAAATTAATAATGAGACTGTTAAGAACTTGACATTGTTAATTACAAATTTTGATATTTTGACATTATTAATTACATACTATGACGTTATTGAATACGTATTATTATTAATTTGACATTAGTTTGATAATATTGTTAAGACAACAATTATAATAAGTTTTCTTTAAATTTAATTGTTGCATGCTAACATATAATTTTCAAATTTGCACACCTGTCAGAGGTAAGGCATACATACATATCACATATATATATATATCATACATATATAAATATATATACCAACTCTATGTACCTGTCTTATGCGAATAAAATGATTTGATTTGATTTGATGGGTTTGTTGAAAAAAAATGGTGAGTTTTACTTCTAAGTATGGGGAACCACCAAAATGTTTTTTTTCTTTTTTTGTGTGAAAGTCTTAATGCGGTTCACAGAATACATCTACTTACTTATAGTTTCGGAAAAAAGTGGCGGTGACATACGCACGAACAGACAGACAGACATGACGAATCTATAAGGGTTCCGTTTTTAGCCATTTGGCTACGAAACCCTAAAACATCTCTATTCAAACTTTGCACTTATAATGGAGATTCTAGTATTCAGGATAAATTAATAAAATCCATAAAAAACTTAGTTAATATGTAATGAGTTATTTATCTTTTATTTATTTTTAGGAACATTGCTTAATACGATTTGGTAAACACTTGGAATTATTTACCAGTACACGTGTTTCCTACTTCCTACAATCCGGGGTCCTTTAAGCGGGGCGTGAAAAAGCATCTGATGAGGCCGTCAAGCTAGCAAGGATCTGTAATGATGACCCCAATTCCTGGGGTAACCGGAAAAAGATACACCACCACAGACAGGGAGGTACACCACCAGGCGAAGCCGCGGTGGCGGCCAAAGTCCGCCGGCAACCCTGGGGTTATCCTTTCGAGGGCTTACCCGGGGTGCCCGGCAACGGACACTTGGGGAGGACAACGTGCGGTTTTATTAGAGACACGACATAACCACCCCCGCTAGCCAGGGGGGGTATCCGAAGGGATTTCCGCACGTAAAAAAAAATAAACCACAGACAGAGAATTCATCCTCACACGTGGCGACCGGAAACAGTGCGTACAGTGAGATATGAAAGGCACTTCATTCCGCGCATCCTCAGGTTGTAGAATGATCTCCTGCTATGGTTTTCCCAAGTGACTACAATAGGGGGTGCTTCAAGAGGAGCATTAGAATGTTTTTTTACAGGGCCGGCAGCGTGAGTGACGCCCCTTGTGTCGCAGGCGTCCTTAGGCCGCGGTAACCGGTCTCCATCAGGTGGGCCTTGTGCATGTCTACCAACAAAGTGGCATTAAAAAATTATTCAGTACAAATTTTTAATCTTTGGCGTCCATGATATACTTCAATGTTAACGTCATGGTATATAGTGACGTTTCAACCAAGTTACACTGGCCGTGAACACAGGCAATTCAAAAATATTTATAGTATTACTACACTGTGATCTCTTTAATTCTCGTTAATATTATTGTATAAGAAAATACAATTTATTATACACCACCGTAGTTGTGTCAATTCAGTATTGATACAACGACGGTTCAATCAAGAAAATATAGCACAACAGGAAATAACAATAACAGGAAATTGACAGATTTCGGTAATTAATGTATAAATGTGTAATTAAAGCTGCGAATACATCTATAATTTTCACTATTAACTGATTCATTTGTTTTGTTTTAGTAATTAAATAAATGTAAAATTGTATAGAAAATACTAAACTGTTGGATTTACACTGTAACCTAAAATTTTACGTTTACTTGAAAATCATTATCATCTTCGCGTTTGTCCCAGTATCCGAGGCCGTCAAGATTGTAACAAGAAGTGGATAGCATTGAGAAGTTACTTTTAAACCACCAAATTTTGAAGCAATTAGTATGCCAACTTCTATAGATTTAGATCGGAAAAAGGCTGGGACTTAAACCCACGACCAGTCCCTTACAGGGGGAATACTCTGATCAACTGAGCTACCTAGACACGTCTCAGATATTTGATATTCTCCGATATATTATATACGCTGGAGCCATCTACCGTAATTCTTGCGAACTACGGAAACAATGAAAGATGTTACAATAATTTTTAACATTGTTTTTTGATTACTTCGCCACAATAATTCAATGGATTTTTGAAGCTATTAGTATGCTAACTTTTCCTATAGATTTAGATCGGAAAAAGAAAATATCTAAGACAGGACTTGAACCCGCGACCAGTCCCTTACAGGAGGAATACTCTGACCAACTGAGCTACCTATACACATCCTGCATATTCGAAATTCTCCGATATATTATATACGTCCCCCATTGATAGTCCCGGTTGCATCCAATGCATGCACAAAGGAGCCAAAGGTCCTACTTATCACGAGTCAGAAACGATATCTGGGCCTAAACTAATGCGACGGCGATGAGTTGAGGCCCATGTAAAATCATTTTTTAATTTCATTTATTCATTAACAATTTGTTACAACTGTGTCTGAAGTACAAAATATTAATAATATAAAACACAGTAAATTATTGTAGATTAAGAAATGCAAAAATCTGCGTACCTATTCAGATAACAAATCACATCAATATAGTCAAGAATTACAATATAATTAAAACTACATAAACCCAATGCAATGTACAATAATATCATTCACAACAAATCAATCAATAATTCATAATCAATAAATTTGTAAATTAAATAAATTCGTTAATATACTTATTATATATGACGAATTTATTTTATTTAAAAAAAAAAAACAATACGATGTAAAATAATATAATCTGTAATAATTCAATTTCTAATATGTAAAAGTTATTTAACTATGCTGAATTGTTGGCGATAGAATCCGTTAAATAATAGTTATTTTTCAATTCATGTTTTAAATTAGTTTTATTTCAATGTGTGACATTTGCGTAAACTTCCGACAATATCATTTAAAATATGAAATTTAAATTTTAAAAATACAGACGGTCATGAAGATTTTTTATGAATGTTTTTTATTCTTAACTTTACTTAGGTAGGTTAGGACCCTAATTTGACGCATGTTAAATCTATACTATTATAAAATTGTTAATAAATTGTGTCTTTCCAATCGAGATATTTAAAAAAAAAATTAATTTTATTAAATGAACGATTCTGAACACAAGAATATTTTTTTTGGAAATCTTGTCTGTTTGTTTTTACCAACCTAACGTTAAACTCAAATATCATATAAAGCAAAATAATAAGTAATAATAAATAAATTTATAAAAAGTTATATAAAAAGGTAAGTAAATAAATTTACAAAGTTTATAAATGCATGTGGCTCACAAATTCTCAAAAATTTATTCATGATTATACCGGGCGCCGACGTTAAAGACCGTGTAATTATAAAAACATTATATATTTATTTATAATTTTATCTATAATATTATTATTGAAGCGTCGGTAGCTTAGTGGTTAAGGAGTCGACCTTACGATCGATAAGTCCCGGGTTCGAATCCTGGCCATTAAATAAATAATAAATAAATAATATGAGAGAATAGTAATTTCGTTTACTAATATTTAAAAAAAACAACATAATTTGCTACTATGTGGTTTACAGCTGTTTAATAAAAAAAGAAATGATATCTTAAATATAAAGTTTGTATGACTTCATGAGTATAAGTATAAACGCGTGAACACATTATAAAAATTGTAATATTTGGTACTGCTCTGAGTTTCATAGTATATTATTAAAAGCCTTCTTTTTTTATATGTGAATGACGATGGGATTTTACAAAGGAAAGTAAACATTGTATAAACTTTAACTTAAAATATTTAATATTCTTAAGTCCTTCTACAATATCCTTAACCTTATATATAATTAATTACTTGTATGTACTATCGTCGTGAAATAGCAACATTTTCACTCATATATTTGCTGACACAATTCAGAAGTTTTATTATTAAGCTAACTAGTTTTCTATTCTAACAATCCGTTTTAAATATTTACAAAATTTTGAACTTATTTTACAGTATTTACAAAATCATACCTACATCATAAATTTAAAACATGAAATCATGTTAATGTTTGAAATCTATTTTGTGTGTTGTTTCATTACTTCTTCTTTCATTAAGTTTAGGGTATATCTTGACAATTTCATTGGTGAACGGATGTGTTTTATTTTTCTGTTCTTCACTTGTTTTATTTTCTTCAATTTTTACTGACCGCACTGAAACACACTTTTTTTTTATTATGAAATCGTTTTTAATACGTAACCTTGACAGTGTACACGATAGAACATATTATAAGACAGCAATTTATTTATTGCTGTTTTTGTATTTTTTGTATGTAGTACTCATAAGACCTGCGTTTATTAGTTTTACTGCATGGTAGATTCTGCTCATTATATACAATCAGAAAAATCAACAAATTAACCCGGTTCGAAAAGATACATTAATAATTTTAATAATTTTGGAATACAATAAAGAATTATCTTATAATTCGTTATTGTATGCCAAACTTATTACGGATACAAATTTGGAACATATATACTGTTATTTAATGCACTTTTAGTGAAGAGGCCACCTTTTAACTAAAAGTGATCTCTTCCAGATAACCTTAAGATAGACAGAATATGCACTTTTTTCAATTAGAGGTGGTAAATTTCAAGATATGTATTTGTTTTGAATTAAAATGTACTAAAAGATTAAATCTCAAATTAACATCCACCATATTTCATTTTGAATCTCATATCCAATGTATATTCAAAATAATATAAATGTAAACCCTGTGTATCTTTTAGCTAAATCCATTCAGTAACTTCGGAATTCACAATATTAGTTTTGGTAATGGTAATTAGATATATGATCTATAATCGCTTGCCAAATCTAACAGGTAAGAGGCAAGAAAACAGGAAAATGGTAAAAGTAAAGACAAGAAGGTCTTCTGGTCTATCATAGAATCAAGACAATTTACATATCAAACCGGTACATTTACACTGGGGGAGAAAGCCCGAATTTAGGAGTTGCGATAGTACTGATATTTGATCCAGCAATTACTAAGTTGCCCATTGATGCCCATGGCCACATTCATTATTACTTATATACTCGCTATAAATAGGGAATTTATCCTCACATGTTGTAACCGGCAACGGTGCGCATAGTAAGATATGAAAGAAACTTCATTCCGCGCACGCTCAAACTGTGGAATGATCTCCCTGCTGTGGTTTTCCCAAGCGACTACAATATGGGGTTCTTCAAGAAGGGCATTAGAAGCTTTCTATAAGGTCGGCAATGCGAGTGTTACGCCCCTAGTGTTGCACACGTCCATAGGCCACGGTGACCGCCACCCATCAGGTGGGTCGTGTGCTTGTCTGCCACCTAAGGGCTATGAAAAACAAAAAGTAACGAGTGTAGTTCACATACCTGCTCTCTCTGTTAATTTATACATTAAATCTGCAAACTCTTGCCACACAATATCAATGAAAGTTTTATTTCCATACCAAACATCCATGGCACTTTTGGTAAGCCATTTATTAGGTCTATAGTCTCTTTGTACTTGCATCTTTTTGTTACCCTCTCTTATACTTGATCTGGAATCTGCTTCCAGAACAATAGTAATTATTGCAAATATAATGGTGAATTTGGTATTAAGCGACATGTTCTTAGAGATGTTTGACTGCCTTCTGACTTAGAATTATTGGTGTTGGATTATATAGGCCACTAAGAAATTGGTTATTTCCTGTTTATGATTACAAAACTACAAAGAGTTTACGCGTTTAGTTCCTGAATTTTTAGGAAGTTGAGTTGTGAAGTAGACGTTCTAACGGAAACAAAACAGAAGTGTAGTTTGTTGTGACCAATGGCATAAAATCGTACTCTTTCATGAGTCGTACTTAAATGGCATGTATATTGTTCTTAAGTTATAAAATGGTTTAAGTTGCTAAGCCGTATGAACAACATGTATTAAGTTTTAATTTTTGTTATTATTTGACCACTTGAGTTCGTTCATTTCGGGCTTTCCGAAAAAATAAATTCCTTCAATAACAATGCATTACGTAAAATCGTCTGATGATTTTTGGTTTTATTCCATTATTAAGAGCTACATCTTTGCAAAAAATTGACATCACACCGTTTCTGAGGTCGTCTGGTAGGTGTAAAAGATCGAGATTATTTTGTATGAAAATTAGTGTACAGGGATACTTTACTGGGGTGTGTGTTGGGTAACCTCCTCGAGTGTCGCTCCGATTCCGATCCCGCTGCAGTCCGGGGGGAACGGAATCGGAGCGGCCGGTACACCCTGGGCGGCGGTCAATGGCTTCCCCTTCACCCCTTCATAGGGTTGGTATTGATCGTCGGCCAATACCCAACGTGGCGGGAACACATCGCTCTCCGTACTCCTCTGCTTTCAGAGGAGACAGGATGAGCGATGCTGTTAGTGGTGAGATGGCCCAGGGTCAGCCGGGGTGCGAGGGATATGCTCTATGGGTAACCTTACACCCCGGCGTCTGAAGACCCGAGACGGCGTGCGGTTTTAGTCGGTGCAAGCCCGACATAACCGCCCCCGCTGGCCTGGCGGGGGGGTATCCGAAGGGATTTCCGCACGATAAAAAAAAAAAAAAAATAAAAAAAAAAAAAAAAAGGGATACTTTACTAAAGGAAATGAATATGACATAGATAAAATTAGAAATTGAATAGCTTAGCCGAGTAGTATGTGAAAAACGTATAGTGACGCATCAATCACTTGTGTTAAATGTTTCACGTCAAAAACTGCCTTTTATTTAATAAGTATAGGTAATAGACCTAGGTGGTATTCAGGATCTGAAGTTCGGGTAGAAAGCTGGTAATAAGAACTCTTTAACAATACAACAAATACCTATCCATATTTGGCTCATTAGTATATTATAAGAAGAATATAGAAGTCGCTATTTATTCGGTTAGTAAATTTCATGTCATGACTTGAACCTAGTGATCGAAAAACTAATCGCGATAAGAAGGTATCGGATAAGCGAATATATTTAATACAAAGTTTTCAATATTTATTTTGTAACTGCACTATATTAAATTTAATTACATATCACATTTAATATATTGGGATTATTGTACTGGGATCATTTGATCCTCACTGATAAGACCTATATCCAACAAACTTAACATTCTGATGATAGGACTCATTAATTGTTTTCATCGCCATTCCTCATAACGAGAATCTTGTGAATGCCGAAAAAGAAAAGCAAATAAAATATTTGGACTTGGCTCACAAAGTTATCGATATACGAGTATATTGTGGAATGTTGACTCAGCAATTATTGTACCGATAGTCAACACCTGAAGAATTTTAATTAGTTTCTGAAGAATCCTATATCATTAGAATTTTTATAAACTTTTTATATCACTTTTATCGTTTATTATCGCTCACTTAGTAATGTGCCCGGTAGATGGCAATAGGCTCGCCCCCTATTACACTGGGACCTAAACATAACTGACGAATCGTGGGTATGTAATACACCTCAGCCTAGCCCTTTGGGATACAGGCGTGAAGTTATGTTATATTATGTAAAGAGTTTATTACTACCTTTTAGTATATCTTTATTTTATTTTCTATAATATTATTAGTTCCTTAATTAATAATTAGTAATTATATAATTATTAATTAGCCTATAAAATAAATAATAATAATAAATATTCTACGACATTCTACACAGCGCTTTCTAGACCCAAGGTAAGCATAGTTTAACTAGCTTGTGTTATGAGTTCCAGAATGCGGATAAACATACTTATATACTTTTTTTTGTAAATACATACATATTATAACAATAAAATATATAAATAAACATAACTGGCGAATCGTGGGTATGTAATACACCTCAGCCTAGCCCTTTGGGATACAGGCGTGAAGTTATGTTATGTTATGTAAAGAGTTTATTACTACCTTTTAGTATATCTTTATTTTATTTTCTATAATATTATTAGTTCCTTAATTAATAATTAGTAATTATATAATTATTAATTAGCCTATAAAATAAATAATAATAATAAATATTCTACGACATTCTACACAGCGCTTTCTAGACCCAAGGTAAGCATAGTTTAACTAGCTTGTGTTATGAGTTCCAGAATGCGGATAAACATACTTATATACTTTTTTTTTGTAAATACATACATATTATACATAGAAAAATCTGGGTGTTTCTATGTATAATATGTATGTATTTACCAAAAAATGCAAATAGACATTATTAGATATTCATGCATACAAATATTTGCACTGAGCGGGAATCGAACCCGCACCCCTGTCGTAGCAGTCTAATTAATAATATAATATTTTTTTAACCTCCGACAAAAAACGTGATGTGTTATCTCTTTGTATCTTTGTATCGGTCTGTAGCATCATGTCTCGCAAATGGTAGAACCGAGTTTTTATGCAGTTTTTTTTATTTGAAAGACTTGATGGAGATGGTTATTAGCTATGAATTATGAAGATTTATTCAGGCGTTCAAGGAGCATCTTTCCTAGTTGACGATTTGAAATTTGGTATATAGTGGCATGGATAGTATTTCTATTACATGGTAACCTTGACCTGGTGTTGTAGTATCAAATGATAGTTCTGACAACATTTCAGAGTGCTTTTTCAGTCAGATATTTGACATAACCTAACCATTAGTGATAACTGATAAGTAGGTTACTTATTTAAATGTAGTTAAAAAATTAAATTGGAATTATATTTATTTACAAATTTCTCCATCTATCATACAGTTAAAGTTTCAAGTCGATACCATTTGTATTGTGATGGAGATATAAACAAATTATAAATAAAATCTCGAAATTAGCTTTGACCAATTTCTTGCAATTTTCGTACGGACGGTAGCATTCATTGAGGCATTTTATTTTGAGGTGATCAGTACTACTAGGGTAGTGACGGTTGCCTGTGGAACTTAGTATTGTGTTATCCCAGCACGCGTCTTGTTGTAACAACCACCGATCGGCATTCTTTAAAAGTGTTATTGCTAATATACGCCAATCTCAAATTTAGAACACGGCGGTCATATTCGAAAACTTTTGTAAGAAAGAAAGAAGAGTTTAATCAGCCAGCCTTAAAATAATTAATACATAAAGAAAACAATAACCTAGATAACAGCAATAGTAAATATCTCGATAGCGTTCCGAATAGGACTAGTGGGCCAATCTTCGTAATAAAAAGATGTTTATATTTCAGTTTCAAACTATGCTCGATCTCATATCGATCTCCCATTTGTCAAATAATGTATTCTCATAAAAAAAATTGTTGAAGATATTGAAGACTATGTTACGAGAACTTAGAAAACTTTAAAGGCAAAGGTGTTGTCACAACAAAATTTTGTTGAAAATATTGAAAATATTGTTACGAGAACACCTTTTTTGACATTTGGGAGATCGACATGAGATAGAGACTAGATTGAGACTGAACTTTGAACATCTTTTTATTACGAGAATTGTCCCTCTGGTTCTGCATAACACCAGTCTGGTGCGTAGCGTTGATTTTCAACCAGGCCCAAGGTAATAGTCATGGTGATACCAAAACTTCTTGCAATGTTAGCATGGAATGCTATATAGAATACAAATCTCATGCATGGTACTCCATAGCCTAAACCCCTAATTTCTACTACTAACTTCCATACTGTTCCCATTGTTGATTATTATCCACCATAATCAAGTCAACTAACTGAGATTTGTGTTAAAACTTCAATATCTATGTTACAATACAGATGTTTTGCGTTACTGGGATTGATACTACATTTTTTCTTCAATTTAACATTAGGGTTGTTCCGTATTCATCCCACTAAAATTCATTCCATTCATAAAAGGTGTGTAGTATTAGTTGTTAAGAAAATTACGAGCATTTTACAAACGTTAACAGTATTTATTACGAGTATCGTTAAATCCTACAGTTGTAAAGCATTTTGGCTTAAGTGGCGTACTAAATAATTTTAAGTATTTACAAAATTTAGAACTTACATAACGGACTAGAACTTATACAGTATTACTTATACCTACTTCATAGTTATAAAGTTTAAAATTTAATTACTAATCAAAATACATTATGTGTGTTTCATTACTTCTTCTTTTTGTAAGGTCTTCCATGATAATTTCATCTTCAAAAGGATATGTTGTATTTTTGTGAATCTCACTTGCGTTATAGTCTCCAAGTGTAACCGAACGATCTGAAACCATTAATACTATTTGAATTCTTCGTTTTTACTTACATTTGAAAAATACATACATTCTGTGAAACTTTCTTACTATGTGATATTTATACATATTTATTTGGATAAAAAATCAAATATAGATGACGACGCGTGTACTTTACTTACCTGGCCTGTCTGTCAATTTATACATTAAATCAGAAAACTCTTGCCAGATAACATCGATGAATGTTTTATTTCCATACCAAATATCCATAGCACTTTTGGTAATCCATTTATTTGGTCTGTAGTCTCTAGTTGGTTTCACCTGTGTATTACCCTCTCTTATGTGACCTCTGGAATCTGCTTCCAATATAATAGTTATAAGTGAAAGCATAACGAAAAATATGGTATTAAGTGACATGTTACAAGATACGTTTCACTGCTTTCTGACTTAGAATTTAATGGCTTTGGTTTATATAGCTCACTGATGAATTGACTTGTTCCTGTTTAGACTTAGGAAACTACAAACAGTTTACTAGTTTAGTTCCTCAATTATTAGGAAGTCAAGTAGAATTCAGAATTTGTATTTAGATACTTTGGAAATAAAACAAACATGTCATGTGAACAACCGGGGATGAGTTTGCTCCTAATAAGAATATAAATTTAATATGCTGTAATAACGCGTTTGTTTTTTGATTCACTCATTTTATACAAAGTAATCTGTTTAATTCCATAATGTATTGCATTCATTTAATATAAAATTACCTGTACTTATCATTTTTAGAAATGGTGTGGATATCAAAATCTTAAACATTTAAAGTTAAGATTGTGTCCGTGTCTAGCAATACTAAATGTCAACTTTAAATATTGGCATACAACGAAGTAATAATAAATAAATAATACCTTTTTTTTTTTTTTTTTTTTTTTTTTTTATCGTGCGGAAATCCCTTCGGATACCCCCCCGCCGGCCAGCGGGGGCGGTTATGTCGGGCTTGCACCGACTAAAACCGCACGCCGTCTCGGGTCTTCAGACGCCGGGGTGTAAGGTTACCCATAGAGCATATCCCTCGCACCCCGGCTGACCCTGGGCCATCTCACCACTAACAGCATCGCTCATCCTGATACCTTCTGGCCACCCTTCCAATTGACGTCGATAGGGAGGAATTCTTTGACGCCTAAAACTGTAGGTTTGTATATTTATTTTGTAGTATTCTAAAATTTATTCAAATTTTTGTAATATTTTTATTGTGCCTTTTTTTTTTCGTGCGGAAATCCCTTCGGATACTCCCCCCACCGGCTAGCGGGGGTGGTTATGTTGGGCTTGAACCGAACCAACTCCAACCACATGCCGTCTCGGGTCTACAGACGCCGTAAGTAAGGCTGGCCATAGAGCATAGTAACTTTTTGGGTTCTGTACAATTTTTTTTCGTGCGGAAATCCCCTTGGATATCCCCCCGCCGGCCAGCGGGGGCGGTTATGTCGGGCTTGAACCGACTTAAACCACAAGCCGTCTCGGGTCGACAGACGCCGGGGTGTAAGGTTGCCTATAGAACATATCCCTCGCACCCCGACTGACCCTGGGCCATCTCCGGTTTCGAGATGGCCCCCTCGGGTTTGGGAACCACGGTGTCTCCGTCTTGCCCCGGTTTGGGGGAGGGGCGCTTGTCGCCCCACCGTCCTGGCCTGCTTCTGCTGGGGTGACAGGCAGCCTCACCTGCCCATATAAATTTTCTTAACCCGGCGTCATTACAACAACGTCATTAGGACTATTTGTAAAAAAGTTCCTGGTGTTTTTCTATTATAATTTGAAAGAACTCATATTTGACCTTCGATATAGGTAAGTTTTGTATGAGAATAATTTTATTTTATTTTGATAAAAATGATTTAGAAAACAGTTCCTTTTTTAGGGTTCCGTTGCCAAATGGCAAAAAACGAAACCCTTATAGATTCGTCATGTCTGTCTGTCTGTCCGTCCGTATGTCACAGCCACTTTTTTCCGAAACTATAAGAACTATGCTGTTGAAACTTGGTAAGTAGATGTATTCTGTGAACCGCATTAAGATTTTCATAAAAAAATTAAAAAAATACTAAAAAAAATTGGGGGTTCCTCATACTTAGAACTGAAACTCAGATTTTTTTTTTCATCAAACCTAATGGTGTGTGGTATCGATGGATAGGTCTTCAAAATGATATTGAGGTGTCTAATATCATTTTTTTCTAAACTGAATTGTTTGCAATAGAGACAATTCCAAAGTGGTAAAGTAGGTGTCCCCCCTCCTCCTCTGTAACTTCTAAAATAATGGAATGATAAAACTAAAAAAATATATATTATGTACATTACCATGTAAACTTCCACCAAAATTGGTTTGAACGAGATCTATTAAGTAGTTTCTTTAATACGTCATATATCGTAAAACACAATTTACCTTTCATTCAATCAACTCAATTTTTTTTTTTTTTTTTGTATTTAGGACACGTCAATTTGACTTCACCTCGCCTGATGGTAAGCTGAAGGTAAAGTCTAAGAAAGAGGGTCACCATTACATACACATACCATGTTAACAATGGTGGCACTCAGCTTGACGGTCTCATCAGAAGAGGATTGTCGTCGCAGCACCGCGTGACACCCACCGGTCCCACTAGTGCTGCGACCACAATCCCCCTGCCCGGCTATGCACTTGCTGACCCCTGAACGCAATCAAACCGAAATTTGATTACTATGGAGGGCTTTTCACAATCGTGCACGATAGTACCAACCCGGTCGAATTTTGTGACAAATTTGTGTCATCAAATTTCTACCACCAGAATATATTAAAAAAAAAACATTATTATGTTACTTTGCTGCTACGGAACCTTTCATGGGCGAGACCGACTCGCACTTGGCTGCTTTTTTTTTGTTACATACTAACATCAACACTGTCTAGGGAAATTTAAACTTTATAGATGTACATAATTAAAACAAATATGAAATTCTAGATTTGATATATTTTTAATTACATCCATTAATGTTAAATATTTCTAGACAGTGTTGATATGTGTAGTTAATGGTCTTTATAAAGAATAGAAATTAAAATTATTTTATTGAAACAATGTTGTGTTGTTATAGCTATCTTCACAAGAAGACACTTTTTCAAATTATAAAAGAATATTACAGTTAAACATGTTTTTTTTAATACTAGGTGAAATTTTAAGGGGGTGGGGGGGGGGGGGTAAAATGACTCAGTTCTACGCCCATGTAACAATTTTCTACCACAGTGACGCCGGTTTAAATAAACGTTAAATAATTAATAATATTCTAGGACATTCTACACAGCGCTATCTATACCCAATGTAAGCATGGTTTAATTAGCCAGTGGTATGAGTTCTAGAATACGATTACACATAGTTATAATAGTAAAATAGGTATAACGGGTTGACAGAGCAGTCTGCCTCAGATATCAATATATCCGAGTCAGACGCTATTGCCTTAACCTTCATAGCTATTTATTTATAACTACATGTATAATATGTATGTATTTACAAAAAAAAGGTATATAAGTATGTTTATCCGCATTCTGGAACCCATAACACAAGCTAGGTAAACTATGCTTACCTTGGGTCTAGAAAGCGCTGTGTAGAATGTCGTAGAATATTTATTATTATTATTATTATTACCCAGAAATAGGTAGAAATGGATCCATTCATTCATTATGACCATCGGGACATAACAGTTTGTAATACCTTTACTATGAAAATAATATAATAAAACTTCACGCCTGCATTTCCGAAGGGGTAGGCAGAGGTGTATTATACACCCACGATTCGCCAGTCATGTTAAGGTCCCAATGTAATAGGGGGCGAGTCTATGGCAATAGACTCGCCCACTATAGGCATATATATTATCGGGCACATTATTAAGCGAGTGATAATTAACATTATCAAGTTATATTATTAACAAGGTGCCTATATTATATATACAACTATTATTCATCAAGAAAGGTGTTTTCAAATTTGATTATTTACTTAAGTGATGCAAACAAAACATAACAATATGCACAATATGACATCAAAAAAAATCTAGTAACCATTATGCTGAGTAAAACTATACTTTAAATCTAAACGTCATAATGACTATAATAATCAATCTATAGATTTGTTCTGAAAATAATAATATCTCAAAATTGTAAAATCAAAGCAAATCAAATTGTCTATAACTGTCTATACAAAATAAATGAACATGAAAATTCAAATACAAAAAACCGGCCAAGTGCGAGTCGGACTCGCCTATGAAGGGTTCCGTAGCAGCAAGTAAAATTTTTATATTTTAATTGACTGAATGAAAGGTTAACTGCGGTTTACGATTTATGACGTATTAAAAAAACGACATACCAGATCTGGTTCAAACCAATTTTCGGTGGAAGTTTACATGGTAATGTACATCATATATTTTTTTTAGTTTTATTATTCTCTTATTTTAGAAGTTACAGGGGAGGGGGGACATTTTACCACTTTGGAAGTGTCTTTCGCGCAAACTATTCAGTTTAGAAGAAAATATTAGAAAATATTAAATTTAGAAAACATTAGAAAACTCAACATCATTTTTGAAGACCTATCCATAGACCCCATGCGTATAGGTTTCATGAAAAAACAATTTTTGAGTTTCAGTTCTAAATAAGGGGAACAACAAATTTTATTTTTTATTTTTGTGTGAATATCTAAATGCGGTCCATAGAATTCATCTACTTACCAAGTTTCAATAGCATAGTTCCGATAGTTTCGGAAAAAAGTGGCTGTGACATACGGCCGGAAAGACAGACAGACATGACGAATCTATAAGGGTTATCTTTCTTGCCATTTGGCAACGGAACCCTAAAAATAAGAATAAATTAAAAGCAGCTAATAGTTTTTCACGGAGAGATCTACTACAGTTCTATACATTTACATAAACATAACATAACTTCACGCCTGTATCCCCGAACGGGTAGGCAGAGGCGTATTACACACCACCGATTCGCCAGTTAAATATAGACATAACTAAAAATTAATTAAAGATGATGTTACCGTCTGTTCAAAAAAAATGCAAACAACATATTAGATAACGCATCAAATATGGAAGACAATATCTCTTAGCTGAAATATTCGGTGTAACTGAAGTATTTTTGTCTATTAAGCTCATTAAGGACACTCTTTTTGCACGAAAAAATCCATCTCATCAAAACCTGAATTGCAAAACACAGGCAAGTTTTGCAAATACTGCATAAATTTGATTGGAAGCAAAGAAGAGAAAAACTACCGAAACATTAATCAGATTCTGGTTCAGAAATGCATTACTAGCGTGAAACTTTGCAAGGTTCTTGTTATTGTCGAAGGCTGACTTTGTATACTATATGTAACAAATCTTTTACTGACTTAAGAAACTGATATTTTCTACTGAAATATTTATGAACCTCTTACTGTCTTTCAATATAAAATAGATCCGATTGTTTCAAATGACATAGATTAGAATAGAGGCGTGAGTTTATGTTATGTTATGTTATGTTATGTTATGTTATGTTAGAATAGATTTTTTTATATGTATATTTATATAATATAAAAAAATCTTTCCGATCTAAATCTTTTGAAAAAGTAAGCATACAAAATGCTTAAAAATTTAATTGAAATATATATATTTCATATAAAAAAATATATATATATTTCATATTCTAATAGGTAAAAGGTTAGAGAGCTGATCAAAGACTTGGCCGTCACACTACCGTATACATTCCCTGTTCTAGCGACTCACTTGAGAGACTGTGTTCGAATAGAGCTTATTATGAGCACTGCAATTAGTTCAAAATGTAGACGTCTCGTTGATGGTATGCAGTAAAATGATAATTCTGCTGATAGACTCATACTTTACGACCCTATGATTCAAAGGTAGTTTTCGGAATACTAGTAATTTCAGTTAGGTAATAGTACTCTTGAAAAAAATCTTATATCTTGTGAAGAATTAATTTTAGTTACCGATTTGCCATCTTTGAAAAAATCCAAAATTATAATGTTGACATAGCAAAATATTTCAATAAGTTTATGCATTGGTTTGGGTTCAGAACATATATATCATATCTATATAGAGACCGATATTCTTAGCAATCCATGGATTCTCCGTGCCGGTGCCGGGTCCATCGCGTTGCTGAGTTGGGAACTCGGGACAGTGCCTGGGACTTGCGACCCAAGTGTAGGTTTAGAAGGGGCCCCTTTTGTTGATGTACATCAACACTCACCTTCACTACCCAAGTTCCCCTCCCTGCCTAACCAAATTTGATACGAACCTACTAGTGCCGCTTTAGACATTCGTCCTAGTAATGAGCTTATTGTAGCTCTCTATAGGCCTAGATCTTTAAGTAGGTTATAGAGAGATTTTTCTGGTATACCTCTCGCTCCCACTTCCACTGCATACAAATTAACCACGTAACCGTTTTTGATTAATTCGTTTGTGAGATCATAGTATTTATTTTTCTTTATTGTGTGGTCCTTCGGTATATTTGTTTCCCACGGTACAGTAAGTTCCACAAGAACCACATGTTTTAACCTCTTAGAATAAAGGAATATGTCAGGTCTAGATGACGAAACCCCAACATCCTCCGGAATTTTATAGTGCTTTTCATACGTGTCGATTAGGAGAGTCCAATCTGGGGCAGTATCTAAGATTGAATAAGGTTTGTTCCTGGATGTTATGGATGAACCTTCAGACACAAAGTTGATATGACGTCTGTTAGTAGTCAATCCTTTTTGGGCTCTAGCTACTGCCAGACTCATTGCTTCACGTATGATGATAAGCACCTTATCGTGGCGGCGTGAGTATTGGCCTCTATCGAGAAGCACCCTTCATCCTACTAATATGTGTCTAGCCGTCCCTATTACCTCACCACAAGTATAACATTGTTTTTCTGTGGCCTTCCCCCACCTTACCAGATTACTCTGGTCTGGGAGGGTCATCTGAAAGGCGTTAAGATAGAATTTTAAGGCGTTAAGATAGAATTTTAATATATATTTCTTATAAATATACCTATATATGTTCGTTTTTACACACAATAATAATACGCTTTGTTTGTTGCCGAAAGCTTGTTTTGACGCCATATATCGTTTCCTTAGATGAAGTTGTCGATACGTTTATAAATGACCTAAATAAGATAGATCAGCTACCACTAAACAATATCAAAAAAGCTTGGATATATGACAACTACTTAACATCACGTCTGACTTGGCCTTTTCTGGTGTAGAATTCGGTAAAACCTTACTGGCGAAAATAGATGCAACTGTCATAAAATCGCTAAAATCGTGGCTTGGACTAGCGCACTCTGCTGATTCCTCTGCTCTATTTAGGGAGAAAATAATTTTGGGATGAAACTTAAGAAACCATCGGAGCTCTATAAACATCTTAGAGTTACCAAAGCCCACATCTTAGGTAAATCCAAAGATGTCACAATCAGGGCACTCCCGAAAGATAATAACGCGTCCGAGCTTGAATCTAGACTCCTAAGTCTAGATTCAAGCTCGGACAGATTCTCTCAATCGTAAGATTGAGAGATTGGAATAGGTTCCATAAACGATTTATGATAGGGGCCCAGTCGAACAGAGTGGGGTTGGGAGTACGAGAGCCAAAAAAGGACCAGGATATACTTAAGTCCTTTCTAAAACAAGACGAAAATGATTAATATCGAGTGCACGCGATGAATTTGGAAATCCAAAACGAATGGTTTACAATGGGAGAGTTCTGCATACCGATGGCCTTAAAGTGGCGCATCTTTATCTATGACTGGTCGCCGGCCCTGTTAAAATTTTATCTTAACGCCTTTCAGATGACCCTCCCAGACCAGAGTAATCTGATAAGGTGGGGGAAGGCCACAGAAAAACAATGTTATACTTGTGGTGAGGCAATAGGGACGGCTAGACACATATTAGTAGAATGTAGGGTGCTTCTCGATAGAGGCCATTACTCACGCCGCCACGATAAGGTGCTTATCATCATACGTGAAGCAATGAGTCTGGCAGTAGCTAGAGCCCAAAAAGGATTGACTACTAACAGACGTCATATCAAATTTGTGTCTGAAGGTTCATCCATAACATCCAGAAACAAACCTTATTCAATCTTAGAAACTGCCCCAAATTGGACTCTCCTAATCGACACGTATGAAAAACACTATAAAATGCCGGAGGATGTTGGGGTTTCGTCATCTAGACCTGACATATTCCTATATTCTAAGAGGTTAAAACATGTGGTTCTTGTGGAACTTACTGTACCGTGGGAAACAAATATACCGAAGGACCACACAATAAAGAAAAATAAATACTACGATCTCACAAACGAATTAATCAAAAACGGTTACGTGGTTAATTTGTATGCAGTGGAAGTGGGAGCGAGAGGTATACCAGCAAAATCTCTCTATAACCTACTTAAAGATCTAGGCCTATCGAGAGCTACAATAAGCTCATTACTAGGACGAATGTCTAAAGCGACACTAGTAGGTTCGTATCAAATTTGGTTAGGCAGGGAGGGGAACTTGGGTAGTGAAGGTGAGTGTTGATGTACATCAACAAAAGGGGCCCCTTCTAAACCTACACTTGGGTCGCAAGTCCCAGGCACTGTCCCGAGTTCCCAACTCAGCAACGCGATGGACCCGGCACCCGCACGGAGAATCCATGGATTGCTAAGAATATCGGTCGGTATATGCTAAAGTTATTGCTATATACCCTTTTTACAAAAATGCCAATTAAAATTTATTATCAGAACGTTCGTGGCCTACGGACTAAACCGACAAACTTTCTAAGAAATGTATTATTAAACCAGTACGATGTGATAGGCATAAGTGAGTCGTGGTTTAACGATGACTTTGGAAGTAATGAGTTGTTTGATGATCGTTATATTGTTTGGAGGCGGGACCGAGATTACTTGAGGAGAAATCAGAAGCTGGGTGGCGGTGTTATCATTGCTGTTCGACACGAATTCGCCTCGGAGGAGCGTGATATCTGGTCTTCATCCGCTGAAGATATGTGGGTAACAATCACCCTCAACCGCTCTAGACCTAAAGGAATATGTAGGCTGCACACCTGTACAATGTATATTTGTAAACAGAATCAAGGGAACTCATTTACTACCCAACTGACTGCTTTTTATAATAAATTATTAGACATTATACTAAATAATATAACCGACACTTTCATAATTCTAGGAGACTTCAATTTAAATAACTTAACATGGCACTTATCTGAAATTTCATACCATCTAAACTTGTAAAATCTGTAACTAAATATCCCCCTTGGTATAAAAACCCTCTAATCAAAATTTTAAAAGATAAATTTAAACACCATACTAAGTATAAGAGGTACGACAACTTATCGGACCACGAATCTTTCTTAATATTGCGGGATCATGCCAAGGAATTAGAAAAGCAAATGTACGATGATTATATTGAAACTATCGAAAATAATATTACCAAATCTCCGAAAGCCTTTTGGTCCTATTTGAAAAATAAGCAAATGTCATGTAATACTTACCCATCAACCATGAAATATGGAACGTATTCATCTAGTAAAGGGGAAGATATCTGCAACCTGTTTAATGACTTTTTGAATTGTAATTTCCTGGCAAGTATTGACTCTATTGAGATCGAGTCCAATAACGATTTGTATTGTCGGCACCAGGACACCTCTGCGGATATCAGTTGTGTAGTGGTCCATGAGACTGAAGTTCTCAAATTTCTAAAGGCAATTGATTTAAACAAACTGCTGGTCCCGACGGTATTCCTGCCATCCTCATATTTAGTTGTGCTCATAGCTTGTCTCTGCCTGTGACAATATTATACCAGCGATCACTTGATGAAGGTGTGATGCCACAAATCTGGAAGGCAGCATTCATTACGCCCTTACACAAGAAAGGCTCTAGAGACATTATAGAAAACTACAGGCCTATATCTAAACTCTGCCTTTTTGCTAAGACTCTCGAGAAACTGGTTTACCCCTCAATCTATCATGGCATCAAAGTCTTTAAGCGACGCTCAACATGGCTTTTTGAAGAATAGGTCCATCGTATCTAACCTGCTTACTTGTTCTGACTATCTAACACGCATTATGTCTGTCAAGTCGATGTGGTTTATACGGACTACAGTAAGGCGTTTGATAGAATACATCATTTTACCCTTTTACAAAAGCTACAGCGCATAGGTATTAGGGGAAACTACCGCCGGTGGGTCCGATTCCGTAGGAGGCGTCGCCGCCCCGCAGATGCGGAGGCCCGAGAGGCGGAGTTGTACGAGGGATACAGGGAGGCCAGAGGTGCCCTCCGGGCATAGATAAGGCGGGCCAAAAAGGCGGCCCGCTGCGAACTGCTGGAGACGCTGGAGCGGGACCCTTGGGGGCGGCCCTACCTAATGGTAAGGGAAAACTGCGCCCCAAGGCCCCGTCGTTGACCCAGTGTCTCCAGCCGGAGCTGCTCGGAGGAGTTGTTAGCTCCCTGTTCCCAGCGCGGGCGGTGGAACATGTTCCACCGCAGATGACTCCGCCTCGGTCGCCAATGGTGCCCGACGTGAATGACGACGACGTGCCCGAGGTCACTTAGGTAGAACTAGAGCTGGCGGTGAGAAGGCTGAGAGCCAAACGCACCGCCCCGGTACAAGACGGCATTCCAGGCCGAGCGTGGGTCCTAACTCTAGTCGACGACGCTCTCGAGCCCCGACTTAGAGGGCTTCTCAGCGCATGTTTGGAGCGGGGCCAGTTTCCGAAATTGTGGAAGACGAGGAAACTGGTCCTCATCCGAAAGGAGGGGCGCCCGGCGGACTCGCCGTCCGCCTACCGGCCCATAGTGTTGCTCGACGAGGTGTGCAAGCTCTTTGAAAGAGTAATTGCGAAGCGCCTCATCGAGCACCTCTCAAGAGTGGGGCCGGACCTAGTGGATGGCCAATATGGCTTCCGCCAGAGGCGCTCCACCGTGGATGCCATCATGCGCGTGAGGGCTCTGGCGGATGATGCAGTAGCCCGGGGTGAGGTGATGTTGGCGGTGTCTCGGCCGGAGTGAGATGTCGTGCGGTGTTCCGCAGGGATCGGTCCTGGGGCTGCTCCTGTGGAACATCGGATACGACTGGGTGCTTCGCGGTGAGCTCGCAGACGGTGCCGCCGTCACGTGCTACGCGGACGATACGCGTGCGGGGCGACGTACCGCGAAGCGACCCTGGAGGCCACGACCGCGGTTGCCCAAGTCGTGGAGTGGATCCGGCGGCTGGGTCTCGAGGTGGCTCTGCATAAAACCGAGGCCCAGTTCTTTCATGGGCCTCGGAGCAAACCACCTGAGGGATCCAGTCTCATCGGCATCAAGCCCCAAATGAATTGTTTGGGGCTCGTGTTTGACGGCCGATGGGACTTCGGAGAGCACATCCGAAGTGTGGCCCCCAAACTGAAGGGCACAGCTCTCGTTCTGGCACGGCTGCTGCCCAACATGAGGGGGCCCGATTACTCCTGCAGGAGACTCTACGCGGGGATCGTGCTGTCCATGGCCCTGTATGGGTGCCCAATATGGGCGGAGGCCCTGAAGGCCGGAAGTGTGCGGATGCTGAGCGCTCCGCAGCGGGTGATGGCCATCAGGGTCATCCGCGGGTACCGCACGATCTCCTTCGAGGCGGCGAGTCTCCTTGCCGGAACTCCGCCATGGGACCTGGAGGCGAGAGCCCTTTCGTAACTGTACCAGTGGCGAAAGGAGGCGCGGGAGCAGGGACGGAACCCGAGCCTCGAGAAATCGAGGCCGTGCAGTCCCAGCTCCGCCAGGCCATTGTGGTGGAGTGGAAGGAACGACTTGGGCGACCAAGCGCGGGGCTTCAGGGGAGGTTCAGAACTCTCCCGGCCCGCCGAGCCCGCAACATGCTCGCCGCGCGTCGCAGGCGACTCAGGCGCCGGAGGTCGCTAAACGACCTCCGTCCTCCATGAGCACAGGCCTGGGGGCGGCAGGTGAGGCCGCCTGTCACCCCAGCAGAAGCAGGCCGGGACGGTGGGTTGACTAGCACCCCTCCCCCAAACCGGGGCAAGACGGGGACACCGTGGTTTTCAAACCCGAGGGGGCCATCTCGAAACCGGAGATGGCCTAGGTTCAGTCGGGGTGCGAGGGATATGCTCTATGGCCAACCTTACACCCCGGCGTCTGAAGACCCGAAACGGCGTGCGGTTTTAGTCGGTTCAAGTCCGACATAACCGCCCCCGCTGGCCGGCGGGGGGGTATCCGAAGGGATTTCCGCACGAAAAAAAAAAAGGTATTAGGGGAAACTTATTCAGATGGTTCAAATCATATATTGAAAACTGCTGTTAGACAGTAGTGCTGAATGGGTATACCTCTATAGTTTCACAGATACCATCTGGAATACCGCAGGGATCCCTTTTGGGTCCTTTGTTATTTGTTATATTAATAAATAATACTTTATGCGGATGATATGAAAATACTATGCCCGATATCAGAAACTGATATTGTTTATTGTTTAGGTATTATAGTGATTGTTTAGGTCTCCAGTAGGATCTAGATCGACTTCAAAGATACTGTCTCCTTAACAAGCTAGAACTTAACGTCTCAAAGTGTTGCATAAGTACCTATACTCGTAAACCTAATCCCATTTCCTTCACCTTTCAATATGAGCTCCAAAATACTATTTTAACAAGAGTAAGTGTTGTTAGGGACCTGGGTATAACTCATGATGCACATGTTGATAACACGGTTAAGAAGGCTTCTAGAGCACTTGGTTTTATACTAAGGTTCTCGAAAGATTTCAAAAATGTAAAATCCTTCAAAATTGTATACTGCGCGTTTTTACGCAGTCATTTGGATGCCTCACAAGTATGGAACCCAGTATATAACGTATACATTGATAGGATTGAGCGTATTCAGAAGCAGTTTCTGCGTTTCCTGCAATATAAAACACGAAGATATACCTCGAACTACATTGTACGGTGTAGGAGGTTTCATATACTACCCTTATATGAACGACGACGCATCGCAGATATTTTGTATCTATTTAAGATTGAGACTGGGGCCGACGGCCCCAGTCTCATTGTCCCGAGTTGTTAGGAGAGCTTTATAGCGCGCTCCAGACTGCTACGTCATCCTAGCCTACTCCATGTCCCCCTCGATAAATGTATATACAGACAAAACTCATTTTTGATACGGGTGAGCAGATGTTTCAACACATTATGTCGTGAACTAGACTTGGATCTGTTTCACACTAACATTTCGCGTTTAAGAGACGATTTAGCGGGACAGTTCTTTGACGAGGATTAACTGTTTGCGGTGGTTTTAATTTTAAATTTTAGTTTTCGGAGATATTTTGTTTATCGACTGTTTTTTTCTTTTTTTCTTATATAAATTAAAATTTATTCGTGAAAACCTGTATATAGCCTTCAGCTATATATTATTTGCGACTATGAATTCTATTAGCTGTAAGTTTTCCGAAAAAATAAAAATAAAATAAAATAATAAAATAAAACTTTTTTATTCATATTTTTCTATTCCCTGCAGTCTGCCGTTCATTCCTTTTTGTTTGATAGAAACCCTGAAAAACAATATTATTTATAAATTTTAATGGAACATTATTTTTATAAAATGTATGAAAATAATATTTAACTTATAAAATTAAAGCGATCATGGATAGGTATATACATACCTTAATAGGTATGTATATACCTATCCATGATCCATGATATACACTCCAAACTTTGTGCTGTGCCCGACAGGGCATAATGTAACCATAATTGTAACCTAATTTTAATATAATAACTGTATAACATTATGGAATGCAATACAGGTATTGAGTATTGAGTATACCTTAGGATTGCCTGACGTTTCGAACGGTATGTATATACCTGTACATGATCGCGTTAATTCCTGCTAACATTATTGTTTAACATGAAACACGAAAGTTTAAAAATTACTGTATGATATAAGATTTGTGGTCCTGGGTGTACAATCTTAAAATATTCATTATGCAAGTTTTTTCTTTCTGAGAAATATATATATGTATATTCTTTTCTTTATGGCATAGCAATTTTAAATTTTTGATTTTGAAAAAACTGCTGTGAGATTCAAAAACCACTAGGGACATGGTTGTATTATAAAACTATGCAGTCCTGTTAAAAATACTACAAAAATAGTCATTTCATTAGATTCCTGTACAATAATTTGTTGTAATTTTTATGTCAAATTAACCTGAATAAATATTCTACGACATTCTACACAGCGCTTTCTAGACCCAAAGTAAGCATAGTTTAACTTGCTTGTGTTATGGGTTCTAGAACGCGGATAAACATACGTATATACTTTTTTTTTGTAAATACATACATATTATACATAGAAACACCCAGACCAATGCAAATAGACATATTCATGCATACAAATATTTGCACTGAGTGGGAATCGAACCCGCGCCCCCTGTCGTAGCAGTCGAATGCACTACCGCTACGCCACAGAGGCCGTCAATATGAATAATATTTTAGAAACACATTTGCTGCAGCAGAATAGGGTGTTGGTTAATTATTTTTAAAAGTTTTTATTCTAGCGTTAAATGTTTTCAAAACAAATAAAATAATAGTATTTAAAGAGTGTTTATACACTTTTTTACAAATAAACTCACCTGGCAATCGCGTTTTGACTTCTACGATTCTATCCATTGCCCTCGACCCTACATTCCACAATTCCCCTGCGATGAGACCCATCATAGTTTTATTCGAATTGATAAAATCCATTGCCCTCCCCACAAAATGATCACTGGTGGTAAATTGTTCGTTCTCGAGGGTTTTTAGTTGTGCCTTAAGATCGGGTAAAGTTTTAAAAGAATATGTTCTATTATCTTGTAGAATTGAAAACATAAGTATTATGAGGAATACTGCTACGTGTACTGACATTGTGGTGAGTGATAATTGAATGAACTCGCTTTCTTTCTGGCTTGTATTCGTTTGATTTCTTAGTACCAAGTAAGGAGTGGGTTAGAATGACAGTTTTAACTTAAGTTATTTTTTTAAACATGTCATAATGTACGATGATAGTTTACTCAAATAAGATATTTAAAACATAACTAATGACGCATAAACACATGAATATGTTATAAGGTGAGCCTTACAACAAATATCATTACTTATACCTTTTTTTTTTTTTTTTTTTTTTTTTTTTTTTTTATCGTGCGGAAATCCCTTCGGATACCCCCCCGCGTGCCAGCGGGGGCGGTTATGTGATGTCTTTTATGTTCTAAACTCTTAAAGTAAATAAAATAATATTAATTACTTTCAGAGTACCATAGGAGGATCACCGTTTCTGGTAGGACCAGACCATGCTGCTCTCGCCTGTCCCTGAAAAGAGGGCAGATCAAAAAACCGACCAAGTGCGAGTCGGACTCGCCCATGAAGGATTCCGTAGCAGCAAGTAACTGCCAGGAGACTCGACGAGTTCCTGCCACCGGAACAGGCTGGGTACCGCGGAGGATATGGCACCACAGACCACATTTACACAGTGAGGCAGATTATGCAGAAGACCGAAGAGTAAAATCAGCCCCTGTGTCTCGCTTTTGTGGACTATGAAAAGGCCTTTGACTCCGTCGATACTTGTGCTGTTTTGGAATCCTTACAGCGATGCCAAGTAGACTATCGTTATGTCGAGGTGCTGAGATGCCTTTACGAAGCCGCCACTATGAGTGTCCAAGTACAGGGTCAGCAGTCTAAACCCATCCAATTGCGCAGAGGAGCGAGACAGGGGGATGTCATATCCCCAAAACTGTTCACGAGCGCATTGGAAGATATGTTTAAGATGCTGGACTAAAAAGGTAAGGGCA
The DNA here is from genome assembly GCA_946251805.1 of Cybosia mesomella. Taxonomy (NCBI): domain Eukaryota; kingdom Metazoa; phylum Arthropoda; class Insecta; order Lepidoptera; family Erebidae; genus Cybosia; species Cybosia mesomella. Next base: position 34,716,649 of record OX276392.1, on the reverse strand, counting down.
TAAACTTAAACGGCGACTACATCTCACACCTGCAATTCGCTGATGACATAGTCTTAATGGCGGAGTCGCTAGAGGAGCTAACCCGGATGCTGGACGGCCTAGCTTCAGCCTCGCGAGGCATCGGTCTTGGCATGAATTTTAAAAAACCAAAATCATTATCAATGCCCACATTGATCCAGGACCGGTCATCGTGTTTTTGAGTACACTTACCTGGGGCAGATTGTGCAGTTGGCTCCAGTTAGGCTGGGCAGCGTTTGGGAAACTACGTGGAGTCTTCTCGTCATCCATACCGCAGTGTTTGAAAACGAAAGTTTTCAATCAGTGCATCCTTCCCGTTATGACCTACGGAGCTGAGACGTGGACACTCACAGTAGGGCTGGTCCACCAGTTCAAAGTCGCTCAGCGAGCTATGGAAAGAGCTATGCTCGGAGTTTCTCTGAAGGATAGGATTCGTAACGAATACATCAGACAAAGAACCAAGGTTATCGACATAGCTCAAAGAATACGGACATGACGTGACATACGGACGGACAGACAGACAGACATGACGAATCTATAAGGGTTCCGTTATTTGCCATTTGGCTATATACCCTAAAAAGTACTAGCTGTAAGACACGATCTGCATGTTATTGGTCTCACTACCAGGGACGAAGATCGTGTGAAGTGAAGGAGACAGGGAGAAAGAAAGCTGACCCCGGGCTCCAAAGTGGAAGCCTTGGACGCAACTGGTATTAAACGCTGGGATGATGAAGATGTCCTAATACGAAGGTATTATAAAAGATTGAAATTTCATTTTTTTTCGTGCGGATATCCCCTCGGATACACCCCCGCCGGCCAGCGTGGGCGGTTATATCGGGCTTCAACCGACTAAAACCGTACGCCGTCTCGGGTCTACAGGCGGTGTAAGGTTGCCCATAAAGCATATCCCTCGCACCTCAACTGACCCTGGGCCATCTCCGGTTTCGACATGAACAATTATAGCCTTATTTTTCAAATTTATAAATTGAATGACTCGTTATATTGCTAAAGTTAACACTTTAACACTTTTAGATACGTTATCGTTTATAAAATTGTAAATTAGATGTGTCTGTACTTTGGAAATATTACAGTAGAGGGACAGGAAAATAGGAAAAGAAAGAAGGGAGATGAGCAGTGACCACGGTTTGTACGAGTACCGGGCACTTGTGCAAATCATAGTAAATAAGAGACCGATATTCTTAGCAATCCATGGATTCTCCGTGCGGGTCCATCGCGTTGCTGAGTTGGGAACTCGGGACAGTGCTTGGGATCTGCGACCCAAGTGTAGGTTTAGAAGGGGCCCCTTTTGTTGATGTACATCAACACTCACCTTCACTACCCAAGTTCCCCTCCCTGCCTAACCAATTTTGATGTTTGCCGCTTTAGACATTCGTCCTAGTAATGAGCTTATTGTAGCTCTCGATAGGCCTAGATCTTTAAGTAGGTTATAGAGAGATTTTGCTGGTATGCCTCTCGCTCCCACTTCCACTGCATACAAATTAACCACGTAACCGTTTTTGGTTAAATCATAGCTCAATGTACCGTAAGAGGTATTTACCCATCTCGATCTTCTTCTATAATAATTATATACTATTATAAAATTGTAAATTAGTTGATATTGTCGGAATTTTACGCGAATGTCACACATTGAAATAAAACTAGTCTCCCCGTGGCCATGACTGCTGAAAAACAAACCGAAACGTCGGGTTCAATGTAAAATATAAAATAATAAATAAATCGCGATAGAATCCGTTAAAAAATAGTTTTATTTCAATTTGTAAATTAGTTTTTTCTATACATTGGAGATACTTAAAAAAAAAAACTTAGATTATGTTAATTGAACGATTCTGAAGACAAAAATATTATTTTTCGAATTCTTGTCAGTTTGGCAGTTAAAGTTCTGAAAAATGTAAAAACTTCTGAACAGATTTTCAGGCTCTTTTTTCTATTAGAAAGGTCTTGGTGAGACTTAAAATGTGCAGTATGTTTAATTGCAATTTTTGCAAAAAACGAAAGGATACCATCCTTGCGTTTTTTGCTTTCCGGTTGAGCCAATCCATTCGTTCCTAGAAAAGGATAGTTCTACCACTTAAGCCTCTCAACTGCTCTATTCAGTAACCTAATAAATTACATCGGATCTAACATCTTATACTCATTATTTAAAATTTCACTATTAAAAATTGAAAATTATTTTATTAATAGTAAACAATTAGTATAACAAACTCATCATGAACCCAAATATAACTAATATTGTTATGCGAATGTTCAAATGGCTTTACTATATTGCGGTTCATTGCGATTTATGTAACCACAGTACTTTTTGCTAATTTCGGCAGTAATTTGAGGTTTGGTTATCCAATTTAATTTGTAACTTAAATACCATAATAAAATTAAATTCAGACCAATTATTATAAATGTGAAAGTATCTCTGTCTGTCAGTAACGGTTTCTCGCCTAAACCACTGAACCGATTTTAATTAAATTTGATACAGAGATAGACTGAGCTTGGGAAAAGACATAGGCTATGTTTGGTTTAACAAACTGATATCGACGCGGGCGGAGCCGCGAGTAACAGCTAATAATTAATATGTAGAAGAAACTGTGCACGCTGCTTTACTTTAATCTGATCTTCTAACAGGAATAGCAGGTGATTCCGATGAAAGAGGGTGTTTGATAGGTGTACTTTTCTTTTGCAATTAAAATGACAAACAAACAGTTACAAAAGACGGTTACTTGTTCTTATAAAACCCAATGTAAGACCAGACAATTGACATATTAATTATTACATTCTGAATTGGTTTAAAACCTTTATTTAATCATCAGAAGTGGTGTGTCATGTTAACTTAAATTTATTGTACATTTATTTTCGTTCGGAAATCCCCTCTGTTACCCCCCGCTGGCCGGCGGTAGCCATGTCGGGCTTAAACCGACTAACACCGCCGTCTCGGGTCTTCAGACGCTGGGGTGTAAGGTTGCCCATAGGGCATTTCCCTCGGACTCTGACTGAGCCTGGGCCATCTCCGGTTTCGAGATAGGCTCCTCGGGTTTGGGAACCACGGTGTCACCTTGCCCCGGAAAGGGGGGGGGGGCGCTAGTCAACCCCGCCGTCAAATTTAATGTACCTAACTAACAAGAGCATGAAATTTCCATAAAATATATGCTTTTTGTTAGTTCTCTATAAAAATAAGAAAGTAAATTGGCTTGTGTTAATAAAATTGTTATGAAGAAGCTTCACAATTCGCATACATTACACATAAAATGACTCTGCGGAAATATAACTAACGTTGTCGTTATTTATATAGAGATGCGTTAGTATAATGTAAGTGCACATAATAAAAAATTGTACACAAACATAAAATATTTCAACTGCTCACAAATAACAGGTTTATCTTCGTCGTAAACATGAGCTAAAGTTTAATGCAAATGGATACACACTTCCGTCTTTTCGGATTTTATTTTCCCTAAGATTTACTTAGTACTTTTATTATTTTACTTTTCTTTGTTTGTTACCTAATGTTTATTTATTAGGCGTATTCCAGTATTTTTTCAAATGACTTTAAGAAATAAGAGGAGGTTCGTAATTCCACGTAATGTTTTTTAATATCAGTTTTTTATTTTAAATTGCTTTGTTATAGCGGAACCACACGTCACTATGTGTTATTCGTTATTCGCCTTAATCGGCCGCATACGACGGAGTGTGTAGCTTCATTTGTCTATATTTGCTTTATTCGCACGCATAACGCATAGGAGTAAATAGCAAATACGCATAAGTCCACTTGTCCACCACCGTCCTTTTGTTTTTTGACACACATCAAAGGAGACAAATAAGTGGCCCAGGGTACCAGGGTAGGGTACCAGTGGTACCAGGGCAACAGCAGTAACACATAATATTTGAAATGTTCGGCACATCAAAATAAATGACAAATGACGATCACATGACAAATATTCGCTCGAATACTGCTATGACCAGCCGCATAGTAAATAACACATAGCGAAAAGTTTTAAACAGTTATCTAGTGGCTCTTCAGTATTTTACATAACATAAAACAAAAAAGTCACTTAATTTATCATAATGTTAATTCATTGATAATTATTTGCCATTAAAAAGTAAGGGTACCTCGTTTTTCTCGTGCAGAAATCCCCTCGGATACCCCCTCGCCGGCCAGCGAGGGCGGTTATGTCGAGCTTGAACTGACTAAAACCGCACGCCGTCTCGGGTCTACAGACGCCGGGGTGTAAGGTTGCCCATAGAGCATATCCCTCGCACTCCGACTGACCCTGGGCCATCTCCGGTTTCGAAATGGCCCCCTCCCCGATGTGAAAGCCTCTATATGATTCTCTATCCCTATCTATCATATATAATGATGATAATGAACCAAGGAGTCATAGGGAACATAATCTTATTTTTACTCCTCTTTGGAATGGAATGGTTTATCTTGACATTTATAAAAGCAACTGTCATGCGACTGGGCGAACCCCATCAATCAGCAGGTGTACTGGTCTACAGGTGAGGTTAGCTTGGGTGTGCGGTTTTTTTTAGCGTGTGGAAACCCCCACGGTCTTCACCCCATCGTTGGCACCGATGGGATGGGCGTGCCGGAATCGAATTGACTAAAACCACACGGTGTCCTCCCCAAGTGTCCATTGCTGGGCACACCGGGTAAGCCCTTGAAAAAATAACCCCAGGGTTGCGCGCGGACTTTGGCTGCCACCGCAGCCTCTCCTGTGGGTCGGGTTTTATCCCGCGACGAGGAGTTAGCAGGGGTGTGTAGGACACACACGACACGCCTCCATTTTGGCCTACTTCTGTAAGGACAGCGAGTCGGCCAACTGCCGTCCTCAGGCCCCGATCATGGAGGTCGGTAGTCCCAGGCGTAGACAAGTTTGCGGCGTCCTCGCCGCAGACTGCGGTACTCTGGGGTCAGGGTTCTTTCCCGCTCCCTCTCCGCCACCTCTCGCATAGAAAAGGTGGACAAAGTTGCATTTGGATCATCACGCTTACCCTCAACACCATAATTTCAACCGTAGTAAGGGTTGTTTTCTTAATTAGCTCTCTCATTGCAAGAAATAGACTTTTTACTCATATACCAGTACTAATATATTCCGTGCTCATGGTTATTTGATAATTTTCTTAAAAACTCATTCACGAAAAATACAACTCCTTAGAGTTTACGAACCTACAAGACATGCATTTCTCAAGTAACATTAAAATTATTTGTCGTTGAACTTTAGGGGAATTGACCACTGAAATCCCGCGTTCCCTTGTCAAATTTGCGAATGCTAGCCCGTTGGGGAACAAGACGCGCGTGACAAATGGCCCAGTACTTATATTTTGTGGAATCCATTGAAATTTCTCATTCAACTTCTGTCTTTCTAGTAAAATTTTATGGCAAATTTCACTTCAAATAAAATACGCGAGTTTATTTTTATATTCCTCATTGCTTCTTTATATGTGCCTATTTTGTTCAAGCGAATAAAGTTACATATATACGCACACTCATAGCTACAAATCACTGAAGGTGTAAGCCAAATGGGAACATTAAAACACCAATATTTGAATATCCTCATTTCCTGAAAAGTCCATTCCATTGCATTGACGTCAATTGACAACTTTAACGCCTCTGGCAGAGTATTCACCGGTCACACATAGAAGAAAGATACACCTTTTTAAGAAAACACTTTACTGTCTTTTCGACCTAAATTGTTTAGGGTTGTAACCCTAATAAATATACTATTGGTAAGGATTGCATTCTCTTACTGATCTAAACAATTCATAGCACACAACACGTTAACATGCAAATAATCGTTGTATTAACATTTTTAAACTATCATACGATAATATTCACGGAAATTAATTTCATCGTTGTATACCTTTAAACTGCCCGATGTTCCGTGACCACAGCCAATACCACATATACACCATAATTTGCATTAATGCCTGTAAACATAATTATCAATGAGCATTTTTCCATGCAAATTAGTCTTTGAAATATTCATTTGCATTTTTTTTTTCACAGGAGAAACAGACGGCAGCGTCAATAAATAGTAATTTCGGCTTTGAATAAATTAAGCTTCAGAGTATTCTAAAGAATTGCTAAGTTGGTGGACCACCGTCTGCAGTCATGAGATAAAAGGTTTGCTTACAACCCCGAGTTTATTTTAACAGTTTTGTGTACTCAGCTCTCTACGGATTCTATTGTTGACTGTTTTATTGGGTTTCCAATTTTCCTTTTTTGAAGGTCTGAATTTTACAAGGTCTGAGGTTCACAAAAAACAATAGTCATGCATAAGTTCTTGAAGAGGCGGCAAATGGTTTAACGTACATATAATATATACTGAATAGTGTTAAGAATGTATAAGGAAATCTGTAGGCCTACCATGAAACGTACATCTGCAATTGCGGGCCCGCACGAAACACGAACGTAGGAAGTGTAATTTAGGTACCATAAAGATACTACGGATTTCGTTCTTTCGTCGGAACCATAAGATATGTTCGGGAGTGAATCAAACATATCAACGAGGTTTTCGTTTGCAATATATTTTAATTAGTCCTTATAATAAAAAAACAAAAGAGATATCCATATTTCAATGCAATAGCCAAAAACCTGGCGAAATTACCAGGTTCACGTTACTGTAATAAGGAAAATTTCGCCATAAAAGTCTGTTAACAGCTGAATAAAGTGAAGAGATTAATCAATAAAAATTTACGATGAAAGGTCACGACTATTGATATTATCTTCAAAGACCAAATGCTCAGTCTTGTTATCAATGCCAATAAAAACTCTTCTTTTATTTTAGGTAGAAGGAAAAAAAAATTAAAGCGCGAAGCTGAAATTCTCATTAAAATTCCATTAAGACACAGTCAACCCGAATATTGCTCTAGATATTGACGACAGAATTATTTTTCATTACTTTTTTAATGGCCTCTGTAATATCATTCCTCGTTTCTGTTATTGGCAAAAATAATATTATCGATAACTGAAACGTTTGGAGGTCTTATCAGCAAACGTGGCGGGAAAAAACTCATTCGACTGTTTTATGCTAAGCAACTTCAGTTTCTCTAAAGATTTAGATCGGAAAAAGAGAACATCTAGGACGGGACTTGAACCCGCGACCAGTCCCTTACAGGGGGAATGCTCTGACCAACTGAGCCACCTAGAGACGTCCCAGATATTCGAAATTCTCCAATGTTTAAAAATGACTGTAAAGTTGTTCATTGTTTCCGTAGTTCGCAAGAATTACGGTAGATGGCTCCAACGTCGCCTTAAGACGTAATAATGTATCGGAGAATTTCGAATATCTGGGACGTGTCTAGGTGGCTCAGTTGGTCAGAGCATTCCCCCTGTAAGGGACTGGTCGCGGGTTCAAGTCCCGTCCTAGATGTTCGCTTTTTCCGATCTAAATCTTTAGAAAAAAGTAAGCATACAAAATGCTTAAAAATTTAATTGAACTTCAGTTTCTTTTCGCTCTCCATCTAATGCACTCTGAAACAGGTTTTAATTGGAATCAAAAGCTATAGGATCCAATTTATTTGCTGAATCCCATCCTATATGTAAAAGTAGGTATAATATGAAAGTTTGTGAAGATGTTTGGATGTTTGTTACTGAATCACGCTGAAACGGCTGATTACAGACTGGAATAACACATAGAATACTTTTTATTCCTGGAATAGGTTACCATAGAACAAAATTCCACGAAGGCGGAACCGCGGTCAACGGCTAGTGTCAAAATAAAACCTCCAAAAGAGTTTTTTTTTTTCAAACAATATTTTTTTGTGTGTCTCTTCTTTAGCTGCGGGCCCAATGCTTGCCAATAGGATACGATCGTGTTGGCACAGTTCACGCATAATTACGTTCGAGCCGTTCACATAGGTACAAAACGTAAAATATTCGAATTTTACCAACTATGTCAGCATTAAAAATGTCAAAAGTTTACATGGAAATAAAACATTGAAATAAAACGAATTTTATAGGATTAGATAAAAATCGAATACTATGAATAGAAATAGAAGACATACCCAAACATTATTTTTGTTATCATGGTTTTTTTTGGTAACCACATACCTTTTGTATATACAGGATGTAGGCACACAACAATGGAGGACACAACGCAATAGCGGCGGTAAGGCCCATCATGGAGGATTGGCTGGAGAGGCGACACGGAAGCCTCTCGTACCGACTGACGCAGGTGATCTCCGGGAAGGGGTGCTTCGGGGACCACCTGAATCGGATCAGGAAGGAGCCAACGCCTGAGTGTCATCACTGCGACGCGAGCGAGGACTCAGGGCTGCACACGCTGGCGGACTGCCCGGCGTTGGAGGCGCCGAGGCGTGACCTCGTGGCAGCCATCGGGGTGGGAGTCCTCTCGCTCGGCAGCATGATTGCGGCAATGGTGCGGAGCGCGAGCGCGTGGGCCGCCGCCACCTCCTTCTGCGAGCATGTAATGCTCGCGAAGCAGATGGCGGAGCGGGCCCGGGAGAGATTTAGAACTCTCCCGGACCGCCGAGCCCGCAACTTGCTCGCCGCGCGTCGCAGGCGACTCAGGCGCCGGAGGTCGCTTAACGACCTACGTCCTCCATGAGCGCAGGCCTGGGGGTGGCGGGTGAGGCCACCTGTCACCCCAGCAGAAGCAGGCCGGGACGGTGGGGCGACTAGCGCCCCTCCCCCAAACCGGGGCAAGACGGGGACACCGTGATTCCCAAACCCGAGGGGGCCATCTCGAAACCGGAGATGGCCCAGGGTCAGTCGGGGTGCGAGGGATATGCTCTATGGGCAACCTTACACCCCGGCGTCTGTAGACCCGAGACGGCGTGCGATTTTAGTCGGTTCAAGCCCGACATAACCGCCCCCGCTGGCACGCGGGGGATCCGAAGGGATTTCCGCACGACAAAAAAAAAGGTACACAACAATGGGACTACGAGAAACAGTTCTCCCTCGTGGTCCCATTAATGGAACAAAATCCTGGGACTACGAGAAAACAGCGAAAAAAAATTCTGTATGTGTTCTTCTTACCCGGGGTACCCGGCAATGGACACTTGGGGAAGACAATGGTTTCAGTCGGTCCGACTATGACACGCTTATCCCATCGTTAGCGCCAATGGGGTGAAGCCCGAGGGGGTTTCCACACGTTAAAAAAAAACAAAAAAGAAGTATGTATCAAATGACTTATTCGTCAACTGGCGCGCATAGAACTCGCTCGTTCGCACGAGTTAGAACCTTCCGATTGTGTATGGTTCGCCATAATGGTCTTTAGAAGAAGCGCATAGTGTGTTATCTACTCAATCTATCAGACTTTCGGGTTAAGTTTAATTAAACTACTTTTCCTTCTGTTTCAAGCTCAACCAGTGACTTGGATCACATATTATTAGTATTTTCGTTTATCCTTTCGAGCTAAGCTGGAAGCTTGTGTGCTTGTGTTATGCTTGTTTACAAAAACCCAATTGCATAAAATAATCCATCCATTTATTAATAGGTACCGTCACTTAAAATTTCCCATAGATTTAGATCGGAAAAAGAGTACATGTAGAACGGGACTTGAACCCGCGACCAGTCCCTTACAGGGGGAATGCTCTAACCAACTGAGCCACCTAGACACGTCCCAGATATTCGAAATTCTCCGATATATTATATACGTCTTAAGGCGTCTAAGGGTATCCGAAGGGATTTCCGCACGAAAAAAAAAAAAAAGGTACTGAGATAGTCTTCTATGAAAAGTTTATATAGTACACGTTTTAGTACGTTTTCAACGCTTGAGTAGCATTTTTAATTTGCAAGTGATTCTACGTACTTTTTATATAAGTCACGTCAATATAACATCACCTCGCCTGATGGTAAGTTAAAGGTGAATTCTCAAGAGTGAGGATCACCATTAAAGGTACAAATATGTCTACCTTACCTCCAGTTTGACGGCCTAATCAGATACTTTTTCACGCCTCGCTTAAAGGATCTGGGATTGTGGGGAAGGCAACGTGGCATTTTTATGGTGCGGTAAGGAATAGACGTGCCCTTGATCCTGGAAAGAATGGTTTGCACCGTATGATAGTGACATATCAGTCCTGCATGTGTTGTTTGGTAATGGTAATGGTAATGGATAGGGTATCATAAAAACAACTACCCTCAGGCAGGCCGTATGCTAAGCTGCTACAGTAATAGTTAAAACAAGTTGAATTCCTTAGACGAGCTCAGCCGAATACAAGGGATTTTCGATTTAGCGATTTTTTTTTAATTTGCGATTTTTTGCGATTTTTTCTTTATCTTGCAATGGTTCACCCCAGCACGAATCTATTACCGAAAACAGCAACTCGGTAGCTCATCTCCTTCATACCCAAAACCATGACAGAAAATTAGCAACGACGACGTCGACGACGTCGACGACAACTCGATAGCAATAGGGCTTTTCTAAAGAAAATCTCTAAAAAATGATGCACGTTAGCTCAAGATACATTAAAATGACACTTTATCAATTTACATCTTTATATATATATTTCTTGTGTGCGTGTGTATGTCACTGAACTCCTCCTAGACGGCTGGACCGATTTTGATGAATTTTTTTGTGTGAGTTAAAGGGGATTCGATCATGGTTTAGATTCATAATTTGGTCCACAAAAAAATAGGGATCCGTGCAAAAGAACTAAAACCATAAAAATCTAAATCCATGCGGACGAAGTCGCGGGCACAGCTAGTAATTTATAAATTAATTCCAACTATACTGTTTTCATATCTGTATGTAAATATTTTCAAATTTCATAAAATAGAAACTTGCCAATTTTATTACAAAACGCTGGCCGGTTGTGCAGTAAAATAAATACAACAAAGGAAAAGAATCCACTTTATCATCTCGAAACAAAAAGAGGATCAAATAGTCAAAGGGATATTCGAATATAGACCGACACTAATAAGGCCTTTTCTTTCTATGTTTGCTTATAGATGTGTTTCTAACAAAAGCTATTCAAATGCGGAAAACTTGGACTCCAACCTGTCTGTAATCACGATTTCGATCTGGCTTTGATTGACCTTTATGCAAATTCCAAATTCACTCAGGAATACAGCCTGTTTAATTGAATAATTAACCTGTCTAAAGCACCTCGAATCTATTCCAATTTTAAATTACCTTATACCTTTTGCATTTAGGTTTCCTTAAAATGTTTGATTTATTTTATATTCTAAAAACAGTGGCTGGTATGCAAGATAAGGCAATTATAATAAAAAACCTGGTGACGGTAAACACAGTGATATTATCGCCGGAAAAATGGGTGCCCATTTTAATTTTAATATTTATAAAGTCCTGAATATAAAACATCGTTGTTAAGGAATTGTTTTGCGTAAGATATAAATAAGTTGAATGTGATTCCGCTTTGTCTAAATTATGACGAGCTCAGACAATACCAAATTAGGCATACTCAAATTGTAACAAACGTTTAAAATATATCCATGAAGGAAATGTTGTGGTAGGTACCGTATATAACGGTTCAGTGTAAAATATGAACGACGGTAGCAGCATTCTAGATAAGCGTGGCTTTATAATTAAAGTATGCAACAGATCTTGATACTTACAATTAGTTTACTCCTTCATTATTTGGTCAGTTAGTGAGTGAGTTAAAGGGGTCAATTGTATTTTAGAAGATATTTATAGTCCATTCTTCAGTTGAACTGGGACCTAACCACTAGGATAAATAACAACAACCTATAAAAAACGCTGACCATGCAACTAGACAAGGTCTTGAAATCTGAAGATGTATTGTGTCCCACGACAATGTTTATCACCCAAAAGTGGTTTGTGAATGGACGTGATTTCTCTTATGTGACTTGCAATCCAGATCTTACTACTAGTAAACTAACTCCTAACACAATTCAAGAACACAAGCATTAATTAGAAGTAGTTGAGGTGTACATAATATTCTAGTATGATAACATTTTTAAGCACTTGTAGGTTACAGAAAAACTGCTAGTAACGTCGGTCACATATTCATAGTATTTTCATTGTTCAGATTAGCTGAAGTTTCTTATGTTAGGTTACTGGATGGACTTTTAGAGTGAAAGCTGGTAGAAATTTCTGGGTAGGTGTTTGAGGCAATCTGTAAATATGGCCTATGCCTCGCCAATAATATCTTAAAACAGAAACACAGAGCCTTGCTCTTGAACTTAATTCCGATCGATCGGTATTGTAATTATAATTTTGTACTATTGAACACTCTTGAATTCGATGCTAGCGCTATATTGTTTTAAAATTGCGTTGAAACTTGAAAAATTGTATGTGGTCATTTTTTATTGATCCTGTCACATCACGTTAATAAATGAACAAATATCTATTTTGTCTATGGTCGGTTCTGGAAGCTTCTGTGAGCGTGGAAGTTTTTCTTGTACAAACAAGAGGTTTTAAATAGAGCTACTAATTTTCAAACGTGCTATTTTCTTAACTTTGCAAGCTCCAACCAGGGCCTTTAGACAAAGTGACATTCTATCGACGGCGTACTGCGGCATTCGACTGCTACGACAGGGGGCGCGGGTTCGATTCCCGCTCAGTGCAAATACTTGTATGCATGAATATGTCTTTTTGCATTGGTCTGGGTGTTTCTATGTATAATATGTATGTATTTACAAAAAAAAAGTATATAAGTATGTTTATCCGCATTCTGGAACCCATAACACAAGCTAGTTAAACTATGCTTACTTTGGGTCTAGAAAGCACCGTGTAGAATGTCGTAGAATATTTATATTTATCAATGATAACGCCATTGGAAACGTAATTCGTAAAGTAATTCGAAAAACGTTCAAAAATTTAATAAAATTGAAGTGAGTCTTTGTATCTCGAAATAAATGATCTGTTAGGTATATAATTATCATAGGCCACGGTAACCGCTTCCCATCAGGTTGGACGTGTGCTTGTCTGCCAACTGAGTGGTATAAAAAAAAAAAAAATCACCGAAGAGTCATACGATTCACTAATAACAAATGGAAAAAATATCGCTTTTAAGGGATTCCACAAATAGAACATTAAACGTAGTAATGTTGTAAGTATATTTTTTTTATTAATAAGAGAATACAAAAAAAAAAAACGGACACTTGGGGACGACGGACACCGTGCGGTTTTAGTCGAGACACGACATAACCACCCCCGCTAGCCAGCGGGGTGGGGGGGGGGTATCCGAAGGGATTTCCGCACGTAAAAAAAAATAAAAAGTAAGAGAATACACAGGACGGGATTTAGACCTGCGACAGTTCCAATAAAAGTAAGGGATGTTATACGCACTAATGATTATCAAGCAGTCGTTAATTGCAGCAGCTTAAAAAAAATGAATCCTGATAAAAAGTTCGATAAATTATAATTTTTGTGTCACCATTGACTTCTTGTCACATATTTTGAAAATAAACCTGATCAAACCTTCAGAAGATAAGTCACATTACCATAAACCCCTCTTGATATAATTACATTTCTACTCTAAAAATGTAATTTACTTGGAACAGGTGACAACATGTACAACAAAACCCTTCAACGCCGTACTTGTACAGAAAATTATTCACTCCGCTCACTTCATTCGTTCATTCGCTCCCCCTGACGTACAAATTGTATTCGTAAGCTTAAATTATTGCGTTACGCCGTCCCGAATACGAAAATTATAATTGTGTGCTTACTTGTGGCCCGTCTCACACAGGTCCCTAAAAAATAATGGCCTTTACACATGAAATACGTAACTATATTCTACACTAGCTGACCCGGCAGACTTTGTACTGCCTCAACCGATAACAACTTCCATATTTATTCACCTTTTAAACCTTCTCTGGACCTCCACAAATAATTCAAGACCAAAATTAGCCAAATCGGTCCAGCCGTTCTCGAGTTTTAGCGAGACTAACGAACAGCAATTCATTTTTATATATAAAGAAGATTTAGAGGCAGTGAACGAATGAACAAGCGAACTAGATACGATGGGCTATATAATCACAATTACAGGCTCCAGGGTTCTCTAATGATCTAATAACACTCTCGTAGTACTTTACTTTAATAATATTAGTTTGCACAGTTTTAGGCGAGATGACTCGCCTCGTTAGTCCACATTGTAAGCTCTGTGCTCCTTAATTATAAATAGTCAATAAGGTATCTGCAAATTATGGATTCATTCAGAAAAAGTAAACATCCAGGACGGGACTTTAACCCGCCACCAGTCCCCTGGGGACAAGGTGAATACTCTGACTAACCAAGGTACCTTTTAAACACTTTTTCTTATTTTAAATCTATAGGAAAAGTTAGAAATTATCTGCTAAATATACTAGATTAAATTCTCAATACCTCAATATCTATACGAGTATATTGTTTTATATATGGATTTTACTATGCGATTCTAGCTGACGCCCACGGCGCCGCCCGCGCAGAGGTTGGTCATCGTTTTGATCATGTCTTCTGTTCTACTTAATCAATTGCAATTAAACATTCAGCATTTCAAGTCTGACAAAAACATTTCTAATTAAAAAAATCCACATCAAAAATCTGTTAAGTTTTTTTTGCATCCATCGCGAACAAATAAACAAACAGTCCAGAATTCCCAAAAAAAAAATTTTTTGTGTTCAGAATCCTTCGATTACCATGAACCAAGTTTTTCTTTTTTGATATCTCAAATGTACAGACAGAACTAATTTATAATTACAATTTTCAGCAAGACTTCTGTTGAGATCAAAATGGTGCAAAATATATACTTAATTATATTTTATCCAATCAAAAAAAAGCTCATTATAATTTTTTTAGTAATAATTGAAATACCCATCAAAATGGATGAAAGTTAACAAACAATGAGAAAATAGACAAAATAGGATAGATTAGGTTAGAAGGAGGACCTGTTATAAGACAAATGTGCAAATTTTTGTAAATTCACCTTTGTGGAAATAAATTATTACTATTTTATTATTGTTTAAAATTTTTGATGATTCCTGATTTATTTTTAGATTGTGGCTGTCACAAAGGTATTCAAATATATTGGAAATAGAAACATATCAATATATCATATGACATACAGAATATTTTTACCTTGTTTAAGTTTAAGGCTAGGGTCCACGAGGATTTTGGATTAAGATTTTTCGAAAATGAGAAGTCACTATATTCTGAAAATCATAATGTTTTCTAAGCTATTCAAACTAGTATTTTCGGTTATCCGATACACGATGACTTTTACTTTCCTCTATAGAATTTGCTCTCAAAAATTGGTCTAACCAATAACGCATTCCAGTTTTATTTGAGTTGTATTCAGATTAGAAAAATAAAAATAATGCCAAAATTAAGGTCATTGATAGGAGAGTGAAAAACGGTTATCACAATTTACATAAATTCTGAATTATACCATGAAAATTCAGAATACTTACGATTTCTACCCAATCAGTCCCGAGCGGAACGTGTTAGAGGCAGGACATGTGTCAGTTTACGGCAGTTACACAGCGAAATCGTATGATTTTTTAAATGTAGGTTTTTCTGTGTATACGCGAAACACTAGTCGCGGACTGCCAGCGCCTCGCTGTGGCGTATAGTGGCAAGTTTACTACGCCAAAAATATCGAAAGTCGTCGAATACCCTAGCCTTAAATGTTATGATACCATAATTCGAAACAAAACAAAATATTTATGTTGTCAATCTGAGTAGGCATTATTCTGTGGTTTGGTTGTGTGTGAGAGAAAATTGTCGAGACTTAAAGCCTACATTTCTGTTTCATATTGTAAAGGAGGTGACATTTGAATATAATAGAACTTCTAAACCTAAAGCTAGCTTATTTTTGTGTACTGCTAAGTTGGTAATGGAGCACACTGCCCAGCGCCTTGATATATATTATGCAAATTTATTTTTTATTCAAATATAGCTGGACTTCCCCGGCTTTCCCCGTGTCGTATTTCGAACCCCCATTCTACCCCTTTAACCTATGCCTGTAATTTATTAGTTTTCAAATATAATGTATGGGAATCAGCTGGATTTTTTGACATTTATGATAACTGTTCCGCTACCTTAGTAGAAGCGTAATATAATATATATATATATATAGCCTATGACACTCACAAAGTAATGGGGCTTAATATACTTAAAAGAATTTTGAAAATCGGTTCAGTAGATCCAAAGATTAACTAATGCAACCTCACAAACTGCCTCTAAATAACATTAGTATAGATATTGATAGAATTGCCGGCAGTTCTTCATCCAATCATTATATAGATTCCCCAAACTGTTCCCAGTTGACGGCAATAGACTCACCAATTATTGTGTGGAAGCGAAACCCATAACTAGTAAATATCGCTATATATACACCCTTGCTTATCCCTTCAGAGATTTACAGGCATAAGGATATATATTATAGTTACTTACTTACCCATGGGAACCTATTCCAGGGATAAAAAGCATATGTGTTATTTCAGACTAGAATCTATTCTTGTACCAAATTTGACACAGTTCCTTTTAGCCGTTTATACGTGATTGAGTAACAAGTATCCAAACGTCTTCACAAACTTTCACATTTATATTTTAGTAGGAAGTTGAATAGATAGTTTGATGTACCCGTATCTACAAAATTCATTCATATTGAGAAGAAAGAAATTACTTAGTACAGCTGTATTTTTTTTAACATGTGGAAACCCCCACGGGCTTCATTCCATCGGTGCCAACGATGGGATGGGCGTGTCGGAATCGGACCGTCTAAAACCACACGGTGTCCTCCCCAAGTGTCCATTGCCGGGCACCCCGGGTAAGCCCTCGAAAGGATAATTCCAGGGTTACGGACTTTAGCCCCCATCGCGGTCAGGTTGGCAGGCGTGCGTAAGACACACAAGACACGCCTCCGTCTTGGCATGTTTCTGTAAGGACAGCGAGTCGGCCAACTGCCGTCCTCAGGCCCCGATCATGGAAGTCGGTAGTCCCGGGCGTAGACAAATCTCGCCGCAGACAACGGAACTCAGGGGGCAGGGTTCTTTCCCGTTCCCTCTCCGCCACCTCTTTCGAGCTCATTACTTGCTCGCAGAACGGCGGCGTGTACAGCTGTATTTTCTGTCTATTTAAAATTAGATAAGGTGGATTAGTTTCTGTGAATACTATTGCCATATTGCCGACCATTGAAAACCTCTAAGGAGCTTTAGTTAACCCACGAACCCACTCACCAGTTAATATAGCATTTAAACACTTCAAAATTCATTGGAGATTCAATCGAGTGTGGATGGTACCGTCGGAAGGGGAAGACCTAGGCGCACATACCTGGACCAAATCGAGGAAGTGTTAGAAAAGGGGCAGGTCAGGAGTACCCTAAACCGACGAGCATGCATGAAGAATGTTATGAGAGTGAATGAGGCGAGAGAAGTGTGTCAGGATCGTGGCAAATGGAGATCCCTGATCCCCAGGGAAACAGGCGTGATTTTATGTATGTTTATGTATGTATGTAAAATTCATTCATATAAGATATTCTAGCACTAATATTAACGATTAACTTACTGAAGTATGTAAGTACTATAATCCGTTTCAACAACCTGCAAATATCACAACGGGCTTCATCTAAGTCTTACACCACTGTTTCATACAAAGGTAGCCATGTGAATGCTGAGTGTACGAGCGTAAATCGTTTCAAATGAGAGCTTCATGAGTGCAGATAAATTACATTAAATCTGAGAGTTACGTGCCGGAAAATTCACCAATGTTTTACCGGAGGCGTAGGGTGACTATGATTATTTTGAAAGATGAGATATTGTTGATAATGATAGACGGCGGTACTCGCGTATGTTTTTCAGGAAAGTCCTACTATTTTAAAACTGCATCCATGGACTATTACCATGAGCATCACCTCAACCAGGATGCGCAAGACCGTGCAATTAAAAGTTGGATAGCGGACCCTGGACTCCGAGGTGAAAACCTCGGGTGTTACCGGGATTAACGCAAAGATTATTATTATATATTAGATTACTGGTGGTAGAAATTTGATGACACAAATTTGTCACAAAATTCGGCCGGGTAGGTACCACCGTACAGGGGTGCTTGGTTGCGGACCTCCACGTGGTGCACCCTGGGCAACGGAGACAGCAGTGCCTCTCTTCTAGGGCGGGGGAGACGCTGCCGCCTACGGCGAACTCCGACCGAGGCGAGGATGGCCCTTTTGAGGGCTGTTCGGAAGCTTTCCACCTGTCCCTTTGACTAGCAGATGGCACAGTGGAGAGCAGATGAGAGCAACCGGAGATTGCCCAGGGTCAGTCGGGGTGCGAGGGATATGCTCTATGGGTAACCTTACACCCCGGTCTTAAGACCCGAAACAGCGTGGGGTTTTAGTCAGTTCAAGCCCGACATAACCGCCCCCGCTGGCCGGCGGGGGGGGGGGGTATCCGAAGGGATTTCTGCACGAAAAAAAAAAGGTACCACCGTGCACGATTGCGAAAAACCCTCCATAGTAATCCAATTTCGGTTTGATTGCGTTCAGGGGCAGCAAGTGCATAATCGGGCAGGGGGATTGTGGTCGCAGCACTAGTGGGACCGGTGGGTGTCAAGCGGTGCTGCGACGACAATCCTCCTCTGATGAGGCCGTCAAGCTGAGTGCCACCATTTTTAACATGATACGTGTATGTAATGGTGACCCTCTTTCCTGAGACTTTACCTTCAGCTTACCATCAGGCGAGGTGAAGTCAAATTGACGTGTCCTAAATATATAAAAAAAAAAAAAAGATGATGAGTTTAAGACTCTGCATGAGCCTTTTATTAAAGTGACATTTCTTATATCGACTCGAGATAGAGAGAGTAATTATTATTATCTATGAAGCACACGAACAGTTGTTTCACGTAGGAATAAAAACTACTACAAGAAAATCGTAAAATTGTGATGTCCTCTTTACACTAGGTCTGCAAGGCGAATCACTGTTTGCAATGTTGAGCTAAGTGAGACATCGTGATTTGAATTATTTTTTTGATAGTTATTCGGGAGTTTTGGACGACTGTTTTGGCGCCAAAACTTGTCCAATAGATTTGACCGCTATTGCGAAATCAGATTTTGAAAATTTTGAACTGTGATCATTCCTCCGTGGCTAGTTCGATTTTGAAAATTCTTTTTGAAAGTCACAACTCTGGACATGCTTTCTGAGCGTGTAAAGTTTGGTCACAGTGTCTCGAGCGGTTATTATGTAATTCCATCTGGTAGCATTAATTTTTTCAAAATATATCCATAAACCTTCCTCTGATTGACCTCTTTAATCATGCCAAATTTGGTTCTGGTTGGATTAGTAGTTTAGGAGGAGACCTGTGACAAAGAAAATCCTGAATTTCTGGTATGAGGAGCTTTCACTCGACTTCGTCTCACTCAGCTCAATAATGTTTGTATTTAATAAAACCTTTATTACGTTTAAAAACAACAATAACAAATGTAAAATAATCAAGCGGATTGAGAACACCATCTTAACTGCGAAATCCGAGTTAGCTTTAACTGAATGCTAACATTAAGTAGCAATATGCTGCAATTTATAAGGTTTGCAAAAGTTTTAAGTCCTTTCGTCCCGTTCACTATTCTCCTTTTACCTTCCTACTTTATACTGTGCAACTGACAATAATACATGTCATAATCTGATGTTACAGTCTTTCATAGCTCCGGTGTGATAAGTCCTGAGGGGATTCCCTCAAATAAAAAAGGACACGTTAATCGCGTATCACCAGTAGACCGTATACCTTTTTGCTAGTAGTATAAAAATAATAAGCTATAAAAAGGAGTGAAGGCGTAAGGAGGCAAGTAAGCCGGGGTCGACCTGGCAGAACATACACTGATCAAAATAATGAGGTATTGATTAAAAGGTCAGGTCAAAAGCATTCGAAACTGGTGGGCTTGCATTAAAGGTGTACTGTCATGTCATGGAGTATGTGAGGACAGAAACAGATCACCGGCTATTGTCGGTGCGTACCCCAGAGGGAAGAATCTTGAGTATATGTTTGTTTAAAAAAGAAGCTAACAGCAGTGTTAGAAAAATATAAGTTTTAGACAGTCCACACTTTAAATAAAAGCGTAGGCACCATACATAACATGTACTTGCTTTCCAGAGCTACTTTAAGTATCTACTCAACGAGAATTATGAGAAGGTACGTGTTTCTTAAACTCTTATTGAATTAAGTATACTTACTAATAAGTTTAACTGATATTTGTACACGTTACCGTGTATTTGTAAAGACACTTCACACTGCACTGTGTGCAAAAAGTGATATACTAATAAAAATTCTGTTCTTGAAATTCTATGATGTATAATTTATTGGCGTCGTAGCAAGTGGAAACATAAATGGTCTCTACCTACCCCATTAGTACAGAGGCGTGACTGAATGTATGTTTTATATATTTATGTGTGTGTATGTATGCATAATTTATATTAACGTCCAAAATAATTAGGAGGGTCAATATAAATATTCTATGACATTCTACACAGCGCTTTATAGACGCAAAGTAAGTATAGTTTTACTAGCTTGTGTAATGGGTTCTAGAATGCGGATAAACGGCCTCTGTGGCGTAGCGGTAGTGCATTCGACTGCCACGTCAGGGGGCGCGGGTTCGATTCCCGCTCAGTGTAAATATTTGTATGCATGAATATGTCTATTTGCATTGGTCTGGGTGTTTCTATGTATAATATATATGTAATTACAAAAAAAAAAGTATTTAAGTATGTTTATCCGCAGTCTGGAACCCATAACACAAGCTAGTTAAACTATGCTTACTTTGGGTCGAGAATGCGCTGTGTAGAATGTGGTAGAATATTTATTATTTATAAACATACTTTTATAATTTTTTTCGTTATATTTCATTATTTTTTTTCGTATTTCTATGTATAATATGGATGTTGTATAAAATAGACATATTCATGCATACAAATATTTGCACTGAGCGAAAATCGAACCCGCGCCCCCATTTTTTTTACGTGCGGAAATCCTTTCGGATACCCCCCGCCGGCCAACGGGGGTGGTTATGTCGTGTATCGACTAAAACTGCACGGTGTCCTCCCCAAGTGTCCATTGCCGGGCACCCCGGTCGTAGACACACGAGGCATTTCTATTGATTTTACAGGGTCGGCAGCACGAGTCTGACGCCTCTGGTCTTGCACACGTTATGGACGTGTGCAACGGCCACGGTAACTACCTCCCATCAGGTGGGCCGTAAGCTGGGGTGTGTGTTGGGTAACCTCCTCGAGTGTCGCTCCGATTCCGATTCCGCTGCAGTCCGGGGGGAACGGAATCGGAGCGGCCGGTACACCCTGGGCGGCGGTCAATGGCTTCCCCTTCACCCCTTCATAGGGTTGGCATTGATCGTCGGCCAATACCCAACGTGGCGGGAACACATCGCTCTCCGTACTCCTCTGCTTTCAGAGGAGACAGGATGAGCGATGCTGTTAGTGGTGAGATGGCCCAGGGTCAGCCGGGGTGCGAGGGATATGCTCTATGGGTAATCTTACACCCCGGCGTCTGAGGACCCGAGACGGCGTGCGGTTTTAGTCATTGCAAGCCCGACATAACCACCCCCGCTGGCTGGATTTCCGCACGATAAAAAAAAAAAAAAAAGGTGGGCCGTAAGCTTGTCTACCACCTAAGTGGTATAAAAAGTAAATGATAGTCTTCTAAGCCTAACCTTACTACCTAGCTAAGCATGTATACTATTATAAAATTGTAAATTAGTTGTGTTTGTACATTGGAGATATTTAAAAAAAACTTAGGTTATGTTAAATAAACGATTCTGAACAGAAAAATATTTTTTTCATCTCTCCTGTTCGGAAAGTTTAATTTTCATGGGTGGATAGCCGGGTGGAAAGTAGCTTATTTCATCCCTAGGGTAGAAAGTAATATTGGGGTGTGTGTTGGGTAACCTCCTCGAGTGTCGTTCCGATTCCGATCCCGCTGCAGTCCGGGGGGAATGGAACCGGAGCGGCCGGTACACCCTGGGCGGCGGTCAATGGCTTCCCCTTCATGGGGTTGGCATTGATCGTCGGCGAATACCCAACGTGGCGGGAACACATCGCTCTCCGTACTCCTCTGCTTTCAGAGGAGACAGGATTAGCGATGGTGTTTGTGGCTGAGGCCACCATAGGGTCCTGGGGGATCCAGGGGCGGGTTGGCCCACTGCTAACGCAGGGGCCGACGGGCACTTGTGCCGCCGCCGGTGAGAGAGGACTAGCCATCCTCTCGCGTTCCGTAATCGGCAGATGATCAGCAACGACCTGACTGGTGGCTCCAGAAGGGTACGCTGTGAACTTGCCGACCGGAGGGCTTGCCTTTATTGGCCGGCCCACGATAAGGAAAAGTCTATAACACCCGACAGCAAAGTCGTAAAAACCTATGGATACCAGCCGACCTCCATAGTATATAGGCTTATCCAGGTGCAGGGGGCTCCGCCTGGATGGACCACCTTTCCCCCATACTCGTGGGATATGACATGGACACAAATCTCTGTATCAAAAAGAA
Organism: Cybosia mesomella; assembly: GCA_946251805.1. Lineage (NCBI taxonomy): Eukaryota > Metazoa > Arthropoda > Insecta > Lepidoptera > Erebidae > Cybosia > Cybosia mesomella. Next base: position 34,694,216 of record OX276392.1, on the reverse strand, counting down.
ACCGGCAACCGAAAAAAATAAAAACGAAAATGGCATAACAATGGACATCGGAAAAACAAATGACGGAGTCTGCGCGGAGGTCGCGCAGCACTCAGGCGTGGAGGAGACGCCAAACACCACGGCGGTGTCGGAGAAATTCGACACCGCCAACGAGCGAAGTAGGGCAAGTAGCCCGGCGGGTCTGGGCGTGCAGCGGACCCGCAAGCGCAGGAGGCGCGCAAAGGCTCGGGCGGGGGAGGACGTGTCGGATGAGGACTTTACCCTCACCGGGACGACCTCCTCCTCCAGCAGCGACGAGGCGAAGCCGGCGTCCAAGGTGGCTGCTGGCCGCCGAGGGGCGCGTGGTGGCGTGAGGGCTGGGCAATCCACCCGAGCCCCCTCGGCTATTGGAAGGGCCGTGAGAAACTCACCGCCGAGGCCTTCCACCTCAGCGGTGTCGGTGTCGGAGCCATGCGGGAGGACGCGGTCACTCATGGAGAGACTCCAGAAGGTGACCGCGTCCTTCCAGGGGTCCCCAAACCCTGAGCAAGAGGCGATGTTGAGCATTGTGCTCGACATCGCCTCCGAGAATGAGGGCCTGGCGGCGCAGCTGGCCGAGTCCCGTCGGGAGACGGCTCGACTAGCTGCAGCCGTCGAAGAGCTCAAGAGGGGGATGACGAGCTCGGCTCAAACGGCGCAGCGGGCGCAACCGGCGGAGCCGGCACGCGCGACTCGCTCGTCCGCGAGTCGGTCAGCGCAGCCTGCGCTGTCGGCGCGGCCGGAGCGGCCGGCGCAACCGGTCCAGCAGCCAGCACAGTCGGAGCGGCCGGCGCAGCCGAGGGCACCGCCGGCGGAGTCCTGGCTCCCCTACATGGAGGCGCTGGAGGAGAGGATGATGTGTCGGATGGAGGCCCTAATGGACTCCATCCGCCGTCCGCCTCTGGCGCCACCAGCGGCCGTCTACTCGGCTGTAGCCAAGAGGGGCCCCACCCGCCCGGCTGCGGGTGCGGTTGTGACCCTGCCGGAGCCGGCTCCTCAGCCCCCTCCCGCTCAGGGTAAGGGGAAGGGCAAAGGCAAGGGGAAGGGCAAGGGGAAGACGTCCCCAGCCCTGGCCCCAGCCCCAGCCCCAGCCGTGGTTCCGGCTACCTCCACCCCATTGGAAGGGGGCTGGGAGGTGGCTGGAGCCAACAAGAAGAGGCGGAAGGCCGCCAAGAAGGCCGCCAAGAAGGCCAGGAAGGCCGCGGCCGCCGCGAAGACAGCGCCGGGGAAGCTCCGTGCCCCTCGTACCACGGCCGTCGTCGTCACCCTGACGGCGGAGGCAGCGGGTAGGGGCATGGGGTATGCCGAGGTGTTGGCCAAAGTTAAGGCCAACGTCGACCTCAAGGCCCTCGAGATCCCGGGTGTCCGGTGCAAGAGCACACGGACGGGAGCCCGGCTTCTCGAGGTCCCTGGCGCCGCCAGTGGCCCCAAGGCCGACGCCCTAGCGGCTCGGCTGAGGGAGTCGCTGGACGCAGCCGACGTCCGGGTGTCCAGGCCCATTAAATGCACAGAAGTGCGCATTACGGGCCTGGACGACTCCGTCACGGCAGAAGAGCTCAGGCTCGCCGTGGCGGAGGCCGGGGACTGCTCCCCGGACACAGTAAAGGCCGGAGATATACGCTTCGGCCGCGGTGGACAGGGGGCAGCAGTTGTCGGCTGCCCTATCGCGGCGGCCCAAAAGGTCGCAGACGGGCGGAGCCTCCTGGTGGGAGGCTTCCTGAGGGCGCAGGCACGGCTCCTGCAGGCCCGACCGGCCAGGTGCTTCAGGTGCCTGTCGGTGGGCCATGTGGGGGTGCACTGCACGGCGGAAGTGACGGCGGGTGACCGTTGCTTCCGCTGTGGCCAACCCGGTCACAAGGCCACAAGGTCACGTGCGATGCCCCGCTGCACTGCTTTAGGTGTGCAGCGGGAGGCAAGCCGGCCGACCACAGGGTTGGCAGCAAGGCCTGCGCCGGAGGGGAGCCGAAGCCGGGAGGCCGGCCTTCCGCCTCCAGTTCACAGCGGGATGCGGAGATGGGGGTTCCATAATGGATCCTCAACTCCGCATCCTGCAGGTGAACGTTGGCCACGGTGCCCATGCTCAGGATCTTCTGCGCCAGAGCATGGCACAGTGGGCCATAAATGTCGCCGCTGTCACCGACCCATACACCCACCGGTTCCTCGGGCCTACCTGGGAAACCGCGCTGGATGGGTCGGCAGCACTGGTGCACAACCCTGCCGCCGGCAGCCCCCCTATTGCCGTCGTTGCAAGGGGACCCGGCTGCGTGGCGGCGGCGGTTGGGGATATAGCGGTCGTGGCCGCTTATATCACGCCGAACCGAGACCAAGCTGCATATGAGCAGTGGCTCCGTCAGCTGGCCGTCGTCGTCAATGCCTGCCAGCCCCGTCCGGTCCTTGTGCTCGGGGACTTCAACGCCTGGTCGTATGCCTGGGGTTCCCGACACGAAAGGGGCGCGACGGGGCATAGAGGCAGGGCACTGGTGGACTGGGCCGCACGACTCGGCCTAGTCCTCCTAAATCGGGGAGCCGTGGACACGTTCGTGACCTCGAGGGGTAGCTCCATCGTGGACCTATCGTTCGCGAGCCCCTCGTTGGCGCGACGTGTTCAGGGCTGGCGTGTCGTTTTGGGGGAGGACACGAGTTCGGATCACCGATACATTCGGTTTGACGTGTCCCCCCCTGCGAGCGACGCGCCGGCTGCACCGGCTCCACCCGAGCCACGTTGGGCGCTTAAGCGACTTGATCGGGAGCTCCTCCTGGAAGCCGCCATCGTACAGGCCTGGGCCCCTGCGCCGGACAGGCCTGTCAGCATAGACGATGACGCGGAGTGGTTCCGGGAGGCCATGACCCGTGTCTGTGACGCGGCGATGCCTAGGGCTCCGCCCTATAATCCGAGGGGTCAGGTCTACTGGTGGTCGTCGGAGATCGCGCAGCTCAGACGGGGCTGCGTGATCACGCACCGCCGGTGGGCCCGATTCCGTAGGAGGCGTCGCCGCCCCGCAGATGCGGAGGCCCGAGAGGCGGAGTTGTACGAGGGATACAGGGAGGCCAGACGAGCCCTCCGAGCAGAGATAAGGCGTTCCAAACGGGACGCCTTCCGCGAGCTGCTGGAGACGCTAGAGCGGGACCCTTGGGGGCGGCCCTACCGGATGGTGAGGGGCAAGCTGCGCCCCAAGGCCCTGCCGTTAACCCGGTGTCTCTAGCCGGATCTGCTCGGAGGAGTTGTTGGCTCCCTGTTCCCAGCGCGGGCGGTGGAACATGTTCCACCGCAGATGACTCCGCCTCGGTTGCGCATGGCGCCCGACGTGGAAGATGACGACGTGCCCGAGGTCACTTGGGTAGAACTAGAGCTGGCGGTGAGAAGGCTAAGAGTGACCCGGCCGAGCGTGGGTCCTAGCTCTAGTCGACGACGCTCTCGAGCCCCGACTGAGAGGGCTTCTCAGCGCATGTTTGGAGCGGGGCAGTTTCCGAAATTGTGGAAGACGGGGAAACTGGTCCTCATCCGAAAGGAGGGGCGCCCGGCGGACTCGCCGTCCGCCTACCGGCCCATAGTGTTGCTCGACGAGGTGTGCAAGCTCTTTGAAAGAGTAATTGCGAAGCGCCTCGTCGAGCACCTCTCAAGAGTGGGGCCGGACCTGGCGGATGGCCAATATGGCTTCCGCCAGAGGCGCTCCACCGTGGATGCCATCATGCGCGTGAGGGCTCTGGCGGAGGATGCAGTAGCCCGGGGTGAGGTGATGTTGGCGGTGTCCCTGGACATCGCCAACGCGTTCAACACCTTGCCCTGGAGTTGCATTAGGGAGGCGCTCGTGTATCACGAAGTGCCTCTCTACCTCCGCCGCCGCATAGTCGGGGCATATTTGACGGAGAGAGCCGTCATCTACCCAACCGTGACCGGTCTCGGTCGGCGTGATATGTCGTGCGGTGTTCCACAGGGATCGGTCCTGGGGCCGCTCCTGTGGAACATCGGATACGACTGGGTGCTTCGCGGTGAGCTCGTAGGCGGTGCCGCCGTCACGTGCTACGCGGACGACACGCTCGTGACGGCGTGCGGGGCGACGTACCGCGAAGCGACCCTGAAGGCCACGACCGCGGTTGCCCAAGTCGTTAGGCGGATCCGAAGGCTGGGTCTCGAGGTGGCCCTGCATAAAACCGAGGCCCTGTTCTTCCATGGGCCTCGGAGCAAGCCACCCGAGGGATCCAGTCTCATCGTGGGAGGAAATCGCATCGGCATCAAGCCCCAAATGAAATATTTGGGGCTCGTGCTCGACGGCCGATGGGACTTCGGAGAGCACATCCGAAGTCTGGCCCCCAAATTGAAGGGCACAGCTCTTGCTCTGGCTCGGCTGTTGCCCAACATGAGGGGGCCCGATGACTCCTGCAGGAGACTCTACGCGGGGATCGTGCGGTCCATGGCCCTGTATGGGTGCCCAATATGGGCGGAGGCCCTGAGGACCAGAACTGTGCGGATGCTGCGCGCTCCGCAGCGAGTTCTGGCCATCAGGGTCATCCGAGGGTACCGCACGATCTCCTTCGAGGCGGCGAGTCTCCTTGCCGGAACTCCGCCATGGGACCTGGAAGCGAGAGCCCTTTCGCAACTGTACCAGTGGCGAAAGGAGGCGCGGGAGCAGGGATGGAACCCCGAGCCTCGAGAAATCGAGGCCGTGCAGTCCCAGCTCCGCCAGGCCATCGTGGTGGAGTGGAAGGAACGACTTGGGCAACCAAGCGCAGGGCACGCCGCAATAGCGGCGGTAAGGCCCATCATGGAGGATTGGCTGGAGAGGCGACACGGAAGCCTCTCCTACCGACTGACGCAGGTGATCTCAGGGAAGGGGTGCTTCGGGGACCACCTGCATCGGATCAGGAAGGAGCCAACGCCTGAGTGTCATCACTGCGACGCGAGCGAGGACTCAGGGCTACACACGCTGGCGGACTGCCCGGCGTGGGAGGCGCCGAGGCGTGACCTCGTGGCAGCCATCGGGGTGGGAGTCCTCTCGCTCGGCAGCATGATTGCGGCAATGGTGCGGAGCGCGAGCGCGTGGGCCGCCGCCGCCTCCTTCTGCGAGCATGTAATGCTCGCGAAGGAGGTGGCGGAGCGCGCCCGGGAGAGACTTAGAACTCTCCCGGTCCGCCGAGCCCGCAACTTGCTCGCCGCGCGTCGCAGGCAACTCAGGCGCCGCCGTCCGTCCGTCCGTCCTCCATGAGCGCAGGCCTGGGGGTGGCGGGTGAGGCCACCTGTCACCCCAGCAGAAGCAGGCCGGGACGGTGGGGCGACTAGCGCCCCTCCCCCAAACCGGGGCAAGACGGGGACACCGTGGTTCCCAAACCCGAGGGGGCCATCTCGAAACCGGAGATGGCCCAGGGTCAGTCGGGGTGCGAGGGATATGCTCTATGGGCAACCTTACACCCCGGCGTCTGTAGACCCGAGACGGCGTGCGGTTTTAGTCGGTTCAAGCCCGACATAACCGCCCCCGCTGGCACGCGGGGGGGTATCCGAAGGGATTTCCGCACGATAAAAAAAAAAAAAAAAAAAATAGTGTAGAAAGTAATATTTTTTTAAATTTTAAGTATTGCCATGGAGTCCATGATAATTTAATTACTTCATAATGCCTTGATATCACCACGCTTTTTTTATGGCCGCCTAAATGCAAATCTCGTGACGTTGACGGCCTCTGTGGCGTAGCGGTAGTGCATTCGACTGCTACGTCAGGGGGCGCGGGTTCGATTCCCGCTCAGTGCAAATATTTGTATGCATGAATATGTCTATTTGCATTGGTCTGGGTGTTTCTATGTATAATATGTATGTATTTACAAAAAAAAAGTATTTAAGTATGTTCATCCGCAGTCTGGAACCCATAACACAAGCTAGTTAAACTATGCTTACTTTGGGTCTAGAAAGCGCTGTGTAGAGTGTCGTAGAATATTTATTTATTTATTTAATGTAATAGATTCGATTTTCAAAACTTTGCTAGTGTTGGCAGTAGGTATGTACGTGAATTATTACTTTTTTTTCAGTATTAAAAAAAACAATTTAAGTTTGCTAAAGAATTAGCGGGAAAACGAGATTCAATATAGATAAATACCTTTTTTTTTTTTTTTTTTTTTATCGTGCGGAAATCCCTTCGGATACCCCCCCGCCGGCCAGCGGGGGCGGTTATGTCGGGCTTGCACCGACTAAAACCGCACGCCGTCTCGGGTCTTCAGACGCCGGGGTGTAAGGTTACCCATAGAGCATATCCCTCGCACCCCGGCTGACCCTGGGCCATCTCACCACTAACAGCATCGCTCATCCTGTCTCCTCTGAAAGCAGAGGAGTACGGAGAGCGATGTGTTCCCGCCACGTTGGGTATTGGCCGACGATCAATGCCAACCCTATGAAGGGGTGAAGGGGAAGCCATTGACCGCCGCCCAGGGAGTACCGGCCGCTCCGATTCCGTTCCCCCCGGACTGCAGCGGGATCGGAATCGGAGCGACACTCGAGGAGGTTACCCAACACACACCCCAATATAAATAAATACAAGGTAATATAAATAAATACCTTGTGTTAATTGTGGTTAAAAATGGTTTCGGAAAGTGATTCCAGTGACATGGATATTAATTTAACTCCCGATGAGATTTAAGAACAGGCAAAAGCTGTTGTTAATAATCTATTTTCAAATTGTTCTAATTTTACATTAAATTTTAACTGATAATCAATATACCTGTTTCGTTAAATGTGTGTGTAGTATTTTAATTTCCTCACATAGTCGAAATGAAAAGTAGAGTGTTTACCTCGGGTGAATGTCACCATTTCACCCTCGAACTAATGGCGCTCTCACTTCGTTCGAGCGCCAGAAATATCTCGGGTGAAATGGCTGACTTTCAACACTTGTGTAACAATCTACTATTGCTTGTCTGTTTGTTCGCGATGGATGCAAAAACTGCTGAACAGATTTTGATGCGGTTCTTTTTTTCTATTAGAAGGTTCTTGGTCAGACTTAAAATCTGCTGTAGGTTTGATTGCAGTTGGTTAAGTAGAACCGGAGACATGACCAAAAAACGATAATCGACCACCGCGCGGGCGGAGTCGAGGGCATCAGCTAGTTATCATATAAATGTATAGGTACGGTACGGTAGGGGTGCTTGGTTGGGGACCTATACGCGGTGCACCCTGGGCAACGGAGACGGCGGCACCTCTCTCCTAGGGCGGGAGAGACGCTGCCGCCTACGGCCAACTCAGACAAAGGCGAGGACGGCCCTGTTGAGGACTGTTCGGAAGCTTCCCACGTGTCCCTCTGATTAGCAGATGGCACAGTGGAGAGCAAGTAAGGGGGCCATCTCGAAACCGGAGATGGCCCAGGGTCAGTCGGGGTGCGAGGGATATGCTCTATGGGTAACCTTACACCCCGGCGTCTTAAGACCCGAGACAGCGAGCGGTTTTAGTCGGTTCATGCCCGACATAACCGCCCCCGCTGGAGACCCCCCGCTCTCCAGCGGGGGCGGTATCCGAAGGGATTTCCGCACGAAAAAAAAAAAAAAAAAAGTTACGGTACGGTACGTACCGTACGTACGGGTGTACGGGGGCTCCACCAAGATATCTGACGACCTCTGTGGTGTAGCGGTAGTGCGTTCGTCTGCTAAGTCAGAGATAGCGGGTTCGATTCCCGCTCAGTGCAAATATTTGTATGCATGAAAATGTCTATTTGCAATGTTCTGTGTGTTTCTATGTATAATATGTATGGATTTACAAAAAAAAGGTATACAAGTATGTTTATCCGCATTCTGGAATCCATAACACAAGCTATGGTTGCAAACTATTTTCCAAAGTTAAGTATATTTAAGTAGTTTTTATTGTCTTTTATATATTAGAAAATTGTCTTTGTTCTTTTTTATCTTTGATTGTTGACCTAGGATTGAAATTAAATAACATTAATACTCATTCCTTTTCTTACATTTCATTAATAATCATACAGTTCACATTTCGTCCATTACACTTACTTTGTGTATAGAAAGCGCTGTGTATTATGTCGTAGAATATTTATGTATTATTTATTTATTGATCTGGGTATTTCTATGTATAATATGTATTTATTTACAAAAAAAAAATATTTAAGTAAGTTTATCCGCATTCTAGAACCCATATGACAAGCTCTGCTTAGTTTGGGTCTAGATGGCGCTGTGTACGTTGTCCTACAATATTTATATTTATATTTAGCTTCAGGTCCCAAATCAACCTCACCTACAAGCTGGTAAACTTGTTGACTAATGGCACTTGCGTAGCCTTTCCTCTCGTAGGATCGGACAACAGTCGCCCCCATAAAAGCCAAGATAAGTCGAATCCGACCATGGACTCCATAGTGCCTCGATGCATCCGAGACTATCGCTGATGATGAGATAAACTAGTTTAATTGTCGGCCTATTGCAGCAATCTTGAGAAATAATGAGTCTCTTCATTTGCAGTTAAGATCACGTTCTACGCGTCGTAGCGGCTTATCTACAAGTAACTCACCGACCTATGGCATCTACGAGTAACGTAGACCTTACATTAATTGTCTTCGTGCAATTAAGTTGACTGATATAACGTATTAATTCTCCTTACTGATGTAAAATATTTGAACTTTTCTTCTTCAGTTCAGACTAGTCTCCGAGTGGACTTAGATCTAGGTTTTAATTATTTTGCGTGGAACCTTAATTATTCCTCTAAAATTAAAGTAGCCCAAGTTACGCCTTATAATGTCAGCTATCTGTAAGTGAAAGTGCCATCAAAATTGGCCCAGCCATTTTAAAGATTGGCTAATTGAAACAGATAGAAAGACAGACAGGCAGACAAACAAAAATTAAAAAAATCGCTTTTTAGCGGATTGCGCCAGAAGGAGGGTTATGTTTTTCGAGAGTATGTATGTTTTATCGTTTGGGACGCTCTGCAGCTTAAACAGCTCGATGGATGTTAGCTTCAGAGGTGTTATTAGAGTCGTATTTACTGTGAAAGTGCCACTGGGTATATCAAACTAAAAAAAAAAAAAAAAATGGCGGATTTTTGGCGCTAAACTGTATGTTGTTAAAAAATATTTACATTAAAGTTATCGAATTTAATTAACTACAAAAGGCGATTTCAAAAATATATACATCATCAAGTACACAATAAAATTGTTAGTTAAAATTCTAGGCAGGTGAGACCCATTTGTTAATCATAAACCGAAAGGAAATTAATGGGTCCCGTCTGCTACCAAACTTGTTTCGGTCTTTTTAGGGCAGTCTGGTTTTTTGATTTTTTAATTAATATATAATTATCCTATATACATTCATATTCAATAATTAACCTATCTAGACATATTGAAACAAATGTATCACTTGTAGTTTTCCACAATTATATTTAATAATTGCACCTGACCGGTGCATAAGCGGCGATAGCCCAGTGGCGTATGTAACGGACTGCCGAGACGAGGTCTCGAGTTCGATCCCCAGTCGCCCCGGGCACACACCTCTGACTTTTCGTAGTTATGTGTGTATTAATAAATGTTAATTATCGCTCGCTTAATAATGTGCCCGGTAGATGGCAATAGGCTCGCCCCCTATTACATTGGGTCCTTAACATAACTGGCGAATCGTGGGTGTGTAATACACCTCTGCCTACCCCATCGGGGATACAGACGTGAAGTTATGAAGTTATGTATGCACCTGACCGGTTGCGTGTACCAAGTTCCACCAAGTGCCATGAATCAACAGTATAAATAGTAACCCTCGTACAAAAATTAATTTTTTCTTTAATTTTAATGAAGTTAGATTTCATTTTTACTCCCCGAACTATGTAGGAGTTTTACAAAAGTCACTTTTAGAGGAAGAAGCATGAAATATAATGTTGCTATGCTGATGAAATTTCGTGTGTGTTTAAGTAGTTCCTTAGTTGAGCGATATTATATACAATTAGTCCAATATGTAGCGCTGCAATAAAGTTTGCCTGTGCGAAGTCAGGATAGAGCGCTAGTTAAATTACATTAGTTTTTTTTTTTAAAGAATATTGGTAACCGAAATGACTAATATTCCCCCTAACCACTCCAGCTAAGCTTAATTGCTTGTGTTAGAAGCGGGTTCACGTCGGTAGTGTAATGGCCAGGAATCGAACCCGGGACCTCTCGATATTAGGGTCGACTCCTTAACCATTAAGCTACCGATGCTTCAAATGCGAGTGCAATACATCTCCTTTTCTATATCGCCTCCTCTACTATAAAGTATTGTACACCATTTTTAATTCATAAAGATATTAGATAGAGCCGCGGTAGCCTAGTGGTATGGGTAATGGACTGATGAGACGAGGTCTCGGGTTCGATCCCAGGTTTTACAATGGCACACACCAATGACTTTTCGATGCTTTTCGAAGTTATGTGTGTATTTATCGCAGGTTTATAAGTGCCCGGTTAATGGGAATAGGCTCGCCACCTATTACATTGGGACCTAAACATAAACTGGCGAAATGTGGGTGCTAGCACCTCTGCCTACCCCTTCGGGGTTATAGGCGTGAGTTTATGTTATTGTTTATGTTATGTTAGATATTAAACTTCTCGTTTCAGGGATAGCAAGAGAATAGATTACAGATAAATCCACATAACATAACATAACTTCATCTCTGTATCCCCATAGGGGTAGGCAGGTATATTACACACCCATGATTCGCCAGTTATATTTAGGTCCCAATGTAATAGGGGGCGAGCTTAGTTCCATCTACCGGGCACGTTACAGAGCAAACGATAATCAACATTTTTAATAAACACATAACTACGAAAAGTCAGAGGTTTGTGCCCGGGGCGACTGTGGATCGAACTCAAGACCTCTTCTCGGCAGTCCGTTGCGTACACCACTGGGCTATCACCGCTTTATACATACATCTCCTTTTCTATAGCGCGTCCTCTACTAAAGAGTATCCTGTACGTCGTTTTTAATTCATAAAGATATAAAGCTTCTCGTTTTAAAGATAGCAAGAGAATAAAGAGCAGATAAATCCAAAGATACGATTTATACGTTCACCTGTTTTTGATTGCCTCGTTATGCCGGTGGCATAATTTTACGCTGTGTACTGAGCTTCGAGCCTCACATTTGTACACAACACAATTGTGAAGCTCGCAGCACAATTGGATTATGTGTTATTGAGCTATTCATTTAGCTCAGAAGCGCGAATGTGACACCCCTGATATTGCACGCGTTCATAGGTCACGGTAACCACTTCCCATCAGGTGGGCCGTGTGTTTGTCTGCCACCTAATTGGTATAAAGAAGATAATTCACAGTAGTAGTACAGAGCCTGAAAACGTGTGTTTACTCTATGCATATTTGTCGGAATCGGACTACATGGTGGTCCGATATAAGTACCTTTTTTTTTTCGTGCGGAAATCCCTTCGGATACTTCCCCGCCGGCCAGCGGGGCGGGTGTCAGTCGGGGTGCGAGGGATATGCTCTACGGGCAACCTTACACCCCGGCGTCTGAAGACCCGAGACGGCGTGCAGTTTTAGTCGGTTCAAGCCCGATATAACCGCCCCCGCTACCCGGCGGGGGGGTATCCGAAGGGATTTCCGCACGAAAAAAAAAAAAGGTACCTATTAGGTGGAGCGCGCCCGAGAGAGGTTCAGAACTCTCTCAAACCCGAGGGGGCCATCTCGGAACCGGAGATGGCCCAGGGTCAGTCGGGGTGCGAGGGATATTCTCTATGGGCAAGCTTACACAAAAAAAGGTACCTATTAGGTGGGGGACTTATATACCCAGTTTCCCAGAAGCTCGTTGTCAATCAGCATGTATCATGGCTTACAGGTGTGGTGTGGTGTGGTTAAAGATTTTGGTGGGGCATCACATAGTCATATTTTATTCATCTTTTTTTTATCAAAGCGTCGATAGCTTAGTGATTAAGGAATCAGTTTGATTCCTAGCCATTACACTATTGACGTGATCTTCTAACATAATTTAGCTGATGGGTTAATGAGAATACTAGTAATAATGTGCCCGGTAGGTGGCAATAGGCTCGCCCCCTATTACATTGGGACCTTAACATAACTGGCGAATCGTGGGTGTGTAATACACCTCAGACTACCCCTTCGGGGATACAGGCGTGAAGTTATGTTATGTTATGTAGTAATTTCGGATACTAGTACTCTTTAAAAAAAAATGCAACAGTGATTTTTTTATGCAATACGCCTCTGCTTATATGTTCAGAGATAATTGTTATTAACTAGCTGACGCGCCAAACTTCGTTCCGCCATAGAATCAAGTTATGTTGGTTCCCTTATCAGCTGATTTTATTTCATGAATGTCTCCTCGCTCCCCGACATCAAAGACCCAAGACGGCGTGAGGTTTTGGTTGGTTAGAATCCGACCTAATCACCCTCGCTGGCCGGCGGGGGGGGCGACCGTGGCGAACCCCGTAAAATAACCACAAAATGGCACTGTAACTTTGCGAGGCCGCCGGCCAGCGGGGGCGGTTATGTCGGGCTTGAACTGAATACAACCGCACGCCATCTCGGGTCTTCAGACGCCGGGGTGTAAGTTTGCCCATAAAGCATATCCCTCGAGATGGCCCCCTCGGGTTTGGGAACCACGCTGTCCCAATCTTGCCCCGGTTTGGGGGAGGGGCGCTAGTCGCCCCACCGTCCCGGCCTACTTTTGCTGGGGTGACAGGCGGCCTCACCTGCCACCCCCAGGCCTGAATGGGACTGTACCTACAGGCGGAAACAAATCTAAAAAATCAAAGATCAAGAATATCAATCCATCACTAACACGATTTGTTGTTCGACTTATTGATATATGTTTTTATATAACATAAGTTCACGCCTGTGTCCCCGAAGGGGTAGGCAGAGGTGTATTACACACCCACGATTCGCCAGTTATGTTAAGGTCCCAATGTAATAGGGGGCGAGCCTATTGCCATCTACCGGGCACATTATTAAGCGTGCGATAATTAACATTTATTCATGCACATAACTACGAAAAGTCAGAGGTGTGTGTCCAGGGCGACTTGGGATCGAACTCGAGACCTCGTCTCAGCAGTCCGTTACGTATGCCACTGGACTATCGCCGCTTTTTTATGTTTTTATGTATGTTTATACCGCGGTAGCCTAGTGGTATGGGTAAAGGACTGCTGAGACGAGGTCTCGGGTTCGATCCCAGGCATTACCATGGCACACACCAATGTCTTTTCGATGCTTTTCGAAGTTATGTGTGTATTTATCGCAGGTTTATAAGTGTCCGGTTAATGGCAATAGGCTCGCCACCTATTACATTGGGACCTAAACATAAACTGGTGAAATTTGGGTGCTAGCACCTCTGCCTACCCCTTCGGGGATATAGGCGTGAGTTCATGTTATGTTATGTTAAAAAATAAAAATAAAAAAAACTGGTAAGGCCAAGCCAAAGTGCAAAAATATTTCGAAGTGTAATAGTTTTTCAATTTTGTTTATCTTTCTCACTTAACTCATTTTTGCAATTTTTGATTGTTTTGTCCTTGTTCTACCGACGTATGTGCGATATACCTACCTAAAACATAAACTGGTGAAACGTGGGTGCTAGCACCTCTGCCTCCCCCTTCAGGGATATAGGCGTGAGTTTATGTTATGTTATGTTTATATATATGTTGTTGTTGTTTTATATATTTAACTAAAGGTACAGGTACGTAATTGTGTATTGAATTAATGGCGTACTATCGTTAACTGTTTTGCACTTCAATTTTATGGTAGCCGAACTCAATTATCCTTTGTGACTACTCTTCGTCGTTATTACGTAGTTGTTCTAATGTGATTGTGAAGTTTACTTTTTCTGAGGTAGAGAGGGAGAGTGGAAGGCAGTCAGGGAGGGATGGATGATGACAATTAAAAAAATACACACGTAATTGTTCAACTTGTTACTTCTGTTGACACTTCCGGTGAGCCACTGCCTTTTTAGGGTTCCGTTGCCAAATAGCAAAAAACGGAACCCTTATAGATTCGTCATGTCTGTCTGTCTGTCCGTCTGTATGTCACAGCCACTTTTTTCCGAAACTATAAGAACTATGCTGTAGAAACTTGGTAAGGAGATGTATTCTGTGAACAGCATTTAGATTTTCACACAAAAATAGAAAAAAAACAAAAAAAAATTGGGGGCTCCCCATAGTTAGGACTGAAACTCTATTTTTTTTTTATCTATGGATGGATTATCTATGGATAGGTCTCCAAAAATGATATTGAGGTTTCTAATATCATTTTTCTCTAAACTGAATAGTTTGCGCCAGAGACACTTCCAAAGTAGTAAAATGTAACCAGAAGTTACAGGGGGAGGGGGATGGGCCCCCTCCCCCTGTAACTTCTGAACTAAGAGAATGATAAAACTAAAAAAAATATATGATGTACATTACCATGTAAGCTTCTACCGAAAATTGGTTTGAGCGAGATCTAGTAAGTAGTTTTTTTTATTACGTCATAAATCGTAAACCGCCATTTACCTTTCATTCAATCAACTCAAATATAAAATTTAAAATATAAGAAATATTATGTTACTGCTACGGAACCCTTCATGGGCGAGTCCGACTCGCACTTGGCCGCTATTTTTTTCACTTGTGGGTGTGACCGAATAACGCAGAAGTGTCATATAATGTAGGTGGGAGTTATCGAACATAATGTTTAAAAATGTTTTATTTAAGTATATAATAACCAAAATTACTAGTATTACCTCTAACCCTTACTAACAGCTTAGCTGAATTGATTGTGTTAGGCGTAGGTTCACATCGGTATTGAAGTGGCTGGGATTCGAATCCGGGATCTCTCGTTCAAAAAATCACTAAGCTACCGGCGCACCATTCTTACTATTTATAATCACGTTATTCTTAAGAATTCCGGTCACCTTTTTTTTTCGTGCGGAAATCCCTTTGGATACCCCCCGCCGGCCAGCGGGGGCGGTTATGTCGGGCTTGAACCGTCTGAAACCGCACACCGTCTCGGGTCTTCAGACTCCGGGGTGTATAAGGTTGCCCATAGAGCATATCCCTCGCACCCCGACTGATCCTGGGTCATCTCCGGTTCCAAGATGGCCCCTTCGGGTTTGAGTTCCGGTCATCTACCGAAATTCTCATGAATTACGGAATAGTCTACGTCTATAGTCCACATACATCTTCGGGCCTGTACTAAGTCGTGCGTGTCATGCATGCGAGTGCACGAACGACGTGCACAACTTTGTGCAACTTATTAAGCTTACTGTAATAAATTAGCTCAGTATTATTCACACGACACAGAAACCTGCGTGTGTGCACACGTACGAAGCATCGCAGGCGTTTAGGATGAAGTTGGAGTCATTTAAAGCCTACGTTACCCTTTTTTTTGTTTATTTTTTCGTGCGGAAATCCCTTCGGATACCCCCTCGCCGGCCAGCGGGGGCGGTTATGTCGGGCTTGAACCGACTAAAACCGCACGCCGTCTCGGCTCTTCAGACGCCGGGGTGTAAGGTTACCCATAGAGAATATCCCTCGCACCCCGACTGACCCTGGGCCATCTCCGGTTTCGAGAAGGTCCCCTCGGGTTTGGAAACCACGGTGTCTAAGACGTATGCTGTAGACTGGAATTTTGACCATTTAGTACGAGCCCATCCCAGACGCGCTTAGCTCATAGAGTATTACATATATAAAGGAATTCCCGCAAGTTGAAATTACTTACTACAATGTGTAGTGAGTAATTTGAAAAAAGTTTAAAATGTTTAAAAAGTTGGATTGTAGGTCTTACAAACGTGGCAGTCCGTGAGATACCTAAGACCTGCCATAGTTAGTATATCGCGTGCTGAGAAGATTGGTGTTGCTACTTATGATGCGCAGGCTGTACTACAAGGAAACTTTAGTCCCAACGGTTTCGAGCGGGCGGAACTTCTTTTTTTTCTGGCGAATGCTATTATGCATGGTATCTCCAGCTATGGGGCGATAGCCGGAGACCATGTGTGGGACTCTCCCATCCGGTACTGGATGGGCATACCCACTAAATCCCATGGTATGCCATACTCTGCGTCTTGTTGCGGGGCCTGAAACTATACAGAAATATTTCCATATCGACCCCCGTTTTCGCGTGCCCACTGGCATGGGCACCTAGACCATTCAACTCCCGATTGGACGATTTCCAGGCACACATGGACGTCATCCACTCCGCGGGTGGAAGACTGACCCAGTCCCTCACACCCGCAGCTACGCTCAAGGCAGCATGAGGCGGAAAAACTCAGTGGCTCATCGAATCAGCAAGGGGATCTCCCTCCCTAATCAACTCCGTGCCTTTGACTACGTACTATTTCAAGGATACTACCGACATAAAATACTGCTTATTTATTTTATACTGTGTCCCTGTAGAACAAAGCGTATATGCTGGCCTATAGTAAATCAATAACCATTAACCTATAGATGCAGTTCAACCAACTCACCTGGAGCAATATAATTGGATTTCACGAGCTCGGCTACAATAAGTGTTAATAGTATAAAAGTATTCTTTGAAAGTGGAGCTCATAACATTTTAACAAAATGGAAATAGACTTTTTAAAACTTGCTTTGCACTTGCTGTTTTATTTAGTATCCTTCTATCTACATGCAGATTAGTAGGTACCTTAATTTCTAGGGTTTAACGATTTAATGTGGATAAATGCATATATATATGAAACCGGAGATGGTCAGTCGGGGTGCGAGGGATATGCTTTATGGGCAACCTTATACCCCGGCGTCTGAAGACCCGAGATGGCGTGCGGTTGTAGCCGATTCAAGCCGGACATTACTTCCCCCTGCTGGCCGGCGGTGGGTATCCGAGGGGATTACCACACGAAAAAGAAGGTACCTTAATCTCTAGGGTTAAACGATTTAATGTTGATATATAAATTTTACATCCCTTCCAGTAGTTTCCCCTAATCTGTAGGGGAACGTACTGGCAGAGATCTTTATATATATCTTTATATATCTATTCCTGTACCAAATTTCAGTCAGATCCGTTCAGCCGTTAGAGCGTGCTTGAGTAACAAACATCCAAATATACAAACATCTTCACAAATTTAAAGGATTAAATTTTCGTTGTACCTAGTTCCAACTGCTGTAACCAGATTCTATTCCAGACTCCGTGCTACTATTTAGTATTTTCCAACAGAAAAACCTAACAACACTTTTCTAAACTCGGGCGTTGATCCCTTTATTTTTCGGGCAGAAATCCCCCGGATTTCCCCCACCAGCCAGCGGGGGTGATCATGTCGTATTCGAACCGACTAAAACCGCACGCGGTCTCGGGTCATCAGATGCTAGGGTGTACAGGCGTTGAACCCAGTACGTTATGCACAGATGTTTCATTGAATACTATTATAAAAATGTTATATCTATAAAACTATTACAAATATTTTGAAAAATATAGGGCCAATGTGTGTAATATTATTTAACGGGATTTATTTGACGGCCTCTGTCGCGTAGCGGTAGTGCATTCGACTGCTACGACTGGGGGCCCGGGTTTGATTCCCACTCAGTTTAAATATTTGAAAATCTGAATATATGTCTTGCATTGTCTGGGTGTTATCCAGACAATGCAATTTTTTTGTAATTACTAAAAAAATGTATATTAGTAGGTTTATTCGCATTCTTTAACCCAGAACACAAGCTAGATAAACTATGCTTACTTTGGATCTAGAAAGCGCCGGGTAGAATGTCGTAAAAAAAAACAAAGTCACGCCAAGAACGACGGGTCCAAGCCTCCTGCTATCCAGTATTCCTGCTGATTGTCGGACGAGGCCCTGGAGCTTTCTTCTCAGGGTTGCGAGGTCAGACCAGAAAACTGTATAAGCCAATAAACGGAACATGGGCTCCGAGTTTTTTTTTTAATACTAGTAACCGTAATAGCTTATCTGGAGGGGTTAGGGGGAATCCCTAACCCCTCCAGATAAGCTCAATTGCTTGTGTTAGGAGTGGGTTCACGTCGGTAGAGTAATGGCCAGGTAACGAACCAGGGACCTCTCGATCTTACGGTCGACTCCTTAACCACTAAGCTTGGACGCTACCGGGAGAAAGACGATGATGAGAATGGTAATTTCGAAATCAAAATTAAAGAAAACCGCGATATGCGATGAGTATTTTGGTTACAGAAGGAATAATAAAACACTTCATCAAAACAAAATAAACAGAAATTTAATCCAGCAATTTTTTCTTCCACATCGATGTATTTTTCCAATATGTTACAATTCATTTTTATGTACTATTAGATATTGGACAAACAACGTAGCTTAATCCGAATTGAATTATTCATGATTTCTAAGACCAGAAAACCAATCCTAACGGTGAAATCGACTAACATAAATATTAAATTATTGTGTGGGAAAAATAATATCGACTACTAAATGTTATATCGATGAAATTCGACAATAAAACAACACAGTAAGTAAGTGTTGAGTTTTGGCGCCAACGACATTGACAAAGACACATCAAGGCATTGTTTCCTTTTCTAAAATGTATATAATTTCGAGTATGTATGTGTAAAAATTGTGGATTTTTAGATATAACGTCCTCGACAACGAACACAAGTGCAGTTAAGTGGCATATTTTTCGTGAATTTTGTTTTTTTTTGTGTAGTGTGAAAACTCTACAGAAGCCTCTATTAAAGTCTTAACTAACTTTAGTGTCTTAACTTTAACTAGGGCAAGACTTTGACTTGACTTATGACTATAACTTGTTTGTGACTAAATGATGAAAACGCTGCATAATATTGAATTCATATACAAGTTACTTGTTTGTGGCCAAAGGCGTTGCATAGAAGCAAAAAAAAAATCAGTAAGTGTTACCGCCGGTCGAATAGATAATAGTAGCAACGTAGTGTGGGGGGTCTCATCGCTAAGTAGTAACTGAGTACGTTAACACATTGCAAAGTTAAGCAATACTAGCCAGGTCAGTCTTAAGATGGGTGACCATTCTTAACCCATTGAGACCTCCGTGCCTTTTTTTTTCGTGCGGAAATCCCTTCGGATACCCCCCCGCCCGCCAGCGGGGGTGGTTATGTCGGGCTTGAACCGACTAAAACCGCACGCCGTCTCGGGTCTTAAGACGCCGGGGTGTAAGGTTACCCATAGAGCATATCCCTCGCACCCCGACTGACCCCGGGCCATCTCCGGTTTTGAGATGGCCCCCTTACTTGCTCTCCACTGTGCCATCTGCTTATCAGAGGGACACGTGGAAAACTTCCGAACAGCCCTCAACAGGGCCGTCCTCGCCTCGGTCGGAGTTGGCCGTAGGCGGCAGCGTCTCTCCCGCCCTAGGAGAGAGGCGCTGCTGTCTCCGTTGCCCAGGGTGCACCGCGTGGAGGTTCCCAACCAAGCACCCCTGAGACCTCCGTGCCTCAAGGAACATGTTAAACCGTCAGTCTCGGTTACCATACGAACATCAATGGCGGTCGTTACGGGTACTTGAATTCCCAAAAATTCCGACAGCTGGTCTTACTACAGAACTTTGATATCACCAGTGGGTTGTGGAGGTCAATGGCAGTCGGTTAACGGAATATATCGAACTGGTGGTAAATTTGTGACAAATTTGATGACACAAATTTGTCACAAAATTCGGCCGGGTGGGTACCACCGTGCACGATTGCGAAAAACCCTCCATAGTAATCCAATTTCGGTTTGATTACGTTCAGGGGTCAGCAAGTGCATAGTCGGGCAGGGGAATTGTGGTCGCAGCACTAGTGGGACCGGTGGGTGTCACGCGGTGCTGCGACGACAATCCTCTTCTGATGAGGCCGTCAAGCTGAGTGCCACCATTGTTAACATGGTACGTGTATGTAATGGTGACCCTCTTTCCTGAGACTTTACCTGCAGCTTACCATCAGGCGAGGTGAAGGCAAATTGACGTGTCCTAAATATAAAAAAAATATAAAAAGTTCGCAGGCTTCTTAGTAGGACTGAAAAGCCGGTTCGGAGGAAGAGGACTGATGTAGTGTTACAGTTCATAGTTCTTTTCATACACGAGCAAGTTGTTTAAAGCACTAAGGTCTGCGTCACAGCACCCCATCTTTCACCTTCTGCATCCAGTCTAACACAGCTACCTTTTTCAGGTCAGCAGTATATTTGGCTAGACCACCATCTTTGGCCCTTGTGGCGTAGCGGTAGAACGTTCGACTGCTACGAAAGGGGGCGAGGGTTCGATTCCCGCTCAGTGCAAATATTTGTATCTATGAATATGTCTATTGGTATTGGGTGTTTCTATGTATAATATGTATGTATTTAAAAAAAAAGGTATATAAGTATGTTTATCCGTATTCTGGAACCCATAACACAAGCTAGTTAAACTATGCTTACTTTGGGTCTTGAAAACGCTGTGTAGAATGTCATGGAATACTTATTGTATTTATTTATTTATTTGTGTACAGATTCGCGGACTTCACTCTTGGACTCATTTGCGACCATCAGGCCTTTGTCATTTCAGCATACTGCGAGTTTTGGTAACTACAGTTTTCCAAAAGCAACGTTAAAATTGTCCCTTAATACAGTTGTGTATGGAAGTCTCAGTGCACGAGTCCGACTAAGACATGACCAATTTTTTTGTGTATATGAATACTACGGCGGCGATAGCCCAGTGGCGTACGTAATAGATTGCAGAGACGAGGTCTCGAGTTCGATCCCCAGTCGCCCCGAGCACACACCTCTGACTTTACGTAGTTATGTGTATATTAAAAATGTTAATTATCGCTCGCTTAGTAATACGCCTGGAAGATGGCAATGGGCTCGCCTCCTATTACATTGGGACCTAAACATAGCTGGCGAATCGTGGGTGTGTAATACACCTCTGCCTACCCCTTCGAAGATGCATGTGTATGTTATGCATGTTTGTTTAAGAATACTATTCCAGTTCTTTCGTCGTGTATTTTATGGAACGTACCCTTAAGTTACAACTCATGCACGAGGGTGTACAATACACATTATATTTTATTTCTACATCATTAACCGCTGAAATATAGAGGCCATGAATGACATCAGACAGAGCACGAGACAATTTATTACTGTAACATTGTTTCAATGATATATAGTTAGAATTTTGCCAACTATACATTTTATTCTCCATTATACGGTAGAGAAAGAAAAAGGGTTTATTTGTACTAAAGTTTATTTAAGTTTATCAGTTGTGGGTGTAGTTTGAAGATAATTATATACAGGGCGTCCCGCGGCGATGCCACATGGAGGGAAAGTATGTTAAATAATTTAGATAGACAATTTTACTGGAAGGAGACTTCATTTTCATTTTGATATTTTGGTGGTTCGGTAATCGAACCGGAAAAAATAACACCCTATACTTTTATGGCATCAATCAATAGGGTCAGTTAATAGTTAATTAAATGAAAAGAAATTCATCCATCCTACGACCAATCGGTCAAGCCGTTTCGGAGGAGTACAATAACAAACACTGACACGAGATATTTATACTTAATAATTACTTGTCCTGCCTGACTCATAACTTGCAATTTTGACTGTTAATACGTTTTACATTTTAAGCATTTTAAGCATCCGCTAAGGAAGGATTTTCCCGTGCGAAACGGTACGGTATCCTAATTAGTAATTAAATTATGCACATACATTACCACTTAACGTGAACAATGAAGAAAATACCTCAGAAATGAACATAAAAGGCAACTCACAAAATAACTGAAGTTAAAATAAAATAATGAGAACTCGACGTTTGAAAAATGGAAGTGAGAGGCGGAAAAATGTGCCATTAATTTTCTGCGAATGGCGTTTGGTACCTAACAAACTTTTCTAACTTTAAGAAAAGAGTTAGCAAAGTTTTCGGAAACTTTAGAAACGTTAACGAAGAAAAACAATTATCGAATTGAATTTTAACAAATTTTCGGACTCCAGTTGCTTGTACGATTCTAAAAGTAGGTTCTGTCTAAGTTCACTGTTTGATCCAATTTATTTACCGCAAAAGAAGTAACTAAATAGGAAAACTTTTGGGTTTAGGAATAAGTAGAATTTCTGTTTAAATTACATTTATTTATCAAACTCTCCATTTACAAAACAACTCAAGACTCGTTTTTTGATATAATTTTCTAAAATGTATTTCTCTTTTCCTACATTAATAAGGACTCGTATAATGAGAAGTGTTATAATAATCATAATATATCTGCATTTGTGAATGTAAGTGTAAGTGGAGCAGATTTGGTATCATTTTCCGGGGCAATATGGAGACACCGTGGTTCCCCATACCCGAGGTAGTAGATAGCCCAGGATCAGCCGGTGGGTCGTTTTACACCCGGCACATGAGACCCGAGACGGCGTGCGGTTTTAGTCGGTTTAAGTCCGACATAACAATCCCCGCTGGGGACGGGATTACCGCACGAAAAAAAGGTACATTACCATTATCAACCAATTGCCTATTGCAGTCCAATATGCGCAATAAAACATGATCCTCCGCCTTCCATGTTCACTTTATCGTCGATACCTTTTTCAGGTTACTCAGACTTTATTTAAATTAGAAAAACAATGTTAAATCAATCTTGGTACATCCATACAACCTGTATTGGTTTATCTTGGGTATGAGTATACCCGAGGAGGCCATCTCGAACCCGGAGATGGTCCAGAGTCAGTCGGGGTGCGAGGGAACCCGACGTAACCTTCAAAGGTGGCCGGCGGGCCAAAAAAACAAAATGGTGGAAATGAGTGTACATTCATAATTCCTTTCTGTTACATTTTAATATACTTAACAGAAAATCATCATTATAACAACACTTACTCTCGCTGGTAGCACTATGAGAAATAATATGTACAAGGTAGGTAGAAATCTTTCTATATCTACTTGTGCTCTAAGACCTTTCTTCCTACTAAATTTCATGATTCTAGTTTAGCGGAAAGTACCCTTTTTTTTCTAGATAAACAGACAGGAGGATAACAAAGTATATGGTTCGTTTCTTAAAAAAGGTACGGTGATAGGGGGTGCCCTACGGGGAAGTCGGAAGGAAACGAGTAATCGAAATCCAACACTTTATTCCGTAGGTACCACAAGGTTTATCTATATTTATTTTAAATTAAATTAAAGCCGAGTGTCGGTTAGGCTATAGGTACACGCCACTGGGGTGTGTGTTGGGTAACCTCCTCGAGTGTCGCTCCGATTCCGATCCCGCTGCAGTCCGGGGGGAACGGAATCGGAGCGGCCGGTACACCCTGGGCGGCGGTCAATGGCTTCCCCTTCACCCCTTCATAGGGTTGGCATTGATCGTCGGCCAATACCCAACGTGGCGGGAACACATTCTCTCCGTACTCCTCTGCTTTCAGAGGAGACAGGATGAGCGATGCTGTTAGTGGTGAGATGGCCCAGGGTCAGCCGGGGTGCGAGGGATATGCTCTATGGGTAACCTTACACCCCGGCGTCTGAAGACCCGAGACGGCGTGCGGTTTTAGTCGGTGCAAGCCCGACATAACCGCCCCCGCTGGCCGGCGGGGGGGTATCCGAAGGGATTTCCGCACGATAAAAAAAAAAAAAAAAAAAAAGGTACACGCCACTACGGGGGTGTGTGTTGGGTAACCTCCTCGAGTGTCGCTCCGATTCCGATCCCGCTGCAGTCCGGGGGGAACGGAATCGGAGCGGCCGGTACACCCTGGGCGGCGGTCAATGGCTTCCCCTTCATAGGGTTGGCATTGATCGTCGGCCAATACCCAACGTAGCGGGAACACATCGCTCTCCGTACTCCTCTGCTTTCAGAGGAGACAGGATGAGCGATGCTGTTAGTGGTGAGATGGCCCAGGGTCAGTCGGGGTGCGAGGGATATGCTCTATGGGTAACCTTACACCCCGGCGTCTGAAGACCCGAGACGGCGTGCGGTTTTAGTCGGTGCAAGCCCGACATAACCGCCCCCGCTGGCCGGCGGGGGGGTATCCGAAGGGATTTCCGCACGAAAAAAAAAAAAAAAAAAAAAGGTACACGCCACTACGAACGGCCGCCAAGTATTTCACTCAACTCGGGTCCGCCGGCACCGGGCGAGGGTGATGCGCCTCCCAAGAGACCACCAGGCTTGACGTGTGTGTTCGCCGTCTCTGCCAGCTGTTCAGGTGTGGAGTTGGGCCGGTGCCGGTACACAGCTACTGCTGCTCTCTCTCTCTCTCTCTCTCTCTCTCTCTCTCTCTCTCTCTCTCTCTCTCTCTCTCTCTCTCATTTGAAGTTCGTACATCGGCTACGCGAGAAATCGCATCAGTGCCTGGGTACAGCTGGATGATACGTCCCAATCTCCATTTGAGCGGTGGAAGATTTTCGTCTTTTAATAAGACCAGAGCATTTAATTTGAGTGCTTCATGGTTGACTTTCCACTTGACTCGTTCCTGTAGCAATGTGACATACTTCTTACTCCATCTGTTCCAGAAACTTAGTCGAAGTTGTTCGAGCCGATGGAAACGTGATAAACACGGTTTCGAGTAGTCCACAGTGTTTGAAGTAGGAGTTGAAGTGAGGGGACGACCGATTAAAAAATGTGCAGGCGTTAATGGCAGCAGATCGTCAGGGTCTGGTGAAAGTGGTGTGAGTGGTCTGGAGTTTAGGATCCCTTCAATTTGTACGAGCACTATAGACAGTTCTTCATATGTTAAGTGAGAGGTACCCAACACTCTGTACAAGTGATGCTTAACGGACTTCACACACGCTTCCCAGAGTCCACCGAAATGAGGTGCATAGGCAGGGGTAAAGTTAAATTTAATGCCGTCGTTAGCGGCAGATCCAGCTAAAGAACCACAACTCGACTGTAAAAACTTAGCTAAATCATTGCAAGCTCCTTTATATGCAGTCCCGTTGTCACTAAAAATGTTCTTTGGTTTGCCTCTTCGGGAAACAAAACGATATAACGCGCAAAGAAAATTATTGCTTGTAAGGTCTCCCACTAATTCTATATGGATCGCTTTTGTAGCAAAACATACAAAAAGGACAATATACACCTTAACAAGTTTGCTACCGCGGCCTTGACGACTGAGTGCATTTATAGGACCAGCATAATCGGTCCCAACATTCTCAAAAGGGAAGCTTGGTGTTATGCGATCACGGGGCAGATTACCCATCAATGGAGCGCTTATTTTCCCTTTCATGCGACAGCATCTCACGTATTTTCGGAAACAAGATCTAGCCAAATTACGGCCACCTATAGGCCAATAGGTTTCTCTTATAGAAGCCAGTAAAAGTTGAGGTCCGGCATGCATTAAACGTTTGTGCTCATGTTCAAATAACAATTTGGTTAAAATATGAGAGGACTGTATCACGATAGGATGTTTTTGTTGATATGATAAATTTGAGTTCTCTAAACGACCACCAACACGTAGTAATTTATTGTCACCTAGAAACAAGTTCAGTTTATTTAATGGACTTTTTATAGGTAATTTTTTGTTATTCGTAATTAATTTATATTCTAAAAATGATTCTGATTGTGCTAATTTAATTAAAAGGTTTGAAGAATTGTTTAATTCTTCCACAGACAGAGGACCAGACAGTTTTATTTTTCCTTTAATGTTACTTAAAAAACGCAAGACATAGGCGGTTGAACGAAGGAGTCTATTATAATTAGAAAATCTACTAAAATCAATAGTAGCTGGGTTTGATTGCTCCATCACATGTAAAGTTTTTTCACTGCGGAGTTCGGGTAAATTAGAATCAACCTTAATGAACTTGGATGGCCATTCTGAAACCGGTTTACGTAAAAATGATGGACCTAACCACCATAGATCATTGTCCATGATGCCACTCGGAGTACGAGTAACACCTCGAGACAAAAGGTCAGCAGGGTTTTCATGTGTAGGAACATGCCGCCAGGTGAACTCACCAGTCACGTCAAGGATATCCGTGACCATGTTTCTAACAAACGGTTGAAGCTTATTGGGCATCATGTGGAGCCAACCCAGAACTATTGATGAATCCGTCCAAAATGTAGCATTATGTATTGCAGTTCGCAACGAATCTTTGAACCTTTCATAGATTCGAGCTGCTGTCAAAGCCCCACAAAGCTCAAGTCGGGGAATTGTTAGCGTTTTTAGGGGTGCTACTCTACTTTTGGCCATCATTAATCGAACGGACAGAATACGTTCTTCGGCATCAAATGATGCAATGTATAAACAGGCACCGTAAGCATCTTGTGACGCATCCGAAAAAACGTGAACATCGATATGATCAGCAGGAGAAACTACAGCTGCACGAGGGATCCTAACATTACAAAAAAAAGGTAACACTTTTATGAGGTCTTCCCACTTTTGACAAAGTTCCGATGGTAACGGTTCGTCCCATGATAATTTTAATAACCACAATTTTTGCAGCATTATCTTCATGGGGACGATACATGGAGCTAAGAGGCCTAAAGGGTCAAACACCTGGCCTATGGTGGACAAAATACTCCGTTTAGTGCATTTTTGTGCTGGTTCAACATGAATCGGAAAACAGAGTTCATCAGAACTAGTTATCCAACTGATCCCTAATGTTTTTGTTGATTCTGTTGAACCGATGTTAAGATCAACCGTATCTCGCGCTGATTCATGGGTCAGAAGCTGAGGCTCGTTCGACTTCCACTTGCGCAGCGGCAGGCAGGCGGAGGCAAGAGCAGCCGTCACCTCCTGCTGAATGAACTTCGCCCCATCCAAAGTACTCGCCCCTGTTAGCAGGTCATCCACATAAAAATCATGCATGATGACGTCAGAAATCTTTGAGTTGTTACATTCCAAGCCGACTTGCTTAAGGCACCGAATCGCAAGAAACGGTGCGCTGGCTGTACCATAGGTGACAGTATTTAATTCGTAGGCCTTAAGTTCCTGCGAAGGATCGCTGCGCCACACAATGTGCTGCAGATGTCGGTCGTCCGGGTGAACGAGAACTTGGCGATACATCTTCTCGATGTCAGCCGCTAGCACGTACTTGTGTTGACGAAACCGGATGAGAATGGAGAGTAAGTCATCCTGAATCGTCGGGCCCACCATCTCTATGTTGTTCAACGATAAGCCTGAAGTAGTAAGACTGCTGGCGTTAAATACTGCTCTTAACTTAGTGGTTGGGCTGTCTCGCAGAACACCGTGGTGAGGAATAAAATATAATATTTTGTTAGAAGTGAATGAACTTTCACTCATATGGCCCAAGTCCTTGTATTCATTCATGAACTCTGTGTACATGTTTTTTAATTTTATTTGTCTACTAAGCCGTCGTTCCAGTGAAATAAAACAGCACGTCCCAATGATTCACCGAGTACAGATGGATCTTGAGTCAGTGGTATCTTGACACAGAAACGTCCATCCTTAAGACGAGTTGTATTCTGGACAAAGTGGTTTTCACATTCCTGCTCCATTTTGGAATAACAGGTGGGTTTACATGAAACTTCCTCCAGTTTCCAAAATTGTGTAAGCTGACTTTGTACGTCGTCAGTGCGGAGATCAGTGGAATGTGATTCAATAACATTTATAAAATTACACCTGAGTGTTTGAGCTGACTGTACTTTACTGGGACCCGAGACTATCCAACCTAGACGGGTTTCAATAAGTATTGGATTGCCCTTCCCTAAATTAATTCGCTGACTTCCTAATAAGTCCCAAAAAATATTAGCTCCGATAATTAAGTCTACATCAGACGGAGTGTGAAAGTTGGGATCAGCGAGTACAATGTCAGTGGGAATGGCCAAGTTTGAAATGTCAACTCGTTGACATGGTACCTTATCGGTTATCGTAGGCAAAACAAAACAATTTGTTTTTGTTGTGTAAGTACTATCAAGTGATGTCAGGTTCACGCGGCACATTTTTTGTATGACTGAGTTTGAATTATTAATGCCGGTCATCGCCTTATTTATTGAAATGAAAGGTAAATCAAGTTTATGATACATGGTTTCGGTAATAATGCACGATGTACTACCACTATCTAACAACGCGCGAACGATGTGTTCACGATTGCATTTATCGTATAATTTAAGAAGGGCCGTAGACAGTAGTACCTGGCGAGTTTGACCTTGACCGAGAGAAAGACAAAGCGATACATTGCTCGGTGAGCGTTCGACTACCGTGGATTGCTGTGCGTTATTATTCTTTTGCGATAAAGACATATTTTTATTATCACTAATAGAAGATGTATCGGATGATTTAAGGTTTACGACGTGAACTAAAGTGTGGTGCTTACGATGACACACTTCACAGCTAGTTTTCTTACATCTGTTTGCGAAGTGACCTGTATTTAAACAGTTATAACATAATTTCAAACTTGGTAGCAATGACAAACGTTGCTCGTTACTCAAACATAAAAACTCTGGACACGTGGACAGGTGATGAGTTTTATTACATTTTGGACAAACCTATGAAGCTGACTCTTGAACTTGGTTATTCTGGACACACGAAACCATGGACTTCACCTTAGAATTAGAAGATTTACCACAAGGCTGGGGATTATTACGTGAAAGTTCAATGAACTCAAGGAAGTCGGCACGATTACGTAGAAAAGTGATAAATAAACTCAGTGTTATTTTTGTGTTTATATCAATTCGATTCCTGTGCTCTTCCCATTCACGGTACGTCTTGGGATCTAACTTTCGTGATATTATGTGTATAAGCAGTGTGTCCCAGTGTTCCGTGGGTTCGCCTAAGGATTCTAACGAACGGAGGTTTTTATTTAATTGATCTATAACTCGTTTAATGCCTGCCGAACACTCTTTGTTGCCCATGTCAATGTTAAGTAATGCAGTAACATGATTTTGAGTCAATAAGCGTTTATTATCAAATCTATCACATAACAACTTCCAGGCTACAACGTAGTTAGCTTCGGACATTATAATGGTACTTATGCACTCAGCCGCCGACCCTTCCAGTGCTGATTTCAAATAGTGAAACTTGGTTATGTCATCAAGTTCTTCATTTGAGGAGACCATACTATTGAAAGTGTCATGAAAACATAACCAGTTCTCATACGATCCATCGAATTTTGGCAATGGAATTGTCGGTAGTTTGAAAGGTTTAGATTTGTTTCGAGAAGATACACTACAAAAGTCATCGGTAGGTTTCACTATACTATTTATAATATCTAGGGCCTTACCCTTAGCTTTGTGAAATGCCGAAACGAACGCCTCCCTAGCTTGCAGCTGAGCAGTCTGGTCATCTACCAAACATTCTATTTGTAGCTGGACTTCATCGAAATTATCAAATAATTTTGGCAATGTACTCAGTCGAGATTGTAGCTCATTTACCTGGGCCTGTGTGCACGACTTTAAAGGTAATGTTTCCAAATAATTAATAAATGCTGTTAGTTGCCCTTTGTAACTTCCTCTTTTTCTATTTAATTCCGTTTCCGTCATTCTGGGAAGCGGTATGAGATCTGGAATTTATACAGAAAAAGTGTTTATAATATATAATGAATGAATAATTAGTTGAAATTGCTACACAACTGTATATAATTTAGGTAGGTACTTCTTATTTATTAATTGCCTACTGTTGTAAATAATGATTTGGTTATATAATTATAAGTATTGTAATGGTTAAGTTTATATTAATAAATGATTTTACTTTTTACCAACGAAACTTTATTTTTATTTCTAAGACCAAACAAGTACAGAATTACAGTGATGTTTAGTTAAAAATAGCTAACTAATTAGGTATGTATACTTAAACACAGTAATATTTAAACAAACCAAATATTAAATTGTAAATGTAAGGCGATAATAAGGGCAAAAAGCAAATCTTAAAAAATACTTAAATACTTACATGCAGGTAGGTAAGTCTAACTATAAAAAGGTACCATATAGGTAGCTAATTGCGCAAATCCAGTATAAACTATAACTTAACAAGATAGATACTACCTTATAGAGTGTTGGGGTTTAATTAGTGTCCTTAATTAAGTGTCACTTTCAGCACTAAATACGAATATCCTTGATTGACCTTTGGACCGTCGCCGTCGCACACGTACTACGGCACGTAGCAATTTTTAATTTTTAGATATTTCGTCTTCACAACACGGTTTTCTCCTGAATAACTTCACGAATATCTGGAAACTTGCTTAATCCGTCTTCGAAGGACCATGAAGAGTAGGTTTAGGTAGTATCTTAATAAAATTCTTGAATTTATACGGAAGCGTGTAATGCACCCAGTGATTAGTATTAGACAATTATCAGTTGACAGACAGCACCTAGCATAAATGGTTCATGTCCATATCAGTTTACATATTGCGGATTGAAAATAATAGGCGCTAAGTAACACAAACGTTTCTCTTAATATAAGGTTAGTAATTTGATATTAAAACTAAACACAGCCGGTACGGAACTGTCAGCCGAATTCCCAATAATGGGAAACTGCAACGCGTATATGTTTAAGACCAATCTGTTATTTACTGCTTGGCACTATACCTTCCAAACGACTACTGTACTGTGATATGTACTGGACTATGACACGTAACTGTTGACTATGTGACTATCAGAGGCGACGTCTGACTAAGGAATCCTCTCGACTGCGGCGGGCGCTAAGGCTGTCGCGGCGCGCGTTCTATTGATGTTAAAACTCATCGATATCGTATCTTGCCCAGCGATCTAATTGGTCGTAGCTTGGGATGACTCTTGCTTAACGCGTCTCGGCTCGCTGCCTGACCTTATAAGGTAATATATTGCTATAAACATTAGTGATGGGACACGTATTACTTCGCGGAACTCGACCTTTCCCGCTATTTTTAGATTCTCGCTACCCGGCATCAGTGCACCGTAACAACGGAACCCTAAATAATAAACTCATTACAAATACCTCCTACAAGATGAAAAACTTTAGGAGGTGTATAACTCCATCCTCAATTGATTGGCGTATGCATTTCTTTGCAAAAGCAGTTTATAGATCTATTAAGTGTAAATCAGCCTATTTTTTAACATAGGCGTATAGAAAACAAGGCACGCCGCAATAGCGGCGGTAAGGCCCATCATGGAGGATTGGCTAGAGAGGCGACACGGAAGCCTCTCGTACCGACTGACGCAGGTGATCTCCGGTAAGGGGAGCTTCGGGAACCACCTGCATCGGATCAGGAAGGAGCCAACGCCTGAGTGTCATCACTGCGACCCGAGCGAGGACTCAGGGCTGCACACGCTGGCGGACTGCCCAGCGTGGGAGGCGCCGAGGCGTGACCTCGTGGCAGCCATCGGGGTGGGAGTCCTCTCGCTCAGCAGCATGATTGCGGCAATGGTGCGGAGCGCGCCCGAGAGAGATTTAGAACTCTCCCGGCCCGCCGAGCCCGCAACATGCTCGCCGCGCGTCGTAGGCGACTCAGGCACCGGAGATCGCTTAACAACCTCCGTCCTCCATGAGCGTAGGCCTGGGGGTGGCAGGTGAGGCCGCCTGTCACCTCAGCAGAAGCAGGCCGGGACGTTTGGTGACTAGCGCCCCTCCCCCAAACCGGGGCAAGACGGGGACACCGTGGTTCCCAAACCCGAGGGGGCCATCTCGAAACCGGAGATGGCCCAGGGTCAGTCGGTGTGCGAGGGATATGCTCTATGGGCAACCTTACACCCCGGCGTCTTAAGACCCGAGACGGCGTGCGGTTTTAGTCGGTTCAAGCCCGACATAACCACCCCCGCTGGCCGGTGGGGGGATGTCCGAAGGGATTTCCGCACGAAAAAAAGGCCTATAGAAATCAGAAACTGTCTTATAAAAAAGTTCGGTATAAAAATCTTGCATTAACCACAATCTGATTCAATTACTTAAGTAACCAGTTCAATTCAGCTAACGAACCGTTTGGAATGTGCCTAGGCAATAAAACATAAACTTTTTTGGCACGAAAGAGAATTTATTTCTGTCTCACTTGGGGCCGGTGGGTATTGTTGGGTTCGTTTAAAAATGTTAAAATATTCTGGTAGGACAGCACATTCCAGCACAATAAAACATAGTCAGTATTCCTTAGTATTTTCATGATGTAATTGAAGTTAACTTCTAGGGTTCCGTACCCAAAGGGTACAACGGTACCCTATTACTAAGGCTCTGCTTTCCGTCCGTCCGTCTGTCACCACGCGGTATCTCATGAACCGTGATAGCTAGTCAGTTGAAATTTTCACAGATGATGTACTTCTGTTGCTGCTATAACAAATACTAAAAAGAGAATAAAATAAATAATAATGAATAGTATATGTTAATAATATATGATAATAATAATAATTTATCCCATACAAGAAACGCGTTTTTTTTTTGGTCATTTTTACTCGATTTTAATAACGGCTACAGGTAAACGCTTGAAATATTCACAGAATATTTAGTCGTATATTCACTTTAAATATAAATAATTAAACTAATATAAAATACATTACTGGGGACTCCCATTTTATAGATAAAGGTACGAAACCCTTCGTGCGCGCGTCCAACTCGCACTTGGCTGGTTTTTCTTAAGAGAGTTACTGCGCTGGTTGGTTAAGTAATATATACAGAACTATTTCTACCCACTCACATGTACATAAAATGAACCACAGACTGGCGGCCAAGAATATGGTAAAGTTAATAAAACAGGTTCTTTGCTTGAATAAATTGCGATCTGCGAGACCTCCGCCATACCCTTCGAGTTAGGGTACTTGTGATACTGCACGGAGAAATAGGAACCTCCCGTAACAGGGCTCCATCAACATCTCTAATTTATAACAGAAAAAAAAACTATACCTAACAAAAATGTTGCGCTCAGTCTTCCGCGATTCAACGATGTAGCGTCCGCTAATGTGCAGATTATCTAGGTAAAGTGGAGATATCTGCTGTTTTAAGTCAAATTTTATATTTTAATGGCTCATTTGCGGTCATTCGCAGTTAACCTAGTTATTGTGCACATTAACGTATTCCGCATTCTAACCTAATAATAACCCATATTTTTTACAACTCTGCATTTGCGAAAAATGAAAAATGCGACCTCTGTGGCGTAGCGGTAGAGCATTCGACTGCTAAGTCAGAGGTCGCGGGTTCGATTCCCGCTCACTGCAAATATGTAGGTATATTTGTATTGGTCTGGGTGTTTCTATGTATAATATGTATTTATTTACAAAAAAAAAGTAACTATTGCCCGTTTTCACCAACAATCCCTAAATTTTAGGGGTCACCTAGAGAAAGTTAAGTAACTCTTAGTGATATTTTCGTTTTCACCAAGGATAGGATGGGGAAAACGAAATTAGATAGGGGTTTGTATTTAGGGGCTCCCTACCTTAGGAGGCTCTTAGTTAAGAGGTGATTTAAGTATAGTTGGTGAAAACGGGCATAAGCATGTTTATCCGCATTCTAGAACCCATATGACAAGCTCTGCTTAGTTTGAGTCTAGAAGGCGATGTGTAATATGTTCTAGAATATTTATTTATTTATTTATTATTATTATTATTTAATTAATGCGGGAGCTCTCCCAAAGGATTATCGTCAAGATAATCATTATAACTAACTCATAGAAATTCCTACGCAACAATGCCCTTATCCAATGAGCAAACAAAACTGTACAAGGTTTACTTAAACATTCACTTGCACTAATTATAGAAAAGGCGGCGCTAAGAAAAAATACATTGTTTTTTATGTTTATATGTTTATTTTTTTGTAAAATATGTACCTACCTACCTTACAAATGGTATTTTAATCGAAGGAAATTACTTTATTAAAGATAATATGTATCACTCAAAACATTTTAGGTATTTGCTAAAAAGTCAAAAGTGAAAAATCTGCGGTGTCCCTAATAATTTGACCACCTACTGTATATGGAAAGAAGTACGACGTATGAAAAGATGTAAGAAATTTTGAATGAAATTGAAAAAAATAAATTGTATTTTACGTAAAACATCGTAAAAAATCCTATCATTGTTCACTGCCACTTTTATTTTCATAGTTTCCAGCAGCGAAATGTACCTACGAGCATAGAGTTGCGAACAAGTTGAAAGTTGCGTTGCCGTAATTCAAGACCGAAGTCTGGTCTCTTTCTTCCAGTTTCCTAGTGTGAAAAGTGCCTTAAGGTCGCTGTGAAGCATGAAATATGGTATCCCAAACCACTTTCTTGGTAATAATACATTAGAGTACATCTGAAATATAAATACAAGGCAAACGTAAGTTGGTTAACTAGTACCAGGCAGTTAGAATTAAATATGAACCTCTGGCTGTGAACCGCAGAACTTCTACAACTGCCTGCTAAACTGCCTGGTTGAATATTTATACGATTCAGAACAAGGTCTGTGTACTATGTATGTGGTTTATTTCATCACTTTTGAAAGGTAAGAATGAATCTAGACTAAATATTAAACCAGGGCTTACCCGGGGTGCCCGGCAACGGACACTTGGGGAGGACACCGTGCGGTTTTAGTCGAGACACGACATAACCACCCCCGCTGGCCAGTGGGGTATCCGAAGGGATTTCCGCACGTAAAAAAAAAAAAAAAACGCGTCCCAGGATATAACGGGTGATTTTTTGACCAGTTTTTTTGATGAATTAACAAAAACCGATCAAGTGCGAATCGGGTTTGCGCACTTAGGATTCTGTATGAAAGGCTTGAAGGACGAAAGTTGTGTCTAAAAATATTTTAATGGCATTGACATAGAAGTTTGATATTTTCATAGCTTCAAGGGTTTGGAGACTGTTGATATTACTATCAACTTAACACCTGTTCACTGTTCCTGAGAAATAGATCTGGAAAATGGACAGACATACAGACATTTTTCTTCAAAACATATTAATGAAAATTATAGCGAACATACTGCAGGTACGTATACACAGCTGCAAGAGGTGGCAGTCTTAAATTAATAAAAAAATATATTAATTTCAACATAAGTCCTCTATGTGTTCCTGACCACACTGGTGGTAGAAAATTGATGACACAAATTTGTCACAAAATTCGGCCGGGTAGGTACCACCGTGCACGATTGCGAAAAACCCTCCAGAGTAATCCAATTTCGGTTTGATTGCGTTCAGGGGTCAGCAAGTGCATAGCCGGGCAGGGGGGTTGTGGTCGCAGCACTAGTGGGACCGGCGGGTGTCACACGGTGCTGCGACGACAATCCTCTTCTGATGAGGCCGTCAAGCTGAGTGCCACCATTGTTAACATGGTACGTGTATGTAATGGTGACCCTCTTTCCTGAGACTTTACCTTCAGCTTACCATCAGGCGAGGTGAAGTCAAATTGACGTGTCCTAAATATAAAAAAAAAAAGATAGACAAAATGACAACGAAGTGATCCTATTACTACATTTGCTGCATAAACGTATGTATCTTTTGATTGCGTTGGTTTTAGTTGTTTAAAATATAATGAGTACAAATATTTTTACTGAGCAGCAATCGAACCTGCGACTTCCAACATAGTAGTCGAACACCCTACCTCACTTTGATCGCGTTAGTAAAATTCTCATTGAAATTTACTGTATTCACAATACCCTCACTTCGCATTCCCACAGGCATAGGCAAAGATAATAGAGCGCCTCATTATACGACCCTCACCTACGTACCTTGCCTTTCACACAACCATCAACCTATTTATGTCTTTTATACCTTCTACAACACACCCTGGCTTTTCCGAGAACCTAGTATAATATATAATCCCTAAACATTCTGTTTTAGGACACCCTCTGTTCGCAAACATCGTTCAACATTTACATAGAATAGAATTGGAATGTTTATGATACTTGTAGTTTTTTGATAGTCATCTCCACAGAATCAGTAATTCCTTTCAGGGTAACTGTATACGTTTCTACAACGAACTCCTTAATGAAATGAAGAAGCTACCTCTTTATAAATTTAAAAGTCAATTTGATTCTAAACTTTGTCATAAAGGGCCATTATAAAATTCACGAACATTCTTATTATTTCTATATTATATTATAAACAATTCCTTTCATGATACTGTGAGCTCATTCTGTGTAAATAGTAACACCAACAATTCAACATAGTTCGGGTACTTTGAGATAACTTTCACTTCAAACTACAAGACAACAACCATCTATAGTCTCCCCGTGATCATGGCTGCTGAAAAGCAACCGACACGTCGGGATCAATGAAAAATATAAAATAACATCA
The DNA here is from genome assembly GCA_946251805.1 of Cybosia mesomella. Lineage (NCBI taxonomy): Eukaryota > Metazoa > Arthropoda > Insecta > Lepidoptera > Erebidae > Cybosia > Cybosia mesomella. The sequence continues at coordinate 34,658,272 of OX276392.1, read as the reverse complement.
AATAAACCGCGATAGAATCCGTTAAAAATAGTTTTATTGCAATATGTAACAACCCCCCCCCCCCACCGGCCAGCGGGGGTGGTTATGTCGTGTATCGACTAAAACCGCACGGTGTCCTCCCCAAGTGTCCGTTGCCGGGCACCCCGGGTAAGCCCTCGAAAAACCCCAGATTCGCGTAAACTTCACGACAAGTAAACAACATAAACAATTCCATCCAGAGCCAAGCGGTTCAGCACCTCTTTTCTTTGCCGCATCATCAAGATTTGAAACTCTTTACCAGCACACGTGTTCGCTTCTTCCTACAGCCTCGGGTCCTTTATGCGGGGCGTGAAAAAGCATCTAATGGGGCCGTCAAGCTGAGAGCCACCATTGTAACATTATCCGTGTCCGTAATGGTGATCCTCATTCCTGATACTTTACCTTTAGCTAACCATCAGGCGAGGTAAAGTCATATTGACGTCATTAACATTTAAAAAAAGTTATACGACCAACAAGCTTGGATATGAACTGCTTGCTCTATCACTATGCTACTCAAACAAAATATTGTAATAAGATTAAGTAAACAGCTTTGTATATAGACCAAAAATAACAACCCGCTGAGTTTCTAGCAGGAGTCTTCTTAAGACAGGGCCACGTTCCGAACCGGTGGTCTGTTTGCTAAACATTATTCTAATAAATTTTGGCAATTTGTAAACGCCGTTCGAATCTATACAGCATGAATTTTGACGTTTAACTCTTCACTTATGTGTATGTGTGTACTATTGAGCAAACAAGCAAATGACCTATCTTTTGGTAACATGGTAATGGTCCAAGACTCCGCGATGATCTGACTCACGGTATTATATAAAGGCTAAAAGTTTGTGTACCCTTTTTTTTTTTTTTATCGTGCGGAAATCCCTTCGGATACCCCCCCGCCGGCCAGCGGGGGCGGTTATGTCGGGCTTGCACCGACTAAAACCGCACGCCGTCTCGGGTCTTCAGACGCCGGAGTGTAAGGTTACCCATAGAGCATATCCCTCGCACCCCGGCTGACCCTGGGCCATCTCACCACTAACAGCATCGCTCATCCTGTCTCCTCTGAAAGCAGAGGAGTACGGAGAGCGATGTGTTGCCGCCACGTTGGGTATTGGCCGAAGATCAATGCTAACCCTATGAAGGGGTGAATGGGAAGCCATTGACCGCCACCCAGGGTGTACCGGCCGCTCCGATTCCGTTCCCCCCGGACTGCAGCGGGATCGGAATCGGAGCGACACTCGAGGAGGTTACCCAACACACACCCCAAGTTTGTGTACCCATAATCAAAAACTGACCCTAACCTAACGGCCTCTGTGGCGTAGCTGTAGTGCATTCGACTGCTACGACAGGGGGCGCGGGTACGATTCCCGCTCAGTGCGAATATTTGTATGAATGAATATGTCTATTTGCATTGGTCTGGGTGTTAATATGTATAGTATGTATGTATTTACAAAAAAAAAAGGAATACAAGTATCCGCATTCTGGAACCCATAACAAACTAGTTAAACTATGCTTACTTTGGGTCTAGAAAACGCTGTGTAGAATATCGTAGAATGTTTATATATTTACTATAACGTAATTTTTTATCTATTTTAGGATATTTTTTTTATATTTAGGACACGTCAATTTGACTTCACCTCGCCTGATGGTAAGCTGAAGGTAAAGTCTCAGGAAAGAGGGTCACTATTACATACACGTACCATGTTAACAATGGGGGCACTCAGCTTGACGGCCTCATCAGAAGAGGATTGTCGTCGCAGCACCGCGTGACACCCACCGGTCCCACCAGTGCTGCGACCACAATCCCCCTGCCCGGCTATGCACTTGCTGACCCCTGAACGCAATCAAACCAAAATTGGATTACTATGGAGGGTTTTTCGAAATCGTGCACGATGGTACCTTTTTTTTTTTTTTTTTTTTTTTTTATCGTGCGGAAATCCCTTCGGATACCCCCCCCGCCGGTCAGCGGGGGCGGTTATGTCGGGCTTGCACCGACTAAAACCGCACGCCGTCTCGGGTCTTCAGACGCCGGGGTGTAAGGTTACCCATAGAGCATATCCCTCGCACCCCGGCTGACCCTGGGCCATCTCACCACTAACAGCATCGCTCATCCTAAATTTGTGTCATCAAATTTCTACCTCCAGGATCTTTTATTCGTTACATATTTGTCAATATTATCATAGCTTAAGACAGTATAGACGAGGACGCCGCAGACTCGTCTACGCCCGGGACTACCTACCTCCATTGATCGGGGCCTGAGGACGGCAGTTGGCCGACTCGCCGTCCTTACAGAAGCAGGCCGTGGCCGAGCTGTGTCGTGTGTGGCCTACACACGCCTGCCTACTCACCGACGCGGGATAAAACCCGACCCCACCAGGCGAGGCCGCGCTGGCAGCCAAGGTCCGCCAGTAACCCTGGGGTTATTCTTTCGAGGGCTTACCCGGGGTGCCCGGCAATGGACACTTGGGCAGGACACCGTGCGGTTTTAGTCGATGCACGACATAACAGCCCCCGCTGGCCGGCGGGGGGGTATCCGAAGGGATTTCCGCACGTTAAAAAAAAAAGCTTAAGACAGTATACATGCTTACACAGTTTATAACAATTACAGTAACAATTTAAGTATCCCTGATGACGACTAAATTACCCAAACAAACTTGTAGCTGCTTCGCATCGAAGTGTTGCCAGTATATCATGGAACATACCTTTTTTTTTCGTGCGGAAATCTCTTCGGATACCCCCCGCCGGCCAACGGGGGTGGTTATGTCGGGCTTAAACCGACTAAAACTGCACGCCGTCTCGGGTCTTAAGGGTGTAAGGTTGCCCATAGAGCATATCCCATATGTAGTGTGTTCATAATAATAAAAATATATTTTTCATTTCAGACTGGATGCATATTAGTTAGTATTACAAAAGCTTACAGACTATGTTAGTAACTTATCACACATTTATAAATTCACAAAAATCAATTTACAAAAAGAAAAACACAAAAACATCTTAATGTCTATTTCTCCACATGCAGTCCTATCCTTCGTTTGAGAAATGGAGAGTCCCAACGATCCGAAAACACGTGCAGGATGCTGTTGGTGCTGGTATGCAGTCGTCTCATTATGGAATCACTTCTTTTGCAAATCATGGAGGCAAAGCTATCTACATTTGCAAACATACCTGATGCACTGCAATACCTTGGCAAGCCCATCAGCATTCTGAACGCATTATTGTACTGGACTGATTACTGTACGTCTTACGCCTGAACGCAACCCACAGGTTACACGTATACAGTGACTGACATAACGATTTAAACAATGCAATTTTGACCTGTTCTGTACATTGAGTAAATCTGCGAATTATCATATTGGCCCGGATAGTCAGTGCCCTACGTTCCCGCTCGATGTCCACATTATCCTTCAACTCGTCAGTAATCCAGTGGTTTTACTATTTTTAAAATTGAACCACACAGTGAAACATGAGGTACATTTCTATTATGACAGCCACTTGATTTAAAGATCTGTTCAGGTTATAGGTCCCAAACAGGGACTCTCGGGCTGTTTCATAGCGTATACAGTTCATGAATAGGTAGTGCAAGTTCTCTACTACGCCGCATACATCGCAGTTTGGGGAGTCTGCATCTCCATTTAGAAAGGCGAACTTCTTTAATAGCATGTGTCTAGAGCTTAGACGAAATGCTATAACGTGCAATTTCCGACCTTATCTCTTCAAATCAAGGTACACGAGAAATTTTATTATAACGTAATCTGAGTGCAATTTTATACACTTTTGCTACCTGTTAACTTCCGAACCGACTGTGACGTAAACCTCATACTCAAGGATCGTTTATACTTGTATTGATTACACGCATAGACAAACTTTCAGCCTTTATACAATACTGTAAGTCTGAATATCATCATTGTTCACAAACAGTTGCATTACAGTTAGATTTTTAGGGTTTTAGTTCTTTTATGCGGAACCCTAATTTTTTAAGAATAAAGGTAGCCTATGCTGCGTATTATAATATTACCTATCTGCCAGTGAAAATCCCGTCAAAATCAGCCCAGCCATTCAAGAGTAAATCAGGTTTTATTCACAATTTTGTGGGGTTTAATTTTTTTGCGCGGATCCATAATCATTTTTCTAAAATAAAAGTAACCCGTGTTACCTAAAAATTATAAAATTACCTATCAGTCAGTGAAAACCCCGTCAAAATCGGCCCAGCCGTTCTAGAGATTACTTCTTTCAAACAGACAGAAAGACAGACAGACAAAAAAATTTAAAAAAATTATATTTTTGTTATATGTGTCGTGTGTACATTAATGTGCAATCATTAAAAATCTGTTATTTTAATATTACAAACAGACTCTTAAATTGTTTTGTGGTAAACAGTCAACGATAAATATGTACATAATTAAAACAAATATAAATTCTACGTACCAAATTGTTGATTGCACATTTATTTTTGATATCAAAAAGTTAAAAGGAAAAAGATTTTAAAACGTGGAAACTCTAGAATTGATATTTTTTTCATTACATCCATTAATGCAAAATATCCCTAGACCGTGTTGAGGTGTGTTTATGCGATTACACAAAACCCGTGTGATTTGCTATCATTTATTGTTTCCTATTCTATTTCCGAATTTCTTCATTATGTATTATATCTTCAACAAATTAAAACGGGACCACCACCATATAATACTCTTTCAAATGAAAAAAGAATCATCAAAACTGGTTGACAATTGGCAAAGAAATCGCTGCAAAACACACAAAAAAAAACATTCAGTCGCACACAACGATAATTAAGTCGGTTAATTAAACACATAAAAATGAAACTGGCACATTTATTTCATTCGAATGATTCAAAGAAATTCTGAAGATTCTTTAAGTCTTCATCGTCTTAAAAAAAAGTACACACTTCAACCGCAGGTGGAAGATATTACAAGAAGGTCGGGTCGAAACATTTTTGATTTCGAATTTTAAAATCGTCAGCACCCGGCCACTGGCTCAGTACTACAATAATATGAATATAAGATCCCTATACCGCATTGCGACGGCTCAGTTATTCGCCCGCACCTGCCCACGTTATGCTAATACCTTGATGCATGTGGGGAGCTGCAGCGATGAAAGACAAAAACTATTCAATTTAGGAACACTGGCAAACGGCGCTGTGATTTTTTGCTTTTTTTGGAATGCCGCCAATTGACTCAAAGTTTTACGACTTTGTTTATATGAGGTAAATGCTTCTTTTCTTGAAGAAACTATTCATGTACTTAAAAAATCTACGTACTCATACATACGCTAACTTACGCCTGTATGAGTGTATGTCTCCTAAGAAGAAGCAGAGGCGTATTATACGTCCACATTTCTTCAGTTATATTTTAGAAGGTCAAGCCTATTGGTGTCAAATGGGTACTTTGGGATTAAAATGTAAATAAATGGAAGGTATGTTTCTATAGGGGTGTGTGTTGGGTATTGGGGTGTGTGTTGGGTAACCTCCTCGAGTGTCGCTCCGATTCCGATCCCGCTGCAGTCCGGGGGGAACGGAATCGGAGCGGCCGGTACACCCTGGGCGGCGGTCAATGGCTTCCCCTTCACCCCTTCATAGGGTTGGCATTGATCGTCGGCCAATACCCAACGTGGCGGGAACACATCGCTCTCCGTACTCCTCTGCTTTCAGAGGAGACAGGATGAGCGATGCTGTTAGTGGTGAGATGGCCCAGGGTCAGTCGAGGTGCGAGGGATATGCTCTATGGGTAACCTTACACCCCGGCATTTGAGGACCCGAGACGGCGTGCGGTTTTAGTCGGTGCAAGCCCGACATAACCACCCCCGCTGGCCGGCGGGGGGGTATCCGAAGGGATTTCCGCACGATAAAAAAAAAAAAAAAAAAAAAGGTATGTTTCTATAAGAATGGTATGAAGGGGATATACGTAATTTATTGGAAGTGAAAAGCAATGCGTCAAGAAGCCAGAGTCACATAACCCTGTAAGTCAAACTGACTGATGTTGGGGGAGTCCAAGTCTAAAATATGATGAACTAGCTGATGGCCGCAGCTTAGCCCGCGCGGAGGTCGGTTATCATTTTTTGGTATTGTCTCCAGTTCTAATTAACCAATTGCAATTCAAACATATGGCAGATTTTAATACAAAAAAAACCGCACCAAAATCCGATCCTCAGTTTTTGCGTCCTTCGCGAACAGACACAAGAATTCCAAAAAATATTTTTTTGTCGTTAATTTAACATAACCCAAGTTTTTTTTTGTAATATCTTCAATGTATAGATACAAGTAATTTACAATTGTATAATAGTATAAAAGTATACATGGGTAAAGATCTTTTGCGTTATATTGATCTTAAATAACAGTATACTGCATTTTTACCATGATTAGCACAAGTGCCCGGTATTCGTACAAAACGTGCTCATCTCGCATCTTTCCTCTCTTTTTCCCACTTTCCTGAGAAGGTATATTGTAACAACATCCATGTAACCCGTGTTTATGCAATAAATGAATCTTGAATCTTGAAGGTCCTTTGATTGTTTTTTTTATATTGCAAACATCAATGGGGTTCACCATTACAGACACCGACAATGCTAACATGGTGGCCCTCAACTTGACGACCTCATCAGACACTTTTTCAAGCCCCGCTTTTAGGACCCGGGACTGTAGGAAGAAGGAAACAAGTGTGCTGGTAAATAATTCTTGATGGAATCGTTTGAACCCGTGTGAGGGTGATACCTCAGCCTTGCACGTGTTGTCCTATATACGAAAGGAGAGGGTGGAATTAATTGGAAGAGCATGGCACTCGTCATGGTAGAGGTGGTAAAATACTGCCAAAGAGGCAATGTGACCACAGGACTTTTTTTTTTTTAATATTTAGGACACGTCAATTTGACTTCACCTCACCTGATGGTAAGCTGAAGGTAGAGTCTCAGGAAAGAGGGTCACCATTACATACACGTACCATGTTAACAATGGTGGCACTCAGCTTGAGCTTGAGGGGTCAGCAAGTGCATAGCCTGCCCGGCTATGCACTTGCTGACCCCTGAACGCAATCAAACCGAAATTGGATTACTATGGAGGGTTTTTCGCAATCGTGCACGGTGGTACCTACCCGGCCGAATTTTGTGACAAATTTGTGTCATCAAATTTCTACCACCAGTACTCTTAATAATGCGGACTGCACGTCAATGCAACCTGTCGAGAGCATCTAGTAAGAGCTCTGCAGAGTCATCTCAGAGTTAAGAGATTTCACGCTAGAAGGGATTTGTGTCTTGTCTAGAAGACACCAATATTCGGGCGTGAAAACACGTCTAACCTTGTTCAGGATTCCGAGTTTACGCGAGGGCGTTTTGATGATGCTCTTGATGTATTTTTGTTGTTCAGTTTACAGAGAACCTCCATGCCGAGTATATTTAGTTTGTCATGTAGTGGCAATGGTGTGTCCCGAAGAATAGGGAGGGGAAGGAAATAAGATTTGCTGTAAACGCACATGTCTGTGTCTTCTTGGCATTGTACTCGAACAGGTTTTCAGAGCCCCATTGAGAAATATGATTCAGGACCCGGTCAAGCTAACTTTTTTCCTGAATATCAACCTGCTTGGTCGCAGGGTGTCCGGGATATCGCCCGTGCAAGGTACATAGCAATGAATGCTGCCGGCAGACAGCATGTCGTTGATAAGCAGAAGAAAGAGAGTGGGCGACTGTTTCTCATAGATTTGGTATAGTAGCGATAAAGTAGTTAATTTGATCGACCAATGGCATTCGTATTAATTAAAAAGAGTAAGCTCGTTATTTGAATAAATTAGTGTTTGCCCCTTGGACGAAATTTTGACCACAATCATTATTAAGAATTTGGAAAAAATATAAGTGAGCAATAAAAACTCTGTCTATTTCTTATTTATTGACAACACTAAAGTTGGTAATTAATTAATTTAATTATTTAATTAATTATTAAATATATAAATATGAAAAAAAAGAAAATTGGTTAACAAACGGAGGCAAATAAGATTCACGACGTTTCCGCTTATTAATTTTAATATCTTGTTAAAAAATTGTAAGGATATTACATTTTTATTACTGCATATTTCAACTACATTTGTTACGTGCGACCTCTAGACGATCATTCTCCTTTGACTTATGGCACGGGGCAATTGCAACGTTGAAGCCACGTAAGAAAATATCCGTATTCAAAGGATGACCAGTATAAAATAAGATTCAATTTTCACTTTAGACACTTATAAAGAAATATAGATACACTCGGAAAAGTCTTTTTTGTATTTATTACATTATAAAAATATACCTCTGGCTCTAAGTAGTCCGACTAAATAATATAAACAAAGATAGTTATGAAGACTCTTGACGAGAGTGAAAAAAAAGCCAGACGGGCGCTGAGGATCGTCGACAATCCCATACTTACAGGCAGTGTAGAACCGCTTAACCTTAGGAGAGATTTTTTTTTTCGCGTCCCTGTGCGTTTTCTACCGCCTTTATAACGGGGTGTGTTCAGAAGAATTGTATGACATGATGTCCACGGCCACGTTCTATCATCGCACCGCTCGCCACGGACAGGGAATTCATACACACACGTTGCGACCAGAAACGGCGCGTAGTTAGGTATGAAAGCCACTTTATTCCGCGCACCCTCAGACTGTGGAATGATCTCCCTGCTGTGGTTTTCCCAAGCGACTACAATATGGGGTTCTTCAAGAAGGGCATTAGAAGGTTTTAACAGGGTCGGCAGCGCGAGTGTGGTGCCACTGGTGTTGCACACGTCCATAGGCCGCGGTAACCGCTTCCCATCAGGTAAGCCGTGAGCTAGCCTGCCAGCTGAGTGGTATAAAAAAAAGCCAGCATCCTCATCCGTGCCCCAATCTTACTTGCATCCAAAGCTTACACTTGAGAGCCTGGGTTCAGCCTTCCTAAGTCTACTGATTATTTTATCTCGGCTTTTACTGGAGCGACTGCCTTTACACCCCCCCAACCTCCGGAACAAGTGAGGAAAACCTACGTCAGAGTATCATCCTTCAAATAGTAGTCACACCACATCAGTCCAGTACACCTGTACTGGCTTGCAGGCGAGGTTGACTGTGGTTGCGAAGATCTTTTAGGTTAAGGTCTCAAAAGTTGGCTGGGAAAAAAGTCAATACTGAGTTAAGCTCGCCTTTGTACACTAATTTTATCTGTAATGTTTGTAAAATGTTTACTGTGTGCGTACAATAAATAATTAAATTAATTAATGAATCTTCGTGGGGCCTAATATATCTAAAAACTTCACCCCCATTTCGCCTCCCACTTGACAATCATATATGAACAAACTAATTATAAACGTTATTATATTGTCCAAAGTTTATGTGAAAATTAACTGATTTTATCACGATTATGTAAATATGTGTTATTTTGTTTACCGATACTATTCCCTACGCTATATGGTTTGATAATGTTGTAAAGATAATATAGTTTAGATAGTGTTATTCAGGTATTGTCGAATATAGGTATCTATACTCCACACAAAATAATGTGATATAATTAGTTGAGAGAAATTCTTTTGAAATCTACATTAATTATTTTTTTCTCTATTAGGGAAAATAAACTTATCTACAAAGCTGGTGCAGATAAATTAGAACAAATTTCAATTCGGTAACTTGCAATGTCGATGTAATTTGTTAAAATTAATTTTATTTCAATTTAACTCTTTATCAGATTCGATTGTAAATCTACAACAAAAAATAAACTAAACTGCAAAACTGAAGCATATTTAAATTAGACAACTTGCAATTTATCCTAATTCAATTTGGTACTAGAATCCGCAGTGTTATACAGACAAAAGAACAAAACAAAGGACCGTGGAGACAAATTACTAACGCAAAGGGATAGGATTTGCACACACCACAAATTCTATTTATCAACCTCTAAATATTACACATTCTTAGATCCATACGAATATAGTTAAATCTGGCCGTATGGAAAATTTATGTCCTTATCTACGGTTAGTGGGTACCCGAAGTAGGATTGTAGGTACTTTATTGTGTATATATCTATCCAGGTTGGTTATACTAAATCAAAACACAGTGAGGAATGACTACAAAACTTTACACAGTAGCAATATGTTTTATATGGTTAATTCCGCACATATGTTACATTATGATAAATTATAACATATACTGTTGTGGTAAATTGTGTATATACAGTTACGAGTATTGTCGCTACCACTACACCTGGTTGTATAAAGTGTATCAGTGTAACTAGGTGTGCAAGGCGAATCGCTGCTTGCAATGTTGAGCTGAGTGAGACAATCAGAGACAATGAGAGAATCAGATTTTGAAAATTTTGAACAGTGATCATTTCTCCGTGGCAAGTACGATTTTGAAAATTCTTTTTGAAAGTCACAACTCTGGACATGCTTTCTGAGCGTGTAAAGTTTGGTCACAGTGTCTCGAGCGGTTATTATGTAATTCCATCTGGAATTTTTTTAACGGTGATCATTCCTCTATGGTAGCATTAATTTTTTCAAAATATATCCATAAACCTTCCTCTGATTGACCTCTTTAATCATGCCAAATTTGGTTCTGATTGGATTAGTAGTTTAGGAGGAGAGCTGTGACAAAGAAAATCCTGAAGTCTGGTATGAGGAGCTTTCGCTCGACTTCGTCTCACTCAGCTCAATGAACCAAAGTACTAAGATCTTCAATCTTGTTAACATTTAGATAGCTGCCAAAAATATGAACAAACAGCACTTAAAGTAAACATGAATAACGACTGGCTCGACTCAGGAATTGAACACAAGACTTCATCATCATATACACACAAACTCATACAATAACACCAAAGAGGTAATCATAATTGACTAGTGATATAATTTCTTTAAAATAAATACTAACCAATTCGTGTAAAATTATTTTGATAAGATACAAAAGCTTATATTAAATTTTAGCTATGCAGCAAAATGAGAGTCTTAAAAACTTGTAAAGTATCTATTTACTTCCCAAACATAAACATCTCCTGTACAACTTTAATCATACCGCGCTATTAAGTTTTCCTCAAGGAAATAATGCTTCATTAAAATTTTAACGTGCTGATTTAATTTTCTATACGAGAAGAGATTTTAATGAACCGTGGTACGAGACAAGAGTTTTAATCTCTTGCTTTTTTCACGACTATAATATTGTGGGCTTGCTAACTGATTTCTACCACAAGTGCTGCAGTTAAATTAAGATTAAAACTATAGTTAGTAACAATTAACTGTGTACATATAACTGTTCTTAATATTGACTACGTTTTAGGTTTGTTTAAGAGTCTATTTCAATTGAGTTAATTACGCGTAATAAAATCGGTTGAGGTATGTGAAGCTCAACCGATCTTATTACGTACGATCGTATAGGACCTTACACCTCGGCGTCTGAAGACCAGAGACGGCGTGCGGTTTTAGTTGGTTCAAGCCCGATATAACCTCCCCCGCTGGCCGGCGGGGGGTATCCGAGGGGATTTCCGCACGAAAATAAATGGTATGTGAAGCTGTTTACATTTGGAAATTTTAAAACAGTCGCATTAATCTGAATCTCAAAATCTACAAGAAATCAACGTACAGTGACCCACTTATTGGATTGATTTGAAGTTGATTAAGTGGTCAGGGAATCATTGCCTGGTGATAATATATCTAAAGAGAGCAACTAGTTTTCCCAGAATTTTTTGAGCACTAACCAAAGCAGGTGTCATTTATTTTCCTCCAGCTTGCCTATTTTGTTTTAAATATTACACTAGCGGCGATAGCTCAGTGGCGTACGTAACGGACTGCTGAGACGAGGTCTCGAGTTCGATGCCCAGTCGCCCTGGGCACACACCTCTGACTTTTCGTAGTTATGTGTGCACACATGTGTACACCCACTAGGTGTTAATTATCGCTCGCTTAATAATGTGCTCGGTAAATGGCAATAGGCTCGCCCCCTATTACATTGGGACCTTAACATAACTGGCGAATCGTGGGTGTGTGATACACCTCTGCCCACCCCTTCGGATGCAGGCGTAAAGTTATGTTATGTTTATGTTATTACACCGAAAAACAGCCAGCTTTTTGTAACAAGCCCTTTTTTTTTATACCACTCAGGTGGCAGACACGCTCACGGCCCACCTGATGGGAAGCGATAACACTCGCGCTGCCGACCCGTTAAATCTGCCTAGGTGCTCTACCTACCGACAGCAAATGATTTGCTCTTTGATGTCAGCAGGAGAAAAAGCCGATCAGAAAAGGCTTCATATATTTCAGACAGAAGTGGGAAACATTTTGCTGTACTCTAAATGAACGGAATTGCCAGAAACTGTGATTTTGATGTATATTGATCCGGGTTTACGAGATTTGAGTTGGGTCAACTTAAATAATCTCTGAGTTATACCTTCGTTATAATGACTAATTACTGTTAATAAATCAGAGTGGTCAAAACTAGCAAGAAGCTTTATCGCATTGTGGATTAACGTGATATAAAATATAAATAATAGTTGTAAATGAATAATTTATTAATTGTGGGTTTACTAAGTGAATCTCTTGGACATTTTAAGAGCTTAACTTTGGAGTATCTTTCTGAATTATCTCTTTTTAGTGCAACTACAATTTCTTGTTTTAATTTGATGGTAAATATGTAGGTATTGCTCTTCAGATTTACATTTCTATTATTTGTTTTTGTTTAAAATCAAATTAATTATGTAGCATTAAAAAAATATCGGAATCTGTAAGTCTACTATTTAATAAGTGTTTCTGTGTTTATATAGTTCTAAATGGCTGTTCGTTTCTGAATAAATAAATTGCCCAGTAATAAATAGCCCAGTGGTGTACGTAACGGACTGCCGAGACGAGGTCTCGAGTTCGATCCTCAGTTGCCCCGGGCACACACCTCTGACTTTTCGCAGTTATGTGTGTATTAAAAATGTTGATTATCACTCGCTTAGTATTGTACCCGGTAGATGGCAATAGGCTCGCCCCCTATTACATTGGGATCTAAACATAACTGGCTAATCGTGGGTGTGTAACACACCTCTGCTTACCCTTTCGGGGATACAGGAGTGAAGTTATGTTATGTTATTATATGTTATGTTAGTACCTTTTTTATTTTTTATTTTTGTTTTCGTGCGGAAATCCCTTGCACATCCCCCCGCCGGCCAGCGGGGGCGGTTATGTCGGGCTTGAACCGACTAAAACCGCACGCCGTCTCGGGTTACAGACGCCGTGGTGTAAGGTTACCCATAGGAGCATATCCCTCGCACCCCGACTGACCCAGGGCCATCTCCGGTTTCGAGATGGCTCCCTCGGGAGATGGGGACACCGTTATGTTAGTACCTACATTACTAAGTGTATTTTTCATTTAGGGATAAAATATTGTTTTATAGAAAGACCATTATTTTCATTATATGAAACTACATTTTCATCACATTAATTCCATTGTATGTTAATACTAGTTGACACCCGCAGATTTGACCGGGCATTCTGTTCCCACATCCCATGGGAAGCTATGCCAGCGATAAAAGTAGCCTATGAAAGAAAAAAAGAAAGCGTATGTGTTATTTCAGACTAAAATCTATCCAGAATTTTTAATCAAATTAAATTAAAATTTCAGCCAGATCCATTTAGCCGTTAGAGCGTGATTGAGTAACAAACATCAAAACATCCAAACTAACAAACATCTTCACAAACTTTCACATTTAAAATATTATATGCCTACCAGTTTTTGCCCGCGACTTCACCCGCGTGGAAGGCTGTTCCCGTTTCCGCTTCCCATGGAAAGATTTCAGAGATAAAAAGTAGCCTATGTTTTATTCCAGACTATAGGTTTTTTTTTTGGCTTGCGGAAATCACTTCGGATACCCCCCCGCCGGCCAGCGGGGGCGATTGTGTCATGAATCGACTAAAACCGCACGGTGTCCTGCCCAAGTGTTCATTGCCGGGCACCCCAGGTAAGCCCTCGAAAGGATAACCCCAGGGTTACCGGTGGACCTTGACCGCCAGTGCGGCCTCGCCTGGTGGGGTCGGGTTTTATCCCGTGTCGGTGAGTAGGCAGGCGTGTGTATGACACACACGATACGCCTCTGCCATGGCCTGCTTCTGTAAGGACGGCGAGTCGGCTAACTACCGTCCTCAGGCCCCGATCATGGAGGTCGGTAGTCCTGGGCGTAGACGAGTCTGCAACGTCCTCACCGAAGACTGCGGAACTCGGGGGGCAGGGTTCTCTCCCGCTCCCTCTCCGCTGTCTCTTTCGCGCGCATTACCTTTTTTTTTTTTTTTTTTTTCGTGCGGAAATCCCTTCGGATACCCCCCCGCGTGCCAGCGGGGGCGGTTATGTCGGGCTTGAACCGACTAAAACCGCACGCCGTCTCGGGTCTACAGACGCCGGGGTGTAAGGTTGCCCATAGAGCATATCCCTCGCACCCCGACTGACCCTGGGCCATCTCCGGTTTCGAGATGGCCCCCTCGGGTTTGGGAACCACGGTGTCCCCGTCTTGCCCCGGTTTGGGGGAGGGGCGCTAGTCGCCCCACCGTCCCGGCCTGCTTCTGCTGCGCGCATTACCTGCTTGCAGAAAGAGGCGGCGTCGTGCCACTTGCTCCCGTCGGAGACCACGGCCCTCACCATGGTCTCCAACGAGAGAACGTCCACGTCCAGGTCCGCAACGAGATCCCGGCGTTGACTCGCCCACGCAGGGCACTCCACCATCGTGTGGAGCGCCGTGTCTTTTCCAGGATCCTAGCACTGCAGCGTTGTCTCCCGGTGGATGCGCCATAGATACTTACCGAAGCACCCGTGTCCGGTAAATATCTGGCACATCCGGTAGGAGAGGTCACCGTGGTGCCTCTCCAATCACTCCTTCATGATCGGCCTCACCGCCGAAATGGTGGATTCCCCCACCTTGGTTCCTCAAGTTGCACCCTCCATGTCTCCATGAGTTCCCGGCGGAGCTGGGACCGCTGAGTCCTAATTTCGCGGCGCTCCGGCATATGGCCCCGCTCCAGCGCCTCCTTGCGCCTTGGTACAATGACGCAAGGGCTCTCGCTTCCAGGTCCCATGAAGGGGTCCCGGCTAGGAGACATGCTGCCTCGACGCAGATCGTGCGATACCCCCTGATGACTCTGACGGCCATCGCCTTGAACGGGATGCACCAGAGTTTTTACAAAACAAAACAAATGAGCCCAAACTAGATTGGTTTATCTTGTTTAGTTCAGTAGTTCCTGAAGACATCTTCCGAAATCATCATCAAACCAGCATCATAGTACCATAATTTCGCATTGTCACCGAATATATGCAAGTATATAAGTTCAATACCTCACCAGTATAAAATTTTCATGTAACTTTACCACCCTTTACACTTTTTATCATGGAGTAATGGGTTTTCATACTACTTGACCACCAAAATACAAATATAAATATTATTCGTATCATAAAAATATGACAATGAGTAGGTACTTTTTTTCAGAACCGCTATTGCATAAGTATCAATGTACAGTCAAAGACAAAAGTGGCTTACCAAATTCTAATTTATTAATCACTTTAGCTCTTAAACCTTTTTTAAAGATAGGTAATAAACAAAAGATGAAATATATTAACTTTGTCCACTGGGAATCATAAAACTACATAATTATATAGTCCTTACTAAATTCATGTATCACAATGTAAAAAACGTTTATAAATATTTAAGTGTGAATCTACTTTTGTCGTTGACTGTACTTTCGAAGTAGGTGTAGTATAAATCGTTTGATACGTGATCGGCAAAGAAAAATATAGCTGGCGAAATGCGGGTGCCTTTCCTGGTATGCATTATGTAGTAAAAATATTCAGATAAAAACTAAAGATAAATAACAAACGACAAATATCACAAATCCTTAAAAATATTTCTGTTGGTAAAATGATACCTCATCATCTGGCATTACCATAAAACATTTTCCTGCTCATCGCCCTTACAAACAATATATCACCTACGAGTACATTTAACTAACTGCGTACACAAGAATTCGAAATTGTTTATGCTTACATGCGAAAAATTTTCAAACGGGTACGTATCATAATCCAGAAATTACAGTTATTACTATGAATGTTTTTTGGAGCTACAGTGAAATTTAAATATAGTATTTGTCGAGTTCAGTAATAAATAAAAATAATTTTCTTTATTTTTTTCTTTCTAACCAACTTCATATAAGGAGGAGGTTCTCAAATTAACTGGATGATTTCATTTTGTAACTTGTTTAGCGATATTTCAACCAATTTTAATGATCTTTTATTCATTTAAGAGAGTATTTATGGCGGTCGTCCTGTTTAAATTTGGTGAAGATCTGATGATGATCTTCGGCTTCAATAAAGGTAGCAAAGAGATTGAGATTGTTGCAATTGCATGTTTCTTAATTGTTTACATCATTTAATATAATAACGTTGTGTCCGTACGCTTTGGAGTGGTAAGCAGATATTCATTTCACTAGTTCACTCCTCATTTCACTAGTTAATTTCAATTTTCATATTTCCCTTTTCGGTGCCGTTTTGGTATTTTAATTTGTTTTGTTAAACCTTTAATTATCACTTAACAAACATTAAGAAACATACGGTTTCATATCTTCAAATCGATATGAGTATAACTCATTCCGAATTATACCTACATTTCGACAAAAGCAGATTTTTTGACTCCATGTTTTCGAAAACAAGCTAATTTAAACCTACCAAGTACGTTTCATGGCGCTGAGATATTAATGAGAATTTCATATTGAAAAGTTCAATAAGACCATTGCCGGACCGAGAATCAGACTCCAACGAACCCACGATCATCAAACGTAAATGTAAACTTTTAGCACAGTTTAATGAGGCAAGTAATGAGACAGCTAAATCTGTAGTATTTTTTATATTTTTTAACTTTTCTTTGTTTTGACAGTAAAAGGGTCTTTTTTTCATTCATGGCATGAATACGATAATAATGTTAAGTCACATTTACACAAAACAGTATTTTTCTGTCGCTAGGCACCCTAAACTGTATAAACTAACCTGCCTGAATTTAAAATAAAATTTAAAACATTTCCTAACTCAAAAGGTTCAAACTAACAAAATTTTCAGCTTTATTATTACTATGGATGTTTTTTTATTGTATGTTTGTTTATTGCGCAATCACACAATGATGGTATTGGTTTGGCTTAAATTTGCGCCCGCAAAAAATAAAGTATCTTTGTTTTTTGTGGATCTCGGTACCGGGAAAAAATAAATAAAATCTCGATTCAATAACGTTATCTCTTCAAATATGCATAATAGTTTGGGAATTCGAAACAAACTTAAGAATTTGTGAACAAATATTCAAAACTTCTCGATACAAGTGACAAATGAGAATGAAAAAAATAGTTCGTTTGCTCGTATCTTACAAAATTATGCTAAAAATAAAATAATATAAACAATTTGTTTGTTTAGACACTGTGTCATGAATATTCCAAAAAATATATAGCGACAAAAAGTTTTCAGTTTGTGTGAATAATATTATATGAGTCATCACGCGATTCAAATTCGCTTTTAGGGTTCCGTCATCAACACAGGGTCACAATATTGTGGGTTCTTTTTTTGTACCTAAAATGGAAACATGTAAATTCTCTTATAATTATGGTAAAATAAAAACATACACACACCGAAATGACTTAACACGTACAAGGTAGTTAATTATTTTGGTAAATTAAAATTAACTTAATGTATCTTCATTCATAATAACTAAATCACTAATTTAATATCAATACATTAGATAAGTTACTTGTTAAATACAAATAACTTTTATTGGCCAAAAACTTAAGATTTTTTTTTTTATTCGAAATGTATTAAAAGTTGGAACAAGAGTTTACGAGTTTAGCTACATGTAAATAAAATTGCAACGTTTAATTTTCTAAGAAAATCTGTTCGTATGTATACGGACAACGAGACTGTTTATAGTTATTTTATTCATACTATTAAAGGAACTTCCTTAAGGATTTAGTGGGCACTACATTTTCTGTATAAATTGAACCTTCGATCACATAAAAAGTACGAAAATTTGTATTAAAAATATTATATTATTGTGGATTCGGAGTTTTTGTATATTTTATGCAAGGCAGGATCGAATTTCATATGCGTATATATATTTCACTTTTAAAATTGTATTTATTTCCGGCCGATATATCTTGTATCTCGAAAGAAAATGTAAGTTTTCGGCGCTGTGTACGTCCTAGAATATTAATTTATTGTATTAAAAACAAAAAGATACAACTAAATAATGGTAATAAAAAGTATCCAGGTTGGTTTTCAGCAAAATCCATTAAGCTCTTTTGTGTGATTGAGTTACAAATAAACAAACGAATCACATAAACAAATAATCGAACTCAAAAGTACAATTTTATACAACAGTTATTCTACTGTGACACATTTATACAAAGTACGTAACTACTTGCTTCAATTTGCACAGGCGCTCAAATATCCGCTGCTTAACTTTACTTTATCTCGTAAATTTTCTCTTAGACGCAAATAGCCTTCAGGCTGAAGCGGCTGTGTTAATATAATCTAGCACTATGTCTACAGAATTCAGGTCACTACCTTCTGTAGTAAATAGGTACAGAAATGCATTTTAAATTGACTTACTGATTTTTAATTAAGACAGCCGTAGCGCTGTACCAACAGCTAAGTAAAATTAATAAGTTAGGAGCTATATCTTTTAAGTTTTTTAATTAACAGAAGTTTTCTATACAGTTGAACGGTCTTATAAGTTCAGTTTTTATTTTGTTGTGCAACTTCGGATTCGTTGAGGTTATAACATAAATATACAAAGAGTACACGTGACAGTTTAATATCATTGAGCTGAGCGAGCGAAGCTCTTATACCCGGCATAGCCGTTTCTTGGTGGCTGAACTCCTCCGTAATCACTCCCGCGATCTTGACCAAATTTACCACGGTGATAGTGTGGACACTGAAGAGTGTTTTGAAGCGAGATGGTTCATGTCCGATGTACCATTGAGGAATAATCACCGAAAAACAGTTTCACGAGCGCGCGGCCTTAGCTAAGCGTGCAACCGTAGTAAGATGTCTTATTTTCAAGTAAGAGTCCTGCTCGCTCAGCTCAATTTATTTCAGTCGCACCCTGCACTGAATTCCTAGTCAACATCATCTCAGCTTAGTTCCCAGTTCCATTCCAGGCCTCAGAGGCCAGGGTCCGCTTATACTAGTATTATGGGAACCTGACCGTCTAACCCCAAGAGAAAAGTCTGCGCCAGAGCCTCGTTAGTCAACCAGCAGGTGTACCAGTTTGCAGGTGAGGCTGGTTTCACCCCAAAGATCTTGGCAGACCCTATACAAATGACACTATAAGATATTGTTAGCGCCAAATCTAGATATATCCGAAATGGAGTCTCATCTCAGACTTTACTTAACTTTCTTTATATCTTCCTTTTCTAAAATAATCTCGCAAAACTTCGATCAAGGAAAGCATCAGATCATGATTTAAATGAAAGCAAATTCGACTAGTATAAAGAAATAAAAGATGAGTCAAGACTTTTTACAGTTCTATTTTTATGCGGCAACCGCAAGATTGCTGCTTCATTGAACCACCATCCGATATCTTAAAGAATTCGTTATAAAAAGCCCGTGTATCTCTTTCTTTGATAAGAAATTTAGTAGCTATATTTGGCGGGTGGTCCCGGGAGAAATATTGGTTTTACGTGACAAATGCGGTCTGTGGACCCATGAAATATACTTCCCGTCAGATATATCGAGAATCCGGGACTCGGGAATATGCATTGTTTCGTTATATATCACTATGTTACATATTTTAGCCTAAATAAACATATTTATGCAGTTTACGGTAACGTGAGATATATGGAAAGAATAACCGTTGCCTGTGGCTTCGCCCGCTTTGTATGCTGTATCCGTTCCTGCTACTCATGGGAACCTATTCCCGGAATAAATAAATAAATATTCTACGATATTCCACACAACGCTCTCTACACCCAAAGTAAGCATAGATTAACTAGCTTGTGTTATGGGTTCCAGAATGCGGATATACATGCTTAGATACTATATTTTTTTGTAAATAAATACATATTATACATAGAAACACCCAGACCAATGCAAATAGACATATTCATTCCTACAAATATTTACACTGAGCGGGAATCGAACCCGCTCCACCTGTTGTAGCAGTCGGATGCACTACCGCTACGCCACAGAGGCCACCGAATAAAAAGTACCGTATGTGTTGTTGAAGACTATGATCTATACCTTTACCAAATGTCAGCTGTATTAGCTTGCATTGAGTAACGAGCATCCAAACATCTAAATATCTTTACAAACTTTCAAATTAGTAGTATTAGTTATTAAGTTACGATACGAACTATGCTAACACGTTATATTGTGTCCAATCGTACATACAATGTGCTCAATAAATACACACAAGATAACATTATACAAGTAACAGTCAGAATCACAATAGTCTAATTCAAATAACTACAGTCTAGACACATTGAAATATAAATGTTATTGTATGAATTCGTATTATGCGCTTGAAAGCACTTTAATAGTGTTTAGCGCTATAATTTCTTTTGTACCAGCTGACCCGACAAACTTCGTTCTGCTTTAGAATCAAGTTATGTTGGTTACCTTAACAGCTGAATTTATATCGCGAATGTTTTCCTTGCACGCCGGCATTAAAGACCCGAGATGGCGTGAGGTTTTGGTCGGTTCTAGTTCTACATAACCACCTTCGCTGGTCCGCTGGGGGTAACCGTTTCCGCAAAAGGCACAGTATAGGCGGAGACAAACCTAAAAAATCAAAGATCATGAAAATCGGTCCACCCGTTCTTGAGTGATCCCGTTCGTGACTAGCACGACTTTGTCTAATATATATAGAGATAATGCACGTTTTATGACATTCCAAAATAGTTTAATGTTTAAACACGTCTTATGGACAATAGAAACGAGGCATGGGACGATTTAAGAAGGTAATTCATTTCAGTTGGTAGTATCTAAGTATGTTAACGACACATATTGGGGTTGTCTTTGTTGGTGGCCAAAGTCGGTCGGGGTCTCTGGGATACCCATTCTAGGAAACATCAGATTCCCCGGCCACCCAGGCCGATGTGACAGAATATTGTGTGGTATTAGTCGGTTCAAGTCCAACCTCCCCACCTCATCGATTGCTCCGGTGAGGTAAAACCCGTGGAGGTTTCTCCGCGCGACTTGACATGACTGACTAGTAACGATCCTGTAAGCTGCTTTTTTTTCGTGTCTAAACCCCCACGAGCTTCACCACACCGGTGCCAGTGATCGGGTGGGTATGTCGGAATCGAACTGACTAAAACCACACTGTGTCCTTCCCAAGCGTCCATTGCTGGGTAACCCGGATACGGCCTCGAAAGGATAAGCTGGACGCAAAAACTACTGAATGGATTTTAATACGGTTTTTTATATTAGATAGGTTTTGGTCAGCCTTAAAATCTGCCGTATGCAATTGGTTTAATAGAACCGGAGATATGACCAAAAACGGTAACCGACCATCAGCGAGTTTGTAATGTACGAGTAAAACAAAATACTCGTAAATATGTAAACACCTTTTTTTTTCGTGCGGAAATCCCTTCGGATACCCCCCCGCCGGCCAGCGTGGGCGGTTATGACGGGCTTGAACCGACTAAAACCGCACGCCGTCTCTGGTCTTCAGACGCATACCTTTTTTTTTCTTTTTTTTTTATCGTGCGGAAATCCCTTCGGATACCCCCCCGCGTGCCAGCGGGGGCGGTTATGTCGGGCTTGAACCGACTAAAACCGCACGCCGTCTCGGGTCTAAAACATTTGGAGACTGAAACAAATGTATACAAAAGTGTATTTAAATGAGACATTTTCCTAAATATGTAGTCTTCTTTTGTCGTGTCGATGTTATAATCATTAATTGTCTAAATTTAGTTTGCCCTATGTTCTGAAAAACTGAATTCCCAAAGGCGCTCATCTAATGTGACTTAAATCTGTTGTAGTTTAAAGAAAAGCTTATTTCTCAGTAGTTGCTCAAACATTCTTCATTACAAAAGACTTAAGCTGCGATTTAAAAACAGCGCGCGTATACGTATAGCGTGAACTACACACAAGAATGGCTTCCAGGGGGGTTATGTATGACCTCCATTAAGAGCCTAATCTTCAAGCCTTTCTCAAATAAATTATCAAGGCTGGCGAGAAATTCACACGGTATATTTCAAATATAAACAGCGGGTGCTCCTTAATGAAATTGGCCACGGAAACATTCAAGTATTGTTCTATTTTTAGAAAATGTGGGAGTAATCTATGAACATTATAATAAAAATTGTGACGACGTAAAAACTGTACATTAAATATTTTTTTATAAAAAAAATTGCTATGTATTAGACAGGCGATACAAATGCCAAAAATGTGAGATTTAGAAGTTTTGTCTCTTTAACTGCTTTTTGTTATCGATTTCCAAGCATTACTTACGACTAAACAGATTAATCTGAAATTTTGCATGCACATTCTCTAAGGGTCTTTTAAGCCCCGAAGTGTCACCGCCAGTACTGGTCATGTAAACCCACCAGCCTCCCCGCAGATCAATCCTCTACTAACCAGAGAAACACGTAGAAATCTCGAGTAACCCCAAACATGAGTCATGGTACATTACCACAAGGAGTTGATACCATTGGCCATATCTCCGGATTTATTTAGCCAAATGTAATCAAACATACGGCAGGTTTTAAGTATGATCAAGACCTTTCTAATAGAAAAAATTGCATAAAAATCTGTTCATTAGGTTTTGCATCCATCGCGAACTAATCAATAGATAAACAGATAAACAGACAAACAGGTAAGAAAGCCAAATAATTTTGTACGTGACAAGGTCTTATAAATCGATGGAGCCGGCTGCACGCACGAAAAAACATGAAGTATGCGGCGTTACCACATGACGTATGCGGCGTTACCGACGTATGCGGCGTGACCACATGACGTATGCGGCGTTACCTCGCATTCTTGTGACGTTGTCACGTTCAACTATCGTCAGTAAACCGACTTTACAGACAAGCGATTTTTTTCAGAATCGGTAATTTAACATGTACAGACACAACTAATTAACAATTTTATAATAGTATAGATATATATATTAACCATACCTATAATCGTTTTTTAGTGATTTCCTTTAATGACGTTTTATAGCAGGAATTAGAAGTAAGAATATAAAATTAAATCCTAAAAAAGGGTTTTAAAATGGCGATTAAAAATATATGTAACTAAAAGAACGAAACAAAAACAAAATACGAATATATTGCGTTAAAGCAAATCCAAGAAGCTATTTCAGTTATTCCACAAGAATCAATCTCCATCAGCTAACTGCTTATTTATTCCGTATCGTAATCAAACATCTTATGTACATATAACTAAAGTTCTCAAAGGTCAAGGATTTCTTACTGGACTTAAGACCTTTTGAAATCAAATGATCGTTTGAAAATTTCAAACGTGACGTAATGTATATGGAAAGAAATCTGAGGCCCGATTCAATGGCTATACATTTCCAAAACGCGTGATTTCAAATCAATTAGAAAGATAAACTAAAAAATTATATATTATATAGTATTCTGTATGTTACGAGTATGTTAAAAATTAACGACTTATGTTTTCGTGAGTTTATTAAACCTCAAGAATCACTGATAGTTTTGATTCGTTTTCAATTCGAATTAGAATTTATAACGTTATAAGTTTTCGTTAGTTTTGAAATCACACGTTCTAAAAAGGTAATTTTACTTATTCGGGCTCCTGTATTGAATTTGACGGCAAAAGAAATACCGCCATATGTAAAACGATACGTAATGAAAAAGGCTTTGCTTTGTAATAGATGACTGTCTGAATGAGGGAAAGGGACTAGCCCTTTAAGGCTAACATTTTTTATACAGTGAAATGGTAAACTGATGGACCCTTGAATAGATACTTATACGTTAAACGTTAGATTTTTATTTGAAAAGTAGATACTCGTGGCTCCGTTATAAAAAATACATCATTTGTACATTATATTAAACACTTATTTGATACTAGCTATTGGCCACCGCTTCGCCCGCGTGGAATTAAGTTCCCGTTCCCGCATCACTTTTACCTTCATAATATTAGTAGGATTAGTAGGTTAGTAGGTTATTAGGATAGTAGGATAGCAGGATAGAAGGATAGTAGAATAGCAGGATAGTAGGATAGTAGGATAGCAGGATAGTAGTATAGCAGGATAGTAAGATAGTAGGATAATAGAATAATAGGATAGTAGGATAGTAGGATAGTAGGATAGTAAGATAGTAGGATATTATGATAGTAGGATAGTAGGATAGTAGGATAGTAGGTATAGTAGGATAGTAGGATAGTAGAGCAGGATGGCGGGATAGCGGGATAGCAGGATAGTCGGATAGCGGGATAGCTGGATAACGGGACAGCGGGATAGCGGGATAGCGGGATAGCGGGTTAGCGGGATAGCGGGATAGCAGGATAGTGGGATAGTAGGATAGTAGGATAGTAGGATACTAGGTTACTAGGATACTAGGATACTGGGATACTGGGATACTAGGATACTAGGATACTAGGATACTAGGGTACTAGGATACTGGGATACTAGGATACTGGGATACTAGGATACTGGGATACTAGGATACCCGGATACCCGGATACTAGGATACCCGGATACCCGGATACTAGGATACTAGGATACTAGGATACTAGGATACTAGGATACTAGGATACTAGGATACTAGGATACTAGGATACTAGGATACTAGGATACTGGGATACTGGGATACTAGGATACCAGGATACTAGGATACTAGGATACTAGGATACTAGGATACTAGGATACTAGGATACTAGGATACTAGGATACTAGGATACTAGGATACTAGGATACTAGGATACTAGGATACTAGGATACTAGGATACTAGGATACTAGGATACTAGGATAACTAGGATACTAGGATACTAGGATACTAGGATTACTGGTGGTAGAAATTTGATGACACAAATTAGCATTTAAACCTGAAAGAATAAAACTGAATAGGGATGTTGACATGGTCGTCAGATTATTAGCCATACTGCTTAATGTCTTAGTTTTTTCTGAAAAAAAAGGGTTTTGCATAATTAGATATTGCCTAATTACACCGAAAATATGAGCTTTTATTAAGTCAGAATTTATAATATTTTAGATGCCTTATAAAATTACTACGTGCTACTAAGCTGTGACGTCAGTACTAGGCACGATTTTGTATGAAGCGTTTTTGAGCGGCTTGAGAAATAAGACTATTGTTCACATTGGCAGTTTATTATTATTATAAAACGTACATTTTTTGACAATATTTAATTTTTTTGGTCAACATCACTATTATTTTCTACTCTCTTATATCTTTATACACTTTTTTGTGAAAACAAACTAAGAATTACTCTATAGAACTCTCCCAATATTTTTATGAAGAATCAAAAGGTTATGCGTCGATATGTTAAAGTAAATAAGGCTTTACGAGTGGCAGGTAATCACACATAAACACCGAAGTAAAATACGACCGTAAATGTATTGCCTTCGATGTATCGGATATCGAAATTGTTTGTCGACGATCTAAAGTCCTGGAAGAGTTTTTGAAGTATTAATTTGTGAAAAACATGGATCATGACCGAAAACCAATCGTACTCACGTACTGAGGGTTCATTTCTTAACTGGATTAAGGGACAAACTTAACATTGCTTTTGGCAAACTGGAGTTACCGGTATACCTGGCAGGAAACTTAAGTGACAATGGGATACCGTAAATCATTGAGGACCTGAAAAGGTAGCTGAATTAGACTGGATTCTAAAGTCGGTGACGGACAGAAGCTTAGGTGCAGGTAATAATAGCAGTAGACCGCAAGAGGCTAAAATTCATTAATTGAATTATTTCATTTTAACCGCATTTTTCGCATGATGTACGTAGCTACAAATTTACGGTTTTCGAACTTTTCCCTTTACTTGCACTATAAGATCTTCTCACAAAATTTCATTATTCTGGTTCATAGAGAAGTAACGCTATAGCTTTTATTATACACACATGACTAACTTCAAATGTATGGTAATTAAACTAATAATTTCAAACAAGTTTACATTCGAGCAGTTGATCAGAGCGATTGCATCGATCACATAAACAATAAAAATTTATTTTATTTTTATTTTATTAATTTTAATAACAAATTCCCTCGTAGACGTTTATTTTCGGAGGAAAGGATTTTTTTAAATGAAATGTTGGAGAGCTGGTTGCATTACCGCCAGTATTTTCTGGCAGCGCGATATACCTAGTTTGGTATGTCTATGACACGTGCTTGGTGGAGCCAATAACCCTATTTAGATACGAATAGCAACTTTTTATTGGTTTTTAGTGCTAAAATAACCTTGGACAAACCAAAAAAAATCGCTAGTAGATACGGTAAGCGTTGTGTTTCACGAACGTGATCGAGTTCGAATGTGTAGTGAAACCAGTGGTAGTGGTGTTTCGCGTCAGAGACGATTACGTAAGAGGGTAGATCGATATATTTACTCTCAAACTCGTTTCATTTATTTCATTTCATTTATTCATTATTATTAGCAATATAAGCTTACATTTTGCACCAAAGCGCTTATTTGCAGTCAGTTGTATAAATATATATTACATTAAATTAATTATTTGAAATTGAAATTATAAAATTATTAACAATACGAAAAAATACGTTACATTTTAGGCATACAAATACTATAAGTTACTCAACTCGTTCACTATTAATCCAGTATCCTCCGTGATCATCGTGATTGTGACAGTGACGAAATATTGGACACTCAAAACAACAAATTATCCTTTGACTCTAAGAGTAATAATAGTGACTATAATAGTCTAAATACCTATATTTTTGGTTTTATTCGAGTAGATAACCTCAGTAAAAATAGTAACCAGATCTGTTCTATCAAATATGACCAGGTGAATTAGTGTTATGAATAAACAATTTAGCTGGCTCTTCCACAACACCTAATTCTTTGTCACTTACGGCATAACATTCGTCACGTACTGCGGTCATATCCGTAGGGAATGACGCGACTGGAGACATTCTTAAATTTTCATACTGTACACATCCCATACACACCCTATCCAAGTATCAGCACCGAAAGTGAAAATAACAAAAATGCAAATAGAATTTTATGCGAAGCCATAAGTTCAGCTTGTGGTACGTCATCAGTCAAGTGCTTGCCAACTATACTGTGTCATGTCTGTCACAAGGCATATTCGTTTATGTAAAATATGTTTGAGGTGTTCGCAATGATTTTGGGTAAGTTTAACATCGGATTATTTTCGGCTTTCGTTCTTTTATGTGGTTGGTACAAGCGTCGGCAAAAATGTTGAACAAAAGTCGGAAAGTTCGCACATGTGCCTTATATGGACCAACCAAAAACAACAACAACAAATAAAACGGAACAATAAATAAATGACGCGAGCCCTTTAAACCTTTTTTTTTATTCTTTTATTTCGTGTGGAAATCCCCCAGGATACCCCCCCCCTCCCCCACCGACAAGCGTGGGTGGTTATATCGGATTCAAACCGACTAAAACCGCATGCCGTCTTGGGTCTACAGATGCCCTTGGCTGACGCCTTTGAGCCCGCGTTTGCTCTAATCTAATCTATGATTGGTGATTAGTGCGTCGGCCATCGCGCCCTGAACTATCACCAAAGAGACATAAAAACACTTACTGCGTAGCAAGAGTACATTGTCAAGAAGTTTGTCGGTCATTATATATTAAAGTGCCAAAAAAAAAAACAACTGAAAATTAAATACACTGTTTAAGATAATTTAAATCATACTTATATATAATATACATCATTATACATCATGAATAGCGTAGTGGTAGTGCGTTCGACTGCTAAGTCAGAAGTCGCGGGTTCGATTCCGGCTCAGTGCAAATATGTATATTTGCATTAGTCTGGGAGTTTCTATGTATAATATGTACTTATTTATTTACAAAAAAAAAGTATTTAAGTATGTTTATCCGTATTCCAGAACCCATATGACAAGCTCTCCTTAGTTTGGATCTAGATGGCGTTGTGTGCTTTGTCCTGCAATATTTATTTATTTATTTAAATATACAGCAAAGACAACAACCAGACATCTGCTTCTGTCCCTAATGTTAGATACATAAAACTGAAACCTTTAACTCACTGACGCCAGCTGGTTGAGTCTCAAGTTATTAATTCGAAGTAACATGAGACTCATCCAGCCGCAGCCAATATTACAAGTACAGTTTACTAAAACATATGATTTCACAATTAGAATATACAACAAAGCTATAATATAATACCTGTAACACGAAGCTTGCAGCCAACGTTACAGGCGAACTTGACCTTTTTTTTTTTACGTGCGGAAATCCCTTCGGATATCCCCCCGCCGGCCAGCGGGGGTGGTTATGTCGTGTCCCGACTAAAACCGCACGGTGTCCTCCCCAAGTGTCCGTTGCCGGACACCCCGGGTAAGCCCTCGAAAGGATAACCCCAGGGTTGCCGGCGGACTTCGGCCGCCACCGCGGTCTCGCCTAGTGGGGTCGAATTTTATCCCGCTTCGGTGAGTTGGCAGGCATGTGTAGGGCGCACACGACACGCCTCCGCCACGGCCTGCTTCTGCCAACTGCCGTACTCAGGCCCCGATTATGGAGGTCGGTAGTCCCGGGCGTAGATGAGCCTGCGGCGTCCTCGCCGCAGACTGCGAAACTCGGGGGGCAGAGGGGGCGAACTTTACCCAATATAAAATACAGAATTAAATATACTAGAATGGTATTTAAGTAGTTTACACTTTTTCAGTCGGGGCACACTGGACTGCTATAATGATTAAAAAATGTATACCAACTGGTGCAAATTTTCCACTGAATTGTATTGATCGATGTCTGGGCATCCTGGGCTGCTGTAATGTGTAATTAAAAATGTATACAAACTGGTGTACATTTTACACTAATTTTTAATTGTCAATGTGTAGTCAACGACAAAATTAGCTTAAAATTCTAATTTATCGATCACTTAAACCTTTCATAAAAAAATAAACAAAATATGAAATACATTAACTTTGTCTTCTGGGAATTATAAAACTAATAATACTGCAAATTGGTTCATGTATTCCAATGAAAAAAAAAAAAGGTTTGTAAATATTTTAGCCTATATCAACTTTTGTCTTTGACTGTACATTGGTCAACATAAAGAAAAGACATATTTTGGCAAAAATGAAAAATATGTTTACGTACGAGCAATATGATGGAACTGTACTTGGCTCTTACTAAAATACAATATCATATACATATTGTATACATCCAATAGTGTAGAACTACTCGTTAGTAATTTTTTTTCTAATACGCATATCATTTTACTATGCGGGTTCAACTGCGGGTTTGATTCCCGCTCAGTGCAAATATTTGTATGCATGAATATGTATATTTGTATTGGTCTGGGTATGAATAATTTATGTATGTATTTAATAAAAAAAAGTATATAAGTATATTTGTCCGCATTCTGTACCTTTTTTTTTTTTTTTTTTTCGTGCGGAAATACCCTCGGATACCCCCCCGCCGGCCAGCGGGGGCGGTTATGTCGGGCTTGAACCGACTAATAACATAAGCTAATTAAACTATAGCTTACCTTGAGTCTTGAAAGCGCTGTGTAGAATGTCGTAGAAGATTTATTAGGGTTCCGTAGCCAAATGGCAAAAAACGGAACCTTTATAGATTCGTCATGTCTGTCTGTCTGTTCGTCCGTATGTCACAGCCACTTTTTCCGTAACTATAAGAATTATGCTGTTAAAACTTGATAAGTAGATGTATTCTCTGAACCGCATTAAGATTTTCACACAAAAATAGAAAAAAAAAACTTAAAAATGAAACTCAATTTTTTTTTTCATTAATCCCATACGTGGATCTACCAACTATCTATGGATAATGCTTCAAAAATGATATTGAGGTTTCTAGTATCATTTTTTTCTAAACTGAATAGTTTGCGCGAGAGACACTTCCAAAGTGGTAAAATGTATGTCCATGTGTGACTTCTAAAATAAGAGAATGATAAAACTAAAAAAATATAAGATAAAAAATACATTACCATGAAAACTTCCACCGAAAATTGGTTTGAACGAGATCTAGTAAGTAATATTTTTTTAATACGTCATAAATCGTAAACCGCAATTTACCTTTCATTCAAACCACTCAAATAAAAACATTTTACTTGCTGCTACGGAATCCTTCATGGGCGAGGCCTACTCGCACTTGACCGGTTTTTTTAATTATTATTATCTTATACACTATTTTGAAGGACATTATCGATCATATAGTATGCGATCATTTTATTTTAAAATGGTGAAGAAGATGACTACCAGCCTATGGTGAGCAGTATGTCTATAGGAATTGGTATTTGGCAATCATCTGGAAAATTTCTCAGAACACAAACCACTAACTCTTTAACTCTTGAAAACAAATTAGGAACTTTCTTTGTGCACTGTTTTATTGAATCAACTTTTGCTAAACATCACGCCTTTCCAATCGATTCTTTAAACTCGAGACTTCAATTGGTGAAGCAATAATTCTCTTTGACGGTTTGACGGCTAAATGGAGGACACAAAGCTGTAACAAATTGTTACACTCAGTGGGGTTTTCAGCGCCATGTGAGAAATACTAGAGAAAAGTCAATCTGTTGTGTTTAATCTTTAAAATAATCTAATAGACTGCGCTGAACGATTCATTAAGTTATTCATTACTTGTTTCTGAATTTGATCATCTGAATTGGAGATCACATTGTCTTCATTTGCGGTTACTCCCGCCTTTACAGAATATAAGACGGAAGCAACAACGTCTTTCATGAAAGAGGGTTATGCCAAATCGCTTTATAGTAATAGTGGAGAGAGAGAGAGAGAGAGAGAGTTACATAACCACACTTTCGAGATTAGGTGCTATGTTCACCATTAACATATACACAATATCGAAAAAATTCAACAAAATAAGCGTATAGTATAGCGACTTGCATAATGTGTTGGTGGAGGCCGTCCGCCGTATCACACCTAAACACCACGCACGCCCTGTTTTAGTGAGTACCCACATATTTATTATGCTCTGTAATTTTTAATATTCAGAAATAGTAGATTATGTAGTATACTAGGAATTCAGTGCAGGATGCGACTGAAATAACATGAGCTGAGCGAGCAGGACTTTTACTGGAAAATAAGACATCTTACTACGGTCGCGCGCTTAGCTAAGGCCGCGCGCTCGTGAAACTGTTTTTCGGTGATTATTCCTGAATGGTACATCGGACATAAACCATCTCGCTTCAAAACACTCCTCAGTGTTCATACTATCACCGTGGTAAATTTGGTCAAGATCGCGCGAGTAGTTAAGGAGGAGTTCTGCCACCAACAAACGGCTATGCCGCGTATAAGATATTGTAATGTTTTAAAATGAAAATTATTTATCCAACACAAACCTAATCTAGACTTACAGGATAAATTTACATTTAAATATAACATGAATAAAAAAAAGCTTAAAATATTTAATGCTACCCTTCGCATGATTTTCTTTTCTTATCCTTACTAATCTCATATCAGAAGTGGGGCCAGTCTATGGGTTAGGGTACAAAAGTGCTACGTCACCGAACCCTTCGCCTGCTATTGATACTTTATTGCGTTTTTCTCGCTCATTAGGTTTTGGGAATAGCGTTTCCAAGATAAACAGGGCAGCTTGGATTTTATTATGTAGGTAGGCGTGTCAACAATCGATCTGGAATTGAATTATTTTTAAAGAATACAGATAATATTATAAATATAGTATATTAATAACTTAATTAATAACTTCAAACAATTTCTTGTTTATATATATTTATATATGTATGTATGTGTATAATATATAATCTGAATCTTGGATGATTTTGAATCTTGATCTTGAATGATTTTCATGAAATTTAGTCATATATTTTGAGGTGTAGCGGTAGAGCATTCGACTGCTAAGTCAGAGGTCACGGATTCGATTTCCACTCATAGTAAATATGTATATTTGCATTGGTCTGGGGGTTTCTATGTATAATTTATGTATTTATTTACAAAAAAATCGAGATCCTTATCTAGAACCCATAATTGACAAGCTCTGCTTAATTTGGGTCTAGATCGCGTTGTGTAATATGTGATAGAACATTTATTTTGTTTTATTAATTGTTTATTGTAAACTTCTTGGCGTATTTATTACCTTAAAATTATTAACAAGTTTTGTGGTAAACTTGAGTCAGCTACGAAAACTGTTTAAACGTTTTAAAAATAAAGTGATCTATATATCGAAATGTGCTAAGCTATTTTAGGCGCTAATTGCAACCGAAAATATTCTTCAACAGAAGCTGTGCCTTGATAATTATACGCAAGAACTTGCAAAACTAACACAAAGAGACGTGAATCTCTTGGTCGCCTCGTTGAGACTTTTTATTTATGAAAACGTGGCCCTCGGACTATTTAACGTGGAGATACACTAGGTCTGCAAGGCGAATCGCTGCTTGCAATGTTGAGCTGAGTGAGACATCGTGAATCAGATTTTGAAAATTTTGAATAGTGATCATTCCTCCGTGGCAAGTCCGATTTTGAAAATTCTTTTTGATAGTCACAACTCTGGACATGCTTTCTGAGCGTGTAAAGTTTGGTCACAGTGTCTCGAGCGGTTATTATGTAATTCCATCTGGATTTTTTCTAACGGTGATCATTCCTCTGTGGTAGCATTAATTTGAAAAAAAAAATATCCATAAACCTTCCTCTGATTGACCTCTTTAATCATGTCAAATTTGGTTCTGATTGGATTAGTAGTTTAGGAGGAGACCTGTGACAAAGAAATCCTGAAGTCTGGTATGAGGAGCTTTCGCTCGACTTCGTCTCACTCAGTTCAATAAAAAAATTATGAGTATAAACCAATTAGTGGATACTTATTATAATCCGATCACGAACTTACCTGAATCTTACCAACACAAATTCGTAGTTATAAATAATTAACGTATTGAAATAAATTTGACATTTGTAATTCTAATTTAATTAATTTTGTGTTTCTGTATCGGTAATTTTCAAATTTAAAATTTTCTCCCAAAATTTTAGGGTAAAATAAAGTAAGTATTATGCATTCTTTAGTACCCGACATAGTAATCATTGTTTTGAAAGTTCTTACATCTGAGTTTCACTATACTTGGTGACTGTAATGTATAGACAAAATATATAAAAAAAACCTTAGAGAATGCCGTAAGGCGAAACCGGTGTAATTTATTAAAATAATATAATATTGGAAAAGTACAAGTGATACATTTATTTCAATATGTGTAGCAAGTTCCACCAAGTGCCATCAATCGACAGTATAAATAGTCTAAATAATTAACAAATCAGAATATGCTTCTTATCAGGAAATTAAAAAGCTAAACATTGTACAGGTTTTGATATTTGTAACGAAATGATTGGCATAATAGGTAACTAATACAGTCACCTAATACAGTCTACGGGCAATTTTGCAATTCTGTTCAGCTAATAAGAATGTTTCGTACAAAGTGACTATTATACATTCAACATCCTACTTCCTACAGAAATTATTAATGTGAAAGTTTGTGAAGATGTTTGGATGTTTGTTTCTCAAACACACTCAAACGGCTGAACTGAGTTACGGACTGAATTTAGACAGTACAATATTTCGACATGTAGCGAACTTTGTAAACATATATCGACAAGTCATTGCTTCGACAGACAACTATTAGACAATACACACCTTCGAATTACCACTACTTCGACAGACGATTATTCGACAGACAATACTTAGACAAGACATATCTACGAATGACCACTAGTTTGACAGATTTTTTTAACATTCTCCCAGAATAATAATGCTCTGAAATGTATTAAAAAATGTGCCCTACCTAATTAAATATGTACTCAAGCAATGGAAACATCAATTTCGGCGCTTCCCCGATCGCTGTCGCGGCACGCTCGTTACGCTCGCTCGGCTCGCGCTCTGTTGGGGTCACAGTTCTAACCTAACCTAACCCACTTTAATTATTTTTGGAATATAATTTTAAAAATCTGTATTTCGGTTTGATTGCGTTCAGGGGTCAGCAAGTGCATAGTCGGGCATTGGGGATTGTGGTCGCAGCACTAGTGGGACCGGTGGGTGTCACGCGGTGCTGCGACGACAATTCTCTTTTGATGAGGCCGTCAAGCTGAGTGCCACCATTGTTAACATTGTACGTGTATGTAATGGTGACCCTCTTTCCTGAGACTTTAC
This sequence comes from Cybosia mesomella, assembly GCA_946251805.1. Classification (NCBI taxonomy): domain Eukaryota; kingdom Metazoa; phylum Arthropoda; class Insecta; order Lepidoptera; family Erebidae; genus Cybosia; species Cybosia mesomella. The sequence goes on along the minus strand of OX276392.1, from coordinate 34,623,997 downwards.
CTTCAGCTTACCATCAGGCGAGGTGAAGTCAAATTGAAGTGGCCTAAATATAAAAAAAAAAAAGTTGTGGTCATTCGAAGACGTATCTTGTCTAAGTATTGTCTGTCGAATAATCGTCTGTCGAAGTAGTGGTAATTCGAAGGTGTGTGTTGTCTAATAATTGTCTGTCGAAGCAATGACTTGTCGATCTATGTGTTTTCGAAGTTCGCTACATGTCGAAGTATTTTACTGTCTAAATTCAGTCCGTAAATGGGCTGAACTGATTGAAATTTGGTACACGGATGTAGACTGGATATATACACATAAGCAAATTTTCCAAGCTTCATAAGGCTTTAATCGTTTAACACTCAGCATACAGTTACGCTGAGTATAATAGTATTTAGACGAATTTTCTTTAAATTGCATTTTTAAGAATTAAGACGACTTCAAAGGAACTGTTAAGAAGATTATTTCTTAATACCTTAACATAATTAATCAAATTTTATTATAAGGACCGTGGCTTAATGTGCTTTGAACGGTCGCTCATTGGGGTCTTTTGTCGTCTTCATAGGGTCTAAATTGATGTAATTAAGATATTTAACTCGAGAATATTACGTTTCTGTGGCTAAATAGAACGACATCAACTCCCAAGTAAAGTTAATTAGATATTATATCCAGACAAAATTGAGGTTGATAATCATAATTATATTGGTTAATGAAAGATTTTGTTATTGTGCGCTGAAGTAATGAAACTAAAAGGCATTTGTATGATGTACAAATCTCTGAATCGTTCTCTCATTGTATACCCACATTAATTAACAAATAACTATTCACTTAATTAATTCCAAGAAAAAACAAAATACAACAAGACTTCATGACACTGTGAGCTCATTCTGCGTATGGTATGGTATGGTATCACGGGCTGGTATCCGCAACTCCACGACAAGGCGCGGTTTTTGCGTGAGGGTGGGCATCCTATTCGATCCACCCCAGCTCATTGAAGAACGCTAGCAAGCTATTCACGCTGCCGGCGAACTCACGGAGCGTACCTGTGTTTCCGAAGTACTTAACCCTGTATGTGGCGGTTGCAGGGCAGTGTAGGAGCACGTGTGCCACTGTTTCTTCCTCACTCATGCAGGCTCTGCAGAGAGGGCTGTCGGTGATTCCTAAAATAAAAAGGTGTTTATTGAAGGAGCCATGCCCCGTGATTGCAGCTGTGGCTGTGCGCAGTTGCCGTTTGGTCAGTTGTCGAAGACGCCTGGTCAGTCTATTTTCAAGCACAGGGAGTGCTTCCCTCGCCTGTCTGCAAACTTCCAGATTTATCCAATAGCTGTTGTGTTGATCTCTCGTTCGTTTGTTTACTATGGTTCGTAGGTATGCAAAGGGGAACGGTATTATGGGCTCAGGTCCCATTATCACCATGTCAGATCCTCTCCTGGCAAGCTCATCTGCCGCAGCATTGCCGCGCGAGCCGCTGTGGCCCTTGATCCATTGCAGGGTTATGTTGTTGAAGTGGCCTATTTGGTTCAATTTAAGATGGCACTCCAGTATTAGTCCCGAGTTTATAGTGTGGCTGTTTAAAGCTTGCAGCACGGCCATGCTGTCGGAGAGCATGCGTATTGAGTGGCCTTTCACTCTCCTGGCCATTACCGCTGAAGCTGCCAGGGTAATCCCCATGCATTCAGCTTGAAATACTGTGTTATGGGTCCCCAGCGGTGTTGAGATGGATATATTAAGGTCCTCCGAGAAGACGCCAGCCCCGGTGCCTGTACCAGTTTTTGATCCATCTGAGAGGATGCGTAGTTCCGTTGGGCGTAAAGCCTCACAGCGGTGGACCTCATGAAGTTGGATCTTGTATTTTTTATCGAATACGTGTTGTTTGGGTACACGATCATTTATTGCTCCTATCATAGGTATCTCATTCTGCGTAAATAGTAACACCAACAATTCAACATAGTTCGGGTACTTGAGATAACTTTCACTTCAAACTTCAAGACAACAACCATCTTTAGTCTACCCGTGACCATGGCTGCTGAAAAGCAACCGAAGCGTCGGGTTAATAATAAAATAACATCAAATAAACCGCGATAGAATCGGTTAAAAATAGTTTTATTTCAAAATATCTATTATTTAATATTTCGGAGTAAAAAAAAACCTTAAGAAAACTATTGACTTACTAGCTGTTGCCCGCGGCTCCACCCGCGTGGCATTCTAATCCCGTTTCCTATGGGAACCTATAACAGATTTATCCCTGAATCAAATTTCAGCCATATCCATTCAGCCGTTTTTTTGCGTGAAAGAGTAACTAATGCTAATGCTGCCAGTCTTCTGGGCACGTTACAACAAAAGGCATGCGATGTGGAGGAATTCCCTGATGCATTTTAGGTTTCTTTAGTTATTATTTTATGTATTTATATAATTGTAAATATTTATTTTAATGTCATTTCGCTAAATGTTTAACGGAATAAATTACATTTTTTAACAAAGCTCCACGGTATTAAAAAAATCTTTAAAAATGATTGCTAAATCATTCATTGTTCCCGTAGTACGCAAGAATTACGGTAGATGGCTCCAGCGTCGCCCCGAGACGTATATAATATCGGACAATTTCGAAAATCTGGGACGTGTCTAGGTAGCTCTGTTGGTCAGAGCATTCCCCTCTTTTCCAATCTAAATCTATATTAAAAATGTGAATAACAAGTAGCTGAAAGATTCGGATTCGAAAGTAAAATGCAAATTCTTAAAATGTGATCAACTGAAAACCAATCAAAACCCCCATAAATTTTAATAATAAGAGTGTAAAACAATTAGATAATTATTGCGCCCCAGGGGCGACCAGTCGATTAACAAAAGATCAAAGTTAAAATTGGTCAGTGAAAACACGAGTCCCCGTTGTGTTAACGAAAATTTAATTTATATGTTTTGTTTTTCTGCTGCTATTAGTTTCTTTTGAAATAAAATTAGCAACTCACTAATACTAAAGTAACAAGAGATACGCAGAAACTCAATTTTTCATAGTATCCCTACTATTATAAATGCGAATGTAAGTTTGTTTGTTACGCTTTCACGCAAAAACAACTGAACCGATTTTGCTGAAATTTGGTACAGGGGTAGATTAGACCTTGGGAAAGGACATAGGCTATGTTTTGTCGCGATAACCAACATCTACGCGGGCGGAGCCGCGGGCAAAAGCTAGTAATATATATAAAGCGGCGATAGCCCAGTGGAAAGCGGCGATAGCCCAGTGGCGTACGTAACGGACTGCCGAGACGAGGTCTCGAGTTCGATCCCCAGTCGCCCCGGGTACACACCTCTGACTTTTCGTAGTTATGTGTGATATTAAAAATGTCGATTATCGCTCACTTAGTAATATGCCGGTAGATGGCAATAGGCTTGTCCCCTATCACATTGGGACCTAAACATAAATGGTGAATCGTGGGTGTGTGTGGAGAGAGAGAAAAGTTTCAGATTGCATGCAATCATCACATTATAAAACCAATGAATCAGAATAGAAAAAAATATACTTTTACAAAAGAATTACAAAATAAAAAACTGAGTTCTAGAGTCCTAAATGATAGTTTTTATACATAATTAAGAAGTTTAGGTTGCAATCCTATGGTCTTCTTTTGTTTCAGTTTTTTTTCTTATTTTTCAGTTTAGTTTTAACAAAGGTTACTTTTTGCACGAAATTGCTGAAACCTGGTACAAAAAATACCAAAAACGCTATTGGTAAACCTATAATATTAGTGAAATTCTCTGAATTTATTATGGACTAGCAACCCGAACTCGCTTCGTTTCGGTTTATTTGGGTTTTTTAACACAAAGCACATAATAAATTTAAAGCCTATGTCCATCGGGGATAATGTACAGACAACAACAGAAGTTGCTTAACTAATTCTAATCTATTGATCACTTTAGCTTGTAACCCTTTCATAAAACAATAAATAAAACATGAATAATATTAACTTTGTCCTCTAGGGATTATAAAACTACTTAAACATCCATTTATGTTTCATGTATTCCTATGTAAAACAGGTTTGTAAATATTTAAGTGTTAACCCACTTTTGTCGGTGACTGTGCCTTACAAATAGTAAAATATTTCTTCCAATAAGCGCTTTGGTTCCGAAGATTACCCCCAACATCTACAAACAAACTCACAAAATGCGGCCTCTTTTTTATAATATTAGTATTGATAACGTCATCAGAAGCGAATATTGATGAAAACGGAACCAAAAAACGCGTTCAAACAAATAAACAAATCCGTTTTTGTTTATTTATTTGAACGGTCTTTGACTAACGTTTCCGTTAGTCAAAGACCGTTATAAAAAACAGTAAAAAGCTTCCTTTTTTTTGGAAGTTGATTAATAACTGTAAAACTGTGAGTTAAATGTGTACAGAATGCTTGTAATGGTTTGTAACAAGTTAAAACCGCGGACAATGCCGGGTGGCTAGCCTTTGTGCTTATTAATATTCATGAAGCACAAATTGGAGCAGTGCACCAAATGACTGGGATTTCCCAGGGATTAGTAATCAGAATTCCTTAATTTCCTTCTGTGATTAAATTTTATTAGGATGAAGATAATATCATTTATTATGTTTGTTTACTAAAAATATACCTATATTCGTGTGCATTGCCATGTAGTTTGCGGGTTCGATGCCCGCTCAGTGTAGAAATTGCTCTGAGTGTTTCTATGCATAATACATAAATACTCTACGACATTCTACGCAGCACTCTCTAGACCCAAAGTAATAGCTTAACAAGCTTGTGTTATGAGATGAGTACCATACTTAGATATTTTTTTAGGGTTCCGTATCCAATGGGTAAAACGGAACCCTATTACTAAGTCCGTCTGTCACCAGGCTGTATCTCATGAACTGGGTTTACTAATGTTTGGCAAAAAACGTTCCCCAAAGTGTCACATGCCAAAGTATGTTTCCCAAATTTTCATTTGGCAAAACAACTTTTCGCAATTTTACAGTTAGCAATACTATTTTTGGCAATTTATTGTTAAACAAATAATTACATGGCAATTTCATTTTACCAAGTATTAGGTAGTCAAATATGGTTTGGCATAACATACTTTTCCCTGGCATGGCTGGCAACATACATGGCAAAAAAATACATGGGTGTTTGTTTCACCTTGGACAAATAATTTACAGGTAAGAACTTCTATAATAATTATATTGCTATTATACAAATCAATTCCGGCTGTTGGGGCCACAGTTCTAACCTAACCTAACCCACTTTTCTGGCAGTTCCGATCTAACCTACGTAACTTATATGAAATTTATGTATTTAACTTTATTTATAATTAATTATTAATGAGACATGCTTTTTGAACGAACTTACTTTTGGAATATAATTTTTTACAAAATAAAGCATTTGCTTAATGTATATTTGACTTAATAAAAATTGAGCAAGTAAAAAGTTGTCAAATGAATATTTGACGAAGTGCGATAAGTTTTTTGGGAAGTGAAATAAGTAGTTAACGTAAGTAACCCTTCGTGCGCGAGGCTGACTCGCACTTGGCTGGTTTTTTTTTTGTAAATACATACAGTGAATATAATATGTATGTATTTACAAAAAAAAGTATGATTATCCCTTTGTTTGAGTCTATATGACACTGTAATGTCTCCCAAGAAATTTATTTATTAAATATTTGAAATAATATAAAGTCCTATTATAATATAAGGACCTATTCAAATATTGCGCAGTGAATACCAAAGTAAAAAATCATATTTATTCTGTAAATACCATTCAAACGAAATTTACAAAACGTCACAAAGAATACCGATTCTCAACGCTCACAACACTATTCAAATCGTCTCTAACAGTTACAATGTGATACAATCTCCATTTAAAGATTTCTAAAGTACCAAAGTATATCAAAACACAATTTTAAGATCAGAAATAGTACGAACAACGCCTTAAGTAATAGAAAAAGTAACGAGAAAGTTGCTAGTGCAATTTTTCTTCCTACCTTTATGAATTTAAAAGCAGTTATCGGTTTGATCTATTCAAGACACGTACCTGGAACTTTTTGAAGTCACTCAGACTGCATTACGTTTCTTGCGAGTTTAATGCTTACATTCTTTTTATTAAAAAATACTATTTTTAACATTAGTACATTACCATTTTGATCAACATTTTACGTGACCATTTTAATTTCAGTAAAAAATGGTAAGAATTTAACTACAACCTGTATAATCTGTTCTACAATATTATTGCGCAATATTATGTGAAATAACTTCTATTATAAATGCTTAAGTTTAGATGGGTGGATCGGCAGAACGGCTGAACAGATTTGCATGGAATTTGGCATAGATATAGATTATAGCATAGAATAAAATAGAGGCTACATTTTATCGCGATTTCCCAGCCCGATGTCCGCTTATTGTTTTTAATTGGTATGTCGGCTTTTCCGGCAGCGACTGTTGTCGGACCTCCCAACCCTGAGAAGAAAGAATGCGCCAGGGCCTCGTCTGTTACTTAGCAGGTGCACCATTTATTTAAATTCATTTATACAAAAAATATATACAAAGATTGTTTACATTGCATTTTCTCGCCAAACTGCAACGATTGATGACGAGACGCGCTCGTATTTAATACAAAGAACTTATCAAAATTAATTCCTAATGGTTTTTAATATCTAACGCATACAGACACACGCACAAATGTTAGTTGCTGTTGTTTTGAAACCAGTTTATAGGTATCATAGAATGTTTATTTAACGTTGATTCTCGTCAGCCGCTGCCACATCTACCTTACCTTGACCGTCGAGAAGCAAATCTTTCAATTTGGACTTCAACACACCTTGACTCATCTTAGGACTCTGTCTTAACAAATCACAAACTAGCAGGTGACGTTGGCTTGGGTTTCAAGCATGTTGATTGTCCCCTCCAGGTACACGCTAGTTACTCATGCCTACATTATTGCCGATGTAAGTATGGAGCCTTACCGAAATAACCCCAGTTCAACGGTAACTATAAAACACGCGTTGAATTTGTAAGTCATTTGAATAAATCTGGTTATTTTGTCGTCTTTTTTTAAATTTTATTTGGTTTCTTTCCATGTTAAATGTTTTGTAATGTTACCAGTACTTCATAAATCACTCGGAACAAAAGAAAGCGGAGGGCAGCGCGAAACAAAATGCAAAAGGCAGAATTTATCTTTTCGTACCTTTTTTCTTTTAGAATTGCTGCTATTGCTTCTTTACTGGGAAGTCAATGTCTATTTTATTTTTCCTTTTATTTATTAGCTGGTTTCCATTAGCATTTGTAGCAACGAATGAATTTCTCGTTTAAAGTTCTTCAAGTTTTGCTTGTATATAGTGAAAGGAAACTGAATAATTTGCTAAAAATCTTTTTTGAATAATTATTTAACCTGTTATAAAATTATGAGTAATTTTGTTATTTTCTTTTTATATTTATGTAGTGCATGGAAAATACGTGCATAAACTTACGGCTATACGTCCTCGAATGGGTGGGCAGAGGTGTATTATATCCAATACTTTTATTTATACCTTTTTTTTTTATCGTGCGGAAATCCCTTCGGATACCCCCCCGCCGGCCAGCGGGGGCGGTTATGTCGGGCTTGCACCGACTAAAACCGCACGCCGTCTCGGGTCTTCAGACGCCGGGGTGTAAGGTTACCCATAGAGCATATCCCTCGCACCCCGGCTGACCCTGGGCTATCTCACCACTAACAGCATCGCTCATCCTGTCTCCTCTGAAAGCAGAGGAGTACGGAGAGCGATGTGTTCCCGCCACGTTGGGTATTGGCCGACGATCAATGCCAACCCTATGAAGGGGTGAAGGGGAAGCCATTGACCGCCGCCCAGGGTGTACCGGCCGCTCCGATTCCGTTCCCCCCGGACTGCAGCGGGATCGGAATCGGAGCGACACTCGAGGAGGTTACCCAACATACACCCCACTTTTATTTATACCTAGATTTCATTTTCAGAAGACGGCCATTTTATATGTCAGCTATTAAAATAGGTAGGTAAGTAGGTATCGATGTAAAATTATAATTTCTTACATATTTACTTATTTTATTACATATTTTAAACTACTTATAGTATACTTCGTTATCATATTCACAGGAATATCAAAACATGAAAAAGAAATATAGTATAAAGAAAATATAAAGTTACATTAGACCAATAAAATGTATCCCAAAAATAATATTCCATTATTTCAATGAAATTTTAAGGCAATTAGTAGATATTCTAACTTTTCCTATAAATTTAGATCGGAAAAGTCAAGACGGGAACAAGTCCTGAACTTTGATTTTTTCCAATCTGAATGTATATTCCATTATGTTTTTTTTTTCTATATATTTAGGACACGTCAATTTGACTTCACTTCACCTGATTGTAAGCTGAAGGTGAAGTCTCAGGAAAGAGGGTCACCATTATATACACGTACCATGTTAACAATGGTGGCACTCAGCTTGACGGCCTCATCAGAAGAGGATTGTCGTCGCAGCACCGCGTGACACCCACCGGTCCCACTAGTGCTGCGACCACTTTCCCCCTGCCCGGCTGCCGGGTGTTTACGAGAATGAGCACAATAATGGCATATTCATTGATCATGGTACACTGTCTGACCACGACCTGTGCAAACTGTTCGAAACGTCGTCGCGTTCATTTCCGTAAACATAGTTCTAGGTATATCTTGGTATGAGAAAGTTTAAATCAATAAAAATTTTAAGCAATTCGTATGCTAACTTTTGCCTATAGATTCACCTCGGAAAAAGAGAACATCTAGGACGGGACTTGCAAAAAATAATGTTTAAATATGATTGTAACATCATTCATTGTTTCCGTAGTTCGCATACCCGAGATTTATATAATATATCGGAGAGTTTTGAATATTTGGGACGTAAACAGGTAGCTCAGTTGGTCACAGTATTCGCCCTGTAAGTTACTGGTTGCGGGTGCAAGTCCCATCCTAGGTGTTCTCTTTTTCCGATGTAAATCTATAGGATAAGTTAGTAGATTAATATGGTGGAGTAATCATAAAGCAATGTTTAAAAATGATTCTAACATCATTCATAACAATGAATGATGGAGCCATCTACCGTAATTCTTGCGAACTATGGAAACATCCATAGTTCGCAAGACTTACGGTAGATGGCTCCAGCGTCGCCCCGAGACGTGGGAGAATTTCGAATATCTGGAGCGTCCTAGATATTCTCATTTTCCGATCTAAAAAATTTCGTTTGAAATGTAATTTGCGCCAGAAGTAAAATACCATAGATGATGAGACCATAATTTACCAATACCGTCGTTACCCCACTAATAACACAAAAAAGAGGTTAACAGGAATACAAATTAAAAAAGCGGCCATGTGCGAGTCGGACTCGCCCATGAAGGGTTCCGTAGCAGCAAGTAACATAATAATGTCTTTTTTTAATTTTTATATTATTTTGAGTTGATGAATGAAAGGTAAATTGCGGTTTACGATTTATGACGTTAAAAAAAACCACTTACTAGATCTCGTTCAAACCAATTTTCGGTGTAAGTTTAAATGGTAATGTACATCATATATTATTTTTGGGTCCATATTGACTCACCTAAAGTTCTTTATCCGAAATTGTTCTTCCTAACGATTTGTAATCCGAATGATCACTCCTCCTAAAATTTTTCATCCTAAAGTTTTTATTCATACTATTTGTAGTGCTACCGTCGATGTTCATAACACTCATGTTTCCGAAAATTGTTATCAATAAAATCGTTAACATACAATATTAAAGCTCCTACTGTTTTTTATCCTAACGTTTTTATCCCTAAACATAATTACCATAATATTGTCACTAATACTCGTAAATAAATATTTACCGAGTAATTGGCACTTCGCCGGCCGCTGCCGCGGCACGCTCGCTACGCTCGCTCGGCTCGTGCATTGTGTCACAGTTCTAACCTAACCTAAACCAATGACTATAAATAGTACCGTTAGTTGAAATGTGTAAATGAAAACATGTATTTAACTACTTGTACCAGGGTAGGTACTGGTATTCTTATTTCTTATCATGTTGTGTATGTTACGTGCTCTGCCTACACCAATTCCGCAAGCCTGCAAGTTTGCCTCGTGTCACATAGTTGCGCAAGATTGAACATTGGTATTGCAAAATCGGCGCCTCGTGCCGTCGCCGATCACGCCACATAAAAGTGCTGATCCTTAAAAACTGTTTTACCTAATTACTAATAATTTTTATGCACTTTGGTACTAGCATCGTCCAAGGCTAGATATAAGAAATTTTTATTGTAATACATTCTATCTAATTAAATTCATTTTTATAAATTGGTTTTTTTTAAGTCCTCCGGCTGTCACCTTCGTAATTTGTATGTAAATAATAATGTAAATAATACTGATTATTATTAATAAAAATAAATCTAAACAAAAAAGGTATGACTTTCAATAATAGTGTAAAAGATGGTTATGTTGACAAAATATAGGAAAAGAAATAATAGTATAATAGATGTTTATTGCTACCGACATTGTGAAGTTGAATGATTCGGAATTAAAACATTAGAGACAGAGTAGTTAGGAATTGTGATTGTTAGGATGAAAAATGTTAGGAAGAACATTTTCGGAGTTCCAATTTTCGGAGTTGAAAATTTAGGTGAACTTTGGCGCACCCATTATTTTTAGTTTTCTCATTCTCTAGTTACAGGGGTAGTAGTTACAGGGGGGGGGGCACACATTTTACGGACGGACAGACAGACGGACATGACATGACATTCCGTTATTGCCATTTGGCAACGGAACCCTTACTTGTTGGTAGAAATTTGATGACACAAATTTGTCACAAAATTCGGCCGGGTGGGTACCACCGTGCACGATTGCGAAAAACCCTCCATAGTAATCTAATTTCGTTTTGATTGCGTTCAGGGGTCAGCAAGTGCATAGCTGGGCAGGGGGATTGTGGTCGCAGCACTAGTGGGACCGGTGGGTGTCACGCAGTGCTGCGACGACAATCCTCTTCTGATGAGGCCGTCAAGCTGAGTGCCACCATTGTTAACATGGTACGTGTATGTAATGGTGACCCTCTTTTCTGAGACTTTACCTTCAGCTTACCATCAGGCGAGGTGAAGTCAAATTGACGTGTCCTAAATATAAAAAAAAAATCAAGTCCGACTTAACCGCCCCAGCTGGCCGGCGGGGTCCCCGAAGGGATTTCCGCACGAAAAAAAAAATCAAAGGGATTCCTGGCTATCTTAAATTTCGTTTTATCTTAGTGCCTTTTCGTAAGACCAGGATCAATAATGGGATGAGGTGACCCATTATCGCATTGAAACCTTATACGTCATCGGTGAAGTGTCAGAATCCTTAGAGAATTTCCAACGTAATGTATAGCCGGAAAATACTTCGTTATCTTCACTTCCAAGGAGTTTCTTATAATTTTAAACTCATATTTTTGTCCTTATTCAGAAAAAGACAGCACTAATTATATCTGGCGGCGATAGCCCAGTGGCGTACGTAACGGACTGCGGAGACGAGGTCTCGAGTTCGATCCCTAGTCGTGCACGTCGGCACACACCTCTGACTTTTCGTAGCTATGTGTGCATTAATAAATGTTAATTATCGCTCGCTTAATAATGTGCCCGGTAGATGGCAATAGGCTCGCCCCCTATTACATTGGGACCTTAACATAACTGGCGAATCGTGGGTGTGTCATACACCTCTGCCTACCCCTTCGGGGATACAGGCGTGAAGTTATGTTATGAGGTTATGTTAATTATATCTGGCTATACACGTAGCTATATAGGTCGCAAAAGATCAAAACTAAATTGTATTCTCTTGTTTATTCAACTTTTAAATATTTCTTTGCCCCAAGATATTCTACGTAGATTTGTTCAAATTGTGTACATGCAACAGAAAAAGTCCCTATTACGGAAACAAGATAATAATTAGACCGTTTGTCTGTCCTCTGTCCCTCGAAGCCGTAATTTTTTTGCCTCGTTGCCTACACTTTCCCAAATGTTGGTGAAAATATATTTGTTTTTTTTTTAAGCGTTCCTTTAACATTTATTATTCGTGTATATTATTTTGTTCTCAAAATGGTTAACCAGGGCCCTTAATAAAAGCTACAAATTGTAATTACATTTAATTTACTTTATTTATATTTTTTTTTTCTTTTTTGTTTATCCTAAGGTTGCCTGGAAGAAATCGTTCGTAGCGATAAGCCGCCTATTATAAATTCAACTTTTCAGTTACAACTGATTTTATTTTTGGTGTACAATAAAGAGTTATATTACTGTCTACTCAGCAGTTAAAATTATGTCATTTTAAAGTTCAATAGGGTCTATATCAAAAGCGTCGGTAGCTTAGTGGTTAAGGTTTCGACCCTACGATCGAGAGGTCCCGGGTTCGAATCCTGGCCATTGCACTACCGACATGAACCCACTCCTAACACAAGCAATTTAGCTTAGCTGGAGGGGTTAAGGGGAATATTATTAATTTCGGTTACTAATATTCTGTAAAGTTTATTTTTGGATGTATGGGTTTTTTTATCACTAAGGTGGCAGACAAGCACACGGCCCACCTGATGGGAAGCGGTTACCGTGGCCTATGGACGTGTGCAACACCAGTGGCGTCACACTCGCGCTGCCGACCCTGTAAAGGAAAGGGGATGGGAAAGGAGTTTGGGAGGGGATGGGAAAGGAGTTATGGAGGGGATGGGAAAGGAGTTTGGGCTCCGGCACTCTCACTCACCAAACGGAACGTAACAGTTCAAATACTGTTACTTGGCGTCGATATTCTGTGAGAGGGTGGTGCTTCCCCGGTCGAGTCGGCCCATTCATGCAACGGCCAAAATGACTGTTGCTTGACTCTACCACCAAGTGATCTATGACAAGATAACAAGATTTTTAACCTCACCGACAAGAAAATAATAAACAAGATTACAGAACTTAAATATTTAGCTAAATCTCAAAAGACAGAGCTGATTCCAAACAATGTAAACGACCTCTTAAAAGTATTACAAAATCCTTTTGAATATGCAATGCAATATCCATAGAAAACCCATAGAATGCCCGTAGAATAAATAAGACTTCCCTAGTGTTATTATCGAACCCTTATTTATTAGACACAATGCTATAAAAATAGTAATAAATGTTGCAATAACTCATTCATTTCAAAAACTTTACCCACAGTTATTGCATCCTTCATTATAATAAAACGGGGGAGAGAAATTATACCTCTCCTTAAAATATTCTGAAGGAAGCACACCGGAGACAAATAATAGACTTATAGGTTTGTGAAATGAGAAATGTTATTATTCAATCGAGGACAATTTATCAATATTTACCGTACAAAGAGTCATATTCTTTTATATCCTAGCCTATCATATTATAAATGTGAAAGTCTGTGAACATGTTTGTGTGTTTAAATGTTTGTTACTTAATCACGCTCTAACAGCTGAACGGATCAGGCTGAAATTTGGTACAGGGTTAGATTATAGTAAACATAACATAACATAACATAAACTCACGCCTATATCCCCGAAGGGGTAGGCAGAGGTGCTAGCACCCACGTTTCGCCAGTTTATGTTTTAGGTCCCAATGTAATAGGTGGCGAGCCTATTGCCATTAACCGGGCACTATTAAACCTGCGATAAATACACACATAACTTCGAAAAGCATCGAAAAGTCATTGGTGTGTGCCATGGTAATACCTGGGATCGAACCCGAGACCTCGTCTCAGCAGTCCTTTACCCATACCACTAGGCTACCGCGGTATTTCGCAATAGCGGCGGTAAGGCCCATCATGGAGGATTGGCTGGAGAGGCGACACGGAAGCCTCTCCTACCGACTGACGCAGGTGATCTCAGGGAAGGGGTGCTTCGGGGACCACCTGCATCGGATCAGGAAGGAGCCAACGCCTGAGTGTCATCACTGCGACGCGAGCGAGGACTCAGGGCTGCACACGCTGGCGGACTGCCCGGCGTGGGAGGCGCCGAGGCGTGACCTCGTGGCAGCCATCGGGGTGGGAGTCCTCTCGCTCGGCAGCATGATTGCGGCAATGGTGCGGAGCGCGAGCGCGTGGGCCGCCGCCGCCTCCTTCTGCGAGCATGTAATGCTCGCGAAGGAGGTGGCGGAGCGCGCCCGGGAGAGACTTAGAACTCTCCCGGTCCGCCGAGCCCGCAACTTGCTCAACGACCTCCGTCCTCCATGAGCGCAGGCCTGGGGGTGGCGGGTGAGGCCACCTGTCACCCCAGCAGAAGCAGGCCGGGACGGTGGGGCGACTAGCGCCCCTCCCCCAAACCGGGGCAAGACGGGGACACCGTGGTTCCCAAACCCGAGGGGGCCATCTCGAAACCGGAGATGGCCCAGGGTCAGTCGGGGTGCGAGGGATATGCTCTATGGGCAACCTTACACCCTGGCGTCTGTAGAACCGAGACGACGTGCGGTTTTAGTCGGTTCAAGCCCGACATAACCGCCCCCGCTGGCACGCGGGGGGGTATCCGAAGGGATTTCCGCACGATAAAAAAAAAAAAAAAAAAAAGGCTACCGCGGTATTTTTATACACGGTAGATTATAGTAAATACATTTTTATACTTGGAATAGGTTCCCTTAGGCAGCCTATGTGTTCTACAGAATATAATCTATACCTAGTTCAAATTTCAGCCAGGCCCGTTCAGCAGTTAGAGCTGCATTGAGTAACAAACGTCCAAACAGCTTAACAAACATTCACATTTATAATATTAGTAGGATAGTCAAGGACGCTGAAATGGGGCCACAGACCGGGGCCCCGAGCAATCGGGGTGCAATGGTTCCAGCCGCCAGGACCTCATGGAGATATGGAAGAAGCGCAACCTAGGTGGGGCGAAGCCACCATCGTGGCGGTAAGGCCGGTCATGGAGGAGTGATTGAAGAGATACCACAGTGACCTCTCCTACCGGGTGTCACAGCTGGATTTCAAACACGGGTGCTTTGGTAAGTATCTGTGGCGCATCACCACACGCACGCATCAACGCCACAGTGCCAGCACTACAAGGATCCGAGGCCGTGATGGCGACAAAATTCCGCAGGTAACCCTGGGGTATTCCTTTCGAGGGCATACTCAAGGTGCCCGGCAATGACAGCTTAGTGAGGAGTTCGTAAAGGTTAATTGAAATATGATTTTTCTTTTTTTTGTGTTAATATTTTATAATTATTATTCGAAATTGCTGTTATATAATGATTAAATTAATATTATTACTATTGAGATATAATTAATGAAATGAGATGATATGACTGAGATGAATGATTAAATCTAAAGAATATGTAATGAAAAATATAAATGTTCTACGATAAAATATTTTACGACACGCTCAAATATTCTACACGTACACTATATTCTACTATTTTCTATACTTATAACAATTTGTTAAGTTTAATAATTAATCATGTTACTACACCGTCGAATTGGGATTTCCTGTATGGAGGAATGTAATGCAAGAAATAAATAAATTATCGGTCCAATTCCGACACACCCATATCATCGTTGGCACTAATGGGGTGGAGCCCGTGGGGGTTTATACACATAACACGTACAAAGATAAAAAGATGTACCGTCACCAATACTATGATTACGTAAGTTGCAGTTAAAATTATCGTGCATGGAACGCGAAACCTTAATTGTTTATGCTAATATTTTATTTGCAAGCTCCTAAACGCAAGCTTTAAAACAATTCCATGCATTTTAAATTATAATGTGCCCGGTAGATAGCATAAGGCTCGCCCCCTATAAGCCCTCGAAAGCATAACCCCAGGGTTGCCGGCGGACTTAGACCGCCACCGTGGCCTCGCCTGGTGGGACCACATACATTTACATTTACATTGGGACCTAAACATAACTGGCGTCGTAATCGTGGGTGTATAATACATCTCTGCCTACCCCTTCGGGGATACAGGCATGAAGTTATGTTTTAAGGTAAATTTAAATAACCGTATTAAGATTAGTCCTGTCTGTTTAACACTTTACTAATTGTGGTTAGCGGGGTAGTTTCACGTTTTCTCATTCTAAAAAGCTCAAACACTTTTCACTAACAGGATTTTTAGGGATTTTCTTTAGAAAAGCCCTATTGCTATCGAGTTGTCGTCGACGTCGTCGTTGCCAATTTTCTGTCACGGTTTTGGGTATGAAGGAGATGAGCTATCGAGTTGCTGTTTTCGGTAATAGATTCGTGCTGGGGTGAAACATTACAAGATAAAGAAAAAATCGCAAAATCGAAAATCCCGTCTCAGGAATTCAACTTGTTTTTCTTACGTGTTGAAAACCCCATGGGCTTCACCCCATCGGTACCGATGATGGGGTGGGCGTGTCGGAATCGGACCGACTAAAACCACACGGTGTCCTCCCCAAGTGTCCATTGCCGGGCACCCCGGGTAAGCCCTCGAAAGGATAACCCCAGGGTTACCGGCGGCCTCGCCTGGTGGGGTTGGGTTTCATCCCGTTGTGGAGATCACCGTTGGCGCTTGAGTTACATTTCTGAAATCATGTTTATTAAATAAATAAATATTCTACGACATTCTACACAGCACTTTCAAGATCCTAAGTAAGCATAGTTTAATTAGCTTGTATTATGGGTTACAGAATGTGTATAAGCATAGTAATATATATTTTTGTTGTAAATACATACTTCTTTTTTTTAATATTTAGGACACGTCAATTTGGACTCCCCTACTGAATGTCGAAGTTTAAAATGTCGACGTATGTTAGTTAGTAGACCGCGAAACCGCTTCGCTCCCGCCTTAGCCTTCTAACCTAACCTATCCGAGTCGGGGTACTGTGAGTCGGGGTCGGCCTTGCATACTTCGCTGCAGTGAACTTTCAAACTGGCGTACATCGAGATCCTGTACTTTAGAACTAACATACGTCGACATTTTAAACTTCGACATTCAGTAGCGGAGTGGTCAATTTGACTTCATCTCGCCTGATGGTAATCTGAAGGTAAAGTCTCAGGAAAGAGGGTCACCATTACATACACGTACCATGTTAACAATGGTGGCACTCAGCTTGATGGCCTCATCAGAAGAGGATTGTCGTCGCAGCACCGCGTTCCACCCACCGGTCCCACTAGTGCTGCGACCACAATCCCCCTGCCCGGCTATGCACTTGCTGACCCCTGAACGCAATCAAACCGAAATTGGATTACTATGGAGGGTTTTTCGCAATCGTGCACGGTGGTACCCACCCTGCCGAATTTTGTGACAAATTTGTGTCATCAAATTTCTACCACCAGTAGCCTATACCCTGGCGAAGGACATAGGCCGCGATAGACGACATTCACGCAGGCGGAGCAGCTACTAGGCTATATATTATGTATAAATTACCATGGCTAAATAAAAAAAAAAAACAGCCAAGTGCGAGTCGGAATCACCCATGAAGGGAACCCTTATTAGCAGCAAGTAAAATTTTCTTATTTGAGTTGACTGAATGAAAAGTAAATTGCGGTTTACGATTTATGACGTATTGAAAAAAACTTAATTCTAGATCTCGTTCAAACCAATTTTCGGTGGAAGTTTATATGGTAATGTACATCATATCTTTTTTTTACTTTTTTCATTCTCTTATTTTAGAAGTTACACATACTCACACACGAAGGGGCACATTTTGCCACTTTGAAAGTGTCCCTCGCGCAAACTATTCAGTTTAGAAAAAAATTATATTAGAAACCACAATATCATATTTGAAGACCTATCCATAGATATACCACACGTATGGGTTTGATGAAAAAAAAATTTGAGTTTCAGTTGTAACCCCCCAAATTTATTGTTTTTATCTATTTTTGTGTGAAAATCTTAATGCGGTTCACAGAAAACATCTGCTTACCAAGTTTCAACACATAGTTCTTATAGTTTGGGAAAAAAGTGGTTGTGACATACGGACGAACAGACAGACAGACATGACGAATCTATAAGGGTTCTATTTTTGCCATTTGGCAACGGAAATAAACTTAAATAAGCCGAAGCGAAGGCGGGTTGCTAGTTCGCAAAATATAATGAATTTATTAAGGTATATAAACTTATGATCACGTTAGTTAGAAAAGATATGTATATTCCTTAGAACGTAATCCCCCTGAAGGAACTACTTCAAGAGTATCAAGTTAAATGTAGTGAACGGGATCAGGCCTGGCTCGAAGAGTTTACCGTCTGTGTAATCGCTTACTCGATGCGCAAATATTTTGGTACAAAATGTGAGTATAAATTTCGACGATCATAGTATATTAAGTATAATAATAATAAATGTGATCTAATTAGAGAATATTTCTTTGCCAGATTTTTTTTCCTATTTTATTTATTTATTACTACTTTATGGCAAATCGTGGGTGTGTAATACACCTCTGCCTACCCCTTCGGGGATACAGGCGTGAAGTTATGATGATGATGATGATACTACTTTATCAATTACTAGCGGTTGCCTGCGGATCCACCCACGTGAAATTCGGATGCCGTTCTTGCAGCTAATGGGAACCTATTCCAGGGATATAAAGATGCTTATATAATATTCCAGACTAATAATCTATATCTGCACCAAGTTTCAGTCAGATTCGTTCAGCCGTTAGAGCGTGATCGAGTAAAAAAAATCAAGTCATCAACAAAAATAGTAAATGTATGTGCTATTCCAGACTATATTTTTTCTATGTGCCTATTTTCATTCAGATCCGTTCAGTGATTCTAGCGAGATAGAGTAGGTAACAAAATATCCTTCATTCATCAATCTAAGCGTTCACATTTATACTAAGGTTAGTACTATTATCTTTTCTGTGGTAAGGTTTATTATAAGTCCCAATCATCAATATTTTTACTAGTAAACAACTGAAGAACTAATAAGTGTTTAATAAATATCACAACTTAGAATAATGCAAAAGTGACTGCCAGTTATTTAATTGAATTGTATGTCAACTATATTAATTCATTGTCAGTATGAAGAATTATGCTAGGGGGAACAATATCCCTGGGGTATCCTTTCGAGGGCTTACCCGGGGTGCCCGGCAATGAAAACTTGGGGAGAACACCATGTGGTTTTAGTCGGTCCGATTCCAACGCCCGTCCCATCGTTGGCACCGATGGGGTAAAGCCCGTGGGAGCTTCCACAAGTAAAATAAAGCGGCCAAGTGCGAGTCGGACACGCCCATTAAGGGTTCCGTAGCAGCAAGTAACATAATAATGGTTTTTTTTTATTTTTATATTTGAGTTGATTGAATGAAAGGTAAATGCGGTTTACGATTTAAGACGTTTCAAAAAAAACTACTTACTAGATCTCGTTAAAACCAATTTTCGTTGGAAGTTTACATGGTAATGTACATCATATATTTGTTTTAGTCTTATCGTTCTCTTATTTTAGAAATTACAGGGGGGGGGGACACACATTTTACCACTTTGGAAGTGTCTCTCGCGCAAACTATTCAGTTTAGAAAAAAATGATATTAGAAACCTCAATATCATTTTTGAATACCTATCTATAGATACCACACACGTATGGGTTTGACAAAAAAAAAAAAAGTTTCAGTTCTATGTATGGGGACCCCCAAAATTTATTGTTTTTTTTTCTATTTTTGTGTGAAAACCTTAATGCGGTTCACAGAATACATCTACTTACCAAGTTTCAACAGCATAGTTCTTATTGTTTCGAAAAAAAGTGGCTGTGACTTACGGACGGACAGAGAGACAGACATGACGAACCTATAAGGGTTCCGTTTTTTGCCACTTGGCAACGGAACCCTAAAAAAGGAGCAACAATATTATTGATATTGTTACACTTTGCTAGACATGGAAATTAGCATCTTTCAATGAATTTCGACTTCGCAGTGTCATGGCGAGTGTTTCGATGAGCTCTTCCAATCTGTTCCATCCTCTCCTTTACTATACAGAACAACACGTACTTTCCTGAGTCGAAGAGAAATCATATTGAAGTGACCTATGAAAAAAATCTGCTGCAGTTCATACAGTTACTGTTTTATACTATAAAAGCGCATGAAAACTAGACTACTTACGTACTTACTGGACTATAAAACTCTTACAGTAAGGCACAAAGCAATCTTAGACGCTCTAAGATAAAAAGGGAGTGCACAAGGAGATTCTCGTCGTAGCAACCAGTTATCTGTCTTGCATCTACTAAGTAGGATTGAGAGTAATCAGTGCAACGAACCGATTTACAAGATTTATATGTTCAAAGCAAAATAAAGATTTGGGTTTATACCATCTTAAAGTTTAGTTAATCCATTCTAGTTTATAAAATCTGAGCGGTTTCACATAGATACAAAAGCTTATTTGTTTGAAGGCCGTATTTTCATGTATAGGAATCGATTTTAATACATTTATAACTGTTCGCGACAGAGTATATAACCTTAGCCATAAGTAAGCTTGTAAATACTGTTATACGTTAGAATGTTTGTTTTAAATAATCGTGTTAAATTTTAAGAGTTAAAAATTTCGAACAAATTAATTCAATTAGATTTAAGTTCAGGTGGTGCAACCTGCATCATACATGCTAGTTCTATTACCATCTCTTTCCTTCTCTTATGTGGTAGTTTTTGTCCCTTTTTTTAGACAGCAATGATGCATGATACGTGATGTAACGCGCTGTCCTCATAAATTCAACCGGCCGACAGACCGAAGCTCAGTACGCCGTCGCGAGCGCTCCTCACCGCATGCGTCATTGATCGCCGCACGATCGAAATACGTAGTTGTAAATAGTTATTGCTAGTCATTAAGTCAATCTCTGTCTAACCCCACGTGTAAATAGTTCATAATAAGTTAACATAGTTTGTGATAAGTGATAATTATAAATTGCGTGTAAAAGTAAACTAAATAAGTACCAATTGAACTGCTATCGATCTTTTATTTTAACATCCTACTAACACGCAATCAAACACCGCGCACAAGAACTCCGCTGTGCTTTACAGCTGGTCCTTCGAGCCGGATCCTGAGCCGGTCCAATAAGCTGGTCCTTCGAGACGGATCCTGAGCCGGTCCATAAGTGGTAATACAAGTGTGTTGTGCGCGGTAAGTACTGAAATACCTAAAGCAGTGTAATTATCATTATTCAATCATGGTTGTAACGCGATCAGCTACATCCCGCTCTAAAGTAGCAGAGAGCGAAACGAGCGGTAGGAAAGTCACACCTATGACCAGCGGTACGGAGACGTCAAATCCGACGGGAAGAACAACGACCACGAACCGGTCGAACCCGTCGGGCACAGACACCGCGGCTACAGAGTCCTTGAACACGGGGAGCGAACGAGTCCCCCAGGAGCTGCCGCGGCCACTTTCGCCAGTAGAAGTGTACCTACCACCGCTACCACCGACAAGCCGGCCCACCAGCGGACAACAGCCCGTACACAAGTCGGGTCGAGGATCGCATAGAAGCAACCGCTCCAAGGTTAGACAGAGATTGTTAGCACAGGCACGCATGGAGCTCGCCGCCGCTCGCTTGGCCGCACTAGAGGCTGAGGAGAGCTCTGATGAAGAAGCGACGAGCGAGGAAGACTCACGAACGTCACAGAGAGTACAAGACTGGGTTAGTTCGACTTTAACGAACAGACAGTTAGCTCTAACGGGACCCCCATCTCCACCACCTCGGGATCCGAGCATAGTGTCCGCACGTGTCGACGGCCAGAGACGCGCCATTAGACACGCGAACCTTGCGGTGACAACACAGCCGGACGCCGAGAGCGGACCGGGCGCGTCGCGGACGTACGCGCCAACGGCCGCAGAGGAGATCGTACAGAACCACGGGCCCACACAGACGGAGGACTTCATGGCACAGCCCGCGCCGCTGCCGAGCGCCTGGGCCCAGCCGCCGGTCCTCATTGATCCAGCTCCAATGCCGGGCGCGTCGCAGACGTACGCGACACCGGCCGGAGAAGCACCTCAGCGCGCAGAGACGCCGCGCTGCAGGCCGCCCACCTACCCCTGCCCTACGGAACAGGTAGACACGCAGAGCCGTGCTCTACGGCAGGTAAGTATGAACCTTAATGACTTCGCTGTAGCAATAGCGCAGGCCACACGCTCGACCGCGCCCAACGCAACCCCGCGATTCATGACAGATTTACCAAAATTTAGTGGGCAGATTAGCGAATGGCTTACCTTTCGAACCGCTTATTTTGAAACGGAAAAATATTTTTCTATAATAGAAAATGTAGCGAGGTTGCGTAAGGCGTTACAGGGCGTGGCCAAAGAAAGTGTTATGTGTTTATTTTTGGGTAACACACAGCCCGGGTACATAATGTCAAAGCTTGAAGCGCGGTTTGGGCGTCCCGACGCCATTGTTATAAATGAAATAGAAAAACTGCGTAGCCTAGGCAAGCTGACTGACGATCCCCGGGACATTTGTATATTTGCGAGTAAAGTTACAAACATAGTAGCTACAGTAGTAGCGTTAAATCGAACCCACTACCTATATAATCCTGAGATGGTACGAGCGATAGAGGATAAGTTAACTGCGCTAGTACGATCACGATGGTACGATTTTGAGGCCGCAGTGGGTGACAACGAACCAGGTCTTATTAAAATGTCGCGTTTTCTCGATAGAGAAGCGGAACGTAACGCGCGGCATGCTAGGGCGGAGCATATTAAAGAGGCACCGGCGGGAGCGCGGGCGGTTAAAAAGAAAGTATTTACCACCCAAGCAAAGTCGAGTAACAGTACAAGTAGTACGAGTAATAGTAACAAACCGCAGTGCATATTGTGTGAAACTTCGAGTCACGCGATAATAGATTGCTCTAAGTTTAAAGAGGCTACAGTGAATGATAGGTGGCTTATAGCGCGTAAGCATGGTTTGTGTTTTAGATGTTTGCGTAAACGTTCTTTCAAGCACAGGTGCAAGGGAGTGCAGTGCGCGCAGACCGGGTGTCCGCACTATCATCATAAAATGCTGCATAATGACGAGTACCTGCGCCGCGACACCAGCGCCACCTGCGGGGAAGCTGAAGCAGCTGTCGTCACGACGACCTGGGCGCCTAAGGCGACGCGTACCTACCTAAAGGTACTGCCGGTGCGTGCCTCGGGACCCAAAGGTGATGTAGATACATTTGCTATGTTAGACGATGGCTCCACTATCACGCTTATCACCGCAGACGTGGCCGAGCGCATAGGTGCGCGGGGCCCGGTACAACCGTTGCACATTGAGGGCGTGGCAGGCGCTCGGTTTGAAGTAGCTACCTCTGAGCGCGTGTCTTTCACACTACGTGGCCGCAAAGAATTAACTGGTGTGCCAGTATGCGGTCACACGATTAAAACATTAGACATATCGGCACAATCGGTGCCCGCGGGGGCCCTCGAAGGGTGCGACCATCTGGACGACATAAGGGAGCATCTGGTTTACGAGGAAGGGGCTCCAGCGGTACTGATAGGACAGGACAACTGGAACCTGCTCCTGGCCTATCACGTAAGGCGTGGAAAACCAGATCAACCGATAGCCTCGTACACGCCACTGGGGTGGGCGCTACACGGCCGGCAGAAGGGCGGTCGATTGATGCGTAGCGTCCACCGACTGAACCATGCACGAGTCAGTGGCGAGGACGAGGCCCTGGATGACCTGGTAAGAGAACATTTTAGTCTGGAGTCTCTTGGGGTAGCGCCGCGGCGCCCACAGACGGATCCGGAGGCTCGAGCGTTGCAAATACTCAGCGAAACTACACGCCAGCTGCCGGGGGGCGGGTATGAAACCGGTCTACTATGGAAGGACAAGGACGTCCGTATACCAGGTAACTATAACTCGGCCCTTCAGCGCCTGGGAGGCGTCGAGAAGCGCCTACGTAAGGACCCGCCGCTACTCGAAAAATATGTACAACAGATGCAAAATATGATAAGTAATGGGTATGCAGAGGAGGCCAGCGAGGAACCGCCTCCGGGGAGGACGTGGTACCTCCCACACTTCGGTGTAGTCAACCCAAACAAACCAGGCAAGGTCCGCATAGTGCTAGATGCGGCAGCGGTCACCCAGGGTGTAAGCCTGAACGATTTATTATTAACTGGCCCGGATATGTTGCAAAGTTTATTAGGTGTACTGATGCGCTTTCGTCAGGGTGCAGTGGCTGTGTCAGCTGACATTAAAGATTTCTTCTCACGAATACAAATACGAGAACGTGACAGGGACGCGCTGCGCTTTTTGTGGCATGATAACGCCGACGCCCGCTCGCCCCTCAAGGAGATGCGAATGCGCACAGTAATATTCGGTGCTACCTCCTCACCTTGTACAGCGATATATGTAAAAAATTACAATGCAGAGAAACACAAGGAGGAGTACCCTGAGGCTTACGACGCTATAGTGAAACAACATTATGTAGATGATTACTTACAAAGTTTTAAAACTGTTTCAGAAGCGAACCGTGTCGTACGAACTGTCGACTTAGTACACAAGCGCGGCAGTTTCGAGCTACAGAGATGGACGTCAAACGAGCCCGCGGCGCTGGCGGGGCTAGCCGCCGCGGAGAGCGGCGCCCCTCAGAGTATCCCGCTTACGGATCAAAGCGAGAAGATACTGGGGCTGATATGGCGACCACATAACGACACAATAGGGTTCAACTTAAATTTCGGTAAGGTAAAACCAAATTTATTATCCGCCGAGTACACGCCGACCAAACGAGAGGTACTACGAGCGGCTATGTCCCTATACGACCCACTCGGACTCGTCACGCCGGTTACTATACAGGCAAATCAGATTATGCAGGACACCTGGCGTCACAAGGTCGGGTGGGACGAACAATTGGGAGATGAAATCGCGGCAAAATGGACAGCATGGCTAGCCTCGTTGTCATTACTGAAAAATTTAGAATTGCCACGTCATTACATGGGCTTTAGCTGTGCCGTCCGCCTAGAACTGCATACATTCGTCGACGCCAGCGAACTCGCATATGCGGCAGCCGTTTATTGGCGCATTATAGACAATGAAGGGCGAGTACGAGTCACGCTGGCGGCGGCGAAGGGCAAGGTAACTCCGTTGAAATTAATATCGATACCTCGTCTCGAATTACAGGGAGCAGTACTGGGAAGCAGACTGGCGCGCGCTGTAATAGAAGCGCATGAACGCCGGCCCGATCGGCGCGTGTTCTGGTCAGACTCGCGCACGGTGCTAGCATGGCTACGCGCGGGGGCACGGACCTTTAAGCCCTTCGTAGCGCACCGTGTGGCGGAGATCGAAGAAGACACCGCCGGCGCGGAGTGGCGTTGGGTACCCACCCGCTACAACCCAGCTGACGATGCAACCCGCGCCGTGCCGCCCGACTTCGGGGCGGACCATCGCTGGTTCCGCGGCCCGTCGTTCTTGTACGAGGACGACGTCACATGGCCGCAAGAGCCCGAACCGCTACGACGCACCGAGACCGGCGAGGAACGAGTCACCACCACTACGGGATCAACCAGACCACGCTTGGCCGACGCACTCCCGAACATTGAGCGCTTTTCGACATGGCTGCGCCTGATACGCAGCACAGCGCGCGCGCTCCAATTCATCGAGCGCTGCCGACGCCCGGACACTGCGGCCGCGGCGCGCAAGCGCACGCGCCCGAGCACCGAGACCGACGCAGCCTGGCAGCCACGCCCGGCGCGCGATCAGCGCGCGCATGCGCCCCACACCAGTGCGCCCTCTCCCCGCGCGCACGTGCCTCTGCCCGCGCACCTCACGCGCGCTGCCGAGCTGCTGTGGGTGCGCGCTCTGCAACAGCAGGCGTTCGCTGCCGAGCTGGACGACGTCACCGGCGGGAGGCCGGTGTCACCCCGCAGCCGCCTGCGACAGCTGGCCCTGTGGGTCGACGAGGCGGGGCTACTACGCCTGCGCCCACGCATCGCGGCGGCCGCCGAATTAACCACAGAACAACAGTCACCTGCCATAATGGATGGCAGCCACCCCTACTGCCGCCTGTACATCGACTGGGTACACCGGCAACTGCATCACAGCGGCGTCGAGAGCGTCACGAACGAAGTACGACAGAGATACTGGATCCTGCGCCTGCGACCCACAGTACGTACCGTCCTGAGCCGCTGCCTACCCTGTCGCATGAGGCGCGCCGTACCACCGCAGCCGCCGACCGGCGACCTGCCGCCCGACCGCATGGCGCACCACCAGCGCCCCTTCACCCACACAGGGGTGGACTATTTCGGCCCGTTATCGGTCACGGTGGGCAGACACCATGAAAAAAGATACGTCGCTTTATTCACGTGTCTCACTACGAGAGCAGTACACCTGGAGGTCGCCGGATCACTCTCAACAGACTCCGCCATACTTGCGCTGCGACGAATGATGGCACGCCGCGGTTGCCCAGACACTATATGGAGCGACAACGGCACTAACTTTCGAGGCGCCGACGTAGAGCTACAACGGGCGGCGTTGGAGGCGATGAAGCTGGAAGCCGACATACGCAGCGTCCACTGGCGCTATATACCACCCAGCGCGCCGTTCATGGGAGGCGCGTGGGAGCGCCTAGTACGCAGCGTGAAGACAGCACTGATGGCCACGCTTCACGAACGCCATCCCAGAGAAGAAGTACTGCACACCCTACTCACAGAAGTCGAACACACCGTCAACTCGCGACCACTTACGCACGTATCTGTGGCGCCGCACGACGACGAGGCGCTGACTCCGAATCACCTACTCCTGGGCTGCGCGTCCAAGGTCCCACTGCCGGGGGCCTTCACCGAACGTGATGCCGACTGCAGAGCTATGTGGCGCGCCTCACAGCGCCTAGCCGACGTGTTTTGGACCAGATGGATCAGAGAAGCACTCCCGCTGTTACAACACCGGCGGGAGGCACACGGCCACGGTGAGACGCTCAAAGAAGGCGACCTGGTCATCATAGCAGACGGCAACCTACCCAGAAATGTGTGGCCACGAGGCGTCGTAGACAAGGTCTTCCCTGGACCGGACGGCGCCGTACGCGTCGCTGATGTGCGCACTAGAGGGGGTCTCCTGCGTCGGCCTGTGAAAAGGCTGGTGGTTCTGCCTGTCGACCTGCCATCGCTCACACGTAATGGACCATAATACAGTCGAACGCACGACTGTACAGCGGGAGAAATGTTCGCGACAGAGTATATAACCTTAGCCATAAGTAAGCTTGTAAATACTGTTATACGTTAGAATGTTTGTTTTAAATAATCGTGTTAAATTTTAAGAGTTAAAAATTTCGAACAAATTAATTCAATTAGATTTAAGTTCAGGTGGTGCAACCTGCATCATACATGCTAGTTCTATTACCATCTCTTTCCTTCTCTTATGTGGTAGTTTTTGTCCCTTTTTTTAGACAGCAATGATGCATGATACGTGATGTAACGCGCTGTCCTCATAAATTCAACCGGCCGACAGACCGAAGCTCAGTACGCCGTCGCGAGCGCTCCTCACCGCATGCGTCATTGATCGCCGCACGATCGAAATACGTAGTTGTAAATAGTTATTGCTAGTCATTAAGTCAATCTCTGTCTAACCCCACGTGTAAATAGTTCATAATAAGTTAACATAGTTTGTGATAAGTGATAATTATAAATTGCGTGTAAAAGTAAACTAAATAAGTACCAATTGAACTGCTATCGATCTTTTATTTTAACATCCTACTAACACGCAATCAAACACCGCGCACAAGAACTCCGCTGTGCTTTACAATAACATTGTAATATTTGAATAAATTACTTACTGGTGGTAGAAATTTGATGACACAAATTTGTCACAAAATTCGGCCGGGTAGGTACCACCGTGTACGATTGCGAAAAACCCTCCATAGTAAACCGATTTCGGTTTGATTGCGTTCAGGGGTCAGAAAGGGCAGGGGGGTTGTGGTCGTAGCACTAGTGGGACCGGTGGGTGTCACGCGGTGCTGCGACGACAATTCTCTTTTGATGAGGCCGTCAAGCTGAGTGCCACCATTGTTAACATGGTACGAGTATGTAATGGTGACCCTCTTTCCTGGGACTTTACCTTCAGCTTACCATCAGGCGAGGTGAAGTCAACTTGACGTGTCCTAAATATAAAAAAAAATACAGTTGTAACATTGTAATATTTGAATAAATTATTAAAATAGTTGACATCTGTCAAGTGACTGAAAGGTTAAACACCAATACCTTTTTTTTTTTTTTCTTTCGTGCGGAAATCCCTTCGGATACCCCCCCGCCGGGCAGCGGGGGCGGTTATGTCGGGCTTGAACCGACTAAAACCGCACGCCGTCTCGGGTCTTAATACGTCGGGGTGTAAGGTTACCCATAGAGCATATCCCTCGCACCTCGACTGACCCTGGGCCATCTCCGGTTTCGAGATGGCCCTCTTACTTGCTCTCCACTGTGCCATCTGCTAATCAGAGGGACACGTGGAAAGCTTCCAAACAGCCCTCAACAGGGCCGTCCTCGTAAACACCAATACCTTTCAGCCACCAAACTAGTTTTAGACTGACTGTGTCTTATTACTGTGAAGAATGTAATCAAACAATTGAAATCTAAGTTTTAATGTGGTTTTGAATTTTAGATTCTAATTTTCCTTTTAGATCAATTACAACAAGACACAGTGGCCAGAATGAAAAGAAAAACAAAGCTATCTCTGCTGCCTCTAGTGGACATCCAATGGTGGAGATGTTGACGCTGATGATCAACAATTCATTCGAACTGAGTATCTTGTTGCTTAAAATTTATGGCGAGCCGAAGCGGGCGGTAACCGAGTCTACAAAAGGTTGCTAATTGGAGTAAAATAGTTAAGTATCGAACTTTCTGTATCTTTAGAGTGAAGTAGTGGTAATACTAGGGGCGCAATGCATACTGCTGTTGCAATGTTGACCTAAGAGTGTACTACATGATTATCTACAATTCACGCGCATTTTTTTCAATTGAATACCATTGAATTGTTTTTTCGCTGATTATTCCTCCGATGCTAGACCGATTTTCTATTTTCTTTTTATGTCTTAAGCCACTAGTTAAGTTGCACATTTTGGCACCAAAATCGTTGTCTGAACATTGATTTTTGGAGAAATCAGATTTTGAAATTTTTGAAGGATGATTATTCCTCCATGGTATTTTCGATTTTCAATTTTCTAAAGCTTTCGGGTATCAAGTTGTATTTACATGCCAAGTTTGGTCAAAATTGGTCGATTAGTTCAGGAGGAGTCACAACCGAAATACACCGAGTGGAGTTTAGAGAATATTTCAAGTTTGTCCTTTGGGGATTATAAAACTACATATATGTACATATATTCATTATTAGGTTCATGTATCCCAATCTTAAAAGAGTTTGTAAATATTTGAGTGTTAATCCACTTTTGTCATTGACTGTCCATAGTTTATTGCTGTAACTGAAAAACAATAATAAACTGTGATATCCTCTCTTTCTTTTAAATAACACGCCTACCCTAAGGTAGACAAAAACTACAGAACGCCACGTGTTACAATTTCTGCATACTACTACTCATGTTTTATTTATACAAGCATTTGTGATTCTGTTTGTTGTGTTTCAACACTAGTATCTTCCGAACCACGAATAGTTTTAATCGGTCCCCATAATATTCTCTTCTTAAGTCTTTAAGTAATTCAATAAATCAACTTTGGGACACAAATTAAATGCATTTGGATAGATGCTTTCTGGAAATCAAATTAAACGTCAAATTTAAATGTATTCTAAGTGGAGAGTCTTGTGCAAACGTTAATGAACGAATAAACGACTAAACGAATGAATGAATATTGTATAAAGTGATATTCAATTCTTGTTAATGATTATATAATTGAACAATGATTTTATAGCTGATATTGTCGTTAGTTTACGCGAATATCACACAATTAAATAAAACTATTTCCTTACTAACTATTTTATTTGTTAATAATAGTTTTGTTTTAAAATAATTATAGCTTTTACTCGATCTTCTTTATCTTCTTTGAAGGATATGCAATGTTAAGGCTATATTTCTTTTTTATCCAGCATCCTAACGTTGAAAGATGTGACACAATCTTAGTTCATGGAGTGGTAGGGCTTGAAGCGAGGTTTTACTAGCGATGGGGCTTGCTGCAGTGTCTGTGACGTTGACCGTTACGTCACTTATCCAACATGGCGATAGGTAGCTTTATTTCCAAAGACACGTGGTAATTTGTGAATACTTCATCAGTACAGTACGAATTAAAACACTTCGTTCAGGTAATAGGATATACCAAAGGCCGTTTATGTTAATTTTTCCTTTTTCTTATTCTCTACTTTTTCCTCTCTTAGCGCCTACAATCTGCATGTTATGCTCTAATTTCATAAGGTGTCATCGGCTACAGGAACTGCTTACCATAAGATCAACCATGTAATCGTTTGCTACCTTAGTAGAAAGAAAAAATGGCGCAAACATTTCTTCAGAAAAATGCTTGTAAAAAGTACAAAAATGGTTGTGCCCTCAATTGACACTCTAATACTGACGGATGTTTACACTTTCCTTACAAGACTAATACATCTCGCCTGTAGTAATATTATGTGTATTCGGGATAACATAATATGTTGTATTTGCTAATAAAGATATATTTGATAAAGTATGTTATTATATGCGGCGATAGCCCAGTGGCGTACGTTACGGACTGCTGAGACGAGGTCTCGAGTTCAATCCCCAGTCGCCCCGGCCACACACCTTTGACTTTTCGTAGTTATGTGTGCATTAATAAATGATAATTATCGCTCGCTTAATAATGTGCCCGGTAGATGGCAATAGGCTCGCCCTCTATTACATTGGGACCTTAACGTAACTGGCGAATCGTGGGTGTGTAATACACCTCTGCCTACCCCTTCGGGGATACAGGCGTGAAGTTATGTTATGTTATTATCACCATCAACATAACATTAAATATAATTTACCAAATTTTTATTGCATATTCTCATAGTTTCCGATGAAATTCTTGGTAAATAATACATAGTACTTAAGATATTATTATTTTAACATCGACTGTGCTAGACTCACAATGCGAGTCACATCATTAAGCGTAGCGAGCCAAAGGCGAGCGAAGCGTCTTTGGTTTTAAAGTTGCATTTCAAACAAATGAGACTCCTCCGAGACCGTTTGACCGATCTCGACCAAATTTGCCACGGTGATCAAGTAGACATTACTGAGTGTCGTAAGGGGTCGAATGTCTAGATCGGTCTTACCATCGAGGAATAATCACCGAATAACCAAATCAATGGAAAAAGTCGACCGGTCACGTTGACCTATTGTTGGATAGGCAAATCTCGCTACGCTTAAGTTGTTAAGTTAACCGTCCTAGTCTATTCACACCCAAATCAGATGAAATAGTCCACAATTTGCTAGCTATTCCTTTCACTGTAATTGAGGTCTCTAGAGTCTAACCTATCGACAGTAACGCGACTGATACCAAATTGACTACGTTCGATCTCAACTCCTCATTTGAATTCAGAAAGCGATGTGTTTTGAAAGCTTGGGCTATCTGAAGGACGAAACAGCCGGTTTCAATTTTGCATTAATATCGTATCGAGATCTATTGTGTTTTGTTTGTATACGATGAATAATGTTTGTTATTTATTGAACTAATACATTCTGTATTTAGATGAAACTGGATCTTGATCTTGACGTAGTTCAAATATTGATATATAGTATACAACTTTGTGATTGGATACATACTGTCGTAACACTTTAGACATAAGTACAAACTTACGTGAAATTATATTTAAAAAAAAATTGTTCTCACAATTTCTCACTCGGTGTCAAGTTTGGAAGGGTAAGATGTTCAAAGATTTTTG
Organism: Cybosia mesomella; assembly: GCA_946251805.1. NCBI lineage: Eukaryota > Metazoa > Arthropoda > Insecta > Lepidoptera > Erebidae > Cybosia > Cybosia mesomella. The sequence continues at coordinate 34,592,337 of OX276392.1, read as the reverse complement.
AAACTAAATGAACAAGTATAGTTTCGCGTGCCTCCGCAAAATGCAATACGTGTCCTTATGAAAAAATCGCTGACAAAAATATATAACACATATAAAAAAAAAAACAAGGTACATACACCATCGGGGTGCGAGGGATATGCTTTATGGGCACCCTTACACCCCGTCTGAAGACCCGAGACGGCGTGCGGTTTTAGTCGGTTCAAGCCCGAGGGGATTTCCGCACGAATAAACAAAAAAAAGGTTTTTTATTTAAATTGTCTTTTTTAATCCACGATTTATAATAAGGGGGGTAGTGTTAGTCCAAGCACGTCTCAGGAAATAGTCCTCAATATTTAGCCCCTCTTTGAGTTAGACAAAAGCGCGTTGCTTACAATAAACAGGTAGCACCCGCACCGATCTGTCATAACAAAAGTTTATTTTTGTTTCTGAGTAAAAACTCCCCCGAGTACCACAACCTGAGGGCATGGCACAATGGTAATATTGCATGTATGTACTAAATTCGTAAGATGTTTTGATATCATAACTGTTACTCATTTATCTTAGCGAAGCAGCAGTATCAAGCCCTTGACTACTTGACGGATGCTCTACTGAGCACCCGTCCAAATAGCACCTGTGCGAATAGCACCTTACATAGTCCACAAAGAGCATCTGTCAATATTTTTGGCAGGTACTAATCCTCTTCACTACAACTACTATAAAATCAAAGATACATTACGTTATGTATTTAGTTTATACCACCAACGAATTTCACTATTCATGAAAATGTAGAAACGTAATACTCGTTAATTAAATCTTACTTCAGCAAATGTAGGTCGAAACGCGCAATGTATCATGTCCATTACGCTACCTTTGAACACAACTGATCGGTCATTAACCGCCCATCGCGTGCAAAAGTTCCGCGCTTCGCATCGCATGCTATTTTAACATATAAAAAATTTGCCTTTACTTTATTTTCAAATAAAACCACCGTCAGAGTCAAACTTGATTAGATTAGAATTTTAATATTTATGCCGAGCTTTGGAGCTCTATTATTACAATATAATATATTGCTCAGTAATAATGATATACTATGAGTATTCTCGGCATTCGTAGCACGATTACATGATTGTTTCTTGCACCTCATCATTGAGGAAAACGTTTGATCTCAAGATTCTAGGAACAAAAGGTTACTAGAATGCACATGAGCGGAAAGTTTTACTGATGTAAGCTTCAGCTTTATTTGCTATGTGTCAATTGTATCAAGCAGTCCAGTAGTGGACTAGAATAGGTTGATGCTGATGATGATGATGAATTGTATCAAAATCATTCCATTGACATTTGCAATTGATTGTTTTCCTTCCTTCTAGGTTTGTCCTTCTTGGATACTTTTATAAGCTTCGTATGTTTGTACGTTTGTAGTTGCATTACGGTACCTATCTTTGAATTCGATTTTTGACCACTTCAAAACGTCGGATTTTTGGCTCTGAGTAAATTTGGAGTGAAGTGTAAATCTAGGTACTGTTAGTTTATGTAACGTAACCGACAACAGACAGTTACAGGCAGACCTCTCTAAAAAATCACCATATTGAGGCGGTGGAAATAGGTAGACAAAAACCACTCACGTACCTTCACTTTAAATAGATTCAAACTAGAGCATCACTGTTTTTTATTTAGATGCTTCACACTTTCTGCTACCTTTACGGGATAATTTAATGAAATTTTTAGGCAACCCAAAACAACAGTGTAGACATTTTATAACGACGGCCTCTGTGGCGTAGCGATAGTGCATTCGACTGCTACGACAGGGTGCGCGGGTTCAATTCCCGCTCACTACAAAAATTTGTATGCATGAATATGTCTATTTGCATTGGTCTGGGTGTTCCTATGTATAATATGTATATATTTACAAAAAAAAGTATATAAGTATGTTTATCCGTATTCTGGAGCCCATAACACAAGCTAGTTAAACTATGCTTACTTTGGGTCTAGAAAGCGCTGTGTAGAATGTCGTAGAATATTTATTTATTTATTTATTATTATAAATAAATATAAGAATCATCATTCTCATAATTTTTCAGGAACGTCTTCCATCTGACTTCCCAACCCTGAGGTTATTTAGCAGGTGAACCGACTTGCAGGAGGCTTGGGCCTCAAGGACGTAATATCTAACATTAACACACAACTAAATTGTCATTGTGAATTCACTGAGAGTAAAACAGAACAGTTCTAAACCACTATCTGCTTTTGGGAATAATCTTACCATCATTGCGAGTACTGTAACTTCTGTACACCAGGATTAACAGTAGTGACCCACGAACACACCGAGTAATGACACTCGGACTATCTTGGAACCCGCATCGAAATTAATCAGAAGTAAATTGGAGTAGTTCGATATAATTAATCCCCTCCCTGTGTATAAGGTTGAGCGCCTGAAGTGCATGCCTCAGGGCGCTTTACTCCAATGGTTTGTCCGGACACTCGGCACCACTAGCAGCCGCCGCTGTCATCGCCTGTTTCTGTATCTTCTTTACTTACGCTGTCTGTTGTACTTACTTAGAATGCTGTCAAGCTGAACTAAAACTGATAACGGTGTATACACCATCCATGTTATATTTAATATTGCGCCTTAAACAATATATCGTAGGATTGCTATAAATACTATTGTAAGAATAATCATTAAACTAGGTCTGCAAGGCGAATCGCTGCTTGCAATGTTGAGCTGAGTGAGACATGGTGAATCAGATTTTGAAAATTTTGAACAGTGATCATTCCTCCGTGGCAAGTCCGATTTTGAAAATTATTTTTGAAAGTCACAACTCTGGACATGCTTTCTGATCGTGTAAAGTTTGGTCACAGTGTCTCGAGCGGTTATTATGTAATTCCATCTGGAATTTTTTTAACGGTGATCATTCCTCTGTGGTAGCATTAATTTTTTCAAAATATATCCATAAACCTTCCTCTGATTGACCTCTTTAATCATGCCAAATTTGGTTCTGATGGGATTAGTAGTTTAGGAGGAGACCTGTGACAAAGAAAATCCTGAAGTCTGGTATGAGGAGCTTTCGCGCGACTTCGTCTCACTCAGCTCAACTAGTGAATGTTAACAATCAATGTTCTACAGTATTTTTATACATGAGTATGTATATACAGTACATTAAGCGAATGAAATGAAAATTATCAAAACTGTACGAAATAAAGCCAAACATTTAATGGACACAAAATAGGGAAGTAATTTTCTTTTTAATTTACTAAGCCAGTGCACACAAATAATGTTAAAACACATTCCTACCGTGATACAAGTATTTTGTTTTCATGTCTCGCATCCGATAGGGGCATGCAGTATGTATGTTAGCAGTTGGTCAACGTGATTATTACTAGTTATAAAATTTTGAAGCAATTAATAACATTTCCTATAGATTCGTCTCCTATAGATCGCCCCAAGATGTATAGGAGAATTTCGAATATCTAGGACGTGTCCAGGTAACTCAGTTGCTTAGAGTATTTCTCGCGACTGGTCGCGGGTTCAAGTCCCGTCCTGAATGTTGACTTTTTCCGATCTAAATCTATATAGATTGTACAAACTTCATAGAGTCGATAAGTAAATTCCTGCGTAAGTTGCCATTTTTAACAGTGATCGGAGTGAAGACTGACCCCAACTGTCCGGAGTGCATGCAGACAGAAGAGACCAGTTTCCACCTGCTGGCCGAGTGTCCCATGTACTCACTAATTAGATGGGAACTTCTGGGATCGGACACACTGGACACGGAGGATTTGAAGCATCTGAAGGTGGAACAGATCGTAAGATTCTGCAAGGACACAAAAAGGTTTGTAGGGGCGCCGTGAATGCTGGAGGGCTGGGAAAATGGATGAAGTGGCCCACGGCCCCCAGTGGCTTCGTGGGTGGATCGTCCGTCCGGTTTCCGGTGTCCCCAATTGTAATACCTAATAATAAAAAAGTTGCCATTTCTATTATTGATACTTTGTGACTCTGTTTAATCAGCATTGTGCCTCTTTTACCATTAAATAAACGATTATAAAGTTGAACAATTAGTTTTCATAGTGAGTCAGAACTTTTTATGTAGTAGGTAGGTAATGAATTCAGTATGTAGGTAAACTCCGATTGGATTTCATTTTTTAATTGTCTCGTCAATACGACTATACCACGCTTGATCGTAAGCTAAAAGAAAAATTTCAGGAATCACCATTACGGATACCGATAATGCCACAATGGTAAAGCGTGTAGAAAAAAATTGAATTGATTGACAAAATGCCAGAATACAAAAACTGCTAGCAGCGTTGAACGATGAAAAAGAAAGATAACCGCTGAGGAATGTCGTATTTAAAGCTTTGTCGTATCAAGAGACGTATCACTAACCATTAACAGTTCTGTTTGATTTTCTATATCTACCCTCTTACGTTGACAATATGCCGGAATACAGAAACTGCTAGCAGCGTTGAACGATGAAAAAGAAAGATAACCGCTGAGGAATTTCGTATTTAAAGCTTTGTCGTATCAAGAGACGTGTCACTAACCATTAACAGTTCTGTTTGATTTTCTATATCTACCCTCTTACGTTGACAATATGCCGGAATACAGAAACTGCTAGCAGCGTTGAACGATGAAAAAGAAAGATAACCGCTGAGGAATTTCGTATTTACAGCTTTGTCGTATCAAGAGACGTGTCACTAACCATTAACAGTTCTGTTTGATTTTCTATATCTACCCTCTTACGTTGACAATATGCCGGAATACAGAAACTGCTAGCAGCGTTGAACGATGAAAAAGAAAGATAACCGCTGAGGAATTTCGTATTTAAAGCTTTGTCGTATCAAGAGACGTATCACTAACCATTAACAGTTCTGTTTGATTTTCTATATCTACCCTCTTACGTTGATCTTGTCATGTATAATTTAACTAAATAAAAAAAGAAAAGAGAATGGAACGTCACAAAATCAATTCGCCCCTAGAGGTGTAGGAGGAATGAAAAAGTTGGGACAAAGAAATCCAGCACTCTCATAAGCCGTACTAAATGCACCAGACTAATTAATTAACACCAGTATCGACGAAAGTAAAGAAAGGAAAATGGTTTATTGCAGTGCATAACAATTAATAGAGGACAAAACTTAATTTAACTAAAAAATAAAATACGCCCAATAGTCGAGCTAGCTGCCCAGCAGTTCTCTGGATAACATTGTTCAATTCATTACAGTTAGCTTTACATAAGTATATTTTAAATAATTACATTAGTATACTTTTTGTCAAATGATGATGAACAAATTCTATTTTGTTTTTATTTTAACATTTTTACCTACTGGTTATGTTTACTCTGGAATACAGTTTAATTAGATTCTGCCTTTTAGACTGATTAAGAGTGAATGTGAATCGATGGCACACATTCGTAACGGATTAACGATACGATCGCTTTGCTACTATTCAAATCGTTACATAATATACAGGCAATATATTTATACATCTCACCTATTTATTTGCCTTGGACATTTCTTTTTTTTACATGCGATGCTATCTATTTCGTTATTTTTTTTGTATATAGAAAGATAGCATATAATATTATAATTAAGTAACATTTACCTGAGTTTTTAAGGCACCGATTGAAGTAAATGGTATAATATATTGTTTGTCCACTTGATAATACAAATTTAATGAATTCGTTCAAAGACGGCGGATGTGGACACCCTGGTCTTAAACCTTCGTCAAACTCAATCTTCGTGACTAAGAATAAGAAAACGTGTTTTATGAATCATGATGACTTAGGATTCTACTTTTAGAGTATCGCAGATAATGCTTTTGCTAAAAGTCAGTTTCGTGCTTGGGTTTTTTTTATATTTAGGACACGTCAATTTGACTTCACCTCGCCTGATGGTAAGCTGAAGGTAAAGTCTCAGGAAAGAGGGTCACCATTACATACACGTACCATGTTAACAATGGTGGCGCTCAGCTTGATGGCCTAATCAGAAGAGGATTGTCGTCGCAGCACCGCGTGACACTCATCGATTCCACTAGTGCTGCGACCACAATCCCCCTGCCCGGGTAAGGATGATGTCCCCAATTCAAAGATATTTTAGTTTTAAGTGTTAGTATAAATAAGCAATAGTACAAATTCTATCATCAAATCAATGACTGAATGAGAATTATTATAGACTAGCTTCGCGCCCTGACTTCGACCCATTACAATAATAGCACTTTACCCGTGGACTTTTCTATTTTTTTCTTTCATACAAACCTTGTCCTGACAATAACGAACACAAAAAAAATAACCAATTTTGTGCAGTCGTTTGGAAGTTATGCGCGTACAAACATTTCGGTAATTAATTTTTATTTACATAGATAGTTGCACTCTGCAGATATATTCGTGTTCAAAACATAAGATATTTTATGTTGAATTTGGACCATAGTTCACCAATCACGGCTTGACCCGTGGCCATGACATGAAATAAGTTTAATTAACTTTATGCTGAATTTCATTCATCAGTTACTTATATTTCATCGTTTTATTTTTATACACTCTAAAAATTATCACAGTCGCCACCTGATGCCGTTGTTGAGCCTATAAAACATTTCATTTTACTCAACATTTTGACAAAGTTCAGTAACAAGCTACTAACAGACAACGACTTTACTCGTTAAAACGAAACGAGCATTGTTAAATTTGAAGACCTTTTAAGGCTGAAATTTAAAAAAATAAGCTCCAGAACATTATTAAAACCTGTTTTTCACTGATAGTCTATATTACTAAAAATATTAGGTATTGAATTGGGAAAAGATATCACATTAATTTATTAAAAAGTTAATTGGGCGTAATACCATATAATATAGTTCATAGATATGTCTCATAAAAGTATAATTATTTACTAAAAAGTGCGTTTGCTCTTTGTCAGTTTAGTTGAATGGATTTTATTCAAGAAATTCAGTCCAGGAAGCATAAAATTGACGCGGACGAAAAATATCTTTCAACAACATCAAAATATGTTTTTGTATGAATCGAGCTCTCAAAAACTGTGCTCGTTAAAATTCATACTGTAATAAGCTTGTTAGCTTGCGTCATAAATCAAGGTTATTTATTCGAATACAATTAAGGAGTTCATAAATTACACCCTTATCTAATATGGAAAGAAGACTAATTTGAAAAAATGCCAGTATACTTTAACGTTGAAACACGACCATAGAATAATGGCCACAAACATCCATTATGGTAAAAGCAACGGTGTTAGAAATAGTGACTCCTGTTGTAGCAGCTTCGCCTCATTTTTCTTGGCTGGCGTTTGTGGAACTAAAGTAAGCGTGGATGTTCCGTAGCATTTTCTAAATGTTCTAAAATAAACTGCGTGCGTACAAAATGAATTCTTAATTCCATAAAAATGTTGTATCCAACATTATTCCTCATATATCAATACTATCAGATAACTTATAATTATAATATTATATAATTTTAATGTCAGATGCTAATATAAATATGATGTCAGATAACTTCAAATATGGTAAATTACATAGATGGGACATAACTGTAACCGTTTTAGTTCCATATAATTATTTTATGGGGTGTGATAAACCAATATATCAAACGTGTAATCTCTCACTTAGAAACTAATAATTACATAACAAAAGTATATGATTTTATACCATTTATTCGGTAAATGGTATAAAATGAGTAATTAGTTTTAATATTATTGGTATTGGGATTAAATTTGCTTAATCATATAATATTTTGTAGCAAAATGTATCATGGATGTCTTTTGTAATTAAGCATTAGTATAAAGTTATTTATGTCTCAAGAAACTCTTTCAGACTACAAAAATATTATGACTAGAAGTCATCTATGGCAACCCTGGGGTTATCCTTTCGAGGGCTTACCCAGGGTGCCCGGCAACGGACACTTGGGGAGGACACCGTACGGTTTTAGTCGAGACACGACATAACCACCCCCGGTGGCCAGCGGGGGGTATCCGAAGGGATTTCCGCACGTAAAAAAAAAAAAAGAAGTCATCTATGGTCAAGTATTAAATTTATCTTAGTTTTGGATTCAGTATACGTTTAATGTATTACTTTATAATTCAGTTATTGTAATAATTACCGATGTTATCCACGGCTTCGCCCGCGTTGTGTTCTGATCCCGTTCCCGCAACCTATGGGAATCTATTCCAGGGATAAAAAGTAGCCTTTGTTACTCAGGGATAATGTAGCATTCTAACGGTGAAATAATTTTTGAAATCGGTTCAGTAAGCCAACAATTATTACCAACAAAATAGTCAAGTAGTTGTTTGCTAAGAATTTTCATATTCTACTAACTGGCGTATCAAGAATAATTCACAGAATTTGCTTTCAATTTACCTTCCTTTATAATAATTCATGTGAGATTCTATGGCAATATATTTTATGTTATAATCTGAAAGCACGGCAGTTCCCCCACCAAGAGGAGAAATGGAAGCGTAGGGCATTATCAACCTTTTATTTAAGCGTTTCACCTTTTTTTTTTGCACTCTAATAGATTCGGTCTGGATAGTACTAGAATGTTAAAATTTTCAAGATTATGATATCAATAGTCTATTTAATCAATAGTCTACTTTCTAGATTATTAATATCTAAAGTATTCGTCACTTGCCCACTGTCTCACTGACTGATGATCAGCGAAACTGATAGGGTACTTCCTGAAGTCATAGGTCAGAAAAAGGTATTATTTGGTGTAAGAGTTTTTGTAGCACACAGGCAACACAAAAATAAAGAAATCTTCATGGATACCGATACAAGGGTGTTCTCAACATAGCAGGCCCTCATCGGCGTAGCAGGTCACAGAAGTTTCAGACTTGGTTATTTGATATGAACGCTCTCGGTCTTGACAGACGGACCATGAAGTGATCCTATAAGGGTTCATTTTTCCCTTTTGAGGAAACGGAACTCTGAAAAGAAAAACCAAATTAAAATAACAGATCATTTGTAATAAAACATTATTTTGAATTTTTATTCGTTTTTACTTTCCTACGTGTATATAACTTTCAGCTGGCGATGCTGTAAAAAAATACACCTGATATTTGTTTATATTGTCGTTAACTTCAATCAAGTATTTTGTATTGCACTCTATCTTGTATTGTATTGAACTTTAATGGGATTACAAAAGGAAAACCAACTAAACACGAATTAATGTTAATAATTACTTCTCTTTATTTCCTTTGAATTGTAATTTTATCTTCTATTGTATAATTCTTTTCTTTCTATTGTATTTTTATTAACAATGCCTAAATTGTTATTTATTTGAAATGTACCTCCTAAATAAGACATTTGTTATTAGATGCTCAAGCCTGAGGTGTTTTGTAGCGAGTATTTTAACTTGTGTTTCTCATTTACCGAGGCTCACTATATACTATATAACTTATCACTATATTGGCATTTATGATTTAAAACAACAGTGTTATATTGAGATTGACATAAATGTTAAATACATATATATAAGTCTATAGAAAACTAAACCTAAAAGACGGATAAATATTTACATTCAAGCGTCATAAAATTCCTCCACATCATCACCGACTGGTAATTTTTCCAGAAGGCTGGCAGCATTGCCACGATGAATGGCAATGCTAATTTCTTGTCTTCACTTCTGGTCACTTGTATCATCGATCAGCCGTATTGCCAAATCTTTGTAGATAAAGCGGGCACTTGGACCCCATGGCCCCAGAATCTTAACCTCAAAGGTAAGTAAGTAGTAGAACTGTAACTTTACTTTAAATAGATAATTATCACAGGAAGCAGGTGCACCGACTAGCGAGTGAGGTTGTCATGGGCCCCAAACGTTGGTCGAGCCCTGTACACCCTTTTTACCTATTTTACCTTATATATAGAAAATAATTTGAGAAGCATTAAGTCTTTATAGATCCCGCATATTATTGTTATAACTAAGAAGAAAAATTGTCACAGGATCTGTGATCTGTTTGATTTTAAACTTGGGCTTCATTTCGTCTCTAAACTAGAATCAAGGATAAATTTCTTCAAATTTAAGGGAAAATTTACTATACGGTCATAAAATCTATCAATTTATACTTATCTAACTGGCCCACCAACTGACTGCAGAATTTCGTTATCGCCAGTTTTGTTTGATTTTCTATATCTACCCTCTTACGTTGACAATATGCCGGAATACAGAAACTGCTAGCAGCGTTGAACGATGAAAAAGAAAGATAACCGCTGAGGAATTTCGTATTTAAAGCTTTGTCGTATCAAGAGACGTGTCACTAACCATTAACAGTTCTGTTTGATTTTCTATATCTACCCTCTTACGTTGACAATATGCCGGAATACAGAAACTGCTAGCAGCGTTGAACGATGAAAAAGAAAGATAACCGCTGAGGAATTTCGTATTTACAGCTTTGTCGTATCAAGAGACGTGTCACTAACCATTAACAGTTCTGTTTGATTTTCTATATCTACCCTCTTACGTTGACAATATGCCGGAATACAGAAACTGCTAGCAGCGTTGAACGATGAAAAAGAAAGATAACCGCTGAGGAATTTCGTATTTAAAGCTTTGTCGTATCAAGAGACGTATCACTAACCATTAACAGTTCTGTTTGATTTTCTATATCTACCCTCTTACGTTGATCTTGTCATGTATAATTTAACTAAATAAAAAAAGAAAAGAGAATGGAACGTCACAAAATCAATTCGCCCCTAGAGGTGTAGGAGGAATGAAAAAGTTGGGACAAAGAAATCCAGCACTCTCATAAGCCGTACTAAATGCACCAGACTAATTAATTAACACCAGTATCGACGAAAGTAAAGAAAGGAAAATGGTTTATTGCAGTGCATAACAATTAATAGAGGACAAAACTTAATTTAACTAAAAAATAAAATACGCCCAATAGTCGAGCTAGCTGCCCAGCAGTTCTCTGGATAACATTGTTCAATTCATTACAGTTAGCTTTACATAAGTATATTTTAAATAATTACATTAGTATACTTTTTGTCAAATGATGATGAACAAATTCTATTTTGTTTTTATTTTAACATTTTTACCTACTGGTTATGTTTACTCTGGAATACAGTTTAATTAGATTCTGCCTTTTAGACTGATTAAGAGTGAATGTGAATCGATGGCACACATTCGTAACGGATTAACGATACGATCGCTTTGCTACTATTCAAATCGTTACATAATATACAGGCAATATATTTATACATCTCACCTATTTATTTGCCTTGGACATTTCTTTTTTTTACATGCGATGCTATCTATTTCGTTATTTTTTTTGTATATAGAAAGATAGCATATAATATTATAATTAAGTAACATTTACCTGAGTTTTTAAGGCACCGATTGAAGTAAATGGTATAATATATTGTTTGTCCACTTGATAATACAAATTTAATGAATTCGTTCAAAGACGGCGGATGTCGAATCAGAAGAGGATTGTCGTCGCAGCACCGCGTGACACTCATCGATTCCACTAGTGCTGCGACCACAATCCCCCTGCCCGGGTAAGGATGATGTCCCCAATTCAAAGATATTTTAGTTTTAAGTGTTAGTATAAATAAGCAATAGTACAAATTCTATCATCAAATCAATGACTGAATGAGAATTATTATAGACTAGCTTCGCGCCCTGACTTCGACCCATTACAATAATAGCACTTTACCCGTGGACTTTTCTATTTTTTTCTTTCATACAAACCTTGTCCTGACAATAACGAACACAAAAAAAATAACCAATTTTGTGCAGTCGTTTGGAAGTTATGCGCGTACAAACATTTCGGTAATTAATTTTTATTTACATAGATAGTTGCACTCTGCAGATATATTCGTGTTCAAAACATAAGATATTTTATGTTGAATTTGGACCATAGTTCACCAATCACGGCTTGACCCGTGGCCATGACATGAAATAAGTTTAATTAACTTTATGCTGAATTTCATTCATCAGTTACTTATATTTCATCGTTTTATTTTTATACACTCTAAAAATTATCACAGTCGCCACCTGATGCCGTTGTTGAGCCTATAAAACATTTCATTTTACTCAACATTTTGACAAAGTTCAGTAACAAGCTACTAACAGACAACGACTTTACTCGTTAAAACGAAACGAGCATTGTTAAATTTGAAGACCTTTTAAGGCTGAAATTTAAAAAAATAAGCTCCAGAACATTATTAAAACCTGTTTTTCACTGATAGTCTATATTACTAAAAATATTAGGTATTGAATTGGGAAAAGATATCACATTAATTTATTAAAAAGTTAATTGGGCGTAATACCATATAATATAGTTCATAGATATGTCTCATAAAAGTATAATTATTTACTAAAAAGTGCGTTTGCTCTTTGTCAGTTTAGTTGAATGGATTTTATTCAAGAAATTCAGTCCAGGAAGCATAAAATTGACGCGGACGAAAAATATCTTTCAACAACATCAAAATATGTTTTTGTATGAATCGAGCTCTCAAAAACTGTGCTCGTTAAAATTCATACTGTAATAAGCTTGTTAGCTTGCGTCATAAATCAAGGTTATTTATTCGAATACAATTAAGGAGTTCATAAATTACACCCTTATCTAATATGGAAAGAAGACTAATTTGAAAAAATGCCAGTATACTTTAACGTTGAAACACGACCATAGAATAATGGCCACAAACATCCATTATGGTAAAAGCAACGGTGTTAGAAATAGTGACTCCTGTTGTAGCAGCTTCGCCTCATTTTTCTTGGCTGGCGTTTGTGGAACTAAAGTAAGCGTGGATGTTCCGTAGCATTTTCTAAATGTTCTAAAATAAACTGCGTGCGTACAAAATGAATTCTTAATTCCATAAAAATGTTGTATCCAACATTATTCCTCATATATCAATACTATCAGATAACTTATAATTATAATATTATATAATTTTAATGTCAGATGCTAATATAAATATGATGTCAGATAACTTCAAATATGGTAAATTACATAGATGGGACATAACTGTAACCGTTTTAGTTCCATATAATTATTTTATGGGGTGTGATAAACCAATATATCAAACGTGTAATCTCTCACTTAGAAACTAATAATTACATAACAAAAGTATATGATTTTATACCATTTATTCGGTAAATGGTATAAAATGAGTAATTAGTTTTAATATTATTGGTATTGGGATTAAATTTGCTTAATCATATAATATTTTGTAGCAAAATGTATCATGGATGTCTTTTGTAATTAAGCATTAGTATAAAGTTATTTATGTCTCAAGAAACTCTTTCAGACTACAAAAATATTATGACTAGAAGTCATCTATGGCAACCCTGGGGTTATCCTTTCGAGGGCTTACCCAGGGTGCCCGGCAACGGACACTTGGGGAGGACACCGTACGGTTTTAGTCGAGACACGACATAACCACCCCCGGTGGCCAGCGGGGGGTATCCGAAGGGATTTCCGCACGTAAAAAAAAAAAAAGAAGTCATCTATGGTCAAGTATTAAATTTATCTTAGTTTTGGATTCAGTATACGTTTAATGTATTACTTTATAATTCAGTTATTGTAATAATTACCGATGTTATCCACGGCTTCGCCCGCGTTGTGTTCTGATCCCGTTCCCGCAACCTATGGGAATCTATTCCAGGGATAAAAAGTAGCCTTTGTTACTCAGGGATAATGTAGCATTCTAACGGTGAAATAATTTTTGAAATCGGTTCAGTAAGCCAACAATTATTACCAACAAAATAGTCAAGTAGTTGTTTGCTAAGAATTTTCATATTCTACTAACTGGCGTATCAAGAATAATTCACAGAATTTGCTTTCAATTTACCTTCCTTTATAATAATTCATGTGAGATTCTATGGCAATATATTTTATGTTATAATCTGAAAGCACGGCAGTTCCCCCACCAAGAGGAGAAATGGAAGCGTAGGGCATTATCAACCTTTTATTTAAGCGTTTCACCTTTTTTTTTTGCACTCTAATAGATTCGGTCTGGATAGTACTAGAATGTTAAAATTTTCAAGATTATGATATCAATAGTCTATTTAATCAATAGTCTACTTTCTAGATTATTAATATCTAAAGTATTCGTCACTTGCCCACTGTCTCACTGACTGATGATCAGCGAAACTGATAGGGTACTTCCTGAAGTCATAGGTCAGAAAAAGGTATTATTTGGTGTAAGAGTTTTTGTAGCACACAGGCAACACAAAAATAAAGAAATCTTCATGGATACCGATACAAGGGTGTTCTCAACATAGCAGGCCCTCATCGGCGTAGCAGGTCACAGAAGTTTCAGACTTGGTTATTTGATATGAACGCTCTCGGTCTTGACAGACGGACCATGAAGTGATCCTATAAGGGTTCATTTTTCCCTTTTGAGGAAACGGAACTCTGAAAAGAAAAACCAAATTAAAATAACAGATCATTTGTAATAAAACATTATTTTGAATTTTTATTCGTTTTTACTTTCCTACGTGTATATAACTTTCAGCTGGCGATGCTGTAAAAAAATACACCTGATATTTGTTTATATTGTCGTTAACTTCAATCAAGTATTTTGTATTGCACTCTATCTTGTATTGTATTGAACTTTAATGGGATTACAAAAGGAAAACCAACTAAACACGAATTAATGTTAATAATTACTTCTCTTTATTTCCTTTGAATTGTAATTTTATCTTCTATTGTATAATTCTTTTCTTTCTATTGTATTTTTATTAACAATGCCTAAATTGTTATTTATTTGAAATGTACCTCCTAAATAAGACATTTGTTATTAGATGCTCAAGCCTGAGGTGTTTTGTAGCGAGTATTTTAACTTGTGTTTCTCATTTACCGAGGCTCACTATATACTATATAACTTATCACTATATTGGCATTTATGATTTAAAACAACAGTGTTATATTGAGATTGACATAAATGTTAAATACATATATATAAGTCTATAGAAAACTAAACCTAAAAGACGGATAAATATTTACATTCAAGCGTCATAAAATTCCTCCACATCATCACCGACTGGTAATTTTTCCAGAAGGCTGGCAGCATTGCCACGATGAATGGCAATGCTAATTTCTTGTCTTCACTTCTGGTCACTTGTATCATCGATCAGCCGTATTGCCAAATCTTTGTAGATAAAGCGGGCACTTGGACCCCATGGCCCCAGAATCTTAACCTCAAAGGTAAGTAAGTAGTAGAACTGTAACTTTACTTTAAATAGATAATTATCACAGGAAGCAGGTGCACCGACTAGCGAGTGAGGTTGTCATGGGCCCCAAACGTTGGTCGAGCCCTGTACACCCTTTTTACCTATTTTACCTTATATATAGAAAATAATTTGAGAAGCATTAAGTCTTTATAGATCCCGCATATTATTGTTATAACTAAGAAGAAAAATTGTCACAGGATCTGTGATCTGTTTGATTTTAAACTTGGGCTTCATTTCGTCTCTAAACTAGAATCAAGGATAAATTTCTTCAAATTTAAGGGAAAATTTACTATACGGTCATAAAATCTATCAATTTATACTTATCTAACTGGCCCACCAACTGACTGCAGAATTTCGTTATCGCCAGTTTTGTTTGATTTTCTATATCTACCCTCTTACGTTGACAATATGCCGGAATACAGAAACTGCTAGCAGCGTTGAACGATGAAAAAGAAAGATAACCGCTGAGGAATTTCGTATTTAAAGCTTTGTCGTATCAAGAGACGTGTCACTAACCATTAACAGTTCTGTTTGATTTTCTATATCTACCCTCTTACGTTGACAATATGCCGGAATACAGAAACTGCTAGCAGCGTTGAACGATGAAAAAGAAAGATAACCGCTGAGGAATTTCGTATTTACAGCTTTGTCGTATCAAGAGACGTGTCACTAACCATTAACAGTTCTGTTTGATTTTCTATATCTACCCTCTTACGTTGACAATATGCCGGAATACAGAAACTGCTAGCAGCGTTGAACGATGAAAAAGAAAGATAACCGCTGAGGAATTTCGTATTTAAAGCTTTGTCGTATCAAGAGACGTATCACTAACCATTAACAGTTCTGTTTGATTTTCTATATCTACCCTCTTACGTTGATCTTGTCATGTATAATTTAACTAAATAAAAAAAGAAAAGAGAATGGAACGTCACAAAATCAATTCGCCCCTAGAGGTGTAGGAGGAATGAAAAAGTTGGGACAAAGAAATCCAGCACTCTCATAAGCCGTACTAAATGCACCAGACTAATTAATTAACACCAGTATCGACGAAAGTAAAGAAAGGAAAATGGTTTATTGCAGTGCATAACAATTAATAGAGGACAAAACTTAATTTAACTAAAAAATAAAATACGCCCAATAGTCGAGCTAGCTGCCCAGCAGTTCTCTGGATAACATTGTTCAATTCATTACAGTTAGCTTTACATAAGTATATTTTAAATAATTACATTAGTATACTTTTTGTCAAATGATGATGAACAAATTCTATTTTGTTTTTATTTTAACATTTTTACCTACTGGTTATGTTTACTCTGGAATACAGTTTAATTAGATTCTGCCTTTTAGACTGATTAAGAGTGAATGTGAATCGATGGCACACATTCGTAACGGATTAACGATACGATCGCTTTGCTACTATTCAAATCGTTACATAATATACAGGCAATATATTTATACATCTCACCTATTTATTTGCCTTGGACATTTCTTTTTTTTACATGCGATGCTATCTATTTCGTTATTTTTTTTGTATATAGAAAGATAGCATATAATATTATAATTAAGTAACATTTACCTGAGTTTTTAAGGCACCGATTGAAGTAAATGGTATAATATATTGTTTGTCCACTTGATAATACAAATTTAATGAATTCGTTCAAAGACGGCGGATGTCGAATCAGAAGAGGATTGTCGTCGCAGCACCGCGTGACACTCATCGATTCCACTAGTGCTGCGACCACAATCCCCCTGCCCGGGTAAGGATGATGTCCCCAATTCAAAGATATTTTAGTTTTAAGTGTTAGTATAAATAAGCAATAGTACAAATTCTATCATCAAATCAATGACTGAATGAGAATTATTATAGACTAGCTTCGCGCCCTGACTTCGACCCATTACAATAATAGCACTTTACCCGTGGACTTTTCTATTTTTTTCTTTCATACAAACCTTGTCCTGACAATAACGAACACAAAAAAAATAACCAATTTTGTGCAGTCGTTTGGAAGTTATGCGCGTACAAACATTTCGGTAATTAATTTTTATTTACATAGATAGTTGCACTCTGCAGATATATTCGTGTTCAAAACATAAGATATTTTATGTTGAATTTGGACCATAGTTCACCAATCACGGCTTGACCCGTGGCCATGACATGAAATAAGTTTAATTAACTTTATGCTGAATTTCATTCATCAGTTACTTATATTTCATCGTTTTATTTTTATACACTCTAAAAATTATCACAGTCGCCACCTGATGCCGTTGTTGAGCCTATAAAACATTTCATTTTACTCAACATTTTGACAAAGTTCAGTAACAAGCTACTAACAGACAACGACTTTACTCGTTAAAACGAAACGAGCATTGTTAAATTTGAAGACCTTTTAAGGCTGAAATTTAAAAAAATAAGCTCCAGAACATTATTAAAACCTGTTTTTCACTGATAGTCTATATTACTAAAAATATTAGGTATTGAATTGGGAAAAGATATCACATTAATTTATTAAAAAGTTAATTGGGCGTAATACCATATAATATAGTTCATAGATATGTCTCATAAAAGTATAATTATTTACTAAAAAGTGCGTTTGCTCTTTGTCAGTTTAGTTGAATGGATTTTATTCAAGAAATTCAGTCCAGGAAGCATAAAATTGACGCGGACGAAAAATATCTTTCAACAACATCAAAATATGTTTTTGTATGAATCGAGCTCTCAAAAACTGTGCTCGTTAAAATTCATACTGTAATAAGCTTGTTAGCTTGCGTCATAAATCAAGGTTATTTATTCGAATACAATTAAGGAGTTCATAAATTACACCCTTATCTAATATGGAAAGAAGACTAATTTGAAAAAATGCCAGTATACTTTAACGTTGAAACACGACCATAGAATAATGGCCACAAACATCCATTATGGTAAAAGCAACGGTGTTAGAAATAGTGACTCCTGTTGTAGCAGCTTCGCCTCATTTTTCTTGGCTGGCGTTTGTGGAACTAAAGTAAGCGTGGATGTTCCGTAGCATTTTCTAAATGTTCTAAAATAAACTGCGTGCGTACAAAATGAATTCTTAATTCCATAAAAATGTTGTATCCAACATTATTCCTCATATATCAATACTATCAGATAACTTATAATTATAATATTATATAATTTTAATGTCAGATGCTAATATAAATATGATGTCAGATAACTTCAAATATGGTAAATTACATAGATGGGACATAACTGTAACCGTTTTAGTTCCATATAATTATTTTATGGGGTGTGATAAACCAATATATCAAACGTGTAATCTCTCACTTAGAAACTAATAATTACATAACAAAAGTATATGATTTTATACCATTTATTCGGTAAATGGTATAAAATGAGTAATTAGTTTTAATATTATTGGTATTGGGATTAAATTTGCTTAATCATATAATATTTTGTAGCAAAATGTATCATGGATGTCTTTTGTAATTAAGCATTAGTATAAAGTTATTTATGTCTCAAGAAACTCTTTCAGACTACAAAAATATTATGACTAGAAGTCATCTATGGCAACCCTGGGGTTATCCTTTCGAGGGCTTACCCAGGGTGCCCGGCAACGGACACTTGGGGAGGACACCGTACGGTTTTAGTCGAGACACGACATAACCACCCCCGGTGGCCAGCGGGGGGTATCCGAAGGGATTTCCGCACGTAAAAAAAAAAAAAGAAGTCATCTATGGTCAAGTATTAAATTTATCTTAGTTTTGGATTCAGTATACGTTTAATGTATTACTTTATAATTCAGTTATTGTAATAATTACCGATGTTATCCACGGCTTCGCCCGCGTTGTGTTCTGATCCCGTTCCCGCAACCTATGGGAATCTATTCCAGGGATAAAAAGTAGCCTTTGTTACTCAGGGATAATGTAGCATTCTAACGGTGAAATAATTTTTGAAATCGGTTCAGTAAGCCAACAATTATTACCAACAAAATAGTCAAGTAGTTGTTTGCTAAGAATTTTCATATTCTACTAACTGGCGTATCAAGAATAATTCACAGAATTTGCTTTCAATTTACCTTCCTTTATAATAATTCATGTGAGATTCTATGGCAATATATTTTATGTTATAATCTGAAAGCACGGCAGTTCCCCCACCAAGAGGAGAAATGGAAGCGTAGGGCATTATCAACCTTTTATTTAAGCGTTTCACCTTTTTTTTTTGCACTCTAATAGATTCGGTCTGGATAGTACTAGAATGTTAAAATTTTCAAGATTATGATATCAATAGTCTATTTAATCAATAGTCTACTTTCTAGATTATTAATATCTAAAGTATTCGTCACTTGCCCACTGTCTCACTGACTGATGATCAGCGAAACTGATAGGGTACTTCCTGAAGTCATAGGTCAGAAAAAGGTATTATTTGGTGTAAGAGTTTTTGTAGCACACAGGCAACACAAAAATAAAGAAATCTTCATGGATACCGATACAAGGGTGTTCTCAACATAGCAGGCCCTCATCGGCGTAGCAGGTCACAGAAGTTTCAGACTTGGTTATTTGATATGAACGCTCTCGGTCTTGACAGACGGACCATGAAGTGATCCTATAAGGGTTCATTTTTCCCTTTTGAGGAAACGGAACTCTGAAAAGAAAAACCAAATTAAAATAACAGATCATTTGTAATAAAACATTATTTTGAATTTTTATTCGTTTTTACTTTCCTACGTGTATATAACTTTCAGCTGGCGATGCTGTAAAAAAATACACCTGATATTTGTTTATATTGTCGTTAACTTCAATCAAGTATTTTGTATTGCACTCTATCTTGTATTGTATTGAACTTTAATGGGATTACAAAAGGAAAACCAACTAAACACGAATTAATGTTAATAATTACTTCTCTTTATTTCCTTTGAATTGTAATTTTATCTTCTATTGTATAATTCTTTTCTTTCTATTGTATTTTTATTAACAATGCCTAAATTGTTATTTATTTGAAATGTACCTCCTAAATAAGACATTTGTTATTAGATGCTCAAGCCTGAGGTGTTTTGTAGCGAGTATTTTAACTTGTGTTTCTCATTTACCGAGGCTCACTATATACTATATAACTTATCACTATATTGGCATTTATGATTTAAAACAACAGTGTTATATTGAGATTGACATAAATGTTAAATACATATATATAAGTCTATAGAAAACTAAACCTAAAAGACGGATAAATATTTACATTCAAGCGTCATAAAATTCCTCCACATCATCACCGACTGGTAATTTTTCCAGAAGGCTGGCAGCATTGCCACGATGAATGGCAATGCTAATTTCTTGTCTTCACTTCTGGTCACTTGTATCATCGATCAGCCGTATTGCCAAATCTTTGTAGATAAAGCGGGCACTTGGACCCCATGGCCCCAGAATCTTAACCTCAAAGGTAAGTAAGTAGTAGAACTGTAACTTTACTTTAAATAGATAATTATCACAGGAAGCAGGTGCACCGACTAGCGAGTGAGGTTGTCATGGGCCCCAAACGTTGGTCGAGCCCTGTACACCCTTTTTACCTATTTTACCTTATATATAGAAAATAATTTGAGAAGCATTAAGTCTTTATAGATCCCGCATATTATTGTTATAACTAAGAAGAAAAATTGTCACAGGATCTGTGATCTGTTTGATTTTAAACTTGGGCTTCATTTCGTCTCTAAACTAGAATCAAGGATAAATTTCTTCAAATTTAAGGGAAAATTTACTATACGGTCATAAAATCTATCAATTTATACTTATCTAACTGGCCCACCAACTGACTGCAGAATTTCGTTATCGCCAGTTGGTTGTGGAAGTCAGATGGCAGTCGCTTCACGGAAAATATCGAAGTTCAGCCGCTCCGTAGTTAGACTGAAAAGTAAACCCCGACTGAGATAGGAAAAGACTCGGATTATGATGATATCAGGCCGAATGGGTGAATAGAAAAGAATGTTTGGTTTTTTTTTTTTTAATATTTAGGACACGTCAATTTGACTTCACCTCGCCTGATGGTAAGCTGAAGGTAAAGTCTCAGGAAAGAGGGTCACCATTACATACACGTACCATGTTAACAATGATGGCACTCAGCTTGACGGCCTCATCAGAAGAGGATTGTCGTCGCAGCACCGGGTGACACCCACCGGTCCCACTAGTGCTGCGACCACAATCCCCCTGCCCGGCTATGCACTTGCTGACCCCTGAACGCAATCAAACCGAAATTGGATTACTATGGAGGGTCTTTCGCAATCGTGCACGGTGGTACCTACCCGGCCGAAAATGATGACAATTTTGTGTCATCAAATTTCTACCACCAGTGGTGTAAGAAAATTGGATGATATTTAGAAGTGAAAGAAGAGAAACAAATCCCATTGCAAGCACAGATACTGTGACAATTTGTCCTCTTAATTATAACAATAATATGCGGGATCTATAAAGACTCACTACTCCTCAAATTATTTTTTATACATGAGGTAAAATGGGTAAAAAGGGTGTACAGGGCTCGACCAACCTTTGGGGCCCAAGACAACCTCACTCGCTAGTCGGTGCACCTGCTAAAAACAGACGAGTCTCGCTTCGCTCCCGGAAAAACAGAAACCAATAAGCAGCTCGAAAGTGTAAACTTTAGGGAAACTGAAATAAAGATGATGATGAAAAAAGCAAGTCCATTCCAGATATTTTCATCGTATATCGGTGTACGATGCAGTGCATGGTCCAACATAAGAACGTAACTCTAACATTAAACCGATGCCGGTGTGCTATGTGCTTTCAAATTACACCTTAACAAATTATGTCCACCACACTGACAATGTTGTCGAAAGTTTTGGAATAAAGCAGTAAATCTATGAAGTATACAGAAAGAAAGAAGTGGAAAGAAAGTTATGTTAATAATAAACATTTTCGAATCTGGATGGTGACAATAGTATTTGTGAAAGGTTTCGTTCAGAAAATCTTTGTATAGGTTGAAGCAAGAACATTTCAGGTACTGAACTAGATAATCTTCTTATGAAGCACTTTAAGTATTGGAAGCCGCAATGCTTTTGATCTGTTTTTGGAGGAGGGTTTGCCGCCACAGCCTAGTATTTTACCGGGTTGAAATTGATCCACATTTTTACCAGACTATATAGAGCGCGTTCGCGCGTCCGTAGTAAGGTTATATGTTTGTCTGTCTATGTAGGGTACTTACGTATGTTCCACTGTAGCTCCTAAAATACTGATCTGATAGTAATGCACGAGGCGTCAATCGATTCAGTACATACCCTAGATGCAATAGAGTACATTTTATACAAATATTATTAACATAACGGATGTTAGATCCAAAAATGTGTGGCCTCAAAAAATATTTTTGGCTATCCTATCAAGTGTTATATCAAATGAAAGGCGAGAGATTCCGAAGTTCAAAAATATAAATATAGTGTAATATTATCCTACTATTGACCTACCAAGAGATGAAAATACAATTATATTCAGTGATTTGAAATATTACTAGCGCCATCTATCGGTGAAGGAAGACTATATTTTATTTTTGTAAAAAAACTTTCTTACGACTATATTTTTAACCTTACCGTAGTCTGGTTACAGTTTTTAAAACTTTATACTTGTATGTTCCCCTGTTTCCTTGTGTATTAGTATATAAATGACCTAATGTATAATAGTAGTTTATGCAACTGTCATATAAGAAGGGGTATTAAAACACGAAAGTCTGTCACAGTTCGAACTGCGCATGCGCGCGCCTTTTTTTTCATATTCAGCCTAAAACCTTAGACTAGTTTAATGAATAAAAAAAGATAGCGGTACTATAATAAGTTTTATTTTAATTTTATGTATATGCGTTTATAAAGTGCGTATGTATAGAATCGTCTTTGAATTCGTAATTCGAATTTTTCGATTTGAGCGTAGATAAATTTTATTTATTTATTTTAATATACAACTCAATGTCTATTTTACTTATTTCCTTAAAATGATTACTCAAACAGAACCAAATACTGATATCTAAAAGCAGCATAACGGATCAGACGGGGTTTTTATTACATGTTATATAAGTACATTATTATTTATGATATTACAGGATATTTTCAATAAGCTGTATTGAGGAAGAATTGTATTGGTTATCATCCTAACCATTGTACCCGGTAAAATCCTGTTCAGAAAGGTGTTCATAACAAGCAGCCCATTTTTTCTATTGTAAACGAATTCACAGGTATAAAAATAAAATTGGTTATACAAAGCGTAATAGCCGGTCCACTTGACATTTTTATTAAATTGGTAGCAACGAAAAAGTGATCGGGCACAGTATTCCCAGATCAATATGGAAGTTAATTGGAACGGATGGAACTTGAATTTGTAATTGAAAGATTACAGGTTCGCTTCCCCGTTTCAAGTGTCGCGACATTGGCAAGATTGGTTTGGAGATGGATGAAAAAAATTAATGATGTTTTCATGAGATTTTCGACTGGCTAAAACTAATTTAAATTCGTTATTGGTTTTTTTTTGTCATGCCACTGGTCAGTTTTATAATTAAGTGCTTCAAGAGTTCAGTAAATGAGTTTTTCACTGGATATAAAAACGAAATGAAATGCGTACAAAGCTTAATAGTGAAAAAAGCTAAAAATATTTTGAAATAAAACATGTAGAGCGGTTGAATTTTGCACTATTCCAAAACTGTATTAATAAATGACTTCATTTATTTACAGTTATAGGATAGTGCTCGAATTTCTCGTATCAAAAGTATAAATGTTTGGGTAGCCCAAGGCTTTGAGTTAATATCCTCCTTCTTAGAAAAGCCCACGCTGGACACTCCATCAATGTGTGAAGCGCCGTTTTTTCGCCGATCCCTCGCAGTGCAAGCATTTTGGCGTTGTTTCCCGGTAAACATTACTATTAGAGTTAACAAGATATTTACCATGTGTTGGACCTTCATTTCTATACGCCTAATAGGGACTTAGACGTCATTCAGTATCTGGTATAAATTTCAACTTGCTATGTACACCCGTTCCTAATAAAATCATTGGTGACACAAGGTCACCCAGACGGACAAGAGAGTTATCTTGTAAGGGTTCCTTTTTACCTTTTCAGGTACGGAACCCTAAATAGTGACTTCACTTGATATTTTATAGGTGTGATTTCCAATATCATGTTTTTTTTTGTAGTCATACCTCAGATACAGATATTATAGCAGTAGGTATGTATACATCACAGTGCAGTAAAACCAGAAGTGTCTTTCCGGGAAACAGATACGCTCGCGGCTCAAAGGAAAACAGCCTTTGATGTTAAAAAAGCCACTTGAATGGTGTCTCATGGCGCACAATGCGATATCGCAGCGACACACGGCTTTGGCTATCATCGTCATATTAAAGTAGGTAAAGTGCGCCCATTTTCACCTCACTGGTTTTTTTTTGTTCCTATTTTTAGCATTTTTCTTCGATTTGAATGGCCGTGCTTTGTTTTGTTACCAGATGGAAAGAAATGAGCACTTTTTCGTGGGCTTGATGGATTTATAAAGCATATTTATTAGTTTCTGTAAGATTTATTGTAAGGTAAGGTAGTAATCGTTTACTTATTTTTACCATAATATTACGTTGAAACATCTCGTAGTTGTTAAAAATTATTTACAAGTTGTCGTACTAGATGTAACTTTAATCTTTCTTGAAAACTAACAAGAGTGTACTGTTCTTTCAACTTTTCCATCAGAACTTAGCAAGTTAAGTTTCATGTAATTTGATTTTGAAATGTGACTGGAAAATCTTTTAAGTGAACTAAAGTAAAGTATAATGGACAAGTAATTGTGAATTCATATTAGGAGAATGGAAAATGATAAAATAATCGTTATGAATTCCTCTAAAGTAAACGACACAGCTTACATAATAACAACGTTAAATTGGCAATTGTCCTGCCACATGTGCCGAGGGATCGATGACCATTGAAGCAATTGAATTCTCTTCTATCAATCAGTTGCTAACTCATGCTTTGCTTCCTTTGGATGAAAGTCGGTGAAGGTTAGGAAAGAAAGGAGAAGGATAATGCTACCGTTCTGCACTCTCAAAAGATGCTTTGAATTAGAGTAGTATTACAAATTTTTAACTAACAAAACATTTGGTTGAAATCGCACAGCCATAGTGGTTTTTTTTTTGTATTCCGGTTGTTTTATTATAAGTAGTTTCATACATATATGATTTAAGAATACAAATAAATGTATAGACATGTACGATTACAAAGATGATCGTAACTCAAAGTTTGGTTTTCGCATCAAGTAGTGTGCCATATTATTATGCCTACTCACGTTATGTAAAACTGAAAGTGCTAATATTGAAGATTGCCATCCATTCAAATCTCAATAATATACCAACAAGATGAACCTTCTCCACATTTACACAACACAAGCAACTCAGCTTAGATAACGAAAAACCACTAATTTGGAATATTTTGAATTTATGAATGGTACTGTTTTAAAGCTAGCCATGAACTACGCAACTAGTAAGGAGTCCAATATACTAGGCGTTTTCCATTTTAGAAGTCGAAGCAAAGGTAGGTATTTCATCAGTCTAATAATGGGATATACGCAGGTTAAATATGAAGCATTATAACAATGAAAGCCGCTTGGTACAAACAAACAGATTAATCTTTTTTTTTTCACGTGCGGAAATCCCTTCGGATACTCCCCCGGCGGCCAGAGGGGGTGGCTATGTCAGGCATGAATCGACTAAAACCCACGGTGTCCTGCCCAAGTGTCCTTTGCCGGGCACCCCGGGTAAGCCCTCGAAAGGATAACCCCAGGGCAGTTCTTATACCTTTTTTTTTTTTTTTTTTTTTTTCGTGCGGAAATCCCTTCGGATACCCCCCCGCGTGCCAGCGGGGGCGGTTATGTCGGGCTTGAACCGACTAAAACCGCACGCCGTCTCGGGTCTACAGACGCCGGGGTGTAAGGTTGCCCATAGAGCATATCCCTCGCACCCCGACTGACCCTGGGCCATCTCCGGTTTCGAGATGGCCCCCTCGGGTTTGGGAACCACGGTGTCCCCGTCTTGCCCCGGTTTGGGGGAGGGGCGCTAGTCGCCCCACCGTCCCGGCCTGCTTCTGCTGGGGTGACAGGTGGCCTCACCCGCCACCCCCAGGCCTGCGCTCATGGAGGACGGAGGTCGTTAAGCGACCTCCGGCGCCTGAGTTGCCTGCGACGCGCGGCGAGCAAGTTGCGGGCTCGGCGGACCGGTAGAGTTCTAAGTCTCTCCCGGGCGCGCTCCGCCACCTCTTTCGCGAGCATTACATGCTCGCAGAAGGAGGCGGCGGCGGCCCACGCGCTCGCGCTCCGCACCATTGCCGCAATCATGCTGCCGAGCGAGAGGACTCCCACCCCGATGGCTGCCACGAGGTCACGCCTCGGCGCCTCCCACGCCGGGCAGTCCGCCAGCGTGTGCAGCCCTGAGTCCTCGCTCGCGTCGCAGTGATGACACTCAGGCGTTGGCTCCTTCCTGATCCGATGCAGGTGGTCCCCGAAGCACCCCTTCCCTGAGATCACCTGCGTCAGTCGGTAGGAGAGGCTTCCGTGTCGCCTCTCCAGCCAATCCTCCATGATGGGCCTTACCGCCGCTATTGCGGCGTGCCCTGCGCTTGGTTGCCCAAGTCGTTCCTTCCACTCCACCACGATGGCCTGGCGGAGCTGGGACTGCACGGCCTCGATTTCTCGAGGCTCGGGGTTCCATCCCTGCTCCCGCGCCTCCTTTCGCCACTGGTACAGTTGCGAAAGGGCTCTCGCTTCCAGGTCCCATGGCGGAGTTCCGGCAAGGAGACTCGCCGCCTCGAAGGAGATCGTGCGGTACCCTCGGATGACCCTGATGGCCAGAACTCGCTGCGGAGCGCGCAGCATCCGCACAGTTCTGGTCCTCAGGGCCTCCGCCCATATTGGACACCCATACAGGGCCATGGACCGCACGATCCCCGCGTAGAGTCTCCTGCAGGAGTCATCGGGCCCCCTCATGTTGGGCAACAGCCGAGCCAGAGCAAGAGCTGTGCCCTTCAATTTGGGGGCCAGACTTCGGATGTGCTCTCCGAAGTCCCATCGGCCGTCGAGCACGAGCCCCAAATATTTCATTTGGGGCTTGATGCCGATGCGATTTCCTCCCACGATGAGACTGGATCCCTCGGGTGGCCTGCTCCGAGGCCCATGGAAGAACAGGGCCTCGGTTTTATGCAGGGCCACCTCGAGACCCAGCCGCCGGATCCGCCTAACGACTTGGGCAACCGCGGTCGTGGCCTTTCGGGTCGCTTCGCGGTACGTCGCCCCGCACGCCGTCACGAGCGTGTCGTCCGCGTAGCACGTGACGGCGGCACCGCCTACGAGCTCACCGCGAAGCACCCAGTCGTATCCGATGTTCCACAGGAGCGGCCCCAGGACCGATCCCTGTGGAACACCGCACGACATTTCACGCCGACCGAGACCGGTCACGGTTGGGTAGATGACGGCTCTCTCCGTCAAATACGCCCCGACTATGCGGCGGAGGTAGAGAGGCACTTCGTGATACACGAGCGCCTCCCTAATGCAACTCCAGGGCAAGGTGTTGAACGCGTTGGCGATGTCCAGGGACACCGCCAACATCACCTCACCCCGGGCTACTGCATCCTCCGCCAGAGCCCTCACGCGCATGATGGCATCCACGGTGGAGCGCCTCTGGCGGAAGCCATATTGGCCATCCGCCAGGTCCGGCCCCACTCTTGAGAGGTGCTCGACGAGGCGCTTCGCAATTACTCTTTCAAAGAGCTTGCACACCTCGTCGAGCAACACTATGGGCCGGTAGGCGGACGGCGAGTCCGCCGGGCGCCCCTCCTTTCGGATGAGGACCAGTTTCCCCGTCTTCCACAATTTCGGAAACTGGCCCCGCTCCAAACATGCGCTGAGAAGCCCTCTCAGTCGGGGCTCGAGAGCGTCGTCGACTAGAGCTAGGACCCACGCTCGGCCTGGAATGCCGTCGGGTCCCGGGGCGGTGTGTTTGGCTCTTAGCCTTCTCACCGCCAGCTCTAGTTCTACCCAAGTGACCTCGGGCACGTCGTCTTCTTCCACGTCGGGCGCCATGCGCAACCGAGGCGGAGTCATCTGCGGTGGAACATGTTCCACCGCCCGCGCTGGGAACAGGGAGCCAACAACTCCTCCGAGCAGATCCGGCTGGAGACACCGGGTTAACGGCGGGGCCTTGGGGCGCAGCTTGCCCCTCACCATCCGGTAGGGCCGCCCCCAAGGGTCCCGCTCCAGCGTCTCCAGCAGCTCGCGGAAGGCGTCCCGTTTGGAACGCCTTATCTCCGCTCGGAGGGCTCGTCTGGCCTCCCTGTATCCCTCGTACAACTCCGCCTCTCGGGCCTCCGCATCTGCGGGGCGGCGACGCCTCCTACGGAATCGGGCCCACCGGCGGTGCGTGATCACGCAGCCCCGTCTGAGCTGCGCGATCTCCGACGACCACCAGTAGACCTGACCCCTCGGATTATAGGGCGGAGCCCTAGGCATCGCCGCGTCACAGACACGGGTCATGGCCTCCCGGAACCACTCCGCCTCATCGTCTATGCTGACAGGCCTGTCCGGCGCAGGGGCCCAGGCCTGTACGATGGCGGCTTCCAGGAGGAGCTCCCGATCAAGTCGCTTAAGCGCCCAACGTGGCTCTGGTGGAGCCGGTGCAGCCGGCGCGTCGCTCGCAGGGGGGGACACGTCAAACCGAATGTATCGGTGATCCGAACTTGTGTCCTCCCCCAAAACGACGCGCCAGCCCTGAACACGTCGCGCCAACGAGGGGCTCGCGAACGATAGGTCCACGATGGAGCTACCCCTCGAGGTCGCGAACGTGTCCACGGCTCCCCGATTTAGGAGGACTAGGCCGAGTCGTGCGGCCCAGTCCACCAGTGCCCTGCCTCTATGCCCCGTCGCGCCCCTTTCGTGTCGGGAACCCCAGGCATACGACCAGGCGTTGAAGTCCCCGAGCACAAGGACCGGACGGGGCTGGCAGGCATTGACGACGACGGCCAGCTGACGGAGCCACTGCTCATATGCAGCTTGGTCTCGGTTCGGCGTGATATAAGCGGCCACGACCGCTATATCCCCAACCGCCGCCGCCACGCAGCCGGGTCCCCTTGCAACGACGGCAAGAGGGGGGCTGCCGGCGGCAGGGTTGTGCACCAGTGCCGCCGACCCATCCAGCGCGGTTTCCCAGGTAGGCCCGAGGAACCGGTGGGTGTATGGGTCGGCGACAGCGGCGACATTTATGGCCCACTGTGCCATGCTCTGGCGCAGAAGATCCTGAGCATGGGCACCGTGGCCAACGTTCACCTGCAGGATGCGGAGTTGAGGATCCATTATGGAACCCCCATCTCCGCATCCCGCTGCGAACTAGGGGCGGAAGGCCGGCCTCCCGGCTTCGGCTCCCCTCCGGCGCAGGCCTTGCTGCCAACCCTATGGTCAGCCGGCTTGCCCCCCGCTGCACATCTGAAACAGTGCAACGGGGCGCTACACGTGCCGGCCTTATGACCGGGCTGGCCACAGCGGAAGCAACGGTCACCCGCCGTTACCTCCGCTGTGCAGTGCACCCCCACATGGCCCACCGACAGGCACCTGAAGCACCTTGCCGGTCGGGCCTGCAGGAGCCGTGCCTGCGCCCTCAGGAAGCCTCCTACCAGGAGGCTCCGCCCGTCAGCGACCTTTTGGGCCGCCGCGATAGGGCAGCCGACAACTGCTGCCCCCTGTCCACCGTGGCCGAAGCGAATAGCTCCGGCCTTCACTGTGTCCGGGGAGCAGTCCCCGGCCTCCGCCACGGCGAGCCTAAGCTCCTCAGCCGTGACGGAGTCGTCCAGGCCCGTGATGCGCACTTCTGCGCATTTAATGGGCCTGGACACCCGGACGTCGGCTGCATCCAGCGACTCCCTCAGCCTAGCCGCTAGGGCGTCAGCCTTGGGGCCACTGGCGGCGCCGGGGACCTCGAGAAGCCGGGCTCCCGTCCGTGTGCTCTTGCACCGGACGCCTGGGATCTCGAGGGCCTTGAGGTCGACGTTGGCCTTCACCTTGGCCAACACCTCGGCATACCCCATGCCTCTACCCGCTGCCTCGGCCGTCAGGGTGACGACGACGGCCGTAGTGCGGGGGGCACGGAGCTTCCCCGGCGCTGCTTTCGCGGCGGCCGCGGCCCTCCTGGCCTTTTTGGCGGCCTTCTTGGCGGCCTTCCGCCTCTTCTTGCTGGCTCCAGCCACCTCCCAGCCCCCTTCCAATGGGGTGGAGGTAGCCGGAACCACGGCTGGGGCTGGGGCTGGGGCCAGGGCTGGGGACGTCTTCCCCTTGCCCTTCCCCTTGCCTTTGCCCTTCCCCTTACCCTGAGCGGGAGGGGGCTGAGGAGCCGGGACCGGCAGAGTCGCAACCGCACCCGCGGCCGGGCGGGTAGGGCCCCTTTGGGCTACAGCCGCGTAGCCGGCCGCTGGTGGCGCCAGAGGCGGGCGGCGGATGGAGTCCATTAGGGCCTCCATCCGACACATCATCCTCTCCTCCAGCGCCTCCATATAGGGGAGCCAGGACTCCGCCGGCGGTGCCCTCGGCTGCGCCGGCCGCACCGACGGTGCCGGCTGCTGGACCGGTTGCACCGGCCGCGCCGACAGCGCTGGCTGCGCTGACCGACTCGCGGACGAGCGAGTCACGCGTGTCTGCTCCGCCGGCTGCGCCCTTTGCGCCGTTTGGGCCGAGCTCGCCATCCCCTTCTTGAGCTCCTCGACGGCTGCAGCTAGTCGAGCCGTCTCTCGACGGGACTCGGCCAGCTGCGCCGCCAGGCCCTCATTCTCGGAGGCGATGTCGAGCACAATGCTCAACATCGCCTCCTGCTCAGGGTTTGGGGACCCCTGGAATGACGCGGTCACCTTTTGGAGTCTCTCCAAAAGAGACCGCGTCCTCCCGCTCGGTTCCGTCACCGCCGAGGTGGAAGGCCTCGGTGGCGATTTTTCCGCGGCCCTCCCAGTGGCCGAGGGGGCCCGGCTGGGTTGCCCACCCCTCAGCCCTCCTCGCGCCCGGCGGACTGCAGCCACCTTAGGCGCCCACATGGTCGCCTCATCGCTGGAGGAGGCCGTCCCGGTGAGGGTGTAATCCTCATCCGACACACCCTCCCCCAGTCGCTGCTTCCTTGGGCGCCGTTTGCGCTTCTGCGCCTTGACGCCCAATCCTAACGGGCTGCTCGCCCTACTCCTTTCGCTCGCGGTGTCGAATTTCTCCGACACCGCCGAGGTGTTTGGCGTCACCTCTACGCCCGCCTGCTGCGCGACCTCCGCGCAAACTCCGTCCTTTTCTGAGTCCATATTCTTGCCTTTGTCTGTTTTTTTTATTTTTATCCGGTCCGGTTTTTCTTTGTTAGAGAGATTTATGTCCATAACTTATCCCACGAGTATGGGGGAAAGGTGGTCCATCCAGGCGGAGCCCCCTGCACCTGGATAAGCCTATATACTATGGAGGTCGGCTGGTATCCATAGGTTTTTACGACTTCGCTGTCGGGTGTTATAGACTTTTCCTTGTCGTGGGCCGGCCAATAAAGGCAAGCCCTCCGGTCAGCAAGTTCACGGCGTACCCTTCTGGAGCCACCAGTCAGGTCGTTGCTGATCACCTGCCGATTACGGAACGCGAGAGGATGGCTAGTCCTCTCTCACCGGCGGTGGCACAAGTGCCCGTCGGCCCCTGCGTTGGCAGTGGGCCAACCCGCGCCTGGATCCCGCAGGACCCTATGATGGCCTCAGCCACAAACACCATCGCTCATCCTGTCTCCTCTGAAAGCAGAGGAGTACGGAGAGCGATGTGTTCCCGCCACGTTGGGTATTCGCCGACGATCAATGCCAACCCCATGAAGGGGAAGCCATTGACCGCCGCCCAGGGTGTACCGGCCGCTCCGATTCCGTTCCCCCCGGACTGCAGCGGGATCGGAATCGGAACGACACGCGAGGAGGTTACCCAACACACACCCCAGGGCAGTTCTTATACCTAATATAAAAATAAACAAACATTTTTTTTCACTTCTTTGCAACTAAATTTAATACCGATTTTTAAATTAATTTATGTCTTTCTCATTGTAGACTCTGATTTCCAGTCTTATTTCACTGTTTTTAAAAAACAAATCCTTTTGCAGCGGTGAAAGTAACCTAAACTGAATTCGAAACCGCAATTCAATTTTACATTTGCCAGGAGTCAGCGTTTTATATTTTTTGTCTCTAATTTCCGTTTCAAACTTGTGGTTTTTATTTTTATTAAACTCACATGTTTTCAAATGAAATATCTCCTAAAATTCGTCTTTATTTTGTTAACTAGAAGGTTCAGTGTTGTAAATCAAGAATATTTTCTAAAATTCGCTCTACACTAACACCACATGAATACATAATGCTAACACGCTACAGAAAACTTATCAGTACTTTTATTAAATACATGAAATAGTAACAAAATAATTTAAACATTTAACAGAATAATTTAAATTTGAATTCATGAATGGCTAACTTATAAAGGATGCCTTTAAAAAGCTAAAATTCATAAATTACTAAAATTCTCGCTGACAACCTAACGCAATAGACTCTAGATCGCTTTGAAGTCCGACGCTTTGTAACCATTTCACAAAATTGAGACTATACAATTCAACGTGCGGTTTGTGTGGTATTATCAAACTTGAAACTGTCATAAATAAAATTGTTTAGAAATATGGTACCTTTTTTTTTTCTTGCGGAAATCCCTTCGGATACCCCCCCGCCCCCGCCGACCAGCGGGGGCGGTTATGTCGGACTTGAACCGACTAAAACCGCACGCCGTCTCGGGTCTTCAGACGCTGGGGTGTAAGGTTACCCATAGAGCATATCCCTCGCACCCCCACAGACCCTGGGCCATCTCCGGTTTCGAGATGGCCCCCTCGGGTTTGGATACCACGGTGTCCCCGTCTTGCCCCGGTTTGGGGGAGGGGCGCTGGTCACCCCACCGTCCCAGCCTGCTTCTGCTGGGGTGACAGGCGGCCTCACCTGCCACCTTGGTACCTATTTTTGATTAACAGGCCGATTGTTACTTAATGATCTCTTAAACAGAAGCAACTAATTAAATAGACATTATTATCAAAATATATTAATACTTCTTAATTGCAATCAGATAAAAATAATGCTTCAGTGAAACACAGATTACACACTTTAACACAAATTATTCAAGAATGAAGAATCATAAAATATTATGTCTTTCATTTTGTTGGACGCAGAAAGTTTTCTTTAGTATTGTTTAATATTTATGCATACAAGCGTAAGCAAAAAAGTAAAATAATGTCGCAAAACACACTATCTGACAAACAATTTATAACAGTGAATGTTCTAGAAAGTTTAGACTTTTTATAGGTCAAGTAATATATTCGTACGTAATAACAATGTCTGGCCAAGGATAAGATAAATTATACTAACAGTTATGGTCGTCGTTATCTATGAATTTGTCCACAGCTGGCCAACATTTTGTGGCAAATTGTTGGCAATTTTCTATTACTAGCTTTGGTTTTTCAGGCTAATAAGAGCATTCTTAGATTTATTAGTAGTTTTAATTTCAATTGCATTTAACTTCCGTGAGGATTTCTTTTTTTAATAAAATTGCCGCGCTATGTGTTATGCATTTTGTTACGGTTACAGCTCAAATCCACAGTCAACCCACATCAAGTGTTTGAACAAAAAATAACCATTGCGATATTGAATTCACGGCAATTAATTCTGTGATAGGTGTGAATTGACGTGGGGTGTGTGTTGGGTAACCTCCTCGAGTGTCGCTCCGATTCCGATCCCGGTGCAGTCCGGGGGGAACGGAATCGGAGCGGCCGGTACACCCTGGGCGGCGGTCAATGGCTTCCCCTTCATAGGGTTGGCATTGATCGTCGGCCAATACCCAACGTGGCGGGAACACATCGCCCTCCGTACTCCTCTGCTTTCAGAGGAGACAGGATGAGCGATGCTGTTAGTGGTGAGATGGCCCAGGGTCAGTCGGGGTGCGAGGGATATGCTCTATGGGTAACCTTACACCTCGGTGTTTGAGGACCCGAGACGGCGTGCGGTTTTAGTCGGTGCAAGCCCGACATAACCGCCCCCGCTGGCCGGCGGGGGGGTATCCGAAGGGATTTCCGCACGAAAAAAAAAAAAAAAGGTGTGAATTGACGTATTAATCTGCACTTTTTTCTGCCATCAATGAATCTGAATGATACTGATTCGCCCAAGTTTACACACCAGGTTCTCAGATCCGCATACGTTTAGTTAATCACAACGTGCCCTAATCTTGAATTCGAGCCAATTTTCTTGTGGCTAAGTAGCACTTATTCAATATAATGTGTTTTAGTGAGGACAGTGTAGTAATTATAAGTAGTAATTCTGTAAATTATGGGAACGATATTAGGCCTAAATAATAATGGTGTTATCTGCGATCTCAGATCACTAGAAACTATTAATAACTGTGTGAAATTATGCTGATAGTTTTTTTTTAAACCTCATATAACTATGATATTTATTTATTTACACTGCAAACCAACGACCAACTTTCATTTCGTCCTTTATTTCGACTATTTATCAAATACTTTCTTAACTGACTTCTACTCTTAAGATTACATTTTAAAGATTTTGGGATTATCCGTGGATCAGTTAGTAATATTTCGCTTTTGTATAGATATAGATTTTGAAGATTTTTGGGTTATCAACGTCTAGAAGTCAATAAAATGGAGAATTTTATACTTACGATTGACTTGCATTTTATTTATATGTACAACAAATGTAATGCAAACTATGAACTTATGTTATTAATTAAATCTACATAAGCTATGTTTAGTTAAACAATGCTCCAATTGTTTTATTTAGGTTAAAACCCACTTAACACTAATTGCCAAAGTTTGGTATACCACAACAACATGGCTGCTGCTTTTAAAACTTAAGTTAAATTTAGTAACGGGTTGTGATGTTTCATTTTTGAGTGGACATTACAGGATAATTTCTTATGAAATATTTTTACCATGTCTTGGAGTTTTACAGCATTATCTTACTAATATTTTAAATGTGAAAGGTTTTGAGTCTTATTCGTTCTTAATAATGATAATATTAATAAAATTGAGTACTAATATTTCAGGATCATTCTTAATGACTAAATGAAATTCAGTATAGATATTCGTGGATGAATACTTAGACTTCTTTCGTAAAACATAGACCGAGGCAAGTTCTTCATAAAGATTTGTCTTTTCCAGACTGTCTGACGTAGACTGCCCGTAAAATGTTGTTATATTTAGATAATGTAATAACATCTGACTGCCCAGGTTGATAATGATGAAAGTGGTATTAGTATGAATGAAGTTGTGAATGCATTAAGAAGTATGAAAGCTGGAAAAGCAGCGGGATATGATAAGGTGACAGTCGAGATGCTGAAGGCTGGACATGGCCTCGTAGCAAGTCAGTTGTGCCGCCTTTTCAACATGTGTTGGGTTAGCGGTCGAGTACCAAATGATTGGTGTAAGGCCGTTATAGTTCCACTCTACAAAGGAAAAGGCTCGCATCAGGACTGCAAAAACTACAGGGGCATTAGCCTACTCAGCATCGTCGGCAAGCTGTATGCGAAAGTGTTGATTGAGAGAGTTATGAAAGAAACCGATGAGAAAATATGGGATGCACAAGCGGGTTTTAGAAAGGGAATGGGATGTACGGATCAGGTCTTTTCCTTGCGAAGCATAGCCGAGAAATTTTTGGCCAAGAGTCAAAAGGTCTATTGCGCATTCGTGGATTTGGAAAAGGCCTATGACAAAGTGATGAGGAATGAACTTTGGTCGGTACTGTCTATGTATGGGGTGAGCAGCAACCTTATTCGAGCTCTGAAGTCTCTCTATGAGGACTCCAGTGCTTGCGTGAGGATACATGGGTCATACACTGAATGGTTTAGCATCCAAAAGGGTGTAAGACAGGGATGTGTAGCGTCACCATGGCTGTTTAACTTATTCATGGACAGTTGTTTGCAAGATTTGAAAGATAAAGAATGTGGTTTAAGAATGAATGAGTTACTCGTCAAATGTTTCCTTTATGCTGATGATCAGGTTTTACTTGCGTCATCGGCAGATGAGTTGCAGGAGATGGTAACAACTATGCATGGAGCTTTTGAGAGGAGAGGAATGAAAGTGAATGTTAGTAAGACAAAAGTTATGGTTTTTGAAAGAGATGAATGCGTGACAGAGTGTAGGATTTGTATAGATGGAGAAAGAGTGGAACAAGTGAATGAGTTCATATATTTGGGAACATTGTTTACGAGAGATGGAAAGCATGAAGAAGATGTTGAAAGGAGAGTGACAGCTGGAAATAGAGTGAATGGGGCACTACACAACTTTATGAGCAGCCGGAAAGTGTCCGAAAAGGCACGACTGGCTGTACATGGAGGAGTATTAGTGCCGACTCTTATGTATGGTAGTGAAAGTTGGGTGTGGCAGAAAAAGCATCAAAGTAGAGTGAATGCAGTAGAAATGCGTGCGTTGCGAAGTATGTGTGGATTGACTTTGAGAGATAGAGTGAGAAATAGCGTGATAAGAGAGCGATGTGGATTGACAGAAGATGTAGTGACGAGAATTGAGAAAGGTATGTTAAGATGGTTCGGTCATGTTGAGAGAATGAATGAAAGAAGACTAACGAAACAGGTGTATGAGGCGAGTGTGGATGGTACCGTCGGAAGGGGAAGACCTAGGCGCACATACCTGGACCAAATCGGGGAAGTTTTAGAAAAGGGGCAGGTCAGGAGTACCCTAAACCGACGAGCATGCATGAAGAATGTTATGAGAGTGAATGAGGCGAGAGAAGTGTGTCAGGATCGTGGCAAATGGAGATCCGTGATCTCTGCCTACCCCTGTGGGAAACAGGCGTGATTTTATGTATGTATGTATGTATGTAATAACATCAATATCGCCATCCGAGCGTTAGCCCGGGTTGCATCCGAGGTTGTTATCTCGGAGTCCGGGGCTCGTTTTCCGACTTTTCCATCTCCCCTTCGCACGGTGTTGAGCATACCAGTGAGACCATTGGCACGCATGTCATCCTTTACGACGTCAAACCACCAGTTTTTGGGTCTCCCCTTCTACCGGGACCATATGTCACCCACGTAAACAGGCGGCTGCTGCAAAACGTGGCCTCAACAACAACAACATTCAATATTTTTGCATTATTGCAGATTTTTTAAAGACACCTGACTAGATTAGTTTTGTTTTAACTTCATTTCCAATTACTAATAATAGGTAGGACTTTGATGAATAGAATATAACATAGAGGCATACACGGGTATGAGAATTTAAAAAAAAGTTTAACAGAAAGGTATGACTTTGCATAGAGTAACATTAAAATAAAATATCACCATAATTTTATTCTTAGTTTTGCGCGCAGCTTCTAATTAAAACGATCATACTAAGTATGCTCAGAAACCAACTTGCCTCAAATTAATTTGTAGCTGAAAATTATATTTCAGACCAATTACTAACAATAAAAAAACAACATGTTTTAATTAGGAGCTTTACAATTTTCAAAGACGACGCTGCCTTTGTCAATGCACTGCGATCTGAGTCTGGATCTTGACGTAACTGCCTACTCCAAGGTGTAAAAGCGAATCAGAGCGTTTGAAGCCGTAGAGCGCAAGGGGAGAGCTGTTGACTTCCCCAGACGCACTTGTCGAGTGCCACTCAAGAACATCAAAGGAATTCATACGCAAAGATAGTCTGTGGTACAGTTTTTGTGTGATGTGTAATGATGTCGTTTGAAACATTAGGTTTTTTGGAAAGATACTGGCTAGTTTGCTGTTTAAAACGTTCTGTTCTTATTTTGAAATTGGATGTTTAAAGGAGACAAGTATTGTTTGAGGAAGATATTCAATTAGATTTGTCATCAATAAAGTAATGAGAATGAAGCATCATTACGAGTGAAGGTTCAATAATATGAAGCGAATAATACAGTGTGAAAATTTAATGGAGTGTGTGAACTTGAGATGAATGACAAGTTTATTGCACTATCTAATTGTATAGAATATTTAAATAAATACACATTAAAAATAAATTTAACAACATCATCTATTTGGAAAAAATCTTAGTCTTAAGAGCACCTTACATTCGCTGCGAATTTTTAGTCAAGTACTCAATGAGTGGCTCTTGATGACATCAAAGAATTTCGTTGGCTTGTTGTACACGAAACAAAGAGTATATAAAATATGCGTAGCTAAGACGAAGGGAGATTACATGGGACGATTACATGGAGAGAGTTCCTCGCGCGTTTCAGGGCGAGAAGTCGTATGCGATTAAAGTAGACGATAATCTTCAAACGATAATCGCATTTACCATAATTTACATTGAACATAAATATAAAAACTCGAATATGAGTCAGTCATACAATATTCGTAAGGTGATTATGGCAATGCGATATTAGCTTACGATTTCTCAACACGTCTAAACTCAATCTCGTATGACATTTTTTCGAGTTCATGCGAGTATCGTTCAAATCAGTTTGAAACGATTTGAATGCGAGATTTGCCATTCGAGCTCGGTAACTAGCATGGTGTTTTCTTGTTTATACAGGGACCTCCAGTATTTAATGACAAGGCGATTATCGGGGTTGTTCTTTCCTTAATCTTACGATATTGGAACCATCTTTGGTTCATGTGATCATATTTTTATATCGTATTGATTACAATCGCATCTTTAAGGTAAGAAATTCTTTCCCTGTAAGTTGCCCTTTTGTCAACTTTATTTTTATAAATTTTAATTGGAATAGTCAAAAGTAATTTGAGGAGGAACTTGAAGTTTAGTGTCAGTTACCTTATTATTATATAAATTAACTGGATATTTACCATGTTTATTTATATTTTTCAAGTATCCAATCAGCACTATTACAAGCGCCATGATCACGGATATACTGGAGTTTGACGAGCTAGTTGTTACTGGACACACCGCATCGGCTTTCCTTTTTTTCTCTGTCATTTCTTAGCGTGTCACCACTTCCACTGTCCGCGTTCTGACTACGCACTTGATCACGTTTTTGATACATAACTCTCATAGTATCAACTTGCACGGTTTTCGGGAATGCATTTTGTTTGGGCCTTGAGAACATATGGATCACTTAATTGATAATCGTTACGGGAACGTTTCTTTGGCCGAAAAGTTCTCAAAAGTCTTTTGTCAGGCGGTAATAAGGTGCGTGCCTATAACGGTTGGGTCATGCCGGTTTTAATGTACTCCTTCGGCATACTCAGGTGGACTCAGACGGAATTAGAGACCCTGGATAGGAGAGTCCGTACGCTTCTTACTGCATACCGAATGCATCATCCGCGTTCAACTGTGATGAGGTTGTACATACCGCGGAAATGCGGGGGACGTGGCTTTTTAAATGCCAAATCCCTCCATAACCGTGAGGTGTGCAACCTCAGGGAATACTTCCTTCACAATGAAGCTGATATGCATCGTGCTGTAGTAAGGCTAGATAACGGATTTACCCCGCTAGCTTTGGCTAAAGAGAACTGGCGTAAACCTGTGGTATTAAGTATTAATGACCGCATGGATGTATGGAAGAGCAAGGTACCGTACTATAGGTATGTGCCCGACGCAGTTCTCGAAAATGGGCACATCACGTTGTACTGGGATCGATCTATCATCACTGACAGGACTATTGTAGCTAATAAACCTGATATAGTGTTGATAGAACGGTCAGAGCGCCGCGCAATAATTATCGATATCACCATTCCACATGACGATAATCTTGTGAAAGCCGAAAAAAAAAACAAATTAAATATTTGGATTTGGCTCACGAGGTTGTCGACATGTGGAGTGTGGATTCAGTGATTATTGTTCCGATAGTTGTATCGGTTCACGGACTGATTGCCAAGAGCCTCGAACAACATCTCCAGAGGCTCGCGTTAGGCAGTTGGGTCAAGGGCTTGATGCAG
The DNA here is from genome assembly GCA_946251805.1 of Cybosia mesomella. Classification (NCBI taxonomy): domain Eukaryota; kingdom Metazoa; phylum Arthropoda; class Insecta; order Lepidoptera; family Erebidae; genus Cybosia; species Cybosia mesomella. Next base: position 34,552,269 of record OX276392.1, on the reverse strand, counting down.
AAGGCAGTGCTCCTCGACACTGCACGTATGGTGAGTAGATTCCTCTGCCTGGAGCCCTAACCACCGGTAGCTTGGTTCCTGTACCCGATGCCGGTGGGCCACTATTTTTGATATTTATAAATATATTTGTTTTTTTTTATATATATAGAATGTATTTGCAAATATAATTTATGTGTTTAAAATTTAATAAAGGAGATGTAAATAATTTGAGTACTTAAATTAAATATGTCAGTTACATGTTGTCTTTGGCTTCTTGTTAACCATTCGAATGCAGCTAAATGCTGATGATGCAGGTAGGAAAATATCGCACGTCCTTCAACACCTATTTACACCATCAACACAAGGTAAAAAACTTCTTAAAGTGTAGGTATTTTCGGAGCCAATTCGATTGTTACATAAAAACTCGTTTGTTTAAAAGGTATTTTAAGAAATGCTCTTTACGAGCCTAATCTTATTTTCTGTTACGTAATATTTTTGCGACGTAAGCACTTAAGACAACCCTATCGTTGCGTCACCCCTGTCACACCATACACAAGTGTGACATTCCGCGGCAATCCCCAATTATCATTCCAAACATCGGGGGATTAATTAAATTTCGTGTTACTATGAATTAATTGCTAGAGAGAAGGGTGTCTAATATACTGGGTGTGAGGCCTCGCAGTGCCAAATTGGTTTTTCCACGTTAACACATTTGAGAATCTGATATTCTTGTGAGCTCGTTTACAAGTGAGTTGCTCTAATTAAAAATTGTTTTAATCACGCTGTCGAGTAATGATAATAGGATTCTATCTTGTAAATGTTTGAGTTTCATTATGGGGTGGCATGATCATTAGAATATATGATAAAATGAAGCAAAAGTAATGTTTGTGGCACGTATTGTTTGTCGTGTACGTAAGTCTATAATTAAAAGTGTTTTTAACGTTTTTTTTTTTGATATATAAAATTGATATATAAGTTTTAATATATAAACGCTAGGATGCGTCGCAAATTTTTACAGCTGAAATGGATCAAATTACTGACATGGTATGTTAGATATTTGAAACTGACCGATATATTATACGTCTTGGGGCAAAGCCGGAAACATCTACCGTTATTCTTTCGAAATACGGAAACAATTAATGATGTTACAATCATTTTCGAACATTGTTTTAAATGACCCCGCCACATAAGATAAATTTAATTTTGAAGTAATTAGTATGGTAACTTTTGTGAAAAAACCAGGACGGCTACTAAACTAAATCTTTGAGCTAAGAGTGAGACGAAGTCGAGCGAAAGCTCCTTTCACTCCACTCGATGTATTTCGTTTGTGACCCTCTAGCGCCTAGAACCTTCGACCGATTTTATTGATTTTTAGCATAATCATAGATGTACACACACAATACAAATTTAAATTATGAAGTACCACGGAGGAATAATCACCGAACAAAAATCAAAAGCTGATTTCTCAAAAACCACAATTAGTAAAATCTAAGTTTTGACGCCAACACGTAGCCTATAAATACCGATTAAAAAAAGAAGACTGCTAATCGGACAAGACACGGAGGAATAATCACTGAACAAAAATTCTAAAGCTGATTCCTCACAAACTACAATTTGCAAACCCTGAATTTTGGCGCCAAAATGTGGTCCAATACACTCAGACATGGGCACACTCAGCTCAATATTGCAAGAGCTACTGCCTTGCGGATCTAGTTATTGTATTCCTTCATAATATACTCGAGTCTCACTATGGCCTGAACTGATGAATGAAACAGTCTATGATGAATTATTTGTCTAGCTAAAATAGATCTAGAAAAGATCTTTACCGAATTAAACATAGACTGTGGAGAGTGTAACGTAATATTTTATAAATAATAATAAACTAGCTACTGCCTGCAACTAGCTTCTATCAGAATGAGAAAGAATTCTCCATCCCCAGTAAATGGTATTTTAACCGAATTTTTAAAGACAGAGTCGATCTTATAATGTATGATTTGTGGCACCTAGCAATGGCCGCGGTAGATTAAACGTTATCCATAAACTATCAAAATATTAAAAAGCAAACAATCTTCGAAAATGTACACATTAAAGAGGATTCAAAATATTACAAAAGAGCACAACCACTTATCCAAAATCATTGTTTATAAACATCAAAATGTTTACAAACAAATATCACAGAGTAGTGAAGTAGAGGGGTGAAGCAGATCAAAGAAGTTTATATTACACAGTTCGTTGGCTATGAGCATTACAAAGCTTTTAACATTTTAGGACCTCATCGACTGTTTTCTAATATTCTTTCCCGTTGACTACACAAATCTGTAACACACCTAGTCGGTGTTATATAGTGTAAAAAAATATTTTATAGAGCTATACGTGAAGTGAAAACTTGAAATCCCTTTTTAAGAATATTCGGCGCAGGTTAGAGTGTGAGATTTGGCATAGTTATAGCTTATATGAAAGAGAAGTGCAGAAATCTAAAATTTAGATAGAATTCAAACTTAATTTCATGGATTATGCTTGAATTTCGACTATCCAATCGGCCACTAGTTATATAATATTTACTGTAACGTAATACACGTTACATTTGAGTTTCCAAATACTTTTAC